>CM046043.1:31349013-31970262 GCA_025215565.1 Flaveria ramosissima | reverse complement strand
CTAAGGATTGATAGTTGTCATTTAGATTATTAAATGGTAATTTGATGCAAAAGTGTTAGAAGTTGGTTTTTGGAGCGTTGTGTATAAGTTTTGAGTAGGAATGGATTGATTTCAAGAGTAATTCATGTGGTGTCATGTTTGATTTTGGTTTCTCTTTATACACTCGATACTATGTTTCAGTTGTGATCAACTACTGTGATTCCGATGAAGATTATAATGAGTTTTGATTAGATTGGTTGATGAGCGTGTTTAGAAGGCTTATGACACAAAACTCCATAGCATTTAAGGTTGTTATGAAAAGCTAAATCTATCCATTCGAAAACAATTTTTGTTTATTGTTTTTGTATAAATACTTCCTTTCCTATGTATTTAGTTAAGATTTCATGAATACATTGATACACCAATATGTAGTTGCACAATTTTGATTAAGATAAGAGTAAATCTTATTAATTTGTTACTTTGATTTGACTTCTATTTCATCAATCACACATTGCATTTATTGTTTGACGTTTGCTTACTTCCATTCCAACTGTAATATTATCTCTAATCTTCTCTAGTTAAGACGAGTAGTTTACTTGTCCTTTGCAACTCGTGTCATTCACATGATGGTGGAAAAGGGATTCTAGGGATTGATAGTTGTCATTTAGATTATTAAATGGTAATTTGATGCAATAGTTTTCGAAGTTGGTTTTTGGAGCGTTGTGTATAAGTTTTGAGTAGGAATGGATTGATTTCAAGAGTAATTCGTGCGGTGTCGTGTTCGGTTTTGGTTTTGATTTATACACTAGATATTGTCTTTCATTTGTGATCAACGAGTGTGATACCAATGAAGATTATAATGAGATTTGATTAGATTGGTTCATGAGCGTGTTTAGAAAGCTTATGACTCAAAACTCCTAGCATGTGAGGTTGTTACGAAAAGCTAAACCTATCCATTCGGAAACTATTTTTGTTTAATGTTTTTGTATAAATACTTCCTTTCCTATGTATTTAGTTAAGATTTCATGAATACATTGATACACCAATATGTAGTTGAACAATTTTAATTAAAATAAGAGTAAATCTTATTTAATTGGTCTTGTTACCTTGGTTTGACTTCTATTTCATCAATCACACATTGCATTTATCGTTTGACGTTTGCTTACTTCCATTCCCACTGTATTATTATCTCTAATCTTCACTAGTTAAGACGAGGAGTTTACTTGTCCTTTGCAACTCGTGTCATTCACTTGATGGTGGAAAAGGGATTCTAAGGATTGATAGTTGTCATTTAGATTATTAAATGGTAATTTGATGTAATTGTGTTTGAATTTGGTTTTTGGAGCGTTCTGTATAAGTTTTGAGTAGGAATGGATTGATTTCAAGAGTAATTCGTGCGGTGTCGTGTTCGGTTTTGGTTTCGATTTATACAATAGATATTGTGTTTCATTTGTGATCAACTAGTGTGATACCAATGAAGATTATAATGAGATTTGATTAGATTGGTTCATGAGCGTGTTTAGAAAGCTTATGACTAAAACTCCATAGCATGTGAGGTTGTTACGAAAAGCTAAACCTATCCATTCGGAAACTATTTTTGTTAAATGTTTTTGTATAAATACTTCCTTTCCTATGTATTTAGTTAAGATTTCATGAATACATTGATACACCAATATGTAGTTGCACAATTTTGATTAAAATAAGAGTAAATCTTATTTAATTGGTCTTGTTACCTTGATTTGACTTCTATTTCATCAATCACACATTGCATTTATCGTTTGACGTTTGCTTACTTCCATTCCCACTGTATTATTATCTCTAATCTTCTCTAGTTAAGACAAGGAGTTTACTTGTTCTTTGCAACTCGTGTCATTCACTTGATGGTGGAAAAGGAATTCTAAGGATTGATAGTTGTCATTTAGATTATTAAATGGTAATTTGATGCAATAGTGTTCGAAGTTGGTTTTTGGAGCGTTCTGTATAAGTTTTGAGTAGGAATGGATTGATTTCAAGATTAATTCGTGTGGTGTCATGTTCGATTTTGATATCTCTTTATACACTCGATACTATGTTTCAGTTGTGATCAACTACTGTGATTCCGATGAAGATTATAATAAGTTTTGATTAGATTGGTTCATGAACGTGGTTAGAAGGCTTATGACACAAAACTCCATAGCATGTGAGGTTGTTACGAAAAGCTAAACCTATCCATTCGGAAACTATTTTTGTTTAATGTTTTTGTATAAATACTTCCTTTCGTATGTATTTAGTTAAGATTTCAAGAATACATTGATACACCAATATGTAGTTGCACAATTTTGATTAAAATAAGAGTAAATCTTATTTAATTGGTCTTTTTACCTTGATTTGACTTCTATTTCATCAATCACACATTGCATTTATCGTTTGACGTTTGCTTACTTCCATTCCCACTGTATTATTATCTCTAATCTTCTCTAGTTAGGATGAGGAGTTTACTTGTTCTTTGCAACTCGTGTCATTCACTTGATGGTGGAAAAGGGATTCTAAGGATTGATAGATGTCATTTAGATTATTAAATGGTAATTTGATACAATAGTGTTCGAAGTTGTTTTTGGAGCGTTGTGTATAAGTTTTGAGTAGGAATGAATTGATTTCAAGAGTAATTTGTGTGGTGTCATGTTCGGTTTTGGTTTTTTTTTATACACTAGATACTATGTTTAAGTTGTGATCAACTACTGTGATTCCGATGAAGATTATAATTAGATTTGATTAGATTGGTTCATGAGCGTGTTTAGAAGGCTTATGACACAAAACGCCATAGCATTTAAGGTTGTTATGATAAGCTAAATCTATCCATTCGGAAACTATTTTGGTTTAATGTTTTTGTATAAATACTTCCTTTCCTATGTATTTAGTTAAGCTTTCATGAATACATTGATACACCAATATGTAGTTGCACAATTTTGATTAAGATAAGAGTAAATCTTATTCAATTGTTTTTGTTACCTTGATTTGACTTCTATTTCATCAATCACACATTGCATTTATTGTTTGACGTTTGCTTACTTCCATTCCAACTGTAATATTATCTCTAATCTTCTCTAGTTAAGACGAGTAGTTTACTTGTCCTTTGCAACTCGTGTCATTCACATGATGGTGGAAAAGGGATTCTAGGGATTGATAGTTGTCATTTATATTATTAAATGGTAATTTGATGCAATAGTGTTCGAAGTTGGTTTTGGAGCGTTGTGTATAAGTTTTGAGTAGGAATGGATTGATTTCAAGAGTAATTCGTGCGGTGTCGTGTTCGGTTTTGGTTTTGATTTATACACTAGATATTGTGTTTCATTTGTGATCAACTAGTGTGATACCAATGAAGATTGTAATGACATTTGATTAGATTGGTTCATGAGCGTGTTTAGAAAGCTTATGATTCAAAACTCCATAGCATGTGAGGTTATTACGAAAAGCTAAACCTATCCCTTCGGAAACTATTTTTGCTTAATGTTTTTGTATAAATACTTCCTTTCCTATGTATTTAGTTAAGATTTCATGAATACATTGATACACCAATATGTAGTTGCACAATTTTGATTAAAATAAGAGTAAATCTTATTTAATTGGTCTTGTTACCTTGATTTGACTTCTATTTTATCAATCACACATTGCATTTATCGTTTGACGTTTGCTTATTTCCATTCCCACTGTATTATTATCTCTAATCTTCTCTAGTTAGGACGAGGAGTTTACTTGTTCTTTGCAACTCGTGTCATTCACTTGATGGTGGAAAAGGGATTCTAAGGATTGATAGTTGTCATTTAGATTATTAAATGGTAATTTGATACATAGTGTTCGAAGTTGGTTTTTGGGGCGTTGTGTATAAGTTTTGAGTAGGAATGAATTGATTTCAAGAGTAATTCGTGTGGTGTCATGTTCGATTTTGGTTTCTCTTTATACACTCGATACTATGTTTAAGTTGTGATCAACTACTGTGATTCCGATGAAGATTATAATGAGTTTTGATTAGATTGGTTCATGAGCGTGTTTAGAAGGCTTTTGACACAAAACTCCATAGCATTTGAGGTTGTTATGAAAAGCTAAATCTATTCATTTGGAAACTATTTTTGTTTAATGTTTTGTATAAATACTTCCTTTCCTAGGTATTTAGTTAAGATTTCATGAAAACATTGATACACCAATATGTAGTTGCACAATTTTGATTAAGATAAGAGTAAATCTTATTTAATTGTTTTTGTTACCTTGATTTGACTTCTATTTCATCAATCACACATTGCATTTATCATTTGACGTTTGCTTACTTCCATTCCCACTGTAATATTATCTCTAATCTTCTCTAGTTAAGACGAGGAATTTACTTGTCCTTTGCAACTCGTGTCATTCACTTGATGGTGGAAAAAGGATTCTAAGGATTGATAGTTGTCATTTAGATTATTAAATGGTAATTTGATGCAATTGTGTTTTGTAAGGCCCCATTCCCGGGAAACCTCAAGGTTGGTTAATCATAGCATAAAATCAGTTTAATAATAAAACATTGCAGCGGAAATAATTAAACATTCATTTAAACCTTTGAAAACACATCGTACTCATACATTTGTCATTTAATTGTAAACAAAACATATTACTTGTTCTTAAATTACAATAAAGATTTTCATAAACTTGAATGCCATCCATAGCTCCCCAAGTAGCTCCGTGTGCCATCCTCAGCATCAGCGATTACCTGCCAACTATTATGCATAAAAGTCAGCTTCGCTGAGTGAGTTCTAGTTTTAAATAATATAAGAAAATATAAACTTTATCCTTCATATAATGACCATGCATACATCATAGTACATAACATTACTTGTATCATAATAAGCATGTTCATTATCTTTCATTTATTCATTATCTTTCACTTTCATCATAAACGAGATTGCACAAAGCAAGAGCTCCATGTTGATTGACAACAAATGTCAATCCCTGTCGGTACACATGAAAACGGTAGCTAACCCCCGACAGTTGATTCACACTGCAAAGCACATAGCCCGCTCATGAATACGGATCATCATCATACATCAGACTCACATAAGTGAAGTCTATCATAGTGCTTGCAAGACTTTTCATCATCAAACGGGCCGGGGGTAACATTCATTAAGTTTCGCTTTTCATTAATATCATCTTTCTCTTTAATAAATATAATACTTAACTTATTAAGTACACATCATGCCAAGTAAAATCATCATAAAACATAACCGAACCGCCGCGGGACAGCGGGGGGTTCGGGGCGGTAGCCCCTGACAGCGGGGTCCTAGGGGCAGCAGCCCCTAGTGGGGTCCAAGGGGCAACGCCCCTGGCTGGGGCCGGGATGCAAGGTCAGCGCGAAAAATTTTATATTTAACATTTATATAAGCACATTTACTTATAGAAAAATCGTTCTTCCTGTTAAAACCCCTTAAAAATCTGGGTCATTAAAACGTAAATTTAGTATGGCATAATAGCCCCCAAAACATGAAAAATTATAAATAGGGGATCTAGAACTCACCTGGATACCACGAATAACTTCTAGGCTAAGCTTACAAGGCTAGATCACTCTACCAGCCTGCAGAATAGCCTAACACTAAAGGGGTCAATTGCTGCCTAAATTCGCTACTAATTCGCTGCAAGATCATGCAATTTCGCAGCTAGGTAAGCCAACAGTTTGCACTGCGAGTTCACCAGAAGTTTCGTTAGGTTCGCTAGCCTTTGCTGGCAGTTTCGCTGGCATCTTAGCTGCCGTTTCATGCCAGTTTCGCCCAACTTTCGTTGGGGAAGAAAACCCTGTCTGGCGAAAATACCTGCGAAACTATAATCGCAAGAAGCCACAGTTCGGATTGAATCGCAAATTCGCTGGCTGAATACGCAGTTTCGCAGATTATCGCATAAAAATTACGGACCAGCCCGTTTTTAACACAAAATCATAACTTTTTACGTCCAATCCCTTAGTTTATCATCCATGAGGCTAAATCTAAGCTTTATACATGTTTTCATACGTAAAAATGTGACCTTTATGCGATTCTTGCAACTTTTCAAAACCCAAAACCCTAGAATCCGGGTTGATCTACAGAAGGGTTTAGAGGTCGATTCTTACCCCTGGATTTGTTTCTTCTTTCTTAGATCTTGATGCTCCAACACCCAGATCTTCAATCTCTTCACCTTAGAAGCTCCAAATCTTGAGTTTTCTTCACTTTCTCTCTCTACTTTCTCTCTCTACGAATTTTGGTGGCTAGGGTTGTAATGAGGAAGATGAAGCTGATTTGGGTAGGTTAAGGGCTGATTATGGGCCTTAATCACTTAGGCTCTTGTCCATAAACCCAATTTGGCTCATAACCCATTTCCTTCTTTTATTAAATACCCATTATTTAAGCCCATTATCCTTAATGACTCGATTTCGGATGGCTTTTTTTGTTTACATGTTGAAGTGGGTTTTGGAGCGTTGTGTATAAGTTTTGAGTAGGAATGGATTGATTTCAAGAGTAATTCGTGTGGTGTCATGTTCGGTTTGGTTTTATTTATACACTAGATACTATGTTTCAGTTGTGATCGACTACTGTGATTCCGATGAAGATTATAATGAGATTTGATTAGATTGGTTCATGAGCGTGTTTAGAAGGCTTATGACACAAAAGTCCATAGCATTTAAGGTTGTTATGAAAAGCTAAATCTATCCATTCGGAAACTATTTTTGTTTAATGTTTTTGTATAAATACTTCCTTTCCTATGTATTTAGTTAAGCTTTCATGAATACATTGATACACCAAAATGTAGTTGCACAATTTTGATTAAGATAAGAGTAAATCTTATTCAATTGTTTTTGTTACCTTGATTTGACTTCTATTTCATCAATCACACATTGCATTTATTGTTTGACGTTTGCTTACTTCCATTCCAACTGTAATATTATCTCTAATCTTCTCTAGTTAAGACGAGTAGTTTACTTGTCCTTTGCAACTCGTGTCATTCACATGATGGTGGAAAAGGGATTCTAGGGATTGATAGTTGTCATTTAGATTATTAAATGGTAATTTGATGCAATAGTGTTCGAAGTTGGTTTTTGAAGCGTTGTGTATAAGTTTTGAGTAGGAATGGATTGATTTCAAAAGTAATTCGTGCGGTGTCGTGTTCGGTTTTGGTTTTGATTTATACAATAGATATTGTGTTTCATTTGTGATCAACTAGTGTGATACCAATGAAGATTATAATGAGATTTGATTAGATTGGTTCATGAGCGTGTTTAGAAAGCTTATGACTCAAAACTCCATAGCATGTGAGGTTGTTACATAACTAAACCTATCCATTCAGAAACTATTTTTGTTAAATGTTTTTGTATAAATACTTCCTTTCCTATGTATTAAGTTAAGATTTCATGAATACATTGATACACCAATATGTAGTTGCACAATTTTGATTAAAATAAGAGTAAATCTTATTTAATTGGTCTTGTTACCTTGATTTGACTTCTATTTCATCAATCACACATTGCATTTATCGTTTGACGTTTGCTTACTTCCATTCCCACTGTATTATTATCTCTAATCTTCTCTAGTTAAGACAAGGAGTTTACTTGTTCTTTGCAACTCATGTCATTCACTTGATGGTGGAAAAGGAATTCTAAGGATTGATAGTTGTCATTTAGATAATTAAATGGTAATTTGATGCAATAGTGTTCGAAGTTGGTTTTTGGAGCGTTCTGTATAAGTTTTGAGTAGGAATGGATTGATTTCAAGATTAATTCGTGTGGTGTCATGTTCGATTTTGATATCTCTTTATACACTCGATACTATGTTTCAGTTGTGATCAACTACTGTGATTCCGATGAAGATTATAATAAGTTTTGATTAGATTGGTTCATGAACGTGGTTAGAAGGCTTATGACACAAAACTCCATAGCATGTGAGGTTGTTACGAATAGCTAAACCATCCATTCGGAAACTATTTTTGTTTAATGTTTTGTATAAATACTCCTTTCCTATGTATTATTGTAGCTTTGCTTTCCTCATATGTTTGCTTTTAGATTTCAATGAATACATTGATACACCAATATGTAGTTGCACAATTGATTAAATAAGAGTAAATCTTATTTAATTGGTCTTGTTACCTTGGTTTGACTTCTATTTCAACAATCACACATTGCATTTATCGTTTGACGTTTGCTTACTTCCATTCCCACTGTATTATTATCTCTAATCTTCTCTAGTTAAGACGAGGAGTTACTTGTCCTTTGCAACTTTGTCATTCACTTGATGGTGGAAAAGGGATTCTAAGGATTGATAGTTGTCATTTAGATTATTAAATGGTAATTTGATGCAATTGTGTTTGAATTTGGTTTTTGGAGCGTTGTGTATAAGTTTTGAGTAGGAATGGATTGATTTCAAGAGTAATTCGTGTGGTGTCATGTTCGGTTTTGCTTTTTATTTATACACTAGATACTATGTTTCAGTTGTGATCGACTACTGTGATTCCGATGAAGATTATAATTAGATTTGATTAGATTGGTTCATGAGCGTGTTTAGAAGGCTTATGACACAAAACTCCATAGCATTTAAGGTTGTTATGATAAGCTAAATCTATCCATTCGGAAACTATTTTTGTTTAATGTTTTTTGTATAAATACTTCCTTTCCTATGTATTTAGTTAAGCTTTTATGAATACATTGATACATCAATATGTAGTTGCACAATTTTGATTAAGATAAGAGTAAATCTTATTCAATTGTTTTTGTTACCTTGATTTGACTTCTATTTCATCAATCACACATTGCATTTATTGTTTGACGTTTGCTTACTTCCATTCCAACTGTAATATTATCTCTAATCTTCTCTAGTTAAGACGAGTAGTTTACTTGTCCTTTGCAACTCGTGTCATTCACATGATGGTGGAAAAGGGATTCTAGGGATTGATAGTTGTCATTTATATTATTAAATGGTAATTTGATGCAATAGTGTTCGAAGTTGGTTTTGGAGCGTTGTGTATAAGTTTTGAGTAGGAATGGATTGATTTCAAGAGTAATTCGTGCGGTGTCGTGTTCGGTTTTGGTTTTGATTTATACACTAGATATTGTGTTTCATTTGTGATCAACTAGTGTGATACCAATGAAGATTGTAATGAGATTTGATTAGATTGGTTCATGAGCGTGTTTAGAAAGCTTATGATTCAAAACTCCATAGCATGTGAGGTTGTTACGAAAAGCTAAACCTATCCATTCGGAAATTTTGGTTTAATGTTTTTGTATAAATACTTCCTTTCCTATGTATTTAGTTAAGATTTCATGAATACATTGATACACCAATATGTAGTTGCACAATATTGATTAAAGTAAGAGTAAATCTTATTTAATTGGTCTTGTTACCTTGATTTGACTTCTATTTCATCAATCACACATTGCATTTATCGTTTGACGTTTGCTTACTTCCACTCCCACTGTATTATTATCTCTAATCTTCTCTAGTTAAGACGTGGAGTTTACTTGTCCTTTGCAACTCGTGTCATTCACTTGATGGTGGAAAAGGGATTCTAAGGATTGATAGTTGTCATTTAGATTATTAAATGGTAATTTGATGCTATAGTGTTCGAAGTTGGTTTTTGGAGCGTTGTGTATAAGTTTTGAGTAGGAATGGATTGATTTCAAGAGCAATTCGTGTGGTGTCATGTTCGATTTTGGTATCTCTTTATATACTCGATACTATGTTTCAGTTGTGATCAACTACTGTGATTTCGATGAAGATTATAATGAGTTTTGATTAGATTGGTTCATGAGCGTGTTTAGAAGGCTTATGACACAAAACTCCATAGCATTTGAGGTTGTTATGAAAAGCTAAATCTATTCATTCGGAAACTATTTTTGTTTAATGTTTTTGTATAAATACTTCCTTTCCTATGTATTTAGTTAAGATTTCATGAATACATTGATACACCAATATGTAGTTGCACAATTTTGATTAAAATAAGAGTAAATCTTATTTAATTGGTCTTTTTACCTTGATTTGACTTCTATTTCATCAATCACACATTGCATTTATCGTTTGACGTTTGCTTACTTCCATTCCCACTGTATTATTATCTCTAATCTTCTCTAGTTAAGACGAGGAGTTTACTTGTCCTTTGCAACTCGTGTCATTCACTTGATGGTGGAAAAGGGATTCTAAGGATTGATAGTTGTCATTTAGATTATTAAATGGTAATTTGATGCAATTGTGTTTGAATTTGGTTTTTGGAGCGTTGTGTATAAGTTTTGAGTAGGAATGGATTGATTTCAAGAGTAATTCGTGTGGTGTCATGTTCGGTTTTGCTTTTTATTTATACACTAGATACTATGTTTCAGTTGTGATCGACTACTGTGATTCCGATGAAGATTATAATGAGATTTGATTAGATTGGTTCATGAGCGTGTTTAGAAGGCTTATGACTCAAACTCCATAGCATTTAAGGTTGTTACGATAAGCTAAACCTATCCATTCGGAACTATTTTTTTAATGTTTTTGTATAAATACTTCCTTTCCTATGTATTTAGTTAAGCTTTCATGAATACATTGATACACCAATATGTAGTTGCACAATTTTGATTAAGATAAGAGTAAATCTTATTCAATTGTTTTTGTTACCTTGATTTGACTTCTATTTCATCAATCACACATTGCATTTATCGTTTGACGTTTGCTTACTTCCATTCCAACTGTAATATTATCTCTAATCTTCTCTAGTTAAGACGAGGAGTTACTTGTCCTTTGCAACTCGTGTCATTCACTTGATGGTGGAAAAGGATTCTAGGGATTGATAGTTGTCATTTATATTATTAAATGGTAATTTGATGCAATAGTGTTCGAAGTTGGTTTTGGAGCGTTGTGTATAAGTTTTGAGTAGGAATGGATTGATTTCAAGAGTAATTCGTGTGGTGTCATGTTCGGTTTTGGTTTTTATTTATACACTAGATACTATGTTTCAGTTGTGATCGACTACTGTGATTCCGATGAAGATTATAATGAGATTTGATTAGATTGGTTCATGAGCGTGTTTAGAAGGCTTATGACTCAAAACTCCATAGCATTTAGGTTGTTACGAAAAGCTAAACCTATCCATTTGGGAAACTATTTTTGTTTAATGTTTTGTATAAATACTTCCTTTCCTATGTATTTAGTAAGCTTTCATGAATACATTGATACACCAATATGTAGTTGCACAATTGATTAAGATAAGAGTAAATCTTATTTAATTGTTTTGTTACCTTGATTTGACTTCTATTTCATCAATCAAACATTGCATTTATTGTTTGACGTTTGCTTACTTCCATTCCACTGTATATTATCTCTAATCTTCTCTAGTTAAGACGAGTAGTTTACTTGTCCTTTGCAACTCGTGTCATTCACATGATGGTGGAAAAGGGATTCTAGGGATTGATAGTTGTCATTTAGATTATTAAATGGTAATTTGATGCAATAGTGTTCGAAGTTGGTTTTTGGAGCGTTGTGTATAAGTTTGAGTAGGAATGGATTGATTCAAGAGTAATTCGTGCGGTGTCGTGTTCGGTTTGGTTTCGATTTATACATAGATACTGTGTTTCATTTGTGATCAACTAGTGTGATACCAATGAAGATTATAATGAGATTTGATTAGATTGGTTCATGAGCGTGTTTAGAAAGCTTATGACTCAAAACTCCATAGCATGTGAGGTTTTTACGAAAAGCTAAACCTATCCATTCGGAAACTATTTTTGTTTAATGTTTTTGTATAAATACTTCCTTTCCTATGTATTTAGTTAAGATTTCATGAATACATTGATACACCAATATGTAGTTGCACAATTTTGATTAAAATAAGAGTAAATCTTATTTAATTGGTCTTGTTACCTTGATTTGACTTCTATTTCATCAATCACACATTGAATTTATCGTTTGACGTTTGCTTACTTCCATTCCCACTGTATTATTATCTCTAATCTTCTCTAGTTAAGACGAGGAGTTTACTTGTTCTTTGCAACTCGTGTCATTCACTAGATGGTGGAAAAGGAATTCTAAGGATTGATAGTTGTCATTTAGATTATTAAATGGTAATTTGATGCAATAGTGTTCGAAGTTGGTTTTTGGAGCGTTGTGTATAAGTTTTGAGTAGGAATGGATTGATTTCAAGAGTAATTCGTGTGGTGTCATGTTCGATTTTGGTTTCTCTTTATACACTCGATACTATGTTTCAGTTGTGATCAACTACCGTGATTCCGAGGAAGATTATTATGAGTTTTGATTAGATTGGTTCCTAAGCGTGTTTATAAGGCTTTTGACATAAAACTCCATAGCATTTGAGGTTGTTATGAAAAGCTAAATCTATTCATTCGGAAACTATTTTTGTTTAATGTTTTTGTATAAATACTTCCTTTCCTATGTATTTAGTTAATCTTTCATGAATACATTGATACACCAATATATAGTTGCACAAGTTTGATTAAGATAAGAGTAAATCTTATTTAATTGTTCTTGTTACCTTGATTTGACTTCTATTTCATCAATCACACATTGCATTTATCGTTTGACGTTTGCTTACCTCCATTCCCACTGTATTATTATCTCTAATCTTCTCTAGTTAAGACGAGGAGTTTACTTGTTCTTTGCAACTCGTGTCATTCACTTGATAGTGGAAAAGGGATTCTAAGGATTGATAGTTGTCGTTTATATTATTAAATGGTAATTTAATGCAATAGTGTTCGAAGTTGGTTTTTGGAGCGTTGTGTATAAGTTTTGAGTAGGAATGGATTGATTTCAAGAGTAATTCGTGTGGTGTCATGTTCGATTTTGGTTTCTCTTTATACACTCGATACTATGTTTCAGTTCTGATCAACTACCGTGATTCCGATGAAGATTATAATGAGTTTTGATTAGATTGGTTCCTAAGCGTGTTTATAAGGCTTTTGACATAAAACTCCATAGCATTTGAGGTTGTTATGAAAAGCTAAATCTATTCATTCGGAAACTATTTTTGTTTAATGTTTTTGTATAAATACTTCCTTTCCTATGTATTTAGTTAAGATTTCATGAATACATTGATACACCAATATGTAGTTGCACAATTTTGATTAAGATAAGAGTAAATCTTATTTAATTGTTTTTGTTACCTTGATTTGATTTCTATTTCATCAATCACACATTGCATTTATCATTGACGTTGCTTACTTCCATTCCCACTGTAATATTATCTTTAATCTTCTCTAGTTCAGACGAGGAATTTACTTGTCCTTTGCAACTCGTGTCATTCACTTCATGGTGGAAAAGGGATTCTAGGGATTGATAGTTGTCATTTAGATTATTAAATGGTAATTTGATGCAATAGTGTTTGAAGTTGGTTTTTGGAGCGTTGTGTATAAGTTTTGAGTAGGAATGGATTGATTTCAAGAGTAATTCGTGTGGTGTCATGTTCAGTTTTGGTTTTT
Source organism: Flaveria ramosissima (assembly GCA_025215565.1). Classification (NCBI taxonomy): domain Eukaryota; kingdom Viridiplantae; phylum Streptophyta; class Magnoliopsida; order Asterales; family Asteraceae; genus Flaveria; species Flaveria ramosissima. The sequence continues at coordinate 31,956,854 of CM046043.1, read as the reverse complement.
ATTTATACACTAGATACTATGTTTCAGTTGTAATCGACTACTGTGATTCCGATGAAGATAATAATGAGATTTGATTAGATTGGTTCATGAACGTGTTTAGAAGGCTTATGACTCAAAACTCCATAGCATTTAAGGTTGTTACGAAAACCTAAACCTATCCATTCGGAAAGTATTTTTGTTTAATGTTTTTGTATAAATACTTCCTTTCTCATGTATTTAGTTAAACTTTCATGAATACATTGATACACCAATATGTAGTTGCACAATTTTGATTAAAATAAGAGTAAATAGTCTTTAATTAGTCTTGTTACCTTGATTTGACTCTTATTTCATCAATCACACATTGCATTTATCGTTTGACGTTTGCTTACTTCCATTCCCACTGTAATATTATCTTTAATCTTCTCTAGTTAAGACGAGGAATTTACTTGTCCTTTGCAACTCGTGACATTCGCTTGATGGTGGAAAAGGAATTCTAGGGTTTGATAGTTGTTATTTAGATTATCAAATGGTAGTTTGATGCAATAGTGTTCGAAGTTTGTTTTTGGAGCGTTGTGTATAAGTTTTGAGTAGGAATGGATTGATTTCAAGAGTAATTCGTGTGGTGTCATGTTCGGTTTTGGTTTCTATTTATACCCTAGATACTATGTTTCAGTCGTGATCGGCTACTATGATTCCGATGAAGATTATGATGAGAATTGATCAGATTGGTTCATGAGCGTTTTAGAAGGCTTATGATTCAAAACTCCGTATCATTTGAGGTTGTTACGAAAACCTAAACCTATCCATTCGGGAACTATTTTTGTTTAATGTTTTTGTATAAATACTTCCTTTCCCATGTATTTAGTTGAGCTTTCATGAATACATTGATACACCAATATGTAGTTGCACAAATTTGATTAAGATAAGAGTAATCTTATTTAATTGTTCTTGTTACCTTGATTTGACTTCTATTTCATCAATCACACATTGCATTTATTGTTTGACGTTTGCTTACTTTCATTCCCACTGTAATATTATCTCTAATCTTCTCTAGTTAAGACGAGGAGTTTACTTGTCCTTTGCAACTCGTTTCATTCACTTGACGGTGGAAAAGGGATTCTAGGGATTGATAGTTGTAATTTAGATTATTAAATGGTAATTTGATGCAATAATGTTCGAAGTTGGTTTTTGGAGCGTTGTGTATAAGTTTGAGTAGGAATGTATTAATTTCAAGAATAATTTGTGCGGTGTCGTGTTCGGTTATGGTTTCGATTTACACACTAGATACTGTGTTTCATTGTGATCACCTAGTGTGATACCAATTAAAATTATAATGAGATTTGATTAGATTGGTTCATGAGCGTGTTTAGAAAGCTTATGACTCAAAACTCCATAGCATGTGAGGTTGTTACAAAAAGCTAAACTTATCCATTCGGAAACTATTTTTGTTTAATGTTTTTGTATAAATACTTCCTTTCCTATGTATTTAGTTAAGATTTCATGAATACATTGATACACCAATATGTAGTTGCACAATATTGATTAAAGTAAGAGTAAATCTTATTTAATTGGTCTTGTTACCTTGATTTGACTTCTATTTCATCAATCACACATTGCATTTATCGTTTGACGTTTGCTTACTTCCACTCCCGGTGTATTATTATCTCTAATCTTCTCTAGTTAAGACGTGGAGTTTACTTGTCCTTTGCAACTCGTGTCATTCACTTGATGGTGGAAAAGGGATTCTAAGGATTGATAGTTGTCATTTAGATTATTAAATGGTAATTTGATGGAATAGTGTTCGAAGTTGGTTTTTGGAGCGTTGTGTATAAGTTTTGAGTAGGAATGGATTGATTTCAAGAGTAATTCGTGTGGTGTCATGTTCGATTTTGGTATCTCTTTATACACTCGATACTATGTTTCAGTTGTGATCAACTACTGTGATTTCGATGAAGATTATAATGAGTTTTGATTAGATTGGTTCATGAGCGTGTTTAGAAGGCTTATGACACAAAACTCCATAGCATTGAGGTTGTTAGGAAAAGCTAAATCTATCCATTCGGAAACTATTTTTGTTTAATGTTTTTGTATAAATACTTCCTTTCCTATGTATTTAGTTAAGCTTTCATGAATACATTGATACACCAATATATAGTTGCACAAGTTTGATTTATAAGATAAGGTAATCTTATTTAATTGTTCTTGTTACCTTGATTTGACTTCTATTTCATCAATCACACATTGCATTTATCGTTTGACGTTTGCTTACCTCCATTCCCACTGTATTATTATCTCTAATCTTCTCTAGTTAAGACGAGGAGTTTACTTGTTCTTTGCAACTCGTGTCATTCACTTGATAGTGGAAAAGGGATTCTAAGGATTGATAGTTGTCGTTTATATTATTAAATGGTAATTAATGCAATAGTGTTCGAAGTTGGTTTTTGGAGCGTTGTGTATAAGTTTGAGTAGGAATGGATTGATTTCAAGAGTAATTCGTGTGGTGTCATGTTCGATTTTGGTTTCTCTTTATACACTCGATACTATGTTTCAGTTCTGATCAACTACCGTGATTCCGATGAAGATTATAATGAGTTTTGATTAGATTGGTTCCTAAGCGTGTTTATAAGGCTTTTGACATAAAACTCCATAGCATTTGAGGTTGTTATGAAAAGCTAAATCTATTCATTCGGAAACTATTTTTGTTTAATGTTTTTGTATAAATACTTCCTTCCTATGTATTTAGTTAGATTTCATGATACATTGATACACCAATATGTAGTTGCACAATTTTGATTAAGATAAGAGTAAATCTTATTTAATTGTTTTTGTTACCTTGATTTGATTTCTATTTCATCAATCACACATTGCATTTATCGTTTGACGTTTGCTTACTTCCATTCCCACTGTAATATTATCTTTAATCTTCTCTAGTTCAGACGAGGAATTTACTTGTCCTTTGCAACTCGTGTCATTCACTTCATGGTGGAAAAGGGATTCTAGGGATTGATAGTTGTCATTTAGATTATTAAATGGTAATTTGATGCAATAGTGTTTGAAGTTGTTTTTGGAGCGTTGTGTATAATGTTTGAGTAGGAATGGATTGATTTCAAGAGTGATTCGTGTGGTGTCATGTTCAGTTTTGGTTTTTATTTATACACTAGATACTATGTTTCAGTTGTAATCGACTACTGTGATTCCGATGAAGATAATAATGAGATTTGATTAGATTGGTTCATGAACGTGTTTAGAAGGCTTATGACTCAAAACTCCATAGCATTTAAGGTTGTTACGAAAACCTAAACCTATCCATTCGGAAAGTATTTTTGTTTAATGTTTTGTATAAATACTTCCTTTCTCATGTATTTAGTTAAACTTTCATGAATACATTGATACACCAATATGTAGTTGCACAATTTTGATTAAAATAAGAGGAAATAGTCTTTAATTAGTCTTGTTACCTTGATTTGACTCTATTTCATCAATCACACATTGCATTTATCGTTTGACGTTTGCTTACTTCCATTCCCACTGTAATATTATCTTTAATCTTCTCTAGTTAAGACGAGGAATTTACTTGTCCTTTGCAACTCGTGACATTCGCTTGATGGTGGAAAAGGAATTCTAGGGTTTGATAGTTGTTATTTAGATTATCAAATGGTAGTTTGATGCAATAGTGTTCGAAGTTTGTTTTTGGAGCGTTGTGTATAAGTTTTGAGTAGGAATGGATTGATTTCAAGAGTAATTCGTGTGGTGTCATGTTCGGTTTTGGTTTCTATTTATACCCTAGATACTATGTTTCAGTCGTGATCGGCTACTATGATTCCGATGAAGATTATGATGAGAATTGATCAGATTGGTTCATGAGCGTTTTAGAAGGCTTATGATTCAAAACTCCGTATCATTTGAGGTTGTTACGAAAACCTAAACCTATCCATTCGGGAACTATTTTTGTTTAATGTTTTTTGTATAAATACTTCCTTTCCCATGTATTAGTTGAGCTTTCATGAATACATTGATACACCAATATGTAGTTGCACAAATTTGATTAAGATAAGAGTAGATCTTATTTAATTGTTCTTGTTACCTTGATTTGACTTCTATTTCATCAATCACACATTGCATTTATTGTTTGACGTTTGCTTACTTTCATTCCCACTGTAATATTATCTCTAATCTTCTCTAGTTAAGATGAGGAGTTTACTTGTCCTTTGCAACTCGTTTCATTCACTTGACGGTGGAAAAGGGATTCTAGGGATTGATAGTTGTAATTTAGATTATTAAATGGTAATTTGATGCAATAATGTTCGAAGTTGGTTTTTGGAGCGTTGTGTATAAGTTTGAGTAGGAATGTATTAATTTCAAGAATAATTTGTGCGGTGTCGTGTTCGGTTATGGTTTCGATTTACACACTAGATACTGTGTTTCATTTGTGATCACCTAGTGTGATACCAATTAAAATTATAATGAGATTTGATTAGATTGGTTCATGAGCGTGTTTAGAAAGCTTATGACTCAAAACTCCATAGCATGTGAGGTTGTTACAAAAAGCTAAACTTATCCATTCGGAAACTATTTTTGTTTAATGTTTTTGTATAAATACTTCCTTTCCTATGTATTTAGTTAAGATTTCATGAATACATTGATACACCAATATGTAGTTGCACAATATTGATTAAAGTAAGAGTAAATCTTATTTAATTGGTCTTGTTACCTTGATTTGACTTCTATTTCATCAATCACACATTGCATTTATCGTTTGACGTTTGCTTACTTCCACTCCCGGTGTATTATTATCTCTAATCTTCTCTAGTTAAGACGTGGAGTTTACTTGTCCTTTGCAACTCGTGTCATTCACTTGATGGTGGAAAAGGGATTCTAAGGATTGATAGTTGTCATTTAGATTATTAAATGGTAATTTGATGGAATAGTGTTCGAAGTTGGTTTTTGGAGCGTTGTGTATAAGTTTTGAGTAGGAATGGATTGATTTCAAGAGTAATTCGTGTGGTCATGTTCGATTTTGGTATCTCTTTATACACCGATACTATGTTTCAGTTGTGATCAACTACTGTGATTTCGATGAAGATTATAATGAGTTTGATTAGATTGGTTCATGAGCGTGTTAGAAGGTTATGACACAAAACTCCATAGCATTGAGGTGTAGGAAAAGCTAAATCTATCCATTCGGAAACTATTTTTGTTTATGTTTTTGTATAAATACTTCTTTCCTATGTATTTAGTTAAGCTTTCATGAATACATTGATACACCAATATATAGATGCACAATTGATTAAGATAAGAGTAAATCTTATTTGAATTGTTCTTGTTACCTTGATTTGACTTCTATTTCATCAATCACACATTGCATTTATCGTTTGACGTTTGCTTACTTCCATTCCCACTGTATTTATCTCTAATCTTCTCTAGTTAAGACGAGGAGTTTACTTGTCCTTTGCAACTCGTGTCATTCACTTGATGGTGGAAAGGGATTCTAAGGATTGATAGTTGTCATTTAGATTATTAAATGGTAATTTGATGCAATAGTGTTCGAAGTTGGTTTTTGGAGCGTTGTGTATAAGTTTTGAGTAGGAATGGATTGATTTCAAGAGTAATTCGTGTGGTGTCATGTTCGATTTTGGTTTCTCTTTATACACTCGATACTATGTTTCAGTTTGATCAACTACTGTGATTCCGATGAAGATCATAATGAGTTTTGATTAGATTGGTTCATGAGCGTGTTTAGAAGGCTTATGACATAAAACTCCATAGCATTTGAGGTTGTTACGAAAAGCTAATCTATCCATTCGGAAACTATTTTTGTTTAATGTTTTGTATAAATACTTCCTTTCTATGTATTTAGTTAAGCTTTCATGAATACATTGATACACCAATATGTAGTTGCACAATTTTGATTAAGATAAGAGTAAATCTTATTTAATTGGTCTTGTTACCTTGATTTGACTTCTATTTCATCAATCACACATTGCATTTATCGTTTGACGTTTGCTTACTTCCATTCCCACTGTAATATTATCTTTAATCTTCTCTAGTTAAGACGAGGAGTTTACTTGTCCTTTGCAACTCGTGTCATTCACTTGATGGTGGAAAAGGGATTCTAGGGATTGATAGTTGTCATTTAGATTATTAAATGGTAATTTGATGCAATAGTGTTTGAAGTTGGTTTTTGGAGCGTTGTGTATAAGTTTTGAGTAGGAATGGATTGATTTCAAGAGTAATTCGTGTGGTGTCATGTTCAGTTTTGGTTTTTATTTATACACTAGATACTATGTTTCAGTTGTGATCGACTACTGTGATTCCGATGAAGATTATAATGAGATTTGATTAGATTGGTTCATGAGCGTGTTTAGAAGGCTTATGACTCAAAACTCCATAGCATTTAAGGTTGTTACGAAAACCTAAACCTATCCATTCGGAAAGTATTTTTGTTTAATGTTTTTTTGTATAACTTCCTTTCTCATGTATTTAGTTAAACTTTCATGAATACATTGATACACCAATATGTAGTTGCACAATTTTGATTAAAATAAGAGTAAATATTATTTAATTGGTCTTGTTACCTTGATTTGACTCTTATTTCATCAATCACACATTGCATTTATCGTTTGACGTTTGCTTACTTCCATTCCCACTGTAATATTATCTTTAATCTTCTCTAGTTAAGACGAGGAGTTTACTTGTCCTTTGCAACTCGTGTCATTCACTTGATGGTGGAAAAGGGATTCTAGGGTTTGATAGTTGTTATTTAGATTATTAATGGTAATTTGATGCAATAGTGTTCGAAGTTTGTTTTTGGAGCGTTGTGTATAAGTTTTGAGTAGGAATGGATTGATTTCAAGAGTAATTCGTGTGGTGTCATGTTCGGTTTTGGTTTCTATTTATACCCTAGATACTATGTTTCAGTTGTGATCGGCTACTGTGATTCCGATGAAGATTATAATGAGATTTGATTAGATTGGTTCATGAGCGTTTTAGAAGGCTTATGATTCAAAACTCCATAGCATTTGAGGTTGTTACGAAAACCTAAACCTATCCATTCGGGAACTATTTTTGTTTAATGTTTTTGTATAAATACTTCCTTTCCCATGTATTTAGTTAAGCTTTCATGAATACATTGATACACCAATATGTAGTTGCACAATTTTGATTAAGATAAGAGTAAATCTTATTTAATTGTTCTTGTTACCTTGATTTGACTTCTATTTCATCAATCACACATTGCATTTATCGTTTGACGTTTGCTTACTTCCATTCCCACTGTAATATTATCTCTAATCTTCTCTAGTTAAGACGAGGAGTTTACTTGTCCTTTGCAACTCGTTTCATTCACTTGATGGTGGAAAAGGGATTCTAGGGATTGATAGTTGTCATTTAGATTATTAAATGGTAATTTGATGCAATAGTGTTCGAAGTTGGTTTTTGGAGCGTTGTGTATAAGTTTGAGTAGGAATGGATTATTTCAAGAGTAATTGTGCGGTGTCGTGTTCGGTTTGGTTTCTATTTACACTAGATACTATGTTTCATTGTGATCACCTAGTGTGATACCAATGAAATTATAATGAGATTTGATTAGATTGGTTCATGAGCGTGTTTAGAAGGCTTATGACTCAAAACTCCATAGCATGTGAGGTTGTTACGAAAAGCTAAACCTATCCATTCGGAACTATTTTTGTTTAATGTTTTTGTATAAATACTTCCTTTCCTATGTATTTAGTTAAGATTTCATGAATACATTGATACACCAATATGTAGTTGCACAATATTGATTAAAGTAAGAGTAAATCTTATTTAATTGGTCTTGTTACCTTGATTTGACTTCTATTTCATCAATCACACATTGCATTTATCGTTTGACGTTTGCTTACTTCCATCCCACTGTATTATTATCTCTAATCTTCTCTAGTTAAGACTGGAGTTTACTTGTCCTTTGCAACTCGTGTCATTCACTTGATGGTGGAAAAGGGATTCTAGGGATTGATAGTTGTCATTTAGATTATTAAATGGTAATTTGATGCAATAGTGTTCGAAGTTGTTTTTGGAGCGTTGTGTATAAGTTTTGAGTAGGAATGGATTGATTTCAAGAGTAATTCGTGTGGTGTCATGTTCGGTTTTGGTTTCTCTTTATACACTAGATACTATGTTTCAGTTGTGATCAACTACTGTGATTCCGATGAAGATTATAATGAGATTTGATTAGATTGTTCATGAGCGTGTTTAGAAGGCTTATGACTCAAAACTCCATAGCATTTGAGGTTGTTACGAAAAGCTAAACTATCCATTCGGAAACTATTTTTGTTTAATGTTTTTGTATAAATACTTCCTTTCCTATGTATTTAGTTAAGCTTTCATGAATACATTGATACACCAATATGTAGTTGCACAATTTTGATTAAGATAAGAGTAAATCTTATTTAATTGTTCTTGTTACCTTGATTTGACTTCTATTTCATCAATCACACATTGCATTTATCGTTTGACGTTTGCTTACTTCCATTCCCATGTATTATTATCTCTAATCTTCTCTAGTTAAGACGAGGAGTTTACTTGTCCTTTGCAACTCGTGTCATTCACTTGATGGTGGAAAAGGGATTCTAAGGATTGATAGTTGTCATTTAGATTATTAAATGGTAATTTGATGCAATAGTGTTCGAAGTTGGTTTTTGGAGCGTTGTGTATAAGTTTTGAGTAGGAATGGATTGATTTCAAGAGTAATTCGTGTGGTGTCATGTTCGATTTTGGTTTCTCTTTATACACTCGATACTATGTTTCAGTTGTGATCAACTACTGTGATTCCGATGAAGATTATAATGAGTTTTGATTAGATTGGTTCATGAGCGTGTTTAGAAGGCTTATGACACAAAACTCCATAGCATTTGAGGTTGTTATGAAAAGCTAAATCTATCCATTCGGAACTATTTTTTTGTTTAATGTTTTTGTATAAATACTTCCTTTCCTATGTATTTAGTTAGCTTTCATGAATACATTGATACACCAATATGTAGTTGCACAATTTTGATTAAGTAAGAGTAAATCTTATTTAATGGTCTTGTTACCTTGTTTGACTTCTAATTCATCAATCACACATTGCATTTATCGTTTGACGTTTTGCTTACTTCCATTCCACTGTAATTTATCTTTATCTTCTCTAGTTAAGACGAGGAGTTTACTTGTCCTTGTGCAACTCGTGTCATTCACTTGATGGTGGAAAAGGGATTCTAGGGATTGATAGTTGTCATTTAGATTATTAAATGGTAATTTGATGCAATAGTGTTCGAAGTTGGTTTTTGGAGCGTTGTGTATAAGTTTTGAGTAGGAATGGATTGATTTCAAGAGTAATCGTGTGGTGTCATGTTCGGTTTTGGTTTCTATTTATACACTAGATACTATGTTTCAGTTGTGATCGACTACTGTGATTCCGATGAAGATTATAATGAGATTTGATTAGATTGGTTCATGAGCGTGTTTAGAAGGCTTATGACTCAAACTCCATAGCATTTGAGGTTGTTACGAAAAGCTAAACCTATCCATTCGGAACTATTTTTGTTTAATGTTTTTGTATAAATACTTCCTTTCCATGTATTTAGTTAAGCTTTCATGAATACATTGATACACCAATATGTAGTTGCACAATTTTGATTAAAATAAGAGTAAATATTATTTAATTGGTCTTGTTACCTTGATTTGACTCTTATTTCATCAATCACACATTGCATTTATCGTTTGACGTTTGCTTACTTCCTTTCCCACTAATTTATCTTGTCATTTCTCTCTTCTTCACGAGTTAAGATTCTAGGTTGAACTTGTCATTTGTTTCTTGATGGATGGTAAAGGGATTTTAGGGATTGTGTATAGTTTTAATTAGGAATGATTGATTTAAGAGTAATTCGTTGTCATGTTGTTTTGCGGTTGTTTTTTATTGGTTTTGAGTTTTAAGTGGATTGATTCAAGAGTCAATCGTGTGGTGTCATGTTCGGTTTTGTTCTATTTATACACTAGATCTATCAGTGTGATGGACTACTGTGATTCCGATGAAGATTATAATGAGATTTGATTAGATTGGTTCATGAGCGTGTTTAGAAGGCTTATGACTCAAAACTCCATAGCATTTGAGGTTGTTACGAAAAGCTAAACCTATCCATTCGGGAACTATTTTTGTTTAATGTTTTTGTATAAATACTTCCTTTCCTATGTATTTAGTTAAGCTTTCATGAATACATTGATACACCAATATGTAGTTGCACAATTTTGATTAAAATAAGAGTAAATCTTATTTAATTGGTCTTGTTACCTTGATTTGACTTCTATTTCATCAATCACACATTGCATTTATCGTTTGACGTTTGCTTACTTCCATTCCCACTGTAATATTATCTCTAATCTTCTCTAGTTAAGACGAGGAGTTTACTTGTCCTTTGCAACTCGTGTCATTCACTTGATGGTGGAAAAGGGATTCTAGGGATTGATAGTTGTCATTTAGATTATTAAATGGTAATTTGATGCAATAGTGTTCGAAGTTGGTTTTTGGAGCGTTGTGTATAAGTTTTGAGTAGGAATGGATTGATTTCAAGAGTAATTCGTGTGGTGTCATGTTCGGTTTTGGTTTCTATTTATACACTAGATACTATGTTTCAGTTGTGATCGACTACTGTGATTCGATGAAGATTATAATGAGATTTGATTAGATTGGTTCATGAGCGTGTTTAGAAGGCTTATGACTCAAAACTCCATAGCATTTGAGGTTGTTACGAAAAGCTAAACCTATCCATTCGGGAACTATTTTTGTTTAATGTTTTTGTATAAATACTTCCTTTCCATGTATTTAGTTAAGCTTTCATGAATACATTGATACACCAATATGTAGTTGCACAATTTGATTAAAATAAGAGTAAATCTTATTTAATTGGTCTTGTTACCTTAATTTGACTCTTATTTCATCAATCACACATTGCATTTATCGTTTGACGTTTGCTTACTTCCATTCCACTGTAATATTATCTCTAATCTTCTCTAGTTAAGACGAGGAGTTTACTTGTCCTTTGCAACTCGTGTCATTCACTTGATGGTGGAAAAGGGATTCTAGGGATTGATAGTTGTCATTTAGATTATTAAATGGTAATTTGATGCAATAGTGTTCGAAGTTGGTTTTGGAGCGTTGTGTATAAGTTTTGAGTAGGAATGGATTGATTTCAAGAGTAATTCGTGTGGTGTCATGTTCGGTTTTGGTTTCTATTTATACACTAGATACTATGTTTCAGTTGTGATCGACTACTGTGATTCCGATGAAGATTATAATGAGATTTGATTAGATTGGTTCATGAGCGTTTTAGAAGGCTTATGACTCAAAATCCATAGCATTTGAGGTTGTTACGAAAAGCTAAACCTATCCATTCGGGAACTATTTTTGTTTAATGTGTTTGTATAAATACTTTCTTTCCAATGTATTTAGTTAAGCTTTTATGAATACATTGATACACCAATATGTAGTTGCACAATTTTGATTAAAATAAGAGTAAATCTTATTTAATTGGTCTTGTTACCTTGATTGACTCTATTTCATCAATCACACACATTGCATTTATCGTTTGACGTTTGCTTACTTCCATTCCCACTGTAATATTATCTCTAATCTTCTCTAGTTAAGACGAGGAGTTTACTTGTCCTTTGCAACTCGTGTCATTCACTTGATGGTGAAAAGGGATTCTAGGGATTGATAGTTGTCATTTAGATTATTAAATGGTAATTTGATGCAATAGTGTTCGAAGTTGGTTTTTGGAGCGTTGTGTATAAGTTTTGAGTAGGAATGGATTGATTTCAAGAGTAATTCGTGTGGTGTCATGTTCGGTTTTGGTTTCTATTTATACACTAGATACTATGTTTCAGTTGTGATCGACTACTGTGATTCCGATGAAGATTATAATGAGATTTGATTAGATTGGTTCATGAGCGTGTTTAGAAGGCTTATGACTCAAACTCCATAGCATTTGAGGTTGTTACGAAAACCTAAACCTATCCATTCGGAACTATTTTTGTTTAATGTTTTTGTATAAATACTTCCTTTCCATGTATTTAGTTAAGCTTTCATGAATACATTGATACACCAATATGTAGTTGCACAATTTTGATTAAAATAAGAGTAAATCTTATTTAATTGGTCTTGTTACCTTGATTTGACTCTATTTCATCAATCACACATTGCATTTATCGTTTGACGTTTGCTTACTTCCATTCCCACTGTAATTATCTCTATCTTCTCTAGTTAAGACGAGGAGTTTACTTGTCCTTTGCAACTCGTGTCATTCACTTGATGGTGGAAAAGGGATTCTAGGGATTGATAGTTGTCATTTAGATTATTAAATGGTAATTTGATGCAATAGTGTTCGAAGTTGGTTTTTGGAGCGTTGTGTATAAGTTTTGAGTAGGAATGGATTGATTTCAAGAGTAATTCGTGTGGTGTCATGTTCGGTTTTGGTTTCTATTTATACACTAGATACTATGTTTCAGTTGTGATCGACTACTGTGATTCCGATGAAGATTATAATGAGATTTGATTAGATTGGTTCATGAGCGTGTTTAGAAGGCTTATGACTCAAAACTCCATAGCATTTGAGGTTGTTACGAAAACCTAAACCTATCCATTCAGGAACTATTTTTGTTTAATGTTTTTGTATAAATACTTCCTTTCCATGTATTTAGTTAAGCTTTCATGAATACATTGATACACCAATATGTAGTTGCACAATTTTGATTAAAATAAGAGTAAATCTTATTTAATTGGTCTTGTTACCTTGATTTGACTCTTATTTCATCAATCACACATTGCATTTATCGTTTGACGTTTGCTTACTTCCATTCCCACTGTAATATTATCTCTAATCTTCTCTAGTTAAGACGAGGAGTTTACTTGTCCTTTGCAACTCGTGTCATTCACTTGATGGTGGAAAAGGGATTCTAGGGATTGATAGTTGTCATTTAGATTATTAAATGGTAATTTGATGCAATAGTGTTCGAAGTTGGTTTTTGGAGCGTTGTGTATAAGTTTTGAGTAGGAATGGATTGATTTCAAGAGTAATTCGTGTGGTGTCATGTTCGGTTTTGGTTTCTATTTATACACTAGATACTATGTTTCAGTTGTGATCGACTACTGTGATTCCGATGAAGATTATAATGAGATTTGATTAGATTGGTTCATGAGCGTTTTAGAAGGCTTATGACTCAAAACTCCATAGCATTTGAGGTTGTTACGAAAAGCTAAACCTATCCATTCGGGAACTATTTTTGTTTAATGTTTTTTGTATAAATACTTTCTTTCCCATGTATTTAGTTAAGCTTTCATGAATACATTGATACACCAATATGTAGTTGCACAATTTTGATTAAAATAAGAGTAAATCTTATTTAATTGGTCTTGTTACCTTGATTTGACTCTTATTTCATCAATCACACATTGCATTTATCGTTTGACGTTTGCTTACTTCCATTCCCACTGTAATATTATCTCTAATCTTCTCTAGTTAAGACGAGGAGTTTACTTGTCCTTTGCAACTCGTGTCATTCACTTGATGGTGGAAAAGGGATTCTAGGGATTGATAGTTGTCATTTAGATTATTAAAATGGTAATTTGATGCAATAGTGTTCGAAGTTGGTTTTTGGAGCGTTGTGTATAAGTTTTGAGTAGGAATGGATTGATTTCAAGAGTAATTCGTGTGGTGTCATGTTCGGTTTTGGTTTCTATTTATACACTAGATACTATGTTTCAGTTGTGATCGACTACTGTGATTCCGATGAAGATTATAATGAGATTTGATTAGATTGGTTCATGAGCGTGTTTAGAAGGCTTATGACTCAAAACTCCATAGCATTTGAGGTTGTTACGAAAAGCTAAACCTATCCATTCGGGAACTATTTTTGTTTAATGTTTTTGTATAATACTTCCTTTCCATGTATTTAGTTAAGCTTTCATGAATACATTGATACACCATTGTAGTTGCACAATTTGATTAAAATAAGAGTAAATCTTATTTAATTAGTCTTGTTACCTTGATTTGACTCTTATTTCATCAATCACACATTGCATTTATCGTTTGACGTTTGCTTACTTCCATTCCCACTGTAATATTATCTCTAATCTTCTCTAGTTAAGACGAGGAGTTTACTTGTCCTTTGCAACTCGTGTCATTCACTTGATGGTGGAAAAGGGATTCTAGGAATTGATAGTTGTCATTTAGATTATTAAATGGTAATTTGATGCAATAGTGTTCGAAGTTGGTTTTTGGAGCGTTGTGTATAAGTTTTGAGTAGGAATGGATTGATTTCAAGAGTAATTCGTGTGGTGTCATGTTCGTTTTGGTTTCTATTTATACACTAGATACTATGTTTCATTGTGATCGACTACTGTGATTCCGATGAAGATTATAATGAGATTTGATTAGATTGGTTCATGAGCGTGTTTAGAAGGCTTATGACTCAAAACTCCATAGCATTTGAGGTTGTTACGAAAAGCTAAACCTATCCATTCGGAAACTATTTTTGTTTAATGTTTTTGTATAAATACTTTCTTTCCCATGTATTTAGTTAAGCTTTCATGAATACATTGATACACCAATATGTAGTTGCACAATTTTGATTAAAATAAGAGTAAATCTTATTTAATTGATCTTGTTACCTTGATTTGACTCTATTTCATCAATCACACATTGCATTTATCGTTTGACACGTTTGCTTACTTCCATTCCCACTGTAATTTTATCTCTAATCTTCTCTAGTTAAGACGAGGAGTTTACTTGTCCTTTGCAACTCGTGTCATTCACTTGATGGTGGAAAAGGGATTCTAGGGATTGATAGTTGTCATTTAGATTATTAAATGGTAATTTGATGCAATAGTGTTCGAAGTTGGTTTTTGGAGCGTTGTGTATAAGTTTTGAGTAGGAATGGATTGATTTCAAGAGTAATTCGTGTGGTGTCATGTTCGGTTTTGGTTTCTATTTATACACTAGATACTATGTTTCAGTTGTGATCGACTACTGTGATTCCGATGAAGATTATAATGAGATTTGATTAGATTGGTTCATGAGCGTGTTTAGAAGGCTTATGACTCAAAACTCCATAGCATTTGAGGTTGTTATGAAAAGCTAAACAAATCCATTCGGGAACTATTTTTGTTTAATGTTTTTGTATAAATACTTCCTTTCCTATGTATTTAGTTAAGCTTTCATGAATACATTGATACACCAATATGTAGTTGCACAATTTTGATTAAAATAAGAGTAATCTTATTTAATTGGTCTTGTTACCTTGATTTGACTCTATTTCATCAATCACACATTGCATTTATCGTTCGGCGTTTGCTTACTTCCATTCTCACTGTAATTTTATCTCTAATCTTCTCTAGTTAAGACAAGGAGTTTACTTGTCCTTTGCAACTCGTGTCATTCACTTGATGGTGGAAAAGGGATTCTAGGGATTGTTAGTTGTCATTTAGATTATTAAATGGTAATTTGATGCAATGTGTTCGAAGTTGGTTTTTGGAGCGTTGTGTATAAGTTTTGAGTAGGAATGGATTGATTTCAAGAGTAATTCGTGTGGTGTCATGTTCGTTTTGGTTTTCTATTTATACACTAGATACTATGTTTCAGTTGTGATCGACTACTGTGTGATTCCGATGAAGATTATAATGAGATTTGATTAGATTGGTTCATGAGCGTTTTAGAAGGCTTATGACTCAAAATCCATAGCATTTGAGGTTGTTACGAAAAGCTAAACCTATCCATTCGGGAACTATTTTTGTTTAATGTGTTTGTATAAATACTTCTTTCCAATGTATTTAGTTAAGCTTTTATGAATACATTGATACACCAATATGTAGTTGCACAATTTTGATTAAAATAAGAGTAAATCTTATTTAATTTGTCTTGTTACCTTGATTTGACTCTTATTTCATCAATCACACATTGCATTTATCGTTTGACGTTTGCTTACTTCCATTCCCACTGTAATATTATCTCTAATCTTCTCTAGTTAAGACGAGGAGTTTACTTGTCCTTTGCAACTCGTGTCATTCACTTGATGGTGGAAAAGGGATTCTAGGGATTGATAGTTGTCATTTAGATTATTAAATGGTAATTTGATGCAATAGTGTTCGAAGTTGGTTTTTGGAGCGTTGTGTATAAGTTTTGAGTAGGAATGGATTGATTTCAAGAGTAATTCGTGTGGTGTCATGTTCGGTTTTGGTTTCTATTTATACACTAGATACTATGTTTCAGTTGTGATCGACTACTGTGATTCCGATGAAGATTATAATGAGATTTGATTAGATTGGTTCATGAGCGTGTTTAGAAGGCTTATGACTCAAAACTCCATAGCATTTGAGGTTGTTACGAAAACCTAAACCTATCCATTCGGGAACTATTTTTGTTTAATGTTTTTGTATAAATACTTCCTTTCCCATGTATTTAGTTAAGCTTTCATGAATACATTGATACACCAATATGTAGTTGCACAATTTGATTAAAATAAGAGTAAATCTTATTTAATTGGTCTTGTTACCTTGATTTGACTTCTATTTCATCAATCACACATTGCATTTATCGTTTGACGTTGCTTACTTCCATTCCCACTGTAATATTATCTCTAATCTTCTCTAGTTAAGACGAGGAGTTTACTTGTCCTTTGCAACTCGTGTCATTCACTTGATGGTGGAAAAGGGATTCTAGGGTTTGATAGTTGTCATTTAGATTATTAAATGGTAGTTTGATGCAATAGTGTTCGAAGTTGGTTTTTGGAGCGTTGTGTATAAGTTTTGAGTAGGAATGGATTGATTTCAAGAGTAATTCGTGTGGTGTCATGTTCGGTTTTGGTTTCTATTTATACACTAGATACTATGTTTCAGTTGTGATCGACTACTGTGATCCGATGAAGATTATAATGAGATTTGATTAGATTGTTTCATGAGCGTGTTTAGAAGACTTATGACTCAAAACTCCATAGCATTTGAGGTTGTTATGAAACCTAAACCTATTCATTCAGAAACTATTTTTGTTTAATGTTTTTGTATAAATACTTCCTTTCCTATGTATTTAGTTAAGCTTTCATGAATACATTGATACACCAATATGTAGTTGCACAATTTTGATTAAATAAGAGTAAATCTTATTTAATTGGTCTTGTTACCTTGATTTGACTTCTATTTCATCAATCACACATTGCATTTATCGTTTGACGTTTGCTTACTTCCATTCCCACTGTAATATTCATCTAATCTTCTCTAGTTAAGACGAGGAGTTTACTTGTCCTTTGCAACTCGTGTCATTCACTTGATGGTGGAAAAGGGATTCTAGGGATTGATAGTTGTCATTTAGATTATTAAATGGTAATTTGATGCAATAGTGTTCGAAGTTGGTTTTTGGAGCGTTGTGTTTAAGTTTTGAGTAGGAATGGATTGATTTCAAGAGTAATTCGTGTATCATGTTCGGTTTTGGTTTCTATTTATACACTAGATACTATTTTCAGTTGTGATCGACTACTGTGATTCCGATGAAGATTATAATGAGATTTGATTAGATTGGTTCATGAGCGTGTTTAGAAGGCTTATGACTCAAAACTCCATAGCATTTGAGGTTGTTACGAAAAGCTAAACCTATCCATTCGGGAACTATTTTTGTTTAATGTTTTTGTATAAATACTTCCTTTCCATGTATTTAGTTAAGCTTTCATGAATACATTGATACACCAATATGTAGTTGCACAATTTTGATTAAAATAAGAGTAAATCTTATTTAATTGGTCTTGTTACCTTGATTTGACTCTATTTCATCAATCACACACATTGCATTTATCGTTTGACGTTTGCTTACTTCCATTCCCACTGTAATATTATCTCTAATCTTCTCTAGTTAAGACGAGGAGTTTACTTGTCCTTTGCAACTCGTGTCATTCACTTGATGGTGGAAAAGGGATTCTAGGGATTGATAGTTGTCATTTAGATTATTAAATGGTAATTTGATGCAATAGTGTTCGAAGTTGGTTTTTGGAGCGTTGTGTATAAGTTTTGAGTAGGAATGGATTGATTTCAAGAGTAATTCGTGTGGTGTCATGTTCGGTTTTGGTTTCTATTTATACACTAGATACTATGTTTCAGTTGTGATCGACTACTGTGATTCCGATGAAGATTATAATGAGATTTGATTAGATTGGTTCATGAGCGTGTTTAGAAGGCTTATGACTCAAAACTCCATAGCATTTGAGGTTGTTACGAAAAGCTAAACCTATCCATTCGGAACTATTTTTGTTTAATGTTTTTGTATAAATACTTCCTTTCCATGTATTTAGTTAAGCTTTCATGAATACATTGATACACCAATATGTAGTTGCACAATTTTGATTAAAATAAGAGTAAATCTTATTTAATTGGTCTTGTTACCTTGATTTGACTTCTATTTCATCAATCACACATTGCATTTATCGTTTGACGTTTGCTTACTTCCATTCCCACTGTTTATTATCTCTAATCTTCTCTAGTTAAGACGAGGAGTTTACTTGTCCTTTGCAACTCGTGTCATTCACTTGATGGTGGAAAAGGGATTCTAGGGATTGATAGTTGTCATTTAGATTATTAAATGGTAATTTGATGCAATAGTGTTCGAAGTTGGTTTTTGGAGCGTTGTGTATAAGTTTTGAGTAGGAATGGATTGATTTCAAGAGTAATTCGTGTGTGTCATGTTCGGTTTTGGTTTCTATTTATACACTAGATACTATGTTTCAGTTGTGATCGACTACTGTGATTCCGATGAAGATTATAATGAGATTTGATTAGATTGGTTCATGAGCGTGTTTAGAAGGCTTATGACTCAAAACTCCATAGCATTTGAGGTTGTTACGAAAAGCTAAACCTATCCATTCGGAAACTATTTTTGTTTAATGTTTTTGTATAAATACTTCCTTTCCTATGTATTTAGTTAAGCTTCATGAATACATTGATACACCAATATGTAGTTGCACAATTTTGATTTAAATAAGAGTAAATCTTATTTAATTGTCTGTTACCTTGATTTGACTTTATATTTCATCAATCACACATTGCATTTATCGTTTGACGTTTGCTTACTTCCATTCCACTGTATATTTATCTCTAATCTTCTCTAGTTAAGACGAGGAGTTTACTTGTCCTTTGCAACTCGTGTCATTCACTTGATGGTGGAAAAGGGATTCTAGGGTTGATAGTTGTCATTTAGAATATTAAATGGTAATTTGATGCAATAGTGTTCGAAGTTGGTTTTTGGAGCGTTGTGTATAAGTTTTGAGTAGGAATGGATTGATTTCAAGAGTAATTCGTGTGGTGTCATGTTCGGTTTTGGTTTCTATTTATACACTAGATACTATGTTTCAGTTGTGATCGACTACTGTGATTCCGATGAAGATTATAATGAGATGAGATTTGATTAGATTGGTTCATGAGCGTGTTTTAGAAGGCTTATGACTCAACTCCATAGCATTTGAGGTTGTTACGAAAAGCTAAACCTATCCATCGGGAACTATTTTTTTGTTTAATGTTTTTGTATAAATACTTCCTTCCCATGTATTTAGTTAAGCTTTCATGAATACATTGATACACCAATATGTAGTTGCACAATTTTGATTAAATAAGAGTAAATCTTATTTAATTGGTCTTGTTACCTTGATTTGACTTCTATTTCATCAATCACACATTGCATTTATCGTTTGACGTTTGCTTACTTCCATTCCAACTGTATTTTATCTCTAATCTTCTCTAGTTAAGAAGAGGAGTTTACTTGTCCTTTGCAACTCGTGTCATTCACTTGATGGTGGAAAAGGGATTCTAGGGATTGATAGTTGTCATTTAGATTATTAAATGGTAATTTGATGCAATAGTGTTCGAAGTTGGTTTTTGGAGCGTTGTGTATAAGTTTTGAGTAGGAATGGATTGATTTCAAGAGTAATTCGTGTGGTGTCATGTTCGGTTTTGGTTTCTATTTATACACTAGATACTATGTTTCATTGTGATCGACTACTGTGATTCCGATGAAGATTATAATGAGATTTGATTAGATTGGTTCATGAGCGTGTTTAGAAGGCTTATGACTCAAAACTCCATAGCATTTGAGGTTGTTACGAAAAGCTAAACCTATCGATTCGATAAAATTTTGTTTTTAATGTGTTTTTGTATAAATTTACTTGCTTTCAGAATTTAGTTAATCTTCATCAACCAAATAGTTTTATGAGTGTGATTTAAATAAGCAACAATTGTATTTAATTATCAGACTTGATAGCTTATTTCAACTCAACATTCTATTCTGATAGACGATTTACATTATTCCACAATTGAATATCTAAAATCTCGGTTTACTTGGATTGAAATTGGTCTTCTTAGCATCTAATCGAGAAAGTTAAGTCCTTTGAAACTCTTAATCGTTCATTTGATGTGGAAAAGATTCTGGGTTTGATGTTTATTTTGGAAGTGGAAAGATTGAAAATGGTTTTTGTGTAGGAATGCATGTTAAGAGTTTGATATAGTTATTTGGTGATAAGAATGGTGTTTCGGATTGATTTCTCACTAGAGGCTGTGGTTGTCAGGATCGTTTTAGGTGTGATATAAAGATTGTCCCTGAGATCGATTATGTTTTTATGATGATTGTTTAGAATGTTTTGACCTTAATGACTCCATATTAATTTTAGGTTGATAAAAAATTAGCAACCTTATCAATTTACGGGGAAATTTTTGTTTAATGTTTTTGTATAAATATATCCTTCCTTATGTAGTTTGATTTATGAATACATTGATACAATTCATATGTTGTGTTGCACAATTTGATTAAAATAAGAGTAATCTATTATTTAAGGTTTTACCTTGATTTGACTTTTATTTCAATCAATCATTGACTTTGCTTTTGGCAATCTGTTTATGATGTAATTTAATTTCAATTATCTCTAGACGAAGTTAATGACTTCTTGTTCTTTGCAACTATGTTATTCATTTGATGGTGGATTCTATGAAGGATAGTTTATATTTTCATTATATTATTAAATGGAATTGATGAGCAAGTTGTTTTATGGTTTTTGGAGGTAAAGTTGAGTGGGAATGGAATGAGTTGGAGCGAATGGATGGATTTCATGTTTGGAATTTTTATGTTTTTATGGAAAGTACTAGGTTTTTTTCATTAATGACTACTGTTGATCATATTATCGACTGAGATTTTATGAAGATTATGATGAGTTTTGATTAGAATTATTTATGCTTCATGAGCACCTTTGAGGTCCATCAAAACTTTGAGGTTGTTACGAAAAAGCTAAACCTATCCATTCGGAAACTATTTTTGTTTAATGTTTTTGTATAAATACTTCCTTTCCTATGTATTTAGTTAAGCTTTCATGAATACATTGATACACCATATGTAGTTGCACAATTTTGATTAAAATAAGAGTAAATCTTATTTAATTGGTCTTGTTACCTTGATTTGACTTCTATTTCAACAATCACACATTGCATTTATCGTTTGACGTTTGCTTACTTCCATTCCCACTTTATTTGATCTCTAATCTTCTCTAGTTAAGACGAGGAGTTTTACTTGTCCTTTGCAACTCGTGTCATTCACTTGATGGTGGAAAAGGGATTCTAGGGATTGATAGTTTTCATTTAGATTATTAAATGGTAATTTGATGCAATAGTGTTCGAAGTTGGTTTTTGGAGCGTTGTGTATAAGTTTTGAGTAGGAATGGATTGATTTCAAGAGTAATTCGTGTGGTGTCATGTTCGGTTTTGGTTTCTATTTATACACTAGATACTATGTTTCAGTTGTGATCGACTACTGTGATTCCGATGAAGATTAATATGAGATTTGATTAGATTGGTTCATGAGCGTGTTTAGAAGGCTTATGACTCAAACTCCATAGCATTTGAGGTTGTTACGAAAAGCTAAACCTATCCATTCGGAAACTATTGTTTAATGTTTTTGTATAACTACTTCCTTTCCCATGTATTTAGTTAAGCTTTCATGAATACATTGATACACCAATATGTAGTTGCAGAATTTTGATTAAATAAGAGAAAATCTTATTTAATTGGTCTTTCTACCTTGATTTGACTTTATTTCATCAATCACACATTGCATTTATCGTTTGACGTTTGCTTACTTCCATTCCCACTGTAATATTATCTCTAATCTTCTCTAGTTAAGACGGGAGTTTACTTGTCCTTTGCAACTCGTGTCATTCACTTGATGGTGGAAAAAGGGATTCTAGGGATTGATAGTTGTCATTTAGATTATTAAATGGTAATTTGATGCAATAGTGTTCGAAGTTGTTTTTTGAGCGTTGTGTATAAGTTTTGAGTAGGAATGGATTGATTTCAAGAGTAATTCGTGTGGTGTCATGTTCGGTTTGGTTTCTATTTATACACTAGATACTATGTTTCATTTGTGATCGACTACTGTGATTCCGATGAAGATTATAATGAGATTTGATTAGATTGGTTCATGAGCGTGTTTAGAAGGCTTATGACTCAAAACTCCATAGCATTTGAGGTTGTTACGAAAAGCTAAACCTATCCATTCGGAAACTATTTTTGTTTAATGTTTTGTATAAATACTTCCTTTCCTATGTATTTAGTTAAGCTTTCATGAATACATTGATACACCAATATGTAGTTGCACAATTTGATTAAAATAAGAGTAAATCTTATTTAATTGGTCTTGTTACCTTGATTTGACTTCTATTTCATCAATCACACATTGCATTTATCGTTTGACGTTTGCTTACTTCCATTCCCACTGTATTATCTCTCTAATCTTCTCTAGTTAAGACGAGGAGTTTACTTGTCCTTTGCAACTCGTGTCATTCACTTGATGGTGGAAAAGGGATTCTAGGGATTGATAGTTGTCATTTAGATTATTAAATGGTAATTTGATGCAATAGTGTTCGAAGTTGGTTTTTGGAGCGTTGTGTATAAGTTTTGAGTAGGAATGATTGATTTCAAGAGTAATTCGTGTGGTGTCATGTTCGGTTTTGGTTTCTATTTATATACACTAGATACTTTGTTTCAGTTGTGATCGACTATTGTGATTCCGATGAAGATTATTTGAGATTTGATTAGATTGGTTCATGAGCGTGTTTAGAAGGCTTATGACTCAAAACTCCATAGCATTTGAGGTTGTTACGAAAAGCTAAACCTATCCATTCGGGAACTATTTTTGTTTAATGTTTTTGTATAAATACTTCCTTTCCTATGTATTTAGTTAAGCTTTCATGAATACATTGATACACCAATATGTAGTTGCACAATTTTGATTAAAATAAGAGTAAATCTTATTTAATTGGTCTTGTTACCTTGATTTGACTCTATTTCATCAATCACACATTGCATTTATCGTTTGACGTTTGCTTACTTCCATTCCCACTGTAATATTATCTCTAATCTTCTCTAGTTAAGACGAGGAGTTTACTTGTCCTTTGCAACTCGTGTCATTCACTTGATGGTGGAAAAGGGATTCTAGGGATTGATAGTTGTCATTTAGATTATTAAATGGTAATTTGATGCAATAGTGTTCGAAGTTGGTTTTTGGAGCGTTGTGTATAAGTTTTGAGTAGGAATGGATTGATTTCAAGAGTAATTCGTGTGGTGTCATGTTCGGTTTTGGTTTCTATTTATACACTAGATACTATGTTTCATTGTGATCGACTACTGTGATTCGATGAAGATTATAATGAGATTTGATTAGATTGGTTCATGAGCGTGTTTAGAAGGCTTATGACTCAAAACTCCATAGCATTTGAGGTTGTTCGAAAAACCTAAACCTATCCATTCGGAACTATTTTTGTTTAATGTTTTTGTATAAATACTTCCTTTCCCATGTATTTAGTTAAGCTTTCATGAATACATTGATACACCAATATGTAGTTGCACAATTTGATAAAATAAGAGTAAATTTATTTAATTTGTCTTGTTAACCTTGATTGATTTTATTTCTTTAACTGCATTTCATTTATTCATCATACACATTGCTATCTTCTCATTTGATTTCTTCTTCATCTCTATTTTTTCTCTATTTCAATCTTGGATGTAGTTTGACTTACTTTACTTCATTCTCACTGTAATATTATCTTTAACTTCTCTAGTGACAGTTTACTTGTCTTGCAACTCGTGATTCTTGATGTGGAAAGGGATTCTAGGGATTGATAGTTGTCATTTAGATTATTAAATGGTAATTTGATGCAATAGTGTTCGAAGTTGGTTTTTGGAGGCGTTGTGTATAAGTTTTGAGTAGGAATGGATTGATTTCAAGAGTAATTCGTGTGGTGTCATGTTCGGTTTTTGGTTTCTATTTATACCTAGATACTATGTTTCAGTTGTGATCGACTACTGTGATTCCGATGAAGATTATAATGAGATTTGATTAGATTGGTTCATGAGCGTGTTTAGAAGGCATATGACTCAAAACTCCATAGCATTTGAGGTTGTTACGAAAAGCTAAACCTATCCATTCAGGAACTATTTTTGTTTAATGTTTTTTATAAATACTTCCTTTCCCATGTATTTAGTTAAGCTTTCATGAATACATTGATACACCAATATGTAGTTGCACAATTTTGATTAAAATAAGAGAAAATCTTATTTAATTGGTCTTGTTACCTTGATTTGACTTCTATTTCATCAATCACACATTGCATTTATCATTTGACGTTTGCTTACTCCCATTCCCACTGTAATTTGATCTCTAAACTTCTCTAGTTAAGACGAGGAGTTTACTTGTCCTTTGCAACTCGTGTCATTCACTTGATGGTGGAAAAGGGATTCTAGGGGTTGATAGTTGTCATTTAGAATATTAAATGGTAATTTGATGCAATAGTGTTCGAAGTTTGTTTTTGGAGCGTTGTGTATAAGTTTTGAGTAGGAATGGATTGATTTCAAGAGTAATTCGTGTGGTGTCATGTTCGTTTTGGTTTCTATTTATACACTAGATACTATTTTCAGTTGTGATCGACTACTGTGATTCGATGAAGATTATAATGAGATTTGATTAGATTGGTTCATGAGCGTGTTTAGAAGGCTTATGACTCAAACTCCATAGCATTTGAGGTTGTTACGAAAAGCTAAACCTATTTCATTCAAACTATTTTTGTTTAATGTTTTTGTATAAATACTTCCTTTCCTATGTATTTAGTTAAGCTTTCATGAATACATTGATACACCAATATGTAGTTGCACAATTTTGATTAAATAGAGTAAATCATTTAATTGGTCTTGTTCCTTGATTTGACTTCTATTATCAACAATCAATTTGCATTTATGTTAACTTGATCTTTCTTTACCTTGATTTGTACTTTATTTCAAGAATTCAATTATTCATTTATTTTAGTTTGCTTCTTACTTCCATTCACTGTAATATTATCCTCTAATCTTCTCTAGTTAGACGAGGAGTTTACTTGTCCTTTGCAACTCGTGTCATTCACTTGATGGTGGAAAAGGATTCTAGGGATTGATAGTTGTCATTTAGATTATTAAATGGTATTTGATGCAATAGTGTTCGAAGTTGGTTTTTGGAGCGTTGTGTATAAGTTTTGAGTAGGAATGGATTGATTTCAAGAGTATTCGTGTGTCATGTTCGGTTTTGGTTTCTATTTATACACTAGATACTATGTTTCAGTTGTGATCGACTACTGTGATTCCGATGAAGATTATAATGAGATTTGATTAGATTGGTTCATGAGCGTTTTAGAAGGCTTATGACTCAAAACTCCATAGCATTTGAGGTTGTTACGAAAACCTAAACCTATCCATTCGGAAACTATTTTTGTTTATTGTTTTTGGATAAATACTTCCTTTCCCATGTATTTAGTTAAGCTTTCATGAATACATTGATACACCAATATGTAGTTGCACAATTTTGATTAAAATAAGAGTAATATTATTTAATTGGTCTTGTTACCTTGATTTGACTCTTATTTCATCAATCACACATTGCATTTATCGTTGACGTTTGCTTACTTCCATTCCACTGTAATTTATCTCTAATCTTCTCTAGTTAAGACGAGGAGTTTACTTGTCCTTTGCAACTCGTGTCATTCACTTGATGGTGGAAAAGGGATTCTAGGATTGATAGTTGTCATTTAGATTATTAAATGGTAATTTGATGCAATAGTGTTCGAAGTTGGTTTTTGGAGCGTTGTGTATAAGTTTTGAGTAGGAATGGATTGATTTCAAGAGTAATTCGTTGGTGTCATGTTCGGTTTTGGTTTCTATTTATACACTAGATACTATGTTTCAGTTGTGATCGACTATGTGATTCCGATGAAGATTATAATGAGATTTGATTAGATTGGTTCATGAGCGTGTTTAGAAGGCTTATGACTCAAAACTCCATAGCATTTGAGGTTGTTACGAAAAGCTAAACCTATCCATTCGGAAACTATTTTGTTAATGTTTTTGTATAAATACTTCCTTTCCCCTATGTATTTAGTTAAGCTTTCATGAATACATTGATACACCAATATGTAGTTGCACAATTTTGATTAAAATAAGAGTAAATCTTATTTAATTGGTCTTGTTACCTTGATTTGACTTCTATTTCATCAATCACACATTGCATTTACGTTTGACGTTTGCTTACTTCCATTCCCACTGTAATTATTATCTCTAATCTTCTCTAGTTAAGACGAGGAGTTTACTTGTCCTTGCAACTCGTGTCATTCACTTGATGGTGAAAAAGGGATTCTAGGGATTGATAGTTGTCATTTAGATTATTAAATGGTAATTTGATGCAATAGTGTTCGAATTTGGTTTTTGGAGCGTTGTGTATAAGTTTTGAGTAGGAATGGATTGATTTCAAGAGTAATTCGTGTGGTGTCATGTTCGGTTTTGGTTTCTATTTATACACTAGATACTATGTTTCATTGTGATCGACTACTGTGATTCCGATGAAGATTATAATGAGATTTGATTAGATTGGTTCATGAGCGTGTTTAGAAGGCTTATGACTCAAAACTCCATAGCATTTGAGGTTGTTATACGAAAAGCTAAACCTATCCATTCGGAACTATTTTGTTTAATGTTTTTGTATAAATACTTCCTTTCCTATGTATTTAGTTAAGCTTTCATGAATACATGATACACCATATGTAGTTGCACAATTTTGATTAAATAAGAGTAAATCTTATTTAATTGGTCTTGTTACCTTGATTTGACTCTTATTTCATCAATCACACATTGCATTTATCGTTTGACGTTTGCTTACTTCCATTCCCACTGTATATTATCTCTAATCTTCTCTAGTTAAGACGAGGAGTTTACTTGTCCTTTGCAACTCGTGTCATTCACTTGATGGTGGAAAAGGGATTCTAGGGATTGATAGTTGTCATTTAGATTATTAAATGGTAATTTGATGCAATAGTGTTCGAAGTTGGTTTTGGAGCGTTTGTATAAGTTTTGAGTAGGAATGGATTGATTTCAGAGTAATTCGTGTGGTGTCATGTTCGGTTTTGGTTTCTATTTATACACTAGATACTATGTTTCAGTTGTGATCGACTACTATGTGATTCCGATGAAGATTATAATGAGATTTGATTAGATTGGTTCATGAGCGTTTTTAGAAGGCTTATGACTCAAAACTCCATAGCATTTGAGGTTGTTACGAAAGCTAAACCTATCCATTCGGAACTATTTTTGTTTAATGTTTTGTATATACTTCCTTCCATGTATTTAGTTAAGCTTTCATGAATACATTGATACACCAATATGTAGTTGCACAATTTTGATTAAATAAGAGTAAATCTTATTTAATTGGTCTTGTTACCTTGATTTGACTTCTATTTCATCAATACACATTGCATTTATCGTTTGACGTTTGCTTACTTCCATTCCCACTGTAATATTATCTCTAATCTTCTCTAGTTAAGACGAGGAGTTTACTTGTCCTTTGCAACTCGTGTCATTCACTTGATGGTGGAAAAGGGATTCTAGGGATTGATAGTTGTCATTTAGATATTAAATGGTAATTTGATGCAATAGTGTTCGAAGTTGGTTTTTGGAGCGTTGTGTATAAGTTTGAGTAGGAATGGATTGATTTCAAGAGTAATTCGTGTGGTGTCATGTTCGGTTTTGGTTTCTATTTATACACTAGATACTATGTTTCAGTTGTGATCGACTACTGTGATTCCGATGAAGATTATGAGATTTTGATTAGATTGGTTCATGAGCGTGTTTAGAAGGCTTATGACTCAAAACTCCATAGCATTTGAGTTGTTACGAAAAGCTAAACCTATCCATTCGGGAACATTTTTGTTTAATGTTTTTGTATAAATACTTTCTTTCCATGTATTTAGTTAAGCTTTCATGAATACATTGATACACCAATATGTAGTTGCCAATTTTGATTAAAATAGAGTAAATCTTATTTAATTGGTCTTGTTACCTTGATTTGACTTCTATTTCATCAATCACACATTGCATTTATCGTTTGACGTTTGCTTACTTCCATTCCCACTGTATATTTATCTCTAATCTTCTCTAGTTAAGACGAGGAGTTTACTTGTCCTTTGCACTCGTGTCATTCACTTGATGGTGGAAAGGGATTCTAGGGATTGAAGTTGTTGTCATTTAGATTATTAAATGGTAATTTGATGCAATAGTGTTCGAATTGGTTTTTTTGGTGTGTATAAGTTTTGAGTAGGAATGGATTGATTTCA
This sequence comes from Flaveria ramosissima, assembly GCA_025215565.1. Taxonomy (NCBI): domain Eukaryota; kingdom Viridiplantae; phylum Streptophyta; class Magnoliopsida; order Asterales; family Asteraceae; genus Flaveria; species Flaveria ramosissima. The sequence continues at coordinate 31,928,168 of CM046043.1, read as the reverse complement.
AGAGTAATTCGTGTGGTGTCATGTTCGGTTTGGTTTCTATTTATACACAAGATACTATGTTTCAGTTGTGATCGACTACTGTGATTTCGATGAAGATTATAATGAGATTTGATTATTGGTTCATGAGCGTGTTTAGAAGGCTTATGACTCAAAACTCCATAGCATTTGAGGTTGTTACGAAAAACTAAACCTATCCATTCGGGAACTATTTTTGTTTAATGTTTTTGTATAAATACTTCCTTTCCATGTATTTAGTTAAGCTTTCATGAATACATTGATACACCAATATGTAGTTGCACAATTTTGATTAAATAAGAGTAAATCTTATTTAATTGGTCTTGTTACCTTGATTTGACTCTATTTCATCAATCACACATTGCATTTATCGTTTGACGTTTGCTTACTTCCATTCTCACTGTATATTATCTCTAATCTTCTCTAGTTAAGACGAGGAGTTTACTTGTCCTTTGCAACTCGTGTCATTCACTTGATGGTGGAAAAGGGATTCTAGGGATTGATAGTTGTCATTTAGATTATTAAATGGTAATTTGATGCAATAGTGTTTCGAAGTTGGTTTTTGGAGCGTTGTGTATAAGTTTTGAGTAGGAATGGATTGATTTCAAGAGTAATTCGTGTGGTGTCATGTTGGTTTTGGTTTCTATTTATACACTAGATACTATGTTTCAATTGTGATCGACTACTGTGATTCCGATGAAGATTATAATGAGATTTGATTAGATTGGTTCATGAGCGTGTTTAGAAGGCTTATGACTCAAAATCCATAGCATTTGAGGTTGTTACGAAAAGCTAAACCTATCCATTCGGAATATTTTTGTTTAATGTTTTTGTATAAATACTTCTTTCCCATGTATTTAGTTAAGCTTTCATGAATACATTGATACACCAATATGTAGTTGCACAATTTTGATTAAAATAAGAGTAAATCTTATTTAATTGATCTGTTACCTTGATTTGACTTTTATTTCATCAATCACACATTGCATTGATCGTTTGACGTTTGCTTACTTCCATTCCCACTTTATTTGATCTCTAATCTTCTCTAGTTAAGACGAGGAGTTTACTTGTCCTTTGCAACTCGTTTCATTCACACTTGATGGTGGAAAAGGGATTCTAGGGTTTGATAGTTGTCATTTAGATTATTAAATGGTATTTGATGCAATAGTGTTCGAAGTTGGTTTTTGGAGCGTTGTGTATAAGTTTTGAGTAGGAATGGATTGATTTCAAGAGTAATTCGTGTGTGTCATGTTCGGTTTTGGTTTCTATTTATACACTAGATACTATGTTTCAGTTGTGATCGACTACTTGTGATTCGATGAGATTATAATGAGATTTGATTAGATTGGTTCATGAGCGTGTTTAGAAGGCTTATGACTCAAAACTCCATAGCATTTGAGGTTGTTACGAAAGCTAAACCTATCCATTCAGAAACTATTTTTGTTTAATGTTTTTGTATAAATACTTCCTTTCCTATGTATTTAGTTAAGCTTTCATGAATACATTGATACACCAATATGTAGTTGCACAATTATGATTAAATAAGAGTAAATCTTATTTAATTGGTCTTGTTACCTTGATTTGACTTCTATTTCATCATCACACATGCATTTATCGTTTGACGTTTGCTTACTTCCATTCCTCATTGTAATTTATCTCTAATCTCTCTAGTTAAGACGAGGAGTTTACTTGTCCTTTGCAACTCGTGTCATTCACTTGATGGTGGAAAAGGGATTCTAGGGATTGATAGTTGTCATTTAGATTATTAAATGGTAATTTGATGCAATAGTGTTCGAAGTTGGTTTTTGGAGCGTTGTGTATAAGTTTTGAGTAGGAATGGATTGATTTCAAGAGTAATTCGTGTTGTGTTCGGTTTTTCAACGTCAAACGATAAATGCAATGTGTGATTGTTTGAAATAGAAGTCAAACAGGTACAAGACAATTAATAAAATTGATCAAGTAACAAGACCAATTAAATAAGATTTACTCTTATTTTAATAAAATTGTGCAACTACATATTGGTGTATCAATGTATTCATGAAAGCTTAACTAAATACATAGGAAAGGAAGTATTTATACAAAAACATTAAACAAAAATAGTTTCCGAATGGATAGGTTTAGCTTTTCGTAACAACCTCAAATGCTATGGAGTTTTGAGTCATAAGCCTTCTAAACACGCTCATGAACCAATCTAATCAAATCTCATTATAATCTTCATCGGAATCACAGTAGTCGATCACAACTGAAACACAGTATCTAGTGTATAAATAGAAACAAAACCAACACAACACACACACATGAATTACTCTTGAAATCAATCCATTCCTACTCAAAACTTATACACAACGCTCCAAAACCAACTTCGAACACTATTGCATCAAATTACCATTTAATAATCTAAATGACAACTATCAATCCCTAGAATCCCTTTTCCACCATCAAGTGAATGACACGAGTTGCAAAGGACAAGTAAACTCCTCGTCTTAACTAGAGAAGATTAGAGATCAAATAATTTGGGAATGGAAGTAAGCAAACGTCAAACGAAATGCAATGTGTGATTGATGAAATAAAAGTCAAATCAAGGTAACAAGACAATTAAATAAGATTTACTCTTATTTTAATCAAAATTGTGCAACTACATATTGGTGTATCAATGTATTCATGAAAGCTTAACTAAATACATGGGAAGGAAGTATTTATACAAAAACATTAAACAAAATAGTTCCGAATGGATAGGTTTAGCTTTTCGTAACAACCTCAAATGCTATGGAGTTTTGAGTCATAAGCCTTCTAAACACGCTCATGAACCATCTATCTCATCTCATTATATCTTCATCGGAATCACAGTAGTCGATCACAACTGAAACATAGTATCTAGTGTATAAATAGAAACCAAACCGAACATGACACCACACGAATTACTCTTGAAATCAATCCATTCCTACTCAAAACTTATACACAACGCTCCAAAAACCAACTTCGAACACTATGCATTTACCATTTAATAATCTAAATGACAACTATCAATCCCTAGAATCCCCCCATTCCACGGGAAGTGAATCAACGTTGTTAATTCATAGCATAAAATCAGTTAATAATAAACATTGAAGCGGATAATTAGACATTCATTTAAACCTTTGAAAACATCGTACTCATACATTTGTCATTAATATGGTAACAAACAATTACTTTGTTCTAAATTAAATAAAGATTTCATAAACTTGATGTCCATCAATAAGATCCCCATTAGCTTCCGTGTGCATCCTAGCATCAGCACTTACCTGCCAACATTAACAAAAAGTCAGTTTTCGCTGAGCGAGTTCTAGTTTAAATATTACAATAGAAAATATAACTTTTCCTTCATAAATGCCATGCTACACATAGAATAACCTTACTTGCATCATATAAGCATTTCATTATCTTCATTCTTTCAATTATCTTTCACTTTCATCATAAACGAATAACCCAACCAAAAGCTCATGTTGATTCAACAAATCCAATCCCTGTCACCCACACAGTACTCGAAAACGGTAGCTAACCCCCCGACATGATCCACACTGCAAAACACTAGCTTCATGAATATTCCATCATTACATCATACTCACATAAATGAAGTTATCAATGCTAGAATCCTTTTCACCATTAAGTGATGGCCCGATGGTAACATGACAATTAAGTTTCACTCTTCTTAATATCATCTTCCATCATTTAATATATAATACTTAACTTACAATAATCACAACATACACGTACTAATCATCACAAAACATAACGATTGCCGGAAAGACAGCAAATTCAATGGGCGGCACCCCTGACCGGGGTTTTAGGGCAAGACTCCTAGTGGGTCCAAAGTGCCAAGCCATGGCTGGGGCCAGGCTACCAGGTCAGGAACAATTTTTATATTTAAACATATAATATAGCACATTTCTATAGAAAATCGTTTCTTCTGTTAAAAACCCCTTAAAATCTTGGTCATTTTGAAACGTAAATTCTAATATGCTATAGAACCAAACATAAAATCTCATAAATAATCATCAAGAATCACTTGGAGTACCACGAAAACCTCTATGACTAGTTTCTAGGCTAGGATCCCACTACACAACCGAACAAGTACACTCTAAGGAATTTTCTGCCTAATCGCTGCAATTTCGCTGCAAGATCAGCATTTTCGCAGCTATATCCTCCAACACTCTCCTGCTATGTTTCACCAGCATTTGACGCTTAATTTCTCTAGCAATTCGCTGGCAGTTTCGATTCCCTAGAATCTTCCTGCCATTTTCACCCAACTTTCGTTGGAAAACATGTCTCGAAACTACCTGCGAAACTATAATTTCGTAGGAAATCCTAGTTTCGCTGATTTTAATATGCAATGGGGTCGTGGCTGGATGAAACATACAGTTTCGCAGATCGCATAAAATTACGAACCAGTCCGTTTTAACCCAAATTATAACTTTGTACGTCCAATCTCTTAGTTTATCATCCATAGGCTAATCTAATCTTTATACATGTTTTCATACTAAAAATGTGAATTTATGCATTCTTTGCAAAACTTTCAAACTAAACCCTAGAATCCATGTTTGATACAGAAGGGTTTAGAGGTTCGATCCTTACCTGGAATTGTTTGCTTCTTTTAGATCTTATGCTCCACAACACCAGATCTTCAATCTCTCACCTTGGAACTTCAAATCTTGATTTTAATCTTCCTTCTCTCTCTACTTTCTCTCTCTACGAATTTTGTGGCTAGGGTTGTAATGATGGAATCAGGTTGATTGGGTAGGTTACAACTGATTTGGCCTTAATCATTAGGCTCTGTCCATAAACCCAATTTGGCCCATAACCCATTTCCTTCTTTTATTAAATACCCTTATTTAAACAAAAACACATTATAACTTGAAGCAACTTCAGAAACATTATCATTCATCCTTAATATCTTTTTCGACTTTTGGGTGTTACACCCTAGAATCCCTTTTCCACCATCAAGTGAATGACACGAGTTGCAAAGACAAGTAAACTCCTCGTCTTAACTAGAGAAGATTAGAGATAATTACAGTGGGAATGGAAGTAAGCAAACGTCAAACGATAAATGCAATGTGTGATTGATGAAATAGAAGTCAAATCAAGGTAACAAGACCAATTAAATAAGATTTACTCTTATTTTAATCAAAATTGTGCAACTACATATTGGTGTATCAATGTATTCATGAAAGCTTAACTAAATACATAGGAAAGGAAGTATTTATACAAAAACATTAAACAAAAATAGTTCCGAATGGATAGGTTTAGCTTTTCGTAACAACCTCAAATGCTATGGAGTTTTGAGTCATAAGCCTTCTAAACACGCTCATGAACCAATCTAATCAAATCTCATTATAATCTTCATGGAATCACAGTAATCGATCACAAATGAAACACAGTATCTATGTTATAAATAGAAACCAAAACCGAACAACACCACCGCATGAATTACTTTTGAAATCAATCCATTCATACTCAAAACTTATACACAACGCTCCAAAAACCAATTCGAACACTATTGCATCAAATTACCATTTAATAATCTAAATGACAACTATCAATCCCTAGAATCCCTTTTCCACCATCAAGTGAATGACACGAGTTGCAAAGGACAAGTAAACTCCTCGTCTTAACTAGAGAAGATTAAAGATCAAATTACATGGGAATGGAAGTAAGCAAACGTCAAACGATAAATGCAATGTGTGATTGATGAAATAAAAGTCAAATCAAGTTAACAAGACCAATTAAGTAAGATTTACTCTTATTTTAATCAAAGTTATGCAACTACATATTGGTGTATAAATCTATTCATGAAAGCTTAACTAAATACATGGGAAAGGAAGTATTTATACAAAAACATTAAACAAAATAGTTTCCAAATGGATAGGTTTAGCTTTTCGTAACAACCTCAAATGCTATGGAGTTTTGAGTCATAAGCCTTCTAAACACGCTCATGAACCAATCTAATCAAATCTCATTATAATCTTCATCGGAATCACAGTAGTCGATCACAACTGAAACATAGTATCTAGTGTATAAATAGAAACCAAAACCGAACATGACACCACACAGATTACTCTTGAAATAATCCATTCCTACTCAAAACTTATACACAACGCTCCAAAAACCAACTTTGAACACTATTGCATCAAATTACCATTTAATCTAAATGACAACTATCAATCCCTAGAATCCCTTTTCCACCATCAAGTGAATGACACGAGTTGCAAAGGACAAGTAAACTCCTCGTCTTAACTAGAGAAGATTAGAGATAAAATTACAGTGGGAATGGAAGTAAGCAAACGTCAAACGATAAATGCAATGTGTGATTGATGAAATAGAAGTCAAATCAAGGTAACAAGACCAATTAAATAAGATTTACTCTTATTTTAATCAAAATTGTGCAACTACATATTGGTGTATCAATGTATTCATGAAAGCTTAACTAAATACATGGGAAGGAAGTATTTATACAAACACATTAAACAAAAATAGTTCCCGAATGGATAGGTTTAGCTTTTCGTAACAACCTCAAATGCTATGGATTTTGAGTCATAAGCCTTCTAAACACGCTCATGAACCAATCTAATCAAATCTCATTATAATCTTCATCGGAATCACAGTAGTCGATCACAACTGAAACAAGTATCTAGTGTATAAATAGAAACCAAAACGAACATGACACCACACGAATTACCCTTGAAATTAATCCATTCCTACTCTAAAACTTATACACAACGCTCCAAAAACCAACTTCGAACACTATTGCATACAATTACCATTTAATAATCTAAATGACAACTATCAATCCCTAGAATCCCTTTTCCACCATCAAGTGAATGACACGAGTTGCAAAGGACAAGTAAACTCCTCGTCTTAACTAGAGAAGATTAGAGATCAAATAAAGTGGGAATGGAAGTAAGCAAACGTCAAACGATAAATGCAAAGTGTGATTGTTGAAATAGAAGTCAAATCAAGGTAACAAGACCAATTAAATAAGATTTACTCTTACTTTAATCAAAATTGTGCAACTACATATTGGTGTATCAATGTATTCATGAAAGCTTAACTAAATACATAGGAAAGTATTTATACAAAAACATTAAACAAAAATAGTTTCCGAATGGATAGGTTTAGCTTTTTGTAACAACCTCAAATGCTATGGAGTTTTGAGTTATAAGCCTTCTAAACACGCTCATGAACCAATCTAATCAAATCTCATTATAATCTTCATCGGAATCACAGTAGTCGATCACAACTGAAACATAGTATCTTGTGTATAAATAGAAACCAAAACCGAACATGACACCACACACCCAGGCCCGGTAGGGTTGGGCCTCACAACTAAAACAACCTATCACGAAACAAAACCATCATAAAGTACAAAGGGAGAGAACATCACATGCATTCAGAATTTAAAATAATCCTGGGCTAGAACAGATTTCCACTAAATTAATTGTACAACCACCATAATGACAAATTTAAAGTTACAATAATAAAAAATTGTTCAGATAGATTTGAAAATCCAACCATCCATGGTCACGATGCTAGGTCAAAGTCTTCTACACATAAACTCCACTCATGGTGTGACAATCGGCCTCTAGGTTGTTATTCTAACCCTAATTTACTTGCATCATTATCCGTCTTATAAGTACTAATATAGAAACATCAAACCCATCATGAATTTAGAAACATTTCTTGCTATTTTGTCCATTTTAATGATTTCCCGTGATTAATATTGAATTTGTTAGTCAATTTAGGTTTTACTTTCTTTTTAAAAACATGGCCCTGGAATGTTAACTCCACCCTTACAAAATTATCTCAAGTGAAACAATGAAAATGTGAGCATGCTTCACACTTATAAATTTTTCGGTTCATCATGCATGACATGCACAAGACACTACAATTAACATCATCCACCAAATAATATATTCTACACCCATACTACAAAATTACAAACAACCTATAATAATTTACAATTAAATTTAAAAATAAATCACCCACAATGCCAATTTTGGCCACCCCTCTCCAATCCACTCACCTCTCTTCACTCCACAACTCTAACACAAGTTTCATGCAAACCCTTATCACTACACCTCTCTCTCTCATTCTCTCAATCTCACCACTATACACACTCAAAAACACAACCAAACCATTCTCTTCTCTCTAGATTCCAGATTGTTCAATCGAGAACAAGCATTCACTCCCCGTCGCCGAAAATCACAAGAAGGTGCCATATTAGCGAGTTTGGATGCAATTCTCATCATTGTTCAACTTTTCCATTGCTTGTTGAAGATCTCAAGTCAATCCAGGAATTTCGAGCTATCCAAGACCATCTACACCTCCAAAAGTGACAACACCATGTAAGCTTCATGAAAGCTTAACTAAATACATGGGAAAGGAAGTATTTATACAAACATTAAACAAAAATAGTTCCTAATGGATAGGTTTAGCTTTTCGTAACAACCTCAAATGCTATGGAGTTTTGAGTCATAAGCCTTCTAAACACGCTCATGAACCAATCTAATCAAATCTCATTATAATCTTCATCGGAATCACAGTAGTCCATCACAACTGAAACATAGTATCTAGTGTATAAATAGAAACCAAAACCGAACATGACACACACGAATTACTCTTAAAATCAATCCATTCCTACTGAAAACTTATACACAACGCTCCAAAACCAACTTCGAACACTATTGCATCAAATTACCATTTAATAATCTAAATGACAACTATCAATCCCTAGAATCCCTTTTCCACCATCAAGTGAATGACACGAGTTGCAAAGGACAAGTAAACTCCTCGTCTTAACTAGAGAAGATTAGAGATAATATTACAGTGGGAAAGGAAGTAAGCAAACGTCAAACGATAAATGCAATGTGTGATTGATGAAATAGAAGTCAAATCAAGGTAACAAGACCAATTAAATAAGATTTACTCTTATTTTAATCAAAATTGTGCAACTACATATTGGTGTATCAATGTATTCATGAAAGCTTAACTAAATACATGGAAAGGAAGTATTTATACAAAATTACTAAATGAAAATAGTTTCCGAATGGATAGGTTTAGCTTTTCGTAACAACCTCAAATGCTATGGAGTTTTGAGTCATAAGCCTTCTAAACACGCTCATGAACCAAACTAATCAAATCTCATTATAATCTTCATTGGTATCACAGTAGTTGATCACAAATGAAACACAGTATCTAGTGTATAAATCGAAACCAAAACCGAACACGACACCACATGAATTACTCTTGAAATCAATCCATTCCTACTCAAAACTTATACACAACGCTCCAAAAACCAACTTCGAACACTATTGCATCAAATTACCATTTAATAATCTAAATGACAACAACTATCAATCCCTAGAATCCCTTTTCCGCCATCAAGTGAATGACACGAGTTGCAAATGAAAAGTAAACTCCTTTAGTCTTAGCTAGAGAAGATTAAAGATCAAATTACTATGGGAATGGAAGTAAGCAAAAGTCAAATGATAAATGCAATGTGTGATTGATGAAATAAAAGTCAAATCAAGGTACAAGACCAATTAAATAAGATTTACTCTTATTTTAATCAAAGTTGTGCAACTACATATTGGTGTATTAATCTATTCATGAAAGCTTAACTAAATACATGGAAAGGAAGTATTTATACAAAACATTAAACAAAAATAGTTCCCGAATGGATAGGTTTAGCTTTTCGTAACAACCTCAAATGCTATGGAGTTTGAGTCATAAGCCTTCTAAACACGCTCATGAACCATCTAATCAAATCTCATTATAATCTTCATCGGAATCACAGTAGTCGATCACAACTGAAACATAGTATCTAGTGTATAAATAGAAACCAAAACCGAACATGACACCACACGAATTATCTTGAAATCAATCCATTCCTACTCAAAACTTATAAACAACGCTCAAAAAACAACTTCGAACACTATTGCATCAAATTACCATTTAATAATCTAAATGACAACTATCAATCCCTAGAATCCCTTTTCCACCATCAAGTGAATGACACGAGTTGCAAAGGACAAGTAAACTCCTCGTCTTAACTAGAGAAGATTAGAGATAAAATTACAGTGGGAATGGAAGTAAGCAAACGTCAAACGATAAATGCAATGTGTGATTGATGAAATAGAAGTCAAATCAAGGTAACAAGACCAATTAAATAAGATTACTCTTATTTTAATCAAAATTGTGCAACTACATATTTTTTGTATCATTGTATTCATGAAAGCTTAACTAAATACATGGGAAAGGAAGTATTTATACAAAAACATTAAACAAAAATAGTTCCCGAATGGATAGGTTAACTTTTCGTAACAACCTCAAATGCTATTGAGTTTTGAGTCATAAGCCTTCTAAACACGCTCATGAACCAATCTAATCCAATCTCATTATAAACTTCATCGGAATCACATAGTCGATCACAACTGAAACATAGTATCTGTGTATAAATAGAAACCAAACCGAACATGACACACACGAATTACTCTTGAAATCAATCCATTCCTACTCAAAACTTATACACAACGCTCCAAAAACCAACTTCGAACACTATTGCATCAAATTACCATTTAATAATCTAAATGACAACTATCAATCCTAGAATCCCTTTTCCACCATCAAGTGAATGTCACAAGTTGCAAAGGACAAGTAAACTCCTCATCTTAACTAGAGAAGATTAGATATCAAATAAAGTGGGAATGGAAGTAAGCAAACGTCAAACGATAAATGCAATGTGTGATTGTTGAAATACAAAATCAAAACAAGACCAATTAAATAAGATTTACTCTTATTTTAATCAAATTGTGCAACTACATATTGGTGTATCAATGTATTCATGAAAGCTTAACTAAATACATAGGAAAGGAAGTATTTATACAAAAACATTAAACAAAAATAGTTCCCAATGGATAGGTTAGCTTTTCGTAACAACCTCAAATGCTATGGTTTTTGAGTCATAAGCCTTCTAAACACGCTCATGAACCAATCTAATCAAATCTCATAATAATCTTCATCGGAATCACAGTAGTCCATCACAACTGAAACATAGTATCTAGTGTATAAATAGAAACCAAAACCGAACATGACACCACACGAAATACTCTTGAAATCAATCCATTCCTACTCAAAACTTATACACAACGCTCCAAAAACCAACTTCGAACACTATTGCATCAAATTACCATTTAATAATCTAAATGACAACTATCAATCCCTAGAATCCCTTTTCCACCATCAAGTGAATGACACGAGTTGCAAAGGACAAGTAAACTCCTCGTCTTAATAGAGAAGATTAGAGATAATATACAGTGGGAAGGAAGTAAGCAAACGTCAAACGATAAATGCAATGTGTGATTGATGAAATAGAAGTCAAATCAATGTAAAAAGACAAATTAAATAAGATTTTCTCTTATTTTAATCAAAATTATGCAACTACATATTGGTGTATCAATGTATTCATGAAAGTTAACTAAATACAGAGAAAGGAAGTATTTATACACAAACATTAAACAAAATAGTTTCCGAATGGATAGGTTTAGCTTTTCGTAACAACCTCAAATGCTATGGAGTTTTGAGTCATAAGCCTTCTAAACACGCTCATGAACCAAACTAATCAAATCTCATTATAATCTTCATTGGTATCACACTAGTTGATCACAAATGAAACACAGTATCTAGTGTATAAATAGAAACCAAACGAACATGACACCACATGAATTACTCTTGAAATCAATCCATTCCTACTCAAACTTATACACAACGCTCCAAAAACAACTTCGAACACTATTGCATCAAATTACCATTTAATAATCTAATTGACAACTATCAATCCCTAGAATCCCTTTTCCACCATCAAGTGAATGACACGAGTTGCAAAGGAAAGTAAACTCCTCGTCTTAACTAGAGAAGATTAAAGATCAAATTACTATGGGAATGGAAGTAAGCAAAAGTCAAATGATAAATGCAATGTGTGATTGAGGATATAAAAGTCAAATCAAGGTAACAAGACCAATTAAATAAGATTTACTCTTATTTTAATCAAATTGTGCAACTACATATTGGTGTATCAATGTATTCATGAAAGCTTAACTAAATACATGGGAAAGGAAGTATTTATACAAAAACATTAAACAAAAATAGTTCCCGAATGGATAGGTTTAGCTTTTCGTAACAACCTCAAATGCTATGGAGTTTTGAGTCATAAGCCTTCTAAACACGCTCATGAACCAATCTAATCAAATCTCATTATAATCTTCATCGGAATCACAGTAGTCGATCACAACTGAAACATAGTATCTAGTGTATAAATAGAAACCAAAACCGAACATGACACCACACGAATTACTCTTGAAATCAATCCATTCCTACTCAAAACTTATAAACAACGCTCCAAAAACCAACTTCGAACACTATTGCATCAAATTACCATTTAATAATCTAAATGACAACTATCAATCCCTAGAATCCCTTTTCCACCATCAAGTGAATGACACGAGTTGCAAAGGACAAGTAAACTCCTCGTCTTAACTAGAGAAGATTAGAGATAAAATTACAGTGGGAATGGAAGTAAGCAAACGTCAAACGATAAATGCAATGTGTGATTGATGAAATAGAAGTCAAATCAAGGTAACAAGATCAATTAAATAAGATTACTCTTATTTTAATCAAAATTGTGCAACTACATATTGGTGTATCAATCTATTCATGAAAGCTTAACTAAATACAAGGAAAGGAAGTATTTATACAAAAACATTAAACAAAAATAGTTCCCGAATGGATAGTTTCTAGCTTTCGTAACAACCTCAAATGCTATGGAGTTTTGAGTCATAAGCCTTCTAAACACGCTCATGAACCAATCTAATCAAATCTCATTATAACTTCATCGGAATCACAAAGTCGATCACAACTGAAACATAGTATCTGTGTATAAATAGAAACCAAACCGAACATGACACCACACGAATTACTCTTGAAATCAATCCATTCCTACTCAAAACTTATACACAACGCTCCAAAAACCATTTCGAACACTATTGCATCAAATTACCATTTAATAATCTAAATGACAACTATCAATCCCTAGAATCCCTTTTCCACCATCAAGTGAATGACACGAGTTGCAAAGGACAAGTAAACTCCTCGTCTTAACTAGAGAAGATTAGAGATCAAATAAGTGGGAATGGAAGTAAGCAAACGTCAAACGATAAATGCAAAGTGTGATTGTTGAAATAGAAGTCAAATCAAGGTAACAGACCAATAAATAAGATTTACTCTTACTTAAATCAAATTGTGCAACTACATATTGGTGTATCAATGTATTCATGAAAGCTTAACTAAATACATAGGAAAGTACTTATACAAAAACATTAAACAAAAATAGTTTCCGAATGGATAGGTTTAGCTTTTCGTAACAACCTCAAATGCTATGGAGTTTTGAGTCATAAGCCTTCTAAACACGCTCATGAACCAATCTAATCAAATCTCATTATAATCTTCATCGGAATCATAGTAGTCCATCACAACTGAAACATAGTATCTAGTGTTTTAATAGCAACCAAACCGAACATGACACCACACGAATTACTCTTGAAATAATCCATTCCTACTCAAACTTATACACAAACGCTCCAAAACCAACTTCGAACACTATTGCATCAAATTACCATTTAATAATCTAAATGACAACTATCAACCCTAGAATCCCTTCCACCATCAAGTGAATGACACGAGTTGCAAAGGACAAGTAAACTCCTCGTCTTAACTAGAAAAGATTAGAGATAATATTACAGTGGGAAAGGAAGTAAGCAAACGTCAAACGATAAATGCAATGTGTGATTGATGAAATAGAAGTCAAATCAAGGTAACAAGACCAATTATATAAGATTTACTCTTATTTTAATCAAAATTGTGCAACTACATATTGGTGTATCAATGTATTCATGAAAGCTTAACTAAATACATAGGAAAGGAAGCATTTATACAAAAACATTAAACAAAATAGTTTCCGAATGGATAGGTTTAGCTTTTCGTAACAACCTCAAATGCTATGGAGTTTTGAGTCATAAGCCTTCTAAACACGCTCATGAACCAATCTAATCAAATCTCATTATAATCTTCATCGGAATCACAATAGTCCATCACAACTGAAACATAGTATCTAGTGTATAAATAGAAACCAAAACCGAACATGACACCACACGAAATACTCTTGAAATCAATCCATTCCTACTCAAAACTTATACACAACGCTCCAAAACCAACTTCGAACACTATTGCATCCAATTACCATTTAATAATCTAAATGAAAACTATCAATCCCTAGAATCCCTTTTCCACCATCAAGTGAATGACACGAGTTGCAAAGACACGAGTTGCAAAGGACAAGTAAAGTCCTCGTCTTAACAAGAGAAGATTAGAGATAAAATTACATGGAGAATGGAAGTAAGCAAACGTCAAACGATAAATGCAATGTGAGCTTGATGAAATAGAAGTCAAATCAAGATAACAAGACCAATTAAATAAGATTTTCTCTTATTTTAATCAAAATTGTGCAACTACATATTGGTGTATCAATGTATTCATGAAAGCTTAACTAAATACATAGGAAAGGAAGTATTTATACAAAAACATTAAACAAAAATAGTTTCCAATGGATAGGTTTAGCTTTTCGTAACAACCTCAAATGCTATGGGAGTTTGAGTCATAAGCCTTCTAAACACGCTCATGAACCAACTAATACAATCTCATTATAATCTTCATTGGTATCACAGTAGTTGATCACACTGAAACATAGTATCTAGTGTATAATTGAAACCAAAACCGACACATGACACCAGCAAGAATTACTCTTGAAATAATCCATTCCTACTCAAAACTTATACACAACGCTCCAAAACCAACACTTCGAACACTTTTGCATCAAATTACCATTAATAATCTAAATGACAACTATCAATCCCTAGAATCCCTTTTCCACCATCAAGTGAATGACACGAGTTGCAAAGGACAAGTAAACTCCTCGTCTTAATTAGAGAAGATTAGAGATAAAATTACAGTGAGAATGGAAGTAAGCAACGTCAACGATAAATGCAATGTTTGATTGATGAAATAGAAGTCAAATCAAGGTAACAAGACCAATTAAATAAGATATTCTTATTTTAATCAAAATTGTGCAACTACATATTGTGTATCAATGTATCATGAAAGCTTAACTAAATACATAGAAGAATGGAAGTATTATACAAACACATTAAACAAAAATAGTTTCCGAATGGATAGGTTTAGCTTTTCGTAACAACCTCAAATGCTATGGAGGTTTGAGTCATAAGCCTTCTAAACACGCTCACGAACCAAACTAATCAAATCTCATTATAATCTTCATTGGTATCACAGTAGTCGATCACAACTGAAACATAGTATCTAATGTATAAATAGAAACCAAAACCGAACATGACTGTCACACAACCCCAGGCCCAGTAGGGTGGGGCGTCAAAGACTAGAAACACAATGCACGGGAACAACCATCATAAGAGCACAAAGGGAGAGAACATCACATGGCATTCAGAGTTTAAAATAATCCTGGGCTAGGAACAGATTTAGCATGCAAATTAAATTGTACAACCAACATAATGACAAAATGTATAAGTTACAATAATTAAAAATTGTTCAGATAGATTAGAAAATCAGCAAGCCAATGCCATGGTCACGTGCTAGGTCAAAGTCTTTCTACACAGCTAGACTCACTCCGGGTGTGACAACCGGCCTCTAGGTTGTTATTCTAACCCTATTTCTTGCTCATTTCCGTCTTATAAGTACTAATAATAGAACAATCCAACCTATCATGAATTAGAAACATTTCTGCTATTTGTCCATTTTATGATTTCCCGTGATTTTATTGTTTTTAGTCAATTTAGGTTTTACTTTCTTTTTAAAAACTTGGGTCCCGGAATGTTAACTAGCCACCCTTACAAATTTAATCTCAAGTGAAACAATAAAATGTAGCATGCATTCACACTTATAAATTTTCGGTTTCATGCATGCATGGACATGCACAAGACATACAATTAACATCATCATCAAATAATATATCTACCCAATACTAAAAATTACACCACTAATAATTATTTACAATTAAAATTTAAAATAATCACCCACATGCCAAGTTTCGGCCGCCCCCTCTCCCTCACTCACCTCTCTTCTACACCCCCACATTCTCACCATTCAAGTTTCATGCAAGACCTTATCACTACAACCCTCTCTCTCTCATTCTCTCAAACTCTCACCAGCTGAATACACACTCAAAAACACACACTCAAACATTCTCTCTAGATTTCCAGCCTTGTTCATCGAAGAACAAGGCATTCACATACCCGGTCGACCGAAAATCACAAGAAGGTGGCATATTAGCGAGTTTGGACACACCTCTACATCTTGTTCAACTTTTCCAGCTTTGTTATATTGGTCGTTCTTAAGGTGGAAACCGATTTCCACCATGAAAACCCTATTTTTGGACTCTTTGCACCATCTAACTTTTAAATCTTGTACCATTGAAAGCAAACTTATAACCTGCTTGTTAATGGTTTAATGGACTCCTAATAACCTGTTTGAAAGTAACAAAATATTTATCAAAACCACCGTGGATATATGGTTATAGCTCAAGATACACCTTAAAAACCTTCTTTTTACAAGAAATGTTACAATCTAGGCACTTGTTTGAAAACCCTCTTAACCAAGGTTTACAACCTGCTCTTAACCAACTTCGAACACTATTGCATCAAATTACCATTTAATAATCTAAATGACAACTATCAATCCCTAGAATCCCTTTTCCACCATCAAGTGAATGACACGAGTTGCAAAGGACAAGTAACTCCTCGTCTTAACTAGAGAAGATTAGAGATAATATTACAGTGGGAAAGGAAGTAAGCAAACGTCAAACGATAAATGCAATGTGTGATTGATGAAATAGAAGTCAAATCAAGGTAACAACACAATTAAATAAGATTTACTCTTATTTTAATCAAAATTGTGCAACTACATATTGGTGTATCAATGTATTCATGAAAGCTTAACTAAATACATAGGAAAGGAAGTATTTATACAAAAACATTAAACAAAAATAGTTTCCGATGGATAGGTTTAGCTTTTCGTAACAACCTCAAATGCTATGGAGTTTTGTGTCATAAGCCTTCTAAACACGCTCATGAACCAATCTAATCAAATCTCATTATAATCTTCATTGAATCACATTAGTCCATCAGAACTGAAACATAGTATCTAGTGTATAAATAGAAACCAAGACCGAACATGACACCACACGAAATACTCTTGAAATCAATCCATTCCTACTCAAAACTTATACACAACGCTCCAAGATCCAACTTCGAACACTATTGCATCAAATTACCATTTAATAATCTAAATGAAAACTATCAATCCCTAGAATCCCTTTTCCACCATCAAGTGAATGACACGAGTTGCAAAGGACAAGTAAACTCCTCGTCTTAACAAGAGAAGATTATAGATAAAATTACATGGAGAATGGAAGTAAGCAAACGTCAAACGATAAATGCAATGTGTGCTTGATGAAATAGAAGTCAAATCAAGATAACAAGACCAAATAAATAAGATTTTCTTTAATTTTAATCAAAATTGTGCAACTACATATTGGTGTATCAATGTATTCATAAAAGCTTAACTAAATACATAAGAAAGGAAGTATTTATACAAAAACATTGAACAAAAATAGTTTCCAAATGGATAGGTTTAGCTTTTTCGTAACAACCTCAAATGCTATGAGTTTTGAGTCATAAGCCTTCTAACCGCTCATGAACCAATCTAATCAAATCTCATTATAATCTTCATCGGAATCACAGTAGTCGATCACAACTGAAACATAGTATCTAGCGTATAAATAGAAACCAAAATCGAACATGACACCACACGAATTACTCTTGAAATCAATTCATTCCTACTCAAAACTTATACACAACGCTCCTAAAACCAACTTCGAACACTATTGCATCAAATTACCATTTAATAATCTAAATGACAACTATTAATCCCTAGAATCCCTTTTCCACCATCAAGTGAATGACACGAGTTGCAACGGACAAATAAACTCCTCGTCTTAACTAGAGAACATTAGAGATAATATTACAGTGGGAATGGTAGTAAGCAAACGTCAAATGATAAATGCAATGTGTGATTATTGAAATAGAAGTCAAATCAAGGTAACAAGACCAATTAAATAAGATTTACTCTTATTTTAATCAAAATTGTGCAACAACATATTGGTGTATCAATGTATTCATGAAAGCTTAACTAAATACATAGGATAGGAAGTATTTATACAAAAACATTAAACAAAAATAGTTTCTGAATGGATAGGTTTAGCTTTTTGTAACAACCTCAAATGCTATGGAGTTTTGAGTCATAAGCCTTCTAAACACGCTCATGAACCAATCTAATCAATCTCATTATAATCTTCATCGGAATCACAGTAGTCATCATCAGAACTGAAACATAGTATCTAGTGTAAAATAGAAACCAAAACCGACATGAACACCCACACGAAATACTCTTGAAATCAATCCATTCCTACTCAAACCTATAACCACCGCTCCGAAAACCAACTTCGAAACTATTGCATCAAATTACCATTTAATAATCTAAATAAAACGTCATCCCTAGAATCCCTTTTCCACCATCAAGTGAATGACACGAGTTGCAAAGACAAGTAAACTCTCCTCGTCTTAGCAAGAGAAGATTAGAGATAAAATTACATGGAGAATGGAAGTAAGCAAACGTCAAACGATAAATGCAATGTGTGCTTGATGAAATAAAAGTCAAATCAACATAACAAGACCAATTAAATAAGATTTTCGCTTATTTTAATCAAAATATTGCAACTACATATTGGCGTATCAATGTATTCATGAAAGCTTAACTAAATACATAGGAAAGGAAGTATTTATACAAAAACATTAAACGAAAATAGTTTCCAAATGGATAGTTTACAAAAACATAAGCCTTCTAAACACGCTCATGAACCAAACTAATCAAATCTCATTATAATCTTCTTTGGTATCACACTAGTTGATCACAAATGAAACACAGTATCTAGTGTATAAATCGAAACCAAAACCGAACACGACACCGCATGAATTACTCTTGAAATAAATCCATTCCTACTCAAAACTTATACACAACGCTCCAAAAACCAACTTCGAACACTATTGCATCAAATTACCATTTAATAATCTGAATGACAACTATCAATCCCTAGAAATCCCTTTTCCACATCAAGTGAATGACACGAGTTGCAAAGGACAAGTAAACTCCTCGTCTTAACTAGAGAAGATTAGTGATAAAATTACAGTGAGAATGGAAGTAAGGCAAACGTCAAACGATAAATGCAATGTGTGATTGATGAAATAGAAGTCAAATCAAGGTAACAAGACCAATTAAATAAGATTTACTCTTATTTTAATCAAAATTGTGCAACTACATATCGGTGTATCAATGTATTCATGAAAGCTTAACTAAATACATAGGAAAGGAAGTATTTATACAAAAACATTAAACAAAAATAGTTTCCGAATGGATAGGTTTAGCTTTTCGTAACAACCTCAAATGCTATGGTGGTTTGAGTCATAAGCCTTCTAAACACGCTCACGAACCAAACTAATCAAATCTCATTATAATCTTCATTGGTATCATAGTAGTCGATCACAACTGAAACATAGTATCAAATGTATAAATAGAAACCAAAACCGAACATGACTGTCACACCCCAGGCCCAGGTAGGGTGGGGCGTCATAGATTAGCAACAACATATGGCAGCGGAAACAAACTATCATAAGAGCACAAAGGGAGAGAACATCACATGGCATTCAGAGTTTAAAATAATCCTCCTGGGCTAGGAACAGATTTAGCTCATAAATTAAATTGTACAACCAACATAATGACAAAATGTATAAGTTACAATAATTAAAAATTGTTCAGATAGATTTGAAAATCAGACAAGCCAATGCCATGGTCACGATGCTAGGTCAAAGTCTTCTACACAGCTAGACTCCACTCCGGGTGTGACAACCGGCCTCTAGGTTGTTATTCTAACCCTAATTTACTTGCATAATTATCCGTCTTATAAGTACTAATAATAGAAACAATCCAACCCTATCATGAATTTAGAAACATTTCTTGCTATTTGTCCATTTTATGATTTCCCGTGATTTTATTGATTTTTAGTCAATTTAGGTTTTACTTTCTTTTTAAAAACTTGGTGTCCCACGAATGTTAACTAGCCACCCTTACAAAATTTAATCTCAAGTGAAACAATTAAAATGTGAGCATGCATTCACACTTATAAATTTTCGGTTCATGCATGCATGGACATGCACAAGACACTACAATTAACATCATCCACCAATAATATATTCTATCCAATATCTACCAATACTACAAAATTACACCACCTAATAATTATTTACAATTAAAATTTAAAAATAATCACCCACAAGATGCCAAGTTTCGGCCGCCCCCTCTCCCACCACTCACCTCTCTTCTACACCACCCACACTCTCACCATTCAAGTTTCATGCAAGACCCTTATCACTACACCTCTCTCTCTCATTCTCTCAAACTCTCACCAGCTGAATACACACTCAAAAACACACACTCAAACCATTCTCTCTAGATTTCCAGCCTTGTTCATCGAAGAACAAGGCATTCACATACCCGGTCGACCGAAAATCACAAGAAGGTGGCCATATTCGCGAGTTTGGACACACCTCTACATCTTGTTCAACTTTTCAAGCTTTGTTCGAAGATTCTCCAGCCTTTTCCAAGGAGTTTCGAGCTATCCAAGACCATCTGCACTCTCCAAACCGTGAACAACACCAAGTGTAAGCTTCATGTCACCCGAAAATGGTCTTTTCATGTGTTTCTTTCACTTCTCTTTTAAAAACACCTCCTCTCTTTGTTGTAGCGGAAACCCGACACTAATATCTTGTTCTTGAGGAGCCTTCAACTTCACAAGAGGTATCTCACATGTTATATTGGTCATTCTTAAGGTGGAAACTGATTTCCACCATGAAAACCCTATTTTTGGACTCTTTGCACCATCTAACTTGTAAATCTTGTAACCCTTGAAAGCAAAACTTATAACCTGCTTGTTAATGGTTTAATGGACTCCTAATAACCTGTTTTGAAAGTTACAAAAGAATATACACCGTGGATATATGGTTATAGCTCAAGATACACCTTAAAAACCTTCTTTTTACAAGAAATGTTACAATCTAGGCACTTGTTTGAAAACCCTCTTAATCAAGGTTTACAACCTGCTCATGAACAGCTTGGTAATACCCTAATAATCTGATTTTAAAGTTAAATGAGGTTTTGGTAATGTTTTAATACAAGTTTGCAAGGATTTACACATGTGTTATGGTCGGTTATGGCTAAATCACTAAGTTGATGGTTCATTGTTGTGTTGGGTAACCTAGCCGTGAGTTTGGAGATAATTTCAGAAAGTTTTGATGAATATTAAGTGTGTGACAAATGGTTAATCTCTGGAAATTAAGGACATGTTAAGATTAGACTCATTTTAGTTATTTTCGGGACCCGAAACATGGTAAAACAACCTTAAAAATAGTAAAACATGGTTTTAACCATTTTAAAAAGAATTCCAGGCTTGAAAATGGTTAATAAAGTGTTCTGGAGTGAATGGGTAATTTAAATGGTCAAAAGAACAATTAAATGGCGTTTTAACTAAAAACGGCTACCAACCAAGCATCGTTTTTGAGAAAAATCCAAGAAAAAGGAGTTTAAAGCTAAGATTTATAAAAATCATATAATTTCAGCAAGTTAAGTAATAAAAGACCTAAAGGATTTGAAAAATTTGTCAAACAAGCTTTAAATGGTCAAATACGGTTAAAAACGCGTTTTAACGGGTTAAACGTAAAAACGAGATTTTCAACTATTAGAGGCAAAATTTCACAACTTAAGGACTTAAAACTTATGAAAATATCTTTTAGATGATACCTACTGGTCCAAGACTCAAATTTATGGAAACCCTAAATTAACCGTTAAACTCTCCGGTTTTACCGCAACCGGGAGCGTTAAACGCGTAGTTTTTAAACCGGACCCATAAACTGAAATTTTGGAACACCTACTCAATAATAAGTCAATTTTTACTCTAAGAACCTGATTTTTGGGTCTTAAGTGTCATAAAGGACAAGAAACCAAACTTGAGGGTAGAAACTGTCAATTTTGAAATTTAAGGGGCTAAACTGTAAAATTTTACCAAACTTTATAACCGACTCCCATGAACTAATAATCACTTGAACAACAAAATTTCCTTATATCCTTAACCTAATGATGTAAAAATCCCAAATTACATGAAGAAACCATGACCTGCCATAGAAGGAAACTTTTTATACAAACCATCACGAAATCTAAGCCTTATCCGATAACTAAATTCTTGACACGCTTGTTGCACCTTAAATAAGTTTAGAGCAGTAGCTTATCACTTAATATATTCATGTTAGGGTGCTAAACTTGAGACACTCCCGGCACACGAAGAGTTATTTTGACTTAACACCTAAGGTGAGTTCTAGTGATTCCCCTTTTTACTACTGTTTTGGGGTGAAACATGCTCTGTTATTTGTGAACTATATTTGTGCTTTACTTGGTGATTGTATGTGGGATTTATGGTTACCTGCTGATACTTATATCATGATCATTAATTCTTTCGTGAACCGCTTGTTTTATATGGATAGATCTATTTGGGGAATCCCCCACACACAGTGGCTTCCATTCCAGGAAGGGTACCCCCACTGAGATCCTAAGGGGTCGTTTGTGGCATGTGACAGGTTTTGTTAAGAAACTATGGTGAACCATCCGGGCAGGTATGGTTTACTGGTTTGGGGCTCAGTTCTTCCTTCGGGAATATCCGGTTAAACACAACTTTAGAAGAGGCCAACCGGGACTGAGTGCAGGGTTGATTATGATTCTCCCACGATGTTGAAACTATGATTTATTTCTTTTTATCAAATAAGGATTTGTTAAGTCCTTTTTGTTTCTAAACTTTAAGCACTTGAATTCACCAACTTTTTAGTTGACACAAATTTCTTTTTGAGCATGTTTCGGGTAATTTATGAAGAGATCCTAGCTGTGGTGAAGACCTAGACTTATCCCCGCGGCCATGGCATTGGCATATTTTCCTTAATGAACAATTTTATATTTGTGTTGAACAAGTACAATTTATTTCTATGATTGGTTGTAAAACTCATTTGGGGGCTTGATTTGTTTCTAGCCCCGGTACCTTTTCAAAACATTTAATGCCATGTGATATGCTATTCTTTGAGCTCTTGTAATGGTTTGTTTCCGCTGCCATATGTTGTTGCTAGTCTGTGACATCCCACCCTACCTGGGCCCGGGGTGTGACACATGGATTACCTGAAACATGCTCAAAAAGAAAATTGTGTCAACAAAAAAGTTGGTGAATTCAAGTGCTTAAAGTTTAAAAACAAAAGGATTCATTAGAATCCACTCATTATTAAAAGTCATAGTATCATTGTTGTGGGGATCACAATCACGCCTGCACTCAGCCCCGGTTAGCCTCTTCAAAAATTAAGTTACCGGTTAAATCCCCGTGGGGAGAACTGAGCCTCAAATCAGTGGACCGTACCTGCCGGATGGTCCACCATAGTATCTTAATAAAACCTGTTACATGCCACAAACGACCCTGCAGGATCTCAGTGTGGTACCCTTCCCGTTCATCATAGGAGGCACTGCGTGTGGGGGATTCCCCAAGTAGATCTACCCATATAAACAAGCAGTTCACAAAAGAATTAATGACTGGGATACAGGTATCAGCAGGTCTCAAACATAACCACAATATATAGCATCATAATATAGCACAGAAATAGTTCAGTTTAAACAGAGCATGCTTCATCCCAAAAATAGTAATAAAAAGGGAAACACTTAAACTCACCTTAGAATTCAAGCAAAGGGTCACTGCGTGTGCCGGGAAAAGTCTCAAATCTAGCACCCTAATCAATAAGATTTAAGTATTAAACCACTAATTATAGGGTCATGGAGATGCATAAGTTGTCATGAGGTTAGAACCTTAATAGCATTTGAATTTCTAAGTCTTTACATAAAAAGTTTCCTTTTATAGCAAGTTAGGGTTTCTTAGGAAAGATTATATGATTTGCTATGCTAAATCACTATATCAGTTAATTTGAGTCTTTTAAGTGGTTTGTTGTTCAAGGGTCGGTTTATAGAAGTTGGGAAAAATTTACAGTTTAGTCCTTCAAGTTGCAAAACTTACAATTTCAACCCCAAGGTTTGGTTTCTTGCATTTAATGTCTTTTTGTTGGATCATGTATGCCCAAGACACATACAAGATTGATGTGGTTAGTACGTTATGATCCAAGTCAGGTCATACCCAAAACAAGCCAAACATACACCAATAAATATTTGTTTGTTGATGAGATCATACAAATAAATATTGACACCAATTTAGAAAATGGGTTTTCTAAATTATTGCTTTTGTGAAAGAACAACATTATATGGATAATTTGTTCATGAGATATTTATTTGTTTCATTATTTAAGTTGGTTAAATAATGACAAATAAAATTGTATTAATGTTATTAAATTAAAATAGGTTTTAATTTTATAATTTTAAGGGATTGAAGAGTGTATTTTATAAAACTTAAAATGGGAAGGAAACCCATTTTAAATTGTGAGTTTTGGCCGCCCCTTGGCCTTGGAACACTCACTCTTTATCTTGGTTCTTAAGTGACTTTACTCACTAGAACACTCTTCAATCATCCCTTCTTCTCTCATACACACTTAAGCAAGAAAAGACTCTCCACAAGACCATAAGATTTTCGGATCTTTCAGCTAAAAAGGAGGCTGAAAAATTTCGTTTATTAAGGGTTTCTTGGTGTAGATCTTTGGGGTCAAGCTTCCTAACTAGCTTGGTGTTTGAAGATCTTGTGGGTATTACAAGCTTGAGGTCCTCCACTTTGAAGGATTGCTGTTCAAAAACCATCATCTCCTTCAAAGATTTCGTCCATATAAGCTGCTGAAAGGTAGTAAATCACAGCTCATTGTAGCTGTGATTTTATGTACGTGTGCTTATGTTCATAGCTTGCTTATTCACATATAATGATCCTTATGTTTTGGGTTTGTTTTATACATATATGTGTCACCATAAAAACATGAAATTTCAGCTTCATAACCATGTTTTAATATATATATATATATATATATATATATATATATATATATATATATATATATATATATATATATATATATATATATATATATATATATATATATATATATATATATATATATCCGCTGCGTTTTCAGAAAGTTTAAGAGGTTAAACTTGGTTTCATGTTCTAACAAACCCAACATTGGCATCTAGAGCCGGTTATGTGGATAGCTTGCTTGTTCTTGTCCTTTAAAAATCGTTTTATGGGACTTTATAACCCTTTTAAGGACTGCTATATTCTTGTATGTTGAATCCCCAAACTTTCAAGGTTATATTACACATGCTTGTGATTAAACCTTGAAAGATATGTATGTTGATATGTATGTTGTTTAGACAATGTTTAAAACCCGAAATTTCAGTTTATGTTGGCTGAAATTTCGTGGGTTTTAGAGGGGATTCATTTTTATTTTGGATGATATGATGAATGTTAATGTTGGTGCATAACCTAGCCTTTGGCCTTGTGTTGTTTGGATGATTGCAATGGTTGTATTTGTTTATTCAATGGGGTTGTATATTTATTTGTTTGTGCTTTGTTTAAAATGTAATTTATCTATTTATTTATTGGGATGTAATAATAGATTAGGTGCATTTTCATTTTACTAGATATCTTGTATTAGGACTTTATATCTTGTAATATGAAGACGTATGCATTGGAAGCACAAAGGAGAAACATGGAGCATTTTGGATGCGGTTTCAAGTGGGAGGCTTTTGGAAGCTTTCTATGTGTTTTTGTTATGACCCTTAGGAATGCCTATGGACCACACTTGTGATGGCAAACAAGTGTGGACCACTTTAGATGCTATGGTTATGCACATATGCTATGTTGTTTTGTTTATATTATTGTGGTTGATGGCATGTATGTGATATTTGCTTTAACAAACCTTTCTATAAACTTAACAAACTAATAAAATGGTTCTTAATCATTAAAAGGTAATAAAAGGTTATTAAAATGATTTAATGATTTTAAGATTAAAATGGGTTTTAATCAAAGGACCATAGGGTATCTTGTATTTAAAAGCATGCAAATACAAGTACATAGAGTTTTCTAAAACTTAAATTATGAAATCTCTAATATTTTAAAACGAGATCAACACCGTCCTTTTACACAACACTTGAGTCACTTGGGAACTCTTAGTGGGATAAAGGTCACCTAACCATTTTGAGGGAACTTGTGATTTGAGGTGAGAATGCCTTATTTGTGGGATAAAGGTCACCTAACCACCTATTTTGGCAAACTCACACGTGGATGTAAGTAGGGTGTCTTGATTTGCAAACCATGTCAAATGGATCACCTACGATGTGGTTTCCAAATGGTGTTGATGGGATTAACATGCCGACTTTACATATGATGTTTCAAGTCGATCCCATATCTCTAGAAGTTGCAAATGGTTGCAATCGTCAATCGTTGACCACCTTATTAATTTAAATCGTGGGATAAAGGTCACCTAACCACAATTTAAATGTAATGTTGGATTCTAGATTTTAATATATAAAATGGCCATAAAAGGTATTTATTATTAAAATAACAATATCGAAAATACTAAAATTGATCTTTGTTAAATTTTGTAGATGGCCTCCAATAACCATGATAACAATGAAAATTCATCCGCGTCCGCCCAATCTTTAAGAGCGATTCTCCAAAAGGAACGTCTAAACCATAACAATTTTATTGATTGGTATCGAAACTTGAGAATCGTTCTCAAGCAAGAGAAACGATCATATGTTTTAGACGACCCTATCCCCGATCAACCTGCTGAGGATGATGAGGAGGCCTTTAATGATTGGCTGAAGTACACTGAGGACTCTGTCCAAGTGTCTTGTCTCATGCTAGCGAGCATGACTCCGGATCTCCAAAAGGAGTATGAACATCACGGAGCTTATGACATGATAACCCAGCTGAAGGAAACGTTCCAACAGCAAGCGAGGGTTGAGCGCATCGAAACGGTTCGAGCACTCCACGCATGTCGTATGGACGACAACCAATCGGTTTCATCTTATGTACTTAAAATGAAAAGCCACATTGACCGTCTTGAAACGCTTAATTGTCCTGTCTCGAAGGAATTGGCCACGGATTTGATCCTCAATGGCCTTACCAAGAAGTTAGAGACATTTGTGTTGAACTACAACATGAATGCTTGGGACAAAAGCATTGGTGAGCTTCACTCAATGCTCAAAACGGCCGAGGCAGCCATGGGTAAAAGGATTTTACCCGTTCTCACCATCAATGAAGGTGGGAACAAGAAAATGCCTCATCCCACACCCAAGGCAAAGGTTGCCAAGGGTAAGGGACCCGTATGGGGAAAAGGGAAAGGGGTGGCAAGGGTACCACCCAAAGCACCGGAGAAGAAGCAAAAGGTTGCTTCCAATGACCCATGCTTCAAGTGTGGGGAGATTGGACATTGGGCAAGGAATTGTCCCATCCATCTCCAAGAGTTGAAAGCAAAGAGGGATGCCGGGCAAACCTCAGGTACAATATACATGATCCATATTGATTTAAACATGACATCTTCTAACACATGGGTATTAGATACCGGATGTGGAACTCACATTTGCAATTTGTTGCAGGGGTTCAAAAGAAGTAGCAACTTCAACAAAGGAGATGTTAGCCTCTACATGGGCAATGGGGCTAAAGTTCAAGTTGAAGCCCGTGGTGACTACATCTTGAAACTTCCAAATGGTTTAGAAGTAATTTTGAACAATGTTTTGTATGCTCCTAGTTTGACTAGGAATATTATTTCTGTAGCCCTATTAAAGCAATTTGGATATGTATTATCATTTGTTGAAAATGATATTCATGTTTCTTTAAATGATATGTTCTACTTTAAAGCTATTCCTATTAATGGTATTTATGAATTGGTTCATGAAAATACTTTAAATAGTTCATTGTACCAAACTAGCACCAAGAAACTCAAGTTGGATTTGAGTGATACCTATCTTTGGCATTGTCGTCTTGGTCATATAAACAAGAAAAGAATTCAAACACTACAAAAGAATGGTCTTTTGAAAACAAATGAATGTGATTCATTTGATGTGTGTGAGTCTTGTTTACAAGGTAAAATGACTAAGGCACCCTTTAGTGGGACTAACGAAAGGGCAAAAGATTTGTTAGGAATCATACATTCGGATGTATGTGGTCCTTTTAAGCCAATGACTAGGAATGGTGAAAGATACTTCGTTACCTTTACCGACAATTATAGTCGCTATGGGTATGTGTACCTATTAAGACACAAAGATGAAGCTTTTGAAATGTTCAAGATCTTTCAAAATGAAGTACAAAATCAACTCAACAAGTCGATTAAAGTTCTCCGCACCGATAGAGGAGGTGAATACCTAAGTGATGATTTTCAAGATCATCTTAGGAGTTGTGGGATTGTCTCACAACTCACTCCACCCGGAACACCACAACATAATGGTGTGTCTGAGAGGAGGAATCGAACCTTATTGGATATGGTCCGATCTATGATGGCTAGAAGCACATTACCTCTATCATTTTGGGGTTTCGCTTTGCTCTCCGCGGCCCGTATTCTAAATATGGCCCCAACCAAAAAGGTGGAAAGGACACCTTTTGAGATATGGCATGGAAGAGTTCCATCCCTATCATACTTAAGGGTTTGGGGTTGTGAGGCTTATGTTAAGACTCCCACCCCAAACAAATTGGAAGTCCGATCCACCAAGTGTATCTTTGTTGGATATCCTAGAGATTCTATGGGATATTATTTCTATGATCCATTGGAACAAAAGGTGTTTGTTTCCAGAAAGGGTGAGTTCTTAGAAGCAAAGTTTCTTATGGAAGGAACTAGCAGTAGAACAGTGGATCTTGAGGAGGATCAAGAACCACAACCCGATGCACGTTTGGTTGAAACTAGCACTCAACATGAGGATGTTGAGGATGATCAAGTGGTTGATCAATATACACAAAACGATCGCAGATCTGGTAGAATTAGTAATCCACCTGAAAGATATGGATTTTTCGTTGATGGATGCTATGTGGTAGATTCCGATGAACCAACCACCTATCGTGATGCAATGTCCAATTTGGATTGTGACAAATG
Organism: Flaveria ramosissima; assembly: GCA_025215565.1. Lineage (NCBI taxonomy): Eukaryota > Viridiplantae > Streptophyta > Magnoliopsida > Asterales > Asteraceae > Flaveria > Flaveria ramosissima. The sequence continues at coordinate 31,898,766 of CM046043.1, read as the reverse complement.
GCTTGAAGCCATGAATGTTGAGATGAAATCCATGTATGACAATCAAGTATGGGACTTGGTTGTACCACCTCTTAACTCCAAAGTAGTTGGAAGTAAGTGGGTTTTCAAGAAGAAAACCGATATGCATGGAAACTTGGATACTTACAAAGCTAGACTTGTAGCAAAAGGTTTCACTCAAACTCAAGGAGTTGATTATGATGAAACCTTCTCACCTGTTGCGATGCTAAAGTCTATAAGGATATTGTTTGCTATAGCTGCTCATTATAATTATGAGATTTGACAAATGGATGTCAAAACCGCTTTCCTAAATGGATATCTTGAGGAAGATGTCTATATGGTTCAGCCTGAAGGTTTTGTCGATCCAAAACATCCTAATAAAGTATGCAAGTTAAAGAAATCAATCTATGGATTGAAACAAGCATCGAGAAGTTGGAATCACCGTTTTGATGAAGAAATAATTAAATTCGGATTCATCAAGAACGCTGATGAAGCTTGTGTATATAAGAAAGCTAGTGGGAGCATCATCACTTTTCTAGTATTATATGTTGATGACATACTACTATTTGGAAATGACATTCCAACCTTAGAAGGTGTTAAAACCTGGCTTGGAAGTTTTTTTTCAATCAAGGATCTTGGTGAAGCCGCCTATATTCTGGGAATAAAGATCTATAGGGATAGATCAAGGCGGTTGATTGGCTTAAATCAAAGTGCATACATTGATAAAATCTTGAAAAGGTTCAAGATGGAGAACTCTAAGAAAGGTACGGTACCTATTCAAAGAGGAACGATATTGAGTACGACTCAATGTCCTAGCTCAAAGGATGAGCAAGATAAAATGAAGGCAATCCCATACGCATCTGCTATTGGATCCATCATGTATGCAATGATATGCACTCGACCGGACGTGTCATGCGCCTTAAGCATGACAAGCCGATACCAGCAAAATCCTGGAAACAGTCATTGGATGGCTGTTAAGAACATACTTAAGTACCTAAGGAGGACAAAAGATATGTTCCTAATCTATGGATCTGGTGATGAGGAACTCGTTGTATAAGGTTACACGGATGCGAGTTTCCAAACCGATCGTTATGATTCACGGTCACAATCGGGATATATTTTCATTCTGAATGGAGGAGCGGTCTCTTGGAAGAGCTCCAAACAGGATGTGGTGGCTCTATCAACTACAGAATCAGAATACGTCGCCGCCTCATTGGCAGCTCAAGAAGCTGCATGGTTGAAGAAATTCATTGCCGATCTAGGGGTTGTCCCTTCCATTCAGGACCCCCTAGAGATCTTTTGTGATAACGAGGGTGCGATTGCTCAAATCAAGAAACCTCGTGCTCATCAAAAGACTAGGCACATTGAGCAGAGGTTCAACTACATACGAGATGAAGTTGAAAAGGGAAAGATATGTATTCGTAAAGTTCACACGGATCAAAACATTGCGGATCCTCTCACGAAGCTCCTTGAAAAGGCAAAGCATGAAGGTCATACTTGTGCCATGGGACTTCGATATTCTAGTGATTGGATTTGATCTGTAATTTTGTATTTGGATATGTGGAACTTTTATTATTTGAATAAAATTATCTGGTTATAATGTTTCAATTAATATTCCAATTTAGCATGTTTAATCCATGAGTAAATTGTTTACTCTAAATGTCCGTAGTCGTTCAGACTTGTGGGAACAAGTGTGAGGGTAAGATTATTATGAACTTGGATTGGTTGATATTCATAAGGATGAATATAGAGCAATGGGTTGCTACCAAGGTTCATAGATATTTGTGGGATACAAATATTGGACTAACCCGCATCTCAAATTTTACTACATGGAATCTTATTGATTGATCATAAGTAAATTTGAGTAAAGGCGAATATCATTTGGTATCCTCTGACCTGAGATACATATTGGGTCTTGATATTTACCAAATATTATACTTTGACTCAGTTCTTCGCTGTTCTGAAATATGGCAGTACATAAGTCTGGATCAGGTATGATATAAGGTAATTGTGAGAGACATATGTAGTCAAGAAGGGATTTGTCCCTCTTATTCGTTGAGAGTAAGATGTCTAAGGCCTGATAAAGTTAAATCAATGGAGAATGATCAGTCTGTGTCTCTAGGATTTAACATGACATCTGTGACAAAGGGATAGATGATTGATTCACCTAAAACATCTCAAGTATGGTACTTGAAGGAGATGATGTTATTGAATGGCATTCAGTCATACGTATTAAGGGTAGTAAACCGTTGTTAGGCGGTATTTACTGCTTGCATCAATCTTCTATGAATCTTGTGCAAGTGGGAGATTGTTGGATCATGTATGCCCAAGACACATACAAGATTGATGTGGTTAGTACGTTATGATCCAAGTCGGGTCATACCCAAAACAAGCCAAACATACACCAATAAATATTTGTTTGTTGATGAGATCATACAAATAAATATTGACACCAATTTAGAAAATGGGTTTTCTAAATTATTGCTTTTGTGAAAGAACAACATTATATGGATAATTTGTTCATGAGATATTTATTTGTTTCATTATTTAAGTTGGTTAAATAATGACAAATAAAATTGTATTAATGTTATAAAATTAAAGTAGGTTTTAATTTTATAATTTTAAGGGATTGAAGAGTGTATTTTATAAAACTTAAAATGGGTGGGAAACCCATTTTAAATTGTGAGTTTCGGCCGCCCCTTGGCCTTGGAACACTCACTCTTTATCTTGGTTCTTGAGTGACTTTACTCACTAGAACACTCTTCAATCATCCCTTCTTCTCTCATACACACATAAGCAAGAAAAGACTCTCCACAAGACCATAAGATTTTCGGATCTTTCCGCTAAAAAGGAGGCTGAAAAATTTCGTTTATTAAGGGTTTCTTGGTGTAGATCTTTGGGGTCAAGCTTCCTAACTAGCTTGGTGTTTGAAGATCTTGTGGGTATTACAAGCTTGAGGTCTTCCACTTTGAAGGATTGCTGTTCAAAAACCATCATCTCCTTCAAAGATTTCGTCCATATAAGCTGCTGAAAGGTAGTAAATCACAGCTCATTGTAGCTGTGATTTTATGTACGTTTGCTTATGTTCATAGCTTGCTTATTCACATATAATGATCCTTATGTTTTGGGTTTGTTTTATACATATATGTGTCACCATAAAAACATGAAATTTTAGCTTCATAACCATGTTTTAATATATATATATATATATATATATATATATATATATATATATATATATATATATATATATATATATATATATATATATATATATATATATATATATATATATATCCGCTGCGTTTTCAGAAAGTTTAAGAGGTTAAACTTGGTTTCATGTTCTAACAAACCCAACATTGGCATCTAGAGCCGGTTATGTGGATAGCTTGCTTGTTCTTGTCCTTTAAAAATCGTTTTATGGGACTTTATAACCCTTTTAAGGACTGCTATATTCTTGTATGTTGAATCCCCAAACTTTCAAGGTTATATTACACATGCTTGTGATTAAACCTTGAAAGATATGTATGTTGATATGTATGTTGTTTGGACAATGTTTAAAACCCGAAATTTCAGTTTATGTTGGCTGAAATTTCGTGGGTTTTAGAGGGGATTCATTTTTATTTTGGATGATATGATGAATGTTAATGTTGGTGCATAACCTAGCCTTTGGCCTTGTGTTGTTTGGATGATTGCAATGGTTGTATTTGTTTATTCAATGGGGTTGTATATATATGTGTTTGTGCTTTGTTTAAAATGTAATTTATCTATTTATTTATTGGGATGTAATAATAGATTAGGTGCATTTTCATTTTACTAGATATCTTGTATTAGGACTTTATATCTTGTAATATGAAGACGTATGCATTGGAAGCACAAAGGAGAAACATGGAGCATTTTGGATGCGGTTTCAAGTGGGAGGCTTTTGGAAGCTTTCTATGTGTTTTTGTTATGACCCTTAGGAATGCCTATGGACCACACTTGTGATGGCAAACAAGTGTGGACCACTTTAGATGCTATGGTTATGCACATATGCTATGTTGTTTTGTTTATATTATTGTGGTTGATGGCATGTATGTGATATTTGCTTTAACAAACCTTTCTATAAACTTAACAAACTAATTAAATGGTTCTTAATCATTAAAAGGTAATAAAAGGTTATTAAAATGATTTAATGATTTTAAGATTAAAATGGGTTTTAATCAAAGGACCATAGGGTATCTTGTATTTAAAAGCATGCAAATACAAGTACATAGAGTTTTCTAAAACTTAAATTATGAAATCTCTAATATTTTAAAACGAGATCAACACCGTCCTTTTATGCCCAAATATTAGTTTCTTGGAGTTAGTTAACTGATTTTGAGTAAGTTTCTACCAAAATTTCAGAGTTTAAGTCCGGTTTATGAGTTTTCATGTTTCTCGTTAGCGGTTACGGTAGAACCGAGGGTTTTAATAGTTGAGTGTTGATTTCTAATTTAACGGTCTTAGATTCATTAAATATCATTTTAATGACTTTATTTAAGGTTTTTAATCTGCTAGAGATGCATTTCTAGCTCCTTTTTGGTGCAAGACTACCTTTTAAGTTTTACCCGTTTAAACGTGTTTTTAACCGAATTTGACCCGTTAAAAGCTCGTTTGACCAATTTTTCAACTCTTTTAGATCTTATAGTACATAACTTACTGAAATAACATGGTTTCCATGGATTTTGGTGTTAGATCCTCATTTTTAAGTTTTCTTCTAAACGTTACCCGGTTAAAACCCGTTTTTCACTAAAAATTTCCATTTAACCTATTCTTTGACCATTTAAATTGACAAATCCGACCCAAATACTTTGTTAACCCTTTTAGAACCTGGAATACTTTTTAAGATGGTTAAATCCATTTTTTATTGTTTTAAAGTTGTTTTTACCAATTTTCGGGTCCCCGAATATGTCCAAATTGCCTATAATTCTATGACATTCATATTTTCAGCCTTAAACATCCCATCACATAACCAACATCATCCAAAACTTACTGAAATACTATGTCAATCTCACGGGTTCAACAAACAAACCATGAACAAGATGGAAACTACAAGATTACACCATTTTCATCCATTACACTTGTGTTAAATGTTAAAGTTTGTGATTAAACATTAACCAAACCTTTTGTAACTTTGAAATCAGATTATTAAGAGATTAAAAGACCCGTTTTGAGCAGGTTACATGATTAGTTTTGATGGGTTACAAGTTGTGCAAGTTGGATGGGGTAAATACACCCGAAAGGAGGGTTTTCTAGGTGTAAACCGTGTTACACCTATAAAAATGACATGCTTTACGAGTATGATACCTTCAAGGACGTGAAAAGCTCCTTATGAACGAAGTTGTAGCATCAAGTTTCTGTTAGATATGAGAATGGTAAGGTTTTGAATGGAAAACAAAGTTAAACGCATGAAATAACCAAAACCGCGACATGAAGCTTACACTCGATGCAACTCACGGTTTGGAGCGTGTAGTTGGTCGAGAATGGCTTGGAACTCCTTGGACAAAGCTGGAGAATCATGAACAAGTGCTGGAGAACTACAATCTTGCAAGGTCCGAGCGCCAAAAGCTTGCAAACCTTCAATTCTTTGCGGTTTGATGCTTGGCCGATTGTGTCTTGTGGTGTTCTTCGAATATGGCTAGGATTTAGAGAGAAACCGTGGTGTGTGTGTGTTTCGGTTAGAGGATCCGAGAGGGAGAGGGGGAGAGAAATGGGAGAGTGTGTGCAAGTGTTGCATGAAAGAATATTGGAGGAGTGGGTGGTGGAGTCAAGTGGAGGAAATGGGAGGGGATTGGCCATCAAGGGGGCGGCCGATTTTGGCTTCATGTGGAGGGTTTGAAATTTCAATTTTAAATGCTATATAATGTTATGTAGTATTATTTAGTAGTATGGAGTAGTATTTTAGATGGTAAAAATTTAGTTAGTTGATAATTAACCTTAAATTTTAGTGTGTAGGAACACAATTTAAATTGTTACATCTATGATTAAATTTGCAAGGGTGACTAATATCTTTCCCGGGACACTAAGATTTCCCTAACAAATGCTTGATCTAGATAAAGTCATTACAAAACACAAGTTGATAAGGTCGAACAAGGTGAAATGCGACCGAATGGGCCCATCCGCATCAACCAGATGCGACCGAATGGGTCCATCCGCATTAACTAGTTGCGACCGAATGGGTCCATCCGCCTTAACTAGATGCGACCGAATGGGTCCATCCGCCTTAACCAGATGCGACCGAGCCATGAGGAAAAACAGTCAATTAAGACAAAAGTACTAAAACACATAATACATAAGAGAGGATAGTATAAATAGTAATAGTAATAAAATTAGTAGAATCAGAAAAGATGCAGGTTGGCAAGGTAAGAATTATGACCTAGAGGTCGGTTGTTACATTCTCCCACCGTTTAAGAAATTTCGTTCCGAAATTTTAGCCTTGTTCAGATTCGGTACGGGTGGGCTTGAAGAGATGCGGGTAACTCTTCCTCATTTAGTCTTCTCGCTCCCAAGTGAATTCAGGTCCTCGCCTAGAATTCCACCTTACTTTGACTTTGGGTATGCGACTTCGTCTTAGTTTCATGACCAGCCGGTCAGTGATCTCTACGGGTTCCTCTACGAAGTTCAACTTATTAGTTACCCTAACTTCCTTCATTGGTATCTCTAATGTCTTGTCTACTAGACACTTTTTATGGTTCAACACATGGAAGGTGTCATGAATGTATCTTAAACTCCTACGGTAGCTTTAACTTATATGCCACGAGTCCAACTCTTCCTAGTATCTCGAATAGCGCAATGTATCTCGGGCTTAGCTTTCCTCTTTTTCCAAATCTCACGGTGCCTTTCCATGGTGCCACTTTCAACATTACCTTATCACCCACTTGAAACTCTAAAGGTTTTCGCCTTCTGTCAGCGTATTTCTTTTGACGATCCCTGGCTGCTCTCAAACGCTCCTTAATTTCGAATATATTTTCGGTGGTTTCCAACACGATGTCGAGTCCCATTACTTGGCTGTCGCCAATCTCATTCCAACTTAATGGTGATCGGCATTTTCTACCATATAGGGCCTCATACGGAGCTGCCTTTATACTTGTGTGGTAGCTATTATTATAGGAGAACTCTATCAAAGGAAGATGGTTGTCCCAGTTCCCACCAAAGTCAATCACGGAAGCTCTTAGCATATCTTCCTGGGTCTGAATAGTTCTTTCGCTCTGGCCATCGGTTTGCGGGTGATATGCAGTGCTTTAGTCTAAACGAGTTCCCAACACTTGTTGGAGTGATCTCCAGAAACGTGAAGTGAATCGGCTATCACGGTCAGAGATGATTGACAAAGGTACACCATGCGTGGTCACTATTTCGTCAATATACAATTGAGCTAGTTTCGTTAGGTCGTAGTCTTCCCTAATCAGCAAGAAATGAGCTGATTTGGTCAACCTGTCCACTATTACCCAAATGGCGTCATGACCTCTAAGAGTTCTGGGTAACTTCGTGACAAAATCCATGGTGACATTATCCCATTTCCACTCTGGGATTTCGGGCTGTTGCAACGTCCCTGACGGTTTCTGGGTTTCAGCCTTTACCATGGCACACGTCAAACACTTGCTCACGTAAATTGCGATGGATTTCTTGATTCCAGGCCACCAGAAAAGGGCCTTTAGATCATGGTACATCTTGTCACTTCTGGGGTGAACCGAGTATCTAGACTTATGGGCTTCATCGAGGATCACCTCCCTAATTCCCCCATGCTTTGGGCCTAATTCCCCCATGCTTTGGTACCCATGTTCTCCCTTCACATTTACATATACCATCGTCATTCAGCTCAAATCTCTTCTCCATTCCTGTTAACATTTCCCCTGCTAGCTTATCTTCCTTTAGCGCTTCACCTTGTGCTTTCTTTAGTCTAGCGATAAGGTCCGTGTACACACTCATTCTCAAGGCACGTACGCGCAAGGGTTTCTCCCTATCTTTTCGGCTCAAGGCATCGGCCACTACATTGGCCTTACCAGGATGGTAGCGTATCTCACATTCGTAGTCATTCAATAACTCAACCCATATTCGTTGACGCATGTTCAACAACTTTTGATCCAGAATATGTTGCAAACTTCTATGGTCAGTGTAAATAATGCACTTCGTGCCATAGAGATAATGCCTCCACATTTTGAGTGCAAACACCACGACACCCAATTCTAGATCATGGGTTGTGTAGTTCTTCTCATGATCGTTTAGTAGTCTTGAGGCATAGGTGATTACCTTGTTGCGTTGCATTAGCACACATCCTAGCCCTTGGCGCGAAGCGTCACAATAGACCACGAAGTCCTCAATTCCTTCTGGGAGAGCGAGGATAGGTGCACTACACAGCTTCTCCTTGAGCATTTCAAATGCTTCATTTTGCTCTCGTTCCCATAAAAGGTTGTGTTTTTCTTTGTCAGAGCAGTCAATGGTTGCACAATGCATGAGAAGTCTTTGATAAACCTTCTATAGTACCCGGCTAATCCAAGAAATTGTCTTATCTCGGTAGGAGTTTCGATAATTTTCCAATCCTTAATCGCCTCGATTTTAGAAGTCCATTCTCATTTACTACATGCCCTAAAAATTGGATCTCTCGCATCTAAAATTCACATTTGGAGAATTTGGCATATAATTGTTCATTTTTTAGCAGCTCGAGAATTAGCCTGAGGTGTTTCTCGTGATCTTCTTTACTACGAGAGTAGATCAAGATGTCGTCAATAAACACGATCACAAACTTGTCAAGATGCGGGCAGCATACACGGTTCATGAGATCCATAAATGACGTTAGTGCATTAGTCAGCCCAAAGGGCATGACTAGATACTCGTAGTGTCCATACCTCTTCCTGAAAGCTGTTTTGGGTATGTCTTCTTCCCTTATTTTCAGCTGATGGTATCCCGACCTTAAGTCGATTTTTGAGAAGTAGCTAGCTCCTTGCAATTGATCGAATAAGTCATCAATCCTTGGGAGGGGATAACGATTGTTTATCGTCAGCTTGTTCAGCTCCCGGTAATCAATGCACATCCGTAGGGTTCCATCATTCTTCTTCACAAATAAGACCGGTGCACCCTAGAGAAACACTCGGTCGAATAAATCCCTTGTCGAGTAGTTCTTGGATCTGCAACATTAGTTCTTTCATCTCAGGAGGAGCGAGTTGATAAGGTGCCTTAGCCACTGGTGCACCGCCAGGCAGTAGATCTATTTGGAATTCGACTTGTTGGTTTGGAGGGAGTCCCAGTAGGTATTCGGGAAACACTTCTGGATATTCAAAAACTATTGGAATATCCTCAATCTTCCTCTCCTCTTTTGCTTTCATTACGTAGACCATGAAGGCTGGACGTCCCTTCTTAAGGCTCTTAGTAGCTTTTAGATGGGATATCATAAGGCATAGCGTGTTACTTCCTTCTCCATGAATCACTAATACTTCCCCGTCGCTCAATGGTATCCTAAGCAAGCGTTTCTCACAGACGATTTCGACTCTATGCTTAGACAACCAATCCATACAAACAACCAGATCAAATCCTCCTAACTTAACAGGCATCAAGTTAATCTTAAACGTGCTACCATTTAGGTTCATAGAACAGTCCTTGATGACTTCATTAGTTTCTATAATGTTACCGTCAGCTAACTCTACAATAAACGGATTACTCAGGGTACATGCATTCAAGTCAATCAAGGGTCTAAAAGCACTAGAGACAAAACTAGCAGTTGCTCCCGTATCAAAGAGTACGGTAGCAGGATGATTGTTTATAAGAAACTACCATTAACCACATTGGGTTCCTTGCGAGCATCAGCTGGTCCCATCACAAATGCTCGTCCCTTAGGCTTGTTAGGTCTCGCATCCTTGTCTCTTGCCAGCTTGGGGCACTTGTTCCTCATGTGCCTTGGATCTCCATATTCATAACACTGCTTACCCGGCGTGAATGTGCAATCCTTGATCAAGTGGCTGGTTCGCTTGCACCTGAAACAAGGCATTGGGTTGCACTCTCCTTGGTGGTGCAATTTGCACTTGTTGCAGTAAGGGTTTGTGCCTACATACAGCCTTCGTGCCCTTCCACCTTGATCTTCACGCCTCACACCTTCACCTGCCTTCCTGCTCGACCCACTGCTTCTACCCATCATCTTCTTGACGTCAACCCATTTTCTCTTACTTTCATCAGTTCTTCCCTGCTCTGTCCATCCAGCCCTACTCAAGTCATCAATTAGGCTGCTAGTGAGATCCACCACGGATTGTAGGGTAGTAGGCCTGGAGGATCGGACCATTCCCCGAACCCTAGGATGTAACCCCCAGATAAATCGGGCTACACCTTTGGCTTCTGGTGTCACCAGATGAGGCACCAGTCTGGACAGGGCTAGGAACCGGTTGATGTATTCGGTGTAGTTTGGCCCTTTCATCTCTAGGCCTAAGAATTCAGATTCGAGTTTCTCCAGCTGGTTGATCGGACAGTACTTGTTGATCATCAATTCTCTGAACTCGGCCCAACTCATACGGCCTGCAACATTTTTTCCTCGGGGCTGAATGATGGTTTTCCACCATTCCAGTGCTGACCCCTTCAGATATTGGGAGGCAAATCGTACCATGTGCTCCATCTTGCACTCGCTTATGTCCAGAACCGCCTCGATCTCGTCCATCCAACGGTAAGTCTCGATAGCACCCTCAGTGCCATAGAAATCTTTGGGTTTGCAAGCCATAAACGTCTTATACGAGCACCCGGTTTGGATTTCATCGATATCATCTTGACGATCTTCCCCGTTTCCGGTGGCGTTGTCCCGATCCGTGTTGATCTGGGCAATGATGGTGGGTATGGCGTTAGCTATTTGTTGCGCCACAATGTTTGCAATTCTCTCGTCATTTCCTGGGTTATTGTTTACTGGCGGGGTTGGTGGCTCATTTCCTTCTCGCCCAGGCTCCTCGCGGGGGCCTCTGCCATTTCCTCTCCTACCCATACGGGATCCTCATCTTGGCGGCATTCTATTTTCAAGACAAGCAACTCATTTAGCATCACATAACAAGTTTCGATTATCCTAACACATTGATTACTCTAAGGGTCACGCCAACAGTCGCACAATATCATAGTATAAGAACAACATGACATAATAAATAGTTTCATTAAGCACGTTTGTGGGGGTTCATTCCCGAGCAACCAAATTGTCTCCCTCAAGCTTGTGGAGTTACATACTCCATGTCAAATCACCCTGCAAGGTTAGTATCAGATAGCAATAGTTTCTCAAACAACCATAGGATCATCCATCATAGAGATTTAAAACAAAATATAATGTCATGGTTCACAACTTGGAAGGTACCGTTACCCCGATAAAATAATAATAATAGTATCAGTCAATAATAGAAATTGTTTCCTTCAACTGTCTCAGAGACAGATAATCCCATTTTCCACCAGCCTTTCACATCCATTTCTTTTTCAACCATCCCATCCACCCTACATTCTTCTTTTTCTGCTCTTGCTCCAACCGTTATACTCCATGAGAGGCCATCATAGCCTGAAACTGGGCAAATTGTGAGGTCCGAGTGGCGTGTTGGATAGTCATCTACTGACGAGGGACGGTCCTCCATATCTCGTCTAGTGCAGCGTCAGAGGGACCTGCATCACTTGCCCGGCGACTAGAATGGGAGTAGCAATCACCAGCCAGTACACTAGGGCCGTCATACATGCTGTGCCTAGGCGGCATCCAGTGCTCGTCGAGTGGTTGGTGTCGAGATGGATCAAATGGCCGCGGGGCTGGTATCGGTCTCCTGACCGGTGGAGGCGGAAGAGGAGGCATCCCGAAAGAGACTGAAGTTCCTGGCCTAAGTGGTTGGTGTCGAGATGGATCAAATGGCCGCGGGGCTGGTATCGGTCTCCTGACCGGTGGAGGCGGAAGAGGAGGCATCCCGAAAGAGACTGAAGTTCCTGGCCTAACGCTCTTCCATGGGCGGGTAACAGTCCGCGCACCCCTGTCCTCGATAGGAAGGAGAGGTGAGTGAGTGGGTGCAACGACGTGCGGTGAGTTGGAGCGCGTTCGGCTCCTAGACGGGGACGTCGAGGTAGAGTCCTCCGATGGCTCCAAGTCGTCCAAAGTCGCGGATAGAAATCCAGGGTGTCCACACCTCCTGAGGTGAGCCTTGTATTCCGTCCGAGGAGTGATCTTCAAGCTGCTCCCGATAGAAGTAGTCTCGTGGGCTGGATGAGCTGGTGCCTTACCTTTTCCTGCCATAGTCGCGGATAACCTGTAAAAACCATCATGAGTAATTTGGTTTCTCATAGCACATGGTAGTAATAGTACATGTAATAATAGCAGTACTTATAGTACTTGATAGCAATAGAATCAGTAATCAATAGTATCAGTAATAGTATTAGAAATTAATGGTCTCGTTAAATGACAACAATAATTAAATAAAGAGGTTCTTTTAAATAAAACTCTTAGAGTACCCAAAGAAAACATTAGAAATCATAAATTTCAAACAGAGAAGGGTCAAAACACGACCTAAGGTCCATGCTGGAATTTACACGTCCGGTAAATTCATGATTACGTTGATCAAGTGTAATCATCAATTTCTCCAACCCGATCATCCCAACACTTTCCATAAGGGTGGTCCTAAGGTATCAGGGTTGTAGCCTAGGGTCTACTATGGTATTCCCAACTTCTCTACAACTTTTGGCTCTGATACCAATCTGTCACACCCCGTGCCCAGGTAGGGTGGGACGTCACAGACTAGCAACAACATATGGCAGCGAAAACAAACCATCATAAGAGCACAAAGGGAGTGAACATCACATGGCATTCAGAGTTTAAAATAATCCTGGGCTAGGAACAGATTTAGCCCATAAATTAAATTGTACAACCAACATAATGGCAAAATGTATAAGTTACAATAATTAAACATTTTGTTCAGATAGATTTGAAAATCGGACAAGCCAATGCCATGGTCACGGTGCTAGGTTAAAGTCTTCTACACAGCTAGACTCCACTCATGGATTACCTGAAACATGCTCAAAAAGAAATTATTTCAACTAAAAAGTTGGTGAATTCAAGTGGTTAAAGTTTAAAAACAAAAGGATTCATTAGAATCCACTCTTTATTAAAAGTCATAGTATCATTATTGTGGGGATCACAATCAACCCTGCACTCAGCCCCGGTTAGCCTCTTCAAAAATTAAGTTACCGGTTAAATCCCCGTGGGGAGAACTGAGCCTCAAACCAGTGGACCGTACCTGTCGGATGGTCCACCATAGTATCTTAATAAAACCTACTACATGCCACAAACGACCCCGCAGGATCTCAGTGTGGTACCCTTCCCGTTCATCACAGGAGGCATTGTGTGTGGGGGATTCCCCAAGTAGATCTACCCATATAAACAAGCGGTTCACAAAAGAATTAATGACTGTGATATAGGTATCAGCAGGTCTCAAACATAACCACAACATATGGCATCATAATATAGCACAGAAATAGTTTAGTTTAAACAGAGCATGCTTCATCCCAAAAATAGTAATAAAAAGGGAAACACTTAAACTCACCTTAGAATTCAAGCAAAGGGTCACTGCGTGTGCCGGGGAAAAGTCTCAAATCTAGCACCCTAATCAATAAGATTTAAGTGTTAAACCACTAATTATAAGGTCATGGAGATGCATAAGTTGTCATGAGGTTAGAACCTTAATAGCATTTGAATTTCTAAGTCTTTACATAAAAAGTTTCATTTTATAGCAAGTTAGGGTTTCTTAGGAAAGATTATATGATTTGCTATGCTAAATCACTTATATCAGTTACTTTGAGTCTTTTAATTGGTTTCTTGTTCAAGGGGTCGGTTTATAGAAGTTGGGGAAAAATTTACAATTTAGTCCTTCAAGTTTCAAAACTTACAATTTCATCCCAAAGGTTTGGTTTCTTGCATTTAATGTCTTTTATGCCCAAATTTTAGTTTCTTGGAGTTAGTTAACTGATTTTGAGTAATTTTCTACCAAAATTTCAAAGTTTAAGTCCGGTTTATGAGTTTTCATGTTTCTCGTTACCGGTTACGGTAGAACCGAGGGTTTTAATAGTTGAGTGTTGATTTCTAATTTAACGGTATTAGATTCATTAAATATCATTTTAATGAAATTATTTAAGGTTTTTAATCTGCTAGAGATGCATTTCGAGCTCCTTTTTGGTGCAAGACTACCTTTTAAGTTTTACCCGTTTAAACGCGTTTTTAACCGAATTTGACCCGTTAAAAGCTCGTTTGACCAAATTTTCAACTCTTTTAGATCTTATAGTACATAACTTACTGAAATAACATGGTTTCCATGGATTTTGGTGTTAGATCCTCATTTTTAAATTTTCTTCCAAACGTTACCCGGTTAAAACTCGTTTTTCTCTAAAAATTTCCATTTAACCTATTCTTTGACCATTTAAATTGACAAATCCGACCCAAATACTTTGTTAACCCTTTTAGAACATGGAATACTTTTTAAGATGGTTAAATCCATGTTTTATTGTTTTAAAGTTGTTTTTACCACTTTTCGGGTCCCTGAATATGTCCAAATTGCCTAATTCTAAGACATTCATATTTTCAGCCTTAAACATCCAATCACATAACCAACATCATCCAAAACTTACTGAAACACTACGTCAATCTCACGGGTTCAACAAACAAACCATGAACAAGATGGAAACTACAAGATTACACCATTTTCATCCATTACACTTGTGTTAAATGTTATAGTTTGTGATTAAACTTTAACCAAACCTTTTGTAACTTTGAAATCAGATTATTAGGAGATTAAAAGACCCATTTTGAGCAGGTTACATGATTAGTTTCGATGGGTTACAAGTTGTGCAAGTTGGATGGTGTAAATACACCCGAAAGGAGGGTTTTCTAGGTGTAAACCGTGTTACACCTATAAAATGACATGCTTTACGAGTATGATACCTTCAAGGACGTGAAAAGCTCCTTATGAACAAAGTTATAGCAGAAAGTTTCTGTTAGATATGAGAATGGTAAGGTTTTGAATGGAAAACAAAGTTAAACGCATGAAATAACAAAAACCGTGCGACATGAAGCTTACACTCGATGTAACTCACGGTTTGGAGTGTGTAGTTGGTCGAGAATGGCTTGGAACTCCTTGGACAAAGCTGGAGAATCAAGAACAAGTGCTGGAGAACTACAATCTTGCAAGGTCCGAGCGCCAAAAGCTCGCAAACCTTCAAATTCTTTGTGGTTTGATGTTTGGCTGATTGTGTCTTGTGGTGTTCTTTGAATATGGCTAGGATTTAGAGAGAAAACCGTGGTGTGTGTGTGTGTTTCATTTAGAGGATCCGAGAGGGAGAGGGGGAGAGAAATGGGAGAGTGTGTGCAAGTGTTGCATGAAAGAATATTAGAGGAGAGTGTGGTGGAGTCAAGTGGAGGAAATGGTAGGGAATTGGCCATCAAGGGGGCGGCCGATTTTGGCTACATGTGGAGGGTTTGAAATTTCAATTTTAAATGCTATATAATATTATGTAGTATTATTTAGTAGTATGGAGTAGTATTTTAGATGGTAAAAATTTAGTTAGTTGATAATTAACCTTAAATTTTAGTGTGTAGGAACATAATTTAAATTGTTTTATCTATGATTAAATTTGCAAGGGTGACTAATATCTTTCCCAGGACACTAAGATTTCCCTAACAAATGCTTGATCTAGATAAAGTCATTACAAAACACAAGTTGATAAGGTCGAACAAGGTGAAATGCGACCGAATGGGTCCATCCGCATCAACCAGATGCGACCGAATGGGTCCATCCGCATTAACCAGATGCGACCGAATGGGTCCATCCGCCTTAACCAGATGCGACCGAATGGGTCCATCCGCCTTAACCAGATGCGACCGAGCCAAGAGGAAAAATAGTCAATTAAGACAAAAGTACTAAAACACATAATACATAAGAGGGGATAGTATCAATAGTAATAGTAATAAAATTAGTAGAATCAGAAAAGATGCAGGTTGGCATGGTAAGAATTATGACCTAGAGGTCGGTCGTTACAATGACACCACACGAATTACTCTTGAAATCAATCCATTCCTACTCAAAACTTATACACAACGCTCCAAAAACCAACTTCGAACACTATTGCATCAAATTACCATTTAATAATCTAAATGAAAACTATCAATCCCTAGAATCCCTTTTCCACCATCAAGTGAATGACACGAGTTGCAAAGGACAAGTAAACTCCTCGTCTTAACTAGAGAAGATTAGAGATAAAATTACAGTGAGAATGGAAGTAAGCAAAAGTCAAACGATAAATGCAATGTGTGATTGATGAAATAGAAGTCAAATCAAGGTAACAAGACCAATTAAATAAGATTTACTCTTATTTTAATCAAAATTGTGCAACTACATATTGGTGTATCAATGTATTCATGAAAGCTTAACTAAATACATAGGAAAGGAAGTATTTATACAAAAACATTAAACAAAAATAGTTTTCGAATGGATAGGTTTAGCTTTTTGTAACAACCTAAAATGCTATGGAGTTTTGAGTCATAAGCCTTCTAAACACGCTCATGAACCGATCTAATCAAATCTCATTATAATCTTCATTGGTATCACACTAGTTGATCACAAATGAAACACAGTATCTAGTCTATAAATCGAAACCAAAACCGAACACGACACTGCACGAGTAACTCATGAAATCAATCCATACCTACTCAAAACTTATACACAACGCTCCAAAAACCAACTTCGAACACTATTGCATCAAATTACCATTTAATAATCTAAATGAAAACTATCAATCCCTAGAATCCCTTTTCCACCATCAAGTAAATGACACGAGTTGCAAAGGACAAGTAAACTCCTCGTCTTAACTAGAGAATATTAGAGATCAAATAAAGTGGGAATGGAAGTAAGCAAACGTCAAACGATAAATGCAATGTGTGCTTGATGAAATAGAAGTCAAATCAAGATAACAAGACCAATTAAGATTTGCTCTTATTTTAATCAAAATGGTGCAACTACATATTGGTGTATCAATGTATTCATGAAAGCTTAACTAAATACATAGGAAAGGAAGTATTTATACAAAAACATTAAACAATAATAGTGTCCGAATGGATAGGTTTAACTTTTCGTAACAACCTCAAATTGTAAGGCCCCGTTCCCGGGAAACCTCACAGTTGGTTAATCATAGCATAAAATAATTTTAATAACAAAACAATACAGCGGAATAAAATAAACATTTACTTAAAACTCACAGTTGATATTGTGATCATACATTTGTCCTTTAATTGTAAATAAAACATATTACTTATTCTTAAATTACAATAAAGATTTCATAAACAGGAATGCCATCCATATCCATCCAAGTAGCCTCCAACTGGTGCCATCCTCAGCATTAGCATTTACCTGCCAACTATTATGCATAAAAGTCAGCTTCGCTGAGCGAGTTTTAGTTTTTAAATAATATAAGAAAATATAAACTGTATCCTTCATATAATGACCATGCATGCAACATCGTACATAACATTACTTGCATCATAATAAGCATGTTCATTATCTTTCATTCTTTCATATTCTTTCATTATCTTTCACTTTCATCATAAACGAGATTGCACAAAGCAAGAGCTCCATGTTGATCGACAACAAATACCGATCCCTGTCGGTACACATCTTCATGGTAGCTAACCCCCGACAGTTGATCCACACTGCCAAGCATATAGCCCGCTCATGAATACGGATCAATCATCATACATCAGACTCACGTAAGTGAAGTCGGTCATAGTGCTTGCAAGACTTTTCATCATCAAATGGGCCCAGGGGTAACATTCATTAAGTTTCACTTTTCATTAATATCATCTTCCACTATAATATATAATACTTTACAGATAAACAACACAACATATCAAGTACATGTCATCATAAAAACATCACCGACCCAGCTAAGTCCACCACAGACCTAAATGTGCCTGGTCTGGCCGCAATCATATGCCTCATGATATCCACAAGCAAACCCTGCATGTATCTCTTGATCTTCTTGGATGCAGGTGTCACCATGTCTGGCACAAGTCTTGCAAGTTCATTGAACTTGGAGGTGTACTCTTGATGAGTCATGTTCCCAGCCTCCAAATACAAGAACTCCTTCTTAATCTTGTCTAACTCTCGATGGGGACAATATTCCTCCAGCACCAACTCCTTCAGCACAATGCTGAGTCGACGAAAGAATGAGTGGCAAACTTAACTTTTTGATCTTCCCGACACTCACTAATTTCCAGTACCGCTTCCATATCTCTGACCCAACGATAAGTGGCAGTAGCATTGCCGTTACCGTCAAAGGTTAGGGGCTTGCAACTTTGAAATGCCCCATAGTTGCACCCTCTAGTAGTCTCTCTCTCTCGGACTCCTCATCACTGTCGTCATCATGGACCACCACCTTAGGGTTTGATGGCTCATCCTCAGATTCCTCAGTCCTCCCAGTGGACCTTCCTGAATTCTTCTTACTTTCCTTCCCCTTCTTCTCAGCTTTCTCTCCATCCTTGACTGCTTTTATCACCTCGGTCACCACCGCGGGTAAGACATTTTGCATGACATTGTAGACTTCATCAGCGATAGCCTCCTTCACAGTGGATTTGAGGGTGGCCGATCCCTCCCCCTCCGGGTGACTATGGAGGTCTAACTCCTCATGAACAGTTTCGGGAGCCTTAGCTTTACTCCGGGTGACACGTGGCTTAGTAGTACGCCCGCCACGAGCACCTCCTCGGGTTTCTTTCCATGATTTTCTACCAGCCATAACTAATTCCTATAAGATTCAAACACCAAAATGGTTATTCAAGATAATTGCTCAGATCATTATAAGTACGAGAAGTCCTTAATTACAGTGGCCAAGTGTGATTAATCACTTACCTTACCCTCTTGTCCCAAGAAATCACTATCCTAACACATATCAGTATTCAAATCAACAAGCACATAAAACAAATAGCACACGCACATAATTCCGGTTTTTACTTTTACCTGATGGCACGTAGCTAATTGGATTGGCATCCTTCATTCGGTCCCATTTTCAGTTTAAGTTTAGGTTTTGAAAATAGTTTACCCAATTCTCTTAAACTTTGGCTCTGATACCAACTTGTAAGGCCCCGTTCCCAGGAAGCCTCACAGTTGGTTAATCATAGCATAAAATAATTTTAATAACAAAACAATGCAGCGGAATAAAATAAACATTTACTTAAAACTCGTAGTTGATATTGTGATCATACATTTGTCCTTTAATTGTAAATAAAACATATTACTTGTTCTTAAATTACAATAAAGATTTCATAAACAGGAATGCCATCCATATCCATCCAAGTAGCCTCCAACCGGTGCCATCCTCAGCATCAGCATTTACCTGCCAACTATTATGCATAAAAGTCAGCTTTACTGAGCGAGTTCTAGTTTTTAAATAATATAAGAAAATATAAACTTTATCCTTCATATAATGACCATGCATGCAACATCGTACATAACATTACTTGCATCATAATAAGCATGTTCATTATCTTTCATTCTTTCATATTCTTTCATTATCTTTCACTTTCATCATAAACGAGATTCCACAAAGCAAGAGCTCTATGTTTATAAACTATTTGTGTGGATATTATACTTGCTTTATCATTGTTATGCTTGTGTTCTTATTGTTAACGTATGCTATCCTTAAAAACTTTTACAACTTTCATCATCGTTACCGCCAAATATACCATTTTTATATAATATAATTGTCACTAATAAAACCATTTTTAAGTTAAAAATATCATTAAATACATTCTTATCATTAATATAACAAATCTATTAAAGTCGTTTTCAACCAAAACAAATTTGGGAAACTCGGGGGTTGTGCAGGGACTAAATGTGACATTTTGCCAAACTAGGGCTGGGTATAAATACCCCATTTCCAGCCCTAGCCTCCATTCACCTCTTCTTCTTCATTTCTTCTTCTTCACTTTTCTTCCTCCTCCTTGCACCAAAACCGCTCATTTTCATTGCGTTTTCACCATCTAGACTTCGACTACAACCGAGTCTACTCCATTCTTACAGGTAGACGACCTTGGTCGTCCCTTTTCTTGCTTATTCACGGCTGTCCAAACTAGGGTTTCGGGTGTTCGGGTTCAACCCGAACACATGAGGCCGTGTGGGTGTGTGTGATGTCTTTCTGCGTGTTCTTCTTGTTTGTGTGTGCTTGTAGTGTGTTTCTGGAAGTCCTTGTTGTGTAAAACTCGTGCTCGGAGCAACCAGAGGCTGCTCTACACCTCCTGCAGTCGCGACTTTCTGTTCAGGCGACTGGGTCTGTCATGCGACTGAATCATGCGTCTGAGTCAATCGTGCGACTGAGTTGTGCGACTGGGTGTGTCGTGCGACTGAGTCATGCGACTATGTGTATGTGTGCAATTGAGTCATGCGAGCGAATGAATGTGTGCGATTGAGTCAAGCGACCGAATGAATGTGTGCGATTGTGTGTGTATCGCACGACTGAAGGCCAATCACACGAATGAAGGTTCAGTCGTACGAATGAAGCTGATTCGTACGAATGAAGGTTGATTCGTGCGTATGGAGGTTGAGTCGTGCGATTGGGTGTTGTGTGGTACGACTGAATGCCTGTCGTACGAATGAAGGTTCAATCGTACGAATGAAGCTGATTCGTACGATTGAGGGTTGATTCGTGCGAATGGAGTGTTTAGTCGTGCGTCTGGTCTTGTCATGTGACTGAAGTTGTTCTGTGTGATTTCTTTCTTGTGTGTAGTGCGTGTATGTCATGTGATGTTAAGGTGACATCGACACGGTTGCCATTGCTAATGACAATGTTAAAGTCAATGCTATCAAACTTACTAATATTATTCCAAATTAAATTAACTTAACATTTTACAAGTATCAATAACCGATTTGTAACTACTACTATTTACCAAATACTTCTTTAATAACAATGGAACTTTTACACAAATATCAGCAGCAATGGCGACGATGTCTAGTACTTGGATCTACATAAGATCTAATACGTGCGTCTGTTTGTGTGTGTTACACGCGACCCAACCGATACAACCCGAACTGACCGAACGTTACTGTTTACTATATACATATCATTAATGCTTGACAATAACTGTCAATAGGTGTTTGACCGTTCATTGCATACAACATTTGTATACTTTGATCATTCATACTTACCACCTAACAAGTGAGTTTCGTGGCCCCTTTTTATGCTTATACAACATTTCAATCATTTACAAACATGGGGGAAAAGTATGCTCACTCATTTTCAATGTTGTACAATTTACATACAATTTACATACTTGGAATCAACGTGTTACTGTTTTGTGAGTACTTCTCTGATACATGGTTGAGTTTGTTGTGTGGTACTTTCTTTACTATTTAAACCTGCGAGCTCACCAACAATTTTGTTGACCATTTTGAGCATATCTTTTCAGATGATCATGCTAATTGAGGATCTAGGTGTGCTGCCTTAGTGGAGACCCAAGGATGCATTTTTGAGACTAAACATATCTGACAAACAATCATTTTGATACAATGTTGTAGTCTGATTAAACAATATTATTATTTTGATACTTGTTCCCGGGTTGTGGGAATTTACATTACAATTGATACTACTTGTCTATGTGAATCAGTTAACATGTTTATGCTTACGGCTATGTTGTCGTGAATATTGACTAAACACGACACAAGTCTCCTTTGTGTCGGGTGTCGTCATGACATGCTTATTCATTATATATATTATATTGCATCTCTATTGCTTACCATGTGTTATGACGATCCCGATCTCGTTACATCCCCGTGTTTCCGCTTTTAGCGGGGGTGTGACAGATTGGTATCAGAGCCAGGTTATAGAGAATTAGGCAATACGCTTGACCTAGACTATAACTTAGGAACCTTCATGTAGATTTGCATGCTAGGATTTGTGTGCATTTTATATCTCATGTATGTGTTCCTCTTTACTTGTTTGTTTATCTATCTGTTTTGTGATCTTTTCACCCTGTGAGAGAGCCCTTGTGCTCACTCCTTATGGGATGCTTCTATTGGATCTTCCGTTCCCTCTGCGCGCCGAGTTGCTTTATCAAATCCGGGTATTAAACCCGAAGAGATCTTCACAGATTATGCTATTGCGCTTGACCTCGGACATTGAGATTGACCCTGAGGAGGTTATGTCTGAAACCTTGAAAGAGGAGGAGATACACAACCTCTGCTAGACTAAACGTGATTATATACATGGATTTACAATTGCATTGATGGACTATTGTTGGAACATTACCAATTCATGGTGTGAGAACTACACGACTTGCATATGATGTGTGGTGACTATAAGTGTGATATTAACTTGGAATGTTGGACTTTGATGAGTGGTATGGATAATACACTTTGAAATGGTTAAAGCTTACGTGTTTACTACTTTTATGATTAGAAAATGCCGTCTCGAAGAGTTTCCCGCAATAACAGTGGCGGAAGTGAAGCCCCGAGGGGCAGAGGCAGAGGTAGAACACCAAATACAAGTGATGGTTCTGCCAATAACAATCAGGGAACAGGAGACTCTAATATGGCAGCTCTGATCGCTCAACAACTGGCCGCACTGATTCCGACTATTGTGGCCTAAGTGAGCAATGCTCTTCAGCAACACCACCCTCACGGGGATGGTGGCAATGATAACGAGGATGGTGGAGAAAGAGGTCAAGGTGGGATTGAAACTGAAGTAGGTGATGGGAACCCGACTGGGAATGAGAGCAATCAGGAGATCGGGAATGGTGGAACAACCGGTAATGAGACTGGGGTTGTTAATGCCAGAAGGGGGTATTCGTACAAGGAGTTTGTGGCCTGCAAACCAAAGGAATTTGATGGGAAGGGCGGAGCGATAGCCCTGACCAGATGGCTTGAAAAGATGGAGGCATTGATTGATATCAGTGAATGCCTCGACAGCCAGAAAATCAAGTATGCCACATGTTCACTGCAGGGCAAGGCCCTAACCTAGTGGAACACCCAGGTTCAAGCTAGAGGAAGAGAATCAGCGATGCAGATGTCATGGGATGAATTCAAGGCATTGATCACCGAGGAATACTACCCCCTCAATGAGATGCAGAAATTGGAGCATGAATTCTAGAATCATGCTATGGTGGGGGCCGGGCACGCAACTTACATTGATCGATTCCACGAGTTGGCAAGACTGGTTCCACATCTGGTCACTCCGAAATCAAAGAGAATCGAAAGGTATGTTTGGGGACTTGCGCCTCAAATCTGGGCGATGGTAACAACAGCTGCTCCTCCTACGATCCAGAGCGTAATTCTGAAGGCTGGCGCTCTAACTGACAAGATGGTGAGAACAGGGGTTTTGGGTAGAGGAGCAGAGAAAAGGAAAGATGTTGGGGAAACGAGCTGGTCGAGTGCCGGGAAATTTGATAAAAGGGCCAAGACAACCAGAAATTTTGTGGCCGTAACGCAAGATAAAAGAGAGTATGTTGGGCCGCACCCCAAATATGATAGGTGCAACTATCATCATCCCCCAAGAATGTAGTGCCGGGTGTGCGCGAACTGTAGACGCCCGGGGCATCTAGCAAGAGACTGCAGAATAGCACCGAATTTGGTGGCACCGGTCAACGCGGTTAACCCCGCCGAGAATGCCAGGGTCTGTTATAAGTGTGGAGGCCCTGATCACTACAGAAACATGTGCCCCAGACTGAATCGAGCGCCGGGTCAACAAGGGAACAACCAGCAACAGGTGATGGCCATAGCTGGAAATCAAGGCCCGGCAAATCAAGGAAATACAGCTTTGGGACGTGCATTTGTCATTGGAGCCAACGATGCTCGTCAGGACCCGAATGTTTTCACGGGTACGCACTTACTCAATCATCACTTCGCATCTATATTATTTGATACTGGAGCAGACAATAGCTTTATATCTTCTGAGTTTGTGCAATTGCTTGATTTTAGTCCTAGTAGGCTAGAAACTAGCTACTCTGTAGAAATTGCCAACGGTAGGGTTATTCAGGCCGATGAGATTATTAGGAAGTGCTCGATAATATTAGAGGACCATGCCTTTGATATAGACTTAATACCTTTTGAGTTATGAAGTTTCGACGTGATTGTGGGAATGGATTGGTTGTCGAAGCACGGAGCTGAGATTGTCTGTCGGGACAAAGTAGTACGAATCCCTATGCCAAATGGGAAGGTACTCAAGATTCAAGGAGAACGATCGGGAAGGAACTTAAAGCTTATCTCCTACATGAAAGCACGCCGAAGTTTACGAAAGCAGTGCTACGCTCTTCTGGCTCATGTGGTAGAAAAGAAGGAAGAGGATAGGAAATTAGTAGATATTCCAGCGGTACGGGACTACCCAGATGTATTTCCTGATGACTTGTCTGGTTTGCCTGCTCCACGACAGGTGGAATTTCGTATAGAGTTGATTCCTGGAGCTACACCGGTAGCAAAGACACCATATCGGTTAGTGCCGTCTGAAATGCAAGAGTTGGTCTAGTCAGTTGCGGGAACTACTGGAGAAGGGTTTTATTCGGCCGAGTCATTCACCGCGGGGAGCACCGGTATTATTTGTCAAAAAGAAGGATGGGTCGTTCCGCATGTGTATCGATTACCGTGAGTTGAACAAGTTAACCGTGATGAATCGATATCCTCTCCCCAGGATCGACGATCTGTTTGATCAGCTGCAAGGAGCTTCATATTTCTCCAAGATCGACCTTCATTCTGGATATCATCAACTAAGGGTTTTCGAGGATGACATACCAAAAACAGCGTTTAGAACTCATTATGGGCACTATGAGTTCTTGGTCATGCCGTTCGGATTAACTAACGCACCAGCTGTGTTTATGGACCTAATGAATCGGGTGTGCAAACCTTACTTGGATAAGTTCGTGATCATATTCATAGATGATATACTTATCTACTCCCGATCGAAAGAGGATCATGAAGAACACCTTCGGGCAATACTGGAACTATTACGGGAAGATAAACTTTTCGCCAAGTTCTCAAAGTGTGAATTTTGGCTGCGAGAAGTGAAGTTTTTGGGCCATGTGGTTAACGAGGATGGGATTCATGTAGATCCCGGCAAGATTGAAGCGGTAAAGAAATGGGATGCACCCCAGACACCATCAGAAATACGGCAATTCTTAGGATTGGCCGGATACTATTGTCGCTTCATCGCGAATTTTTCAAAGATCGCGCAACCGTTAACACTGCTCACTCAGAAAGACAAGAAGTTTGATTGGGGACATGCACAAGAACAAGCGTTCCAAACGTTGAAAGAAAAGTTGTGCAACGCACCTATATTGTCCCTCCTAGACGGAACTGATGATTTTGTGGTGTACTGCGGTGCTTCACATCAAGGATTGGGATGTGTGCTAATGCAGAAGGATAAGGTGATTGCCTACGCTTCGCGACAACTTAAGGTGCATGAAAAGAACTATACAGCTCATGATCTTGAGTTGGGCGCTGTATGCACTCAAGATATGGAGGCATTACCTGTATGGAACCAAATGCATCATCTACACAGATCATAAGAGCCTCCAACATATCCTGGATCAGAAGGAACTTAATATGCGACAACGACGTTGGGTAGAGCTTCTAAGTGACTACGATTGTGAAATCCGGTATCATCCGGGGAAAGCAAACGTGGTGGCTGATGCTTTAAGCCGCAAAGAACGTGTGAAACCACTACGTACTCGAGCGTTGGGATTGACCATTCAAACGAATTTGAAAGCTCATATCCAAATTGCACAAAGTGAGGCATTGAAAGAGGAAAACCATGCGGGAGAAGAATTCCGAGGGTTGGATAAACAAATGAGTTGCAAGGATGATGGCATACAATACTTCATGGATCGTATATGGGTACCTAGATGGGGAGGTATACGTACCTTGGTCATGGATGAAGCACACAAGACGTGATATTCTATTCATCCTGGTGTAGACTAGACGTACCACGATCTTAAGGATCTGTACTGGTGGCCAGGCATGAAAAAAGACATTGCTATGTACGTAAGCATATGCTTAACATGCTCGAAAGTTAAAGCTGAACATCAGAAACCATCGGGATTATTACAGCAACCTGAAATTCCTAAGTGGAAATGGGAGAATATAGCTATGGATTTCATTACCAAACTCCCTAGAACAAGCATCGGGCATGACTCGATATGGGTCGTAGTGGATCGGATGACGAAATCAGCTCATTTCTTGCCGATTCGAGAAGACTACAAAATGGATAAGTTGGCGAGATTGTACATCAAGGAGGTCGTGACGCGGCACGAGGTGCCGGTGTCAATCATATCCGACCGTGACAGCCGATTTACTTCACGATTTTGGCAGACACTACAGAAAGCGATGGGCACTCGATTAGATATGAGTACCGCCTATCACCCTCAGACACACAGCCAAAGTGAACGAACTATACAAACATTGGAAGACATGCTGAGGGCGTGTGTAATCGACTTTGGTGGTAGTTGGGACACTCATCTACCGTTGATTGAGTTCTCTTACAACAACAGCTACCATACAAGCATTGGATGTGCTCCGTTCGAAGCGTTGTATGGAAGAAAATGTAGATCACCCGTTTGTTGGGCCGAGATTGGTGAAAGTCAAATAACATGCCTGGAGATCATTCAAGAAACAACCGACAAGATTTTTCAAATCAAAGACCGACTAAAAGCTGCCAGAGATCGCCAAAAGAGCTATGCCGACAACCGTCGGAAGCCTCTAGAATTCAACATTGGGGATCGAGTTTTACTTAACGTCTCTCCTTGGAAAGGAATCGTTCGATTTGGAAAGAAAGGGAAGTTAGCCCCAAGATATGTAGGACCATTCAAGATTACAGAAAGAATTGGTCCAGTGACTTACCGATTAAGGTTGCCACAAGAACTCAGCGGTGTACATGATACATTCCACGTGTCGAACTGTAAGGCCCCGTTCCCGGGAAGCCTTACAGTTGGTTAATCATAGCATAAAATCAGTTTAAAAATAAAACATTGCAGCGGAAATAATTAGACATTCATTTAAAACTTAGAAACCATATTGTACTCATACATTTGTCCTTTAATTTCAAACAAAACATGCTAATTGTTCTTAAATTACAATAAATATTTCATTAATAGGAATGCCATCCATAGCTCCCCAAGTAGCTCCATGTGCCATCCTCAGCATCAGCGTTTACCTGCCAACTATTATGCATAAAAGTCAGCTTCGCTGAGTGAGTTCTAGTTTTAAATAGTATAAGAAAATATAAACTTTATCCTTCATATAATGACCATGCATACATCATAGCACATAACATTTCTTGCATCATAATAAGCATGTTCATTATCTTTCATTTATTCATTATCTTTCACTTTCATCATAAACGAGATTGCACAAAGCAAGAGCTCCATGTTGATCGACAACAAATGTCAATCCCTGTCGGTACACATGAAACGGTAGCTAACCCCCGACAGTTGATCCACACTGCAAGGCACATAGCCCGCTCATGAATACAGATCCATCATCATACATCAGACTCACATAAGTGAAGTCTATCATAGTGCTTGCAAGACTTTTCATCATCATACGGGCCCGGGGGTAACATTCATTAAGTTTCGCTTTTCATTAATATCATCTTCCACTTTAGTATATATAATACTTAACTTATTAAATACACATCATGCCAAGTAAAATCATCATAAAACATAACCGAACCGCCGCGGGACAGCGGGGGTTCGGGGGCGGCAGCCCCTGACAGCGGGGTCCTAGGGGCAGCAGCCCCTAGTGGGGTCCAAGGGGCAACGCCCCTGGCTGGGGCCGGGCTGCCAGGTCAGCGCGAAAAATTTTTATATTTAAACATTTATATAGCACATTTACTTATAGAAAAATCGTTCTTCCTATTAAAACCCCTTAAAATCTTGGTCATTTAAAAACGTAAATTTAGTATGCATAATAGCCCCAAAACATGGAAAAACTTATAAAATAGGGGATCTAGAACTCACCTGGATATCACGAATAACTTCTAGGCTAAGCTTACAAGGCTAGGATCACTCTACACAGCCTGCAGAATAACTAACACTTAAAGGGGTTAATTTCTGCCTAAATTCGCTGCTAATTTCGCTGCAAGATCAGCAATTTCGCAGCTAGGTTCGCCAACAGTTTCGCTGCTAGTTTCACTAACAGTTTCGCTGGCATCTTCGCTGGCAAGTTCGCTGGCATCTTCGCTGCCAGTTTCGCTGCCAGTTTCGCCCAACTTTCGTTGGAAAACCATGTTTGCGAAACTACCTGCGAAACTATAGTTTCGCAGGAAGATCCATAGTTTCGCTGGACGAATACCTAATTTCGCTGGATGAACTCCAGTTTCGCAAAACGGGCTGAAAATTACGAACCACCCCATTTTTGACCCAAAACTTCAATCTTTTACACCCAAAACCTTGGTTTTTCACCCAATAAGCTTTATCTAAGCTTCTTACATGTTTTCTTACACAAAAACGTGAGTTTTGGGCGAATCTTTGCCACTTTTAAAAACCCAAACCCTAGAATCCGGGTTTACATCAAAAGCAACGATTGAATGATGTTTCTTACCTGGATTCCTGGTGTTTTCTTGTTGTTTCGATGCCCACGAACACTGATCTTCAATCCCGGGATTATCCGAGCCTTAAATCTTCAACTCTCTCTACTTTCTCTCTCTACTCTCTCTCTAGAACTAGAGTGTTGAGTTGCAAATGAGAGCTACTCAAGCTGATCCGTTTATATATAACAGGCGTTCCCGGGACCTTAAACTCGCCAAACACATATCCCGAAGAGTTAACTCGGTCTATAACCCATATCCATCTTATTTCCATTAAATGATCTCGTCTAAGCCCATTATTAATATTTGGCTTGCTTAGACAATATTCGGGGCGTTACACGAACCTCAAGAAGTGTTTGGCTGACGAATCCCTTCACGTTCCAATTGAGGAAATCAAGATTGACGAAAAGCTTCATTTTGTTAAGGAACCCATTGAGATCATGGATCGAAAGGTCAAGCAATTGAAGCGCAGTAGAATACCAATTGTCCGTGTGAGATGGAATTCAAAACGAGGGCCAGAGTTTACATGGGAACGGGAAGATCAGATGAAACTCAAATATCCACATCTATTCGAGGATGACACTCTTGGACCTAACTCCAGCTGAATTTCAGGACAAAATTCTCTCAACTAGGGGATACTGTGACATCCATCACCAAAAGGTCCGTCAATTAACGTGGACTCCGTTAACTTTTCTTTGCTCAATCATTCCTCATCTTTATAAACTATTCGTGTGGATATTATTCTTGCTTTATCATTGTTATACATGTGTTCTTATTGTTAACGTATGCTATCCTTAAAAACTTTTACAACTTTCATCATCGTTACCGCCAAATATACCATTTTTATATAATATTATTGTAGCTAATAAAACCATTTTTAAGTTACAAATATCATTAAATACATTCTTATCATTAATATAACAAATCTATTAAAGTCGTTTTCAACTGAAACAAATTTGGGAAACTCGGGGATTAAGTGCAGAGACTAAATGTGACATTTTGCAAAACTAGGGCTGGGTATAAATACCCCATTTCCAGCCCTAGCCTCCATTCACCTCTTCTTCTTCATTTCTTCTTCTTCACTTTTCTTCCTCCTCCTTGCACCAAAACCGCTCATTTTCATTGTGTTTTCACCGTCTAGACTTCGACTACAACCGAGTCTACTCCATTCGTGTAGGTAGACGACCTTGGTCGTCCCTTTTCTTGCTTATTCACGGCTGTCCAAACTAGGGTTTCGGGTGTTCGGGTTCAACCCGAACACATGAGGTCGTGTGGGTGTGTGTGATGTCTTTCTGCGTGTTCTTCTTGTTTGTGTGTGCTTGTAGTGTGTTTCTGGAAGTCCTTGTTGTGTAAAACTCGTACTCGGAGCAGCCGGAGGCTGCTCTGCACCTCCTGCAGTCGCGACTTTCTGTTCAGGCGACTGGGTCTGTCATGCGATTGAGCCGTGCGACTGGGTGAGTCGTGCGACTGAATCATGCGTCTGAGTCAATTGTGCGACTGAGTTGTGCGACTTGGTGTGTCGTGCGACTGAGTCGTGCGAATGTGTGTATGTGTGAGATTGAGTCATGCGAGTGAATGAATGTGTGCGATTGAGTTAGGCGACCGAATGAATGTGTGCGATTGTGTGTGTATCGCATGACTGAAGGCCAATCGCACGAATGAAGGTTCAGTCGTACAAATGAAGCTGATTCGTACGAATGAAGGTTGATTCATGCGTATGGAGGTTGAGTCGTGCGATTGGGTGTTGTGTGGTACGACTGAATGCCAGTCATACAAATGAAGGTTCAATCGTATGAATGAAGCTGATTCGTACGATTGAGGGTTGATTCGTATGAATGGAGTGTTGAGTCGTGCGTCTGGTCCTGTCGTGCGACTGAAGTTGTTGTGTGTGATTTCCTTCTTGTGTGTAGTGTGTGTATGTCGTGTGATGTTAAGGTGACATCGACACGGTTGCCATTGTTAATGACAATGTTAAAGTCAACGCTATCAAACTTACTAATATTATTCCAAATTAAATGAACTTAACATTTTACAAGTATCAATAACCGATTTGTAACTACTACTATTTACCAAATACTTCTTTAATAACAATGGAACTTTTACACAAATATCAGCAGCAATGGCGACGATGTCTAGTACTTGGATCTACATAATATCTAATACGTGTTGGGTTTGTTGGACCATATCAAAGTAGTTTAACCATTTAAACATGAAAACGCAGCGGATTAAAACCTTAACATTATCATTAGAAATCTGAAAATAAAGGCTCATATCATGACAACAACAAACCCAAGAACATAAGGATCATTTATATGTGTATGAACTTGTTATCAAGAACAAATAACTACCAAAATAAGACACACAAACACCATTTGTATGCTGCTGAAAAACGTGATGAAGGAGGAAGAAAATGAGCTTCTTGAATGACCAAAACACCAAGGAGAGGTGTCCTCAAGCATCCATACCCACAAGCATCAAGCAAGCACCTTTGTTGCTAGGATTTCACCACCAAAACGAACCTTGAAAGGCTGCTGAAAACCCTTTTCAGCCAAGATCAGGCTGCTGAAAACCTTTTTCAGCCGAGATCTACTTCAAGATTAGAGAGTGTTTTGCCTTGAGGTTCTTGCATATGTGAGAGAGAGTGTTAGAGGTTGAGTGTGTGGCTAGTTCTTGGAGTATGGTACATCAAAACAATTAAGACACACACCCATAAAGGGGGGCGGCCGAAAATGTTAAGAAATAGGGTTTTTCCCCCAAAACCAATCTCCAATATTTTATAAACTAGTTGTTATAATAGTTATATAATTAACCTTTTAATTATATAACTCATACACACTTTTATTATTTGATGTTATTTAACTAAATTAAACAACATTACAAATAATATCCATGAACAAAATATCCCTATAAGTTGTTCAATCTCATATGCAACTTATATAGAAAAGCCATTTTCTAAATTGGTGTATTTATTTAATTGCATGATCATATCACCAATTAAATATTATTTGGTGTTTTCTAAGCTTGTTATTGGGTATGACCCGACTTGGATCATAACGTACTAACCACATCAATGTTCTATGTGTCTTGGGCATAAAGAATCCAACAATCTCCCACTTGCACAAGATTCATAGAAGATTGATGCAAGCAGTAAATACCGCCTAACAACGGTTTACTACCCTTAATACGCATGACTGAAAGCCATTCAATAACATCATTCCCTTCAAGTATCCAACTTGAAATGATTTAGGTAAATCAATCATTTATCCTTTTGTTACAGATGTCATGTTAAATCCAAGGACATAGAATGATCATTCCTTGTTGATTTAACTTAATCAGGCCTTAGACATCTTGCTCTCAACGAATAAGAGGAACAAATTCCATTTTGGCTACATACGTTTTTCACAATCACCTCGTGTCATATCTGAACATAGCCTTATGTACTGCCCATTATTTCAGAGCAGTGAAGAACTAGCTCAAGGTATAACATTTGGTGAATATCAAAACCCAATATGTATCTTAGGTCGGAGGATACCAAATGATATTCGCCTTTACTCAAATTTACTTATGATCAATCTAGAAGATTCCATGTAATAAAATTGAGATGCGGGTCAGTCCAATATTTGTATCCCACAAATATCTATGAACTGGGTAGCAACCAATTGCTCTATATTCATTCCTTATGAATATCCACCAATCCATGTTCATAATAGTCTTACGTTCATATTTGTTCCCACAAACATGACCGACTACGGACATTTAGAATAATAAACATATTCATGGATGTATACATGCTTAAATGAATATAACTCAAAATATCACAAGTATATAAAGAGTTAAATATTACATTGTTCCAAACTTTTAAATACTAAACAGATCAATTCCAATCACTAGAATATCAAAGTCCTAAGGCACAAGTATGAGTTTCATGCTTTGCCCTTTCAAGGAGCTTCGAGAGTGGATCCGCAACGTATAGATCGGTGTGAACTTTACAAATACATATCTTTCCCTTTTCAACTTCATCCCTTATGTAGTTGAATTTCCGCTCAATGTGCCTAGCCTTTTGAAGTGCACAGGGTGCCTTGATTTATGCAATCGTACCCTCGTTATCACAAAAGGACTTCTAGGGGTCTTGAATGGTAAAGACCACCCTAGGTAGGCGATAAATTTCTTTATCCATGCAGCTTCCTGAGCTGCTAATGATGCGGCTATGTATTCGGATTTTGTAGTGGACAATGCTACTCCATTCATAATGAAGACATACCCCGATTGTGATCGAGAATTATCTCGAACGGTTTGGAAACTCGCATCCGTGTAACACTTTACAACGAGTTCCTCTTCATCAGATCTGTATATTAGAAACATTTCCTTAGTCCTCCTAAGGTATTTCAATATACTTTTAACAGCCATCCAATGGCTATTACCTGGATTCTGCTAATATCTGCTTGTCATGCTTAACGCGCATGACACGTCCAGTCTAGTGCATACCATCGCATGATGGATCCTATAGCTGATGCATATGGGACGTCTTTCATCCGATCTTGCTCATCCTTTGAGCTTGGACATTGAGATGTACTCAATATTGTCCCTCTTTGAACAGGTACCATACCTTTCTCAGAGTTTTCCATCTTGAACCTTTTCAAGACCTTATGAAAATATGCACTTTGGTTTAAACCTATCAACCGCCTCGATCTATCCCTATAGATCTTTATTCCAAAATATTGTCGGCTTCACCGAGATATTTTATGCAAAACAACTTCCAAGCCAGGTTTTAACACCTTCCATGGTTGGAATATCATTTCCAAAAAGTAGTATGTCATCAACATACAATACTAAGAATGTTATTATGATCCCACTAGCCTTCTTATATACACAAGCCTCGTCTGCGTTCTTGATGAAACCAAATTTCTTGATCTCTTTATCAAAACGTTGATTCCAACTTCTCGATGCTAGTTTCAATCCATAGATTGACCTCTTTAACTTACATAATTTATTAGGATGTTGTGGATCGACAAAACTATCAAGCTGAACCATATGGACAGTCTCTTCGAGATGTCCATTAAGAAAAGCGGTTTTGACATCCATTTGCCAAATCTCATAGTCATAATATGCAGCTATGGCAAATAATATCCTAATTGACTTTAGCATTGCCACAGGCGAGAAGGTTTCATCATAATCAACCCTTTGAGTTTGAGTGAAACCTTTTGCTACAATTCTTGCTTTGTAAGTATCCAAGTTTCCATGTATATCCATTTTCTTCTTGAAACCCACTTGCATCAACCGGTTTGGAGTTAAGTGGAGGGTCAACCAATTCCTAATCTTGATTGTCAATCATGGATTGCATCTCAACGTTCATGGCTTCCAGCCATTTGTCACAATCCGAATTGGACATTGCTTCATGGTATGTAATAGGCTCATCAGAGTCAACCACATACCATCCATTCATGAAAAATCCATATCTTTCAGGTGGAATGCTAACTTTACCAGATCTATGAACGTTTTGTGTGTATTGATCAACCTCTTGATCATCATCAACAACCTCTTGTTGATTGCTAGTGTCAACCAAACGTGTATCGGCTTGTGGATCTTGATCCTCATCAAATTCCACTATTCTATACGTTATTCCTTCCATAAGAAACTTAGTATCCAAGAACTCAGCCTTTCGAGAAATAATTACTCTTGCTCTGTTGGATCAAAGAAGTAGTATCCTATACAGTCTTTGGGATATCCAACAAATATACATTTAGTGAATGGACTATCTTGGTTAGGGTCATATTCAAAATACGAGCCTCGGAGAGCATTGCGAAACCCCAAAATGATAGAGGTAGTGAGCTTATAGCCATCATAGATTGAACCATATCCAATAAGGTTCGATTTCTCCTTTCAGACACACCATTATGTTGTGGTGTTCCATGTGGAGTAAGTTGTGAGATGATCCCACAACTTCTTAGATGGTACTAAAAGCATCACTGAGGTATTCACCTCCTCTATCTGAACGAAGAACTTTGATAGTTTTATTGAGATGATTTTCTACTTCATTCTTGAAGATTTTGAACATTTCAAAAGCTGCATGTTTATGTGTCATCATGTACACATAACCATAGCGACTATAACCGTCGGTAAAGGTAATGAAGTATCTTTCACCATTTCTAGTCATTGTCTTAAAAGGGCCACATACGAATGTATGATTCCCAATAAGTCTTTTGCCCTCTCGTTAGTGCCACTAAAGGGCGACTTGGTCATCTTACCTAGTAAACA
Source organism: Flaveria ramosissima (assembly GCA_025215565.1). NCBI lineage: Eukaryota > Viridiplantae > Streptophyta > Magnoliopsida > Asterales > Asteraceae > Flaveria > Flaveria ramosissima. Next base: position 31,863,972 of record CM046043.1, on the reverse strand, counting down.
AGATTCACACTTGTCGAATGAAACATTTTCATTTGTTTTTCAAAAGACCATTCTTTTGAGGTGTTTGAATCCGATTCTTGTTTATGTGACCAAGACGACAATGCCAAAGATAAGAATCACTTAAACCCATTTTAAGTTTCTTGGTGCTTGTTTGGTATTGAGCTATTATAGGATGAATCATTATGAACCAATTCATAGATTCCATTAAAAGGCATAGCCTTGAAATAAAATACATCATCCATACAAACATAAATACCATTGTTAACAAACTTTAATTCATAACCACATTGTTTTAAACGAGAAACACAAAATATGTTCTTAGTCAAACTAGGACCAAACAAAATGTTCTTAAGAATAACTTCCAAACCATTTGAAAGTTTCAAAATATTGTCTCTTTGGGCTTCGACATCAACTTTTGCTCCGTTGCCCATGTAGAGACTTGTGTCTCCCTTCTTGAAGTGCTTGTTTCTTTTGAACCCCTGCAACAAGTTGCATATATGAGTTCCACATCCGGTATCCAATACCCATGTGTTTGAAGAAATAACATTTAAACCAATGTGAATTATGAAAGTTGTACCTGAGGTTTGCCCAGCATCCCTCTTGTTTCTCAACTCTTTGAGATAGGTTGGACAATTCCTTTTCCAATGTCCTATCTCTCCACACTTAAAGCATGGATCGTTCTCCGTTACCTTAGGCTTCTTAAGCTTAGGCTTTGGAGGTTCCGCTTTACCCTTTCCTTTCCCCTTTTCTTTGATGTACCCCTTTCCTTTGACAACATTTTCCTTGGGATCAGGGAATGGCCTTTTCTTATTGCCTCCCTCATTGATCGAGAGAACAGGTAGAACCTTTCTACCCATTCCTGCCTCGACTGATTTGAGCATTGCGTGAAGCTCACCAATTCTCTTGTCCCATCCGTTCATATTGTAATTCATTATGAACGTCTCAAACCTTTTAGTTAGGCCATTAAGGATCAAATCCGTGGCTAACTCCTTTGAGACGGGATAATTAAGCAGCTCGAGGCGATCAACGTGGCTTTTCATCTTAAGAACATAAGATTATACCGATTGGGTTTCTTCCATGTGACACGCATGAAGCGCTCAAACCGTTTCGAAGCGCTCTACCCTAGCTTGTTGAAGGAACATTTCCTTCAACTGGGTAATTATGTCATATGCCCCAAGATGCTCCAAATCCTTTTGGAGTTCAGGAATCATAGTTCCTAACATGAGGCAGGAAACCTGCATGGAATCCTTAGTGTATTGAAGCCAATCATTATAGGCCTCAACATCCTCGGGTCGGGTTGGTCAGGAATAGGATCGTCAAGGACATAGGCCCTTTTCTCTTGCTTGAGAACAATTCTCAAGTTTCGATACCAGTCCATAAAGTTATTATGGTTAAGATGGTCCCTTTCTAAGATTGTTCTCAGTGATAGGGTAGGGACGGTCAGGGTGGTAGCATTATTGTTTGCGGCCATTTCTACAAAATCACAAAGTTTATTTTAGTATTTCTGAAAAATTGCATTTTAATTATTAATACCCTTTACACGTCTCATAGACAATTAATAATTAAAATCTAGAATCCAACGTTACATTTAAATGATGGTTAGGTGACCTTTATCCCATTATTTAAATTAACAAGGTAGTCAACATTTGACAATTGCAACCTATTGCAACTTCTAGCTTTATGGGATCGGTTAAACATCTTATGTTTAGTCGGCATGTAAAATCCCATCAACACCATTGTACGCCTTGCTTCGGTGACCCTATGCACATGATTTCCAATTCAAGTTGTCCTACTTACACAAACATGTGAGTTTACACATACAAGTGGTTAGGTGACCTTTATCCCACAAGTATGTTAAGTCCACCTCAAACACACAAGTTCCCTAAAAGTGGTTAGGTGACCTTTATCCCACAAGTAGTTCTCAAGTGATTTGAGTGTCGTGTAAAAGGATGGTGTTTAACTTGTTTCCAAAGGGATTTAAGTTTTCATTATTTCTAGTTATGAAAACTCTATGTACCTTGTATTTGCATGCTTTCAAATACATGGTATCCTATGGTTCCTTTTTAATAAAACCTCTTTTATTTTGAAATTATTAATCCTTTTAATAAGCTTTTATTAGTGACTTAATGATTAGGAACCAAAAAATTCAGCTTGTTATGATAATTTATTTAGATTGTTAAGCATATCCATATATCAAACAATCAACATAAAATGAATAATCAAACAAGCATATATAAAACAACCACATGTGCATAACCCACTATGTTGACAACACTTGTTTGCCATCACAAGTGTTGTCATTTGGTCTTTCCTAAGGGTTGAACGCAACACAAAAGATGAGATCTCCAAAGACCCCCACTTGCACTTGCATCCAAATGCTTCAAGTCCTCCTCTTGTGTCTTCCTTTTGTGCTTCCATCTTGTGCATCTTCTTTTGCAAAATTTATATCCTAATACAAATTTTCTAATAAAAGAAAGCACACTTAATCTATCTATTACATTGCCATTGAATGAATAAATAAATTACATCCAAATACAAACACAAAAGAATAATATTACAACCCATTATGAATGAAATCAACCAAAACAAACATCCATTCAAAACCAAATCAACACAAGGTCAAGGCTAGGTTATGCACCAATATGAAACATCATATACAACATTCAAGAACCAAATAAATCCCCATATGACCCTAAATTTTCAGCCAACATAAACCAAGAATTTAGGGTATTTTTGTCCAAACAAAAACACAATCAACCATTTGATATCTTTCTTTCAAGGTTTAATCACAAGCATGTTAGATATAACCTTGAAAGGTTGGGGATTTATATCATCACCACAAAACAGCCCCTATAAGGTTGTTAAATCCCCATAAAACCAATTTTACAAGGACAAATGAAACTAGTCATCCACATATCCGGCTCTAGATGCCAATGTTGGGTTTGTTGGACCATATCAAAGTAGTTTAACCATTTAAACATGAAAACGCAGCGGATTGAAACCTTAATATTATCATTAGAAATCTGAAAATAAAGGCTCATATCATGACAACAACAAACCCAAGAACATAAGGATCATTTATATGTGTATGAACTAGTTATCAAGAACAAATAACTACCAAAATAAGACACACAAACACCTTTTGTATGCTGCTGAAAAACGTGATGAAGGAGGAAAAAAATGAGCTTCTTGAATGACCAAAACACCAAGGAGAGATGTCCTCAAGCATCCATACCCACAAGCATCAAGCAAGCACCTTTGTTGCTAGGATTTCACCACCAAAATGAACCTTGAAAGGCTGCTGAAAACCCTTTTCAGCCGAGATCAGGCTGCTGAAAACCTTTTTCAGCCGAGATCTACTTCAAGATTAGAGAGTGTTTTGCCTTGAGGTTCTTGCATATGTGAGAGAGAGTGTTAGAGGTTGAGTGTGTGGCTAGTTCTTGGAGTATGGTACATCAAAACATTTAAGACACACACCCATAAAGGGGGGCGGCCGAAAATGTAAGAAATAGGGTTTTCCCCCCAAAACCAATCTCCAATGTTTTATAAACTAGTTGTTATAATAGTTACATAATTAACCTTTTAATTATATAACTCATACACACTTTTATTATTTGATGTTATTTAACTAAATTAAACAACATTAAAAATAATATCCATGAACAAAATATCCCTATAAGTTGTTCAATCTCATATGCAACTTATATAGAAAACCCATTTTCTAAATTGGTGTATTTATTTAATTGCATGATCATATCACCAATTAAATATTATTTGGTGTTTGCTAAGCTTGTTATTGGGTATGACCCGACTTGGATCATAACGTACTAACCACATCAATGTTCTATGTGTCTTGGGCATAAAGAATCCAACAATACGTGTGTCTGTTTGTGTGTGTTACACACGACCCAACTGATACAACCCGAACCAACCGAACGTTACTGTTTACTTTATACATATCATTAATGCTTAACAATAACTGTCAGTAGGTGTTTGACCGTTCATTGCATACAACATTTGGATACTTTGATCATTCATACTTACCACCTAACAAGTGAGTTTCGTGGCCCCTTTTTATGCTTATACAACATTTCAATCATTTACAAACATTAGGGAAAAGTATGCTCACCCATTTTCAATGTTGTACAATTTACATACAATTTACATACTTGGAATCAACGTGTTACTGTTTTGTGAGTACTTGTCTGATACATGCTTGAGTTTGCTGTGTGGTACTTTCTTTGCAACTATTTAATTCCAGTATGGGAACCGACGAATAGGTATTGGTAGTACTACTGGGTTGACACCCCCACCCTTGTTTGTTGGTATACTAGTTAGTACCATCAGTGGCCAGAAACGGACCCTTGGGTGAATATATTCTGACAAGATCTTTGTGTACGTCGTGAGGTTTGGTTGCAAAGCTCATTGTCATGTGATTATACTTACTTATAACTGTATTCACGGTATTCCACATCATTTACTATACAACATCAATTACTTATTTACTATTTAAACCTACGAGCTCACCAACAATTTTGTTAACCATTTTGAGCATATCTTTTTAGGTGATCATGCTAATTGAGGATCTAGGTGTGCTGCCTTAGTGGAGACCCTAGGATGCATTTTTGAGACTAAACATATCTAACAAACAATCATTTTGATACAATGTTCTAGTTTGATTAAACAATATTATTCTTTTGATACTTGTTCCTGGGTTGTGGGAATTAACATTACAATTGATATTACTTGACTATGTGAATCAGTTAACATGTTTATGCTTATGGCTATGTTGTCGTGAATATTGACTAAACACGACACAAGTCTCCTTTGTGTCGGGTGTCATCATGACATGCTTATTCATTATATATATTATATGGCATCTCTATTGCTTACCATGTGTTATGACGATCCCGATCTCGTTACATCCCCGTGTTTCCGCTTTTAGCGGGGGTGTGACAATCATCATTTACCTGCCAACTATTATGCATAAAAGTTAGCTTCGCTGAGCGAGTTCTAGTTTTTAAATAATATAAGAAAATATAAACTTTATCCTTCATATAATGACCATGCATGCAACATCGTACATAACATTACTTGCATCATAATAAGCATGTTCATTATCTTTCATTCTTTCATATTCTTTCATTATCTTTCACTTTCATCATAAACGAGATTGCACAAAGCAAGAGCTCCATGTTGATCGACAACTAATGCCGATCCCTGTCGGTACACATCTTCATGGTAGCTAACCACCGACAGTTGATCCACACTGCCCAGCACATAGCCCGCTCATGAATACGAATCAATTATCATACAGCAGACTCACGTAAGTGAAGTCGATCATAGTGCTTGCAAGACTTTTCATCATCAAATGGGCCCAGGGGTAACATTCATTAAGTTTCAATTTTCATTAATATCATCTTCCACTATAATATATAATACTTTTCAGATAAAAACACAACATATCAAGTACATGTCATCATAAAAACATCACCGACCCACCGCGGGACAGCGGGGGTTTGGGGGCGGCAACCCCTGACAGCGGGGTCCTAGGGGCAGCAGCCCCTAGTGGGGTCCAAGGGGCAACGCCCCTGGCTGGGGCCGGGCTGCCAGGTCAGCACGAAAAAGTTTTATATTTGAACATTTATATAGCACATTTACTTATAGAAAAATCGTTCTTCCTGTTAAAACCTCTTAAAATCTTGGTCATTTAAAAACGAATATTTAGTATGCATAATAGCCCCAAAACATAGAAAAACTTATAAATAGGGGATCTAGAACTCACCTGGATACCACGAATAACTTCTAAACTAAGCTTTCTAGGCTAGGATCACACTACACAGCCTGCAGACAAGTTAACACTCTAAGGGGTTAATTTCTGCCTAAATTCGCTGCTAATTTCGCTGCCAGAAAAGTAGTTTAACTGGCAGCTTCTTGACAGTTTCGCTGCCAGTTTCGCTAACATTTTCGCTGCCAGTTTCACTGACATTTTCGCTGCCAGTTTCGCTGCCAGTTTCGCTGACAGTTTCACTGCCAGTTTCGCATGGCAGTTTCGCCCAACTTTCGTTGGAATTTTCATGGCTGCGAAATTACCTGCGAAACTATAGTTTCGCAGAACACCCACTGTTTCCCAGCTTGAACATGCAATTTCGCTGAATGCATACACAGTTTCGCAGATCGAGCTGAAATGACAAACCAACCCATTGTTAACCCAAAATCGCAACTTTTTACGTCCAAACCCTTAGTTTATCATCCATGAGGCTAAATCTAAGCTTTATACATGTTTTCATACGTAAAAATGTGACCTTTACGCGATTCTTTGCAACTTTTCAAAACCCAAAACCCTAAAATCCGGGTTTGATCTACAGAAGGGTTTAGAGGTCGATTCTTACCTGGATTTGTTGCTCCTTTCTTGTGGTTTGATGCTCCAACACCCAGATCTTCAATCCCTTGACCTTTGAAGCTCCAAATCTTGAGTTTCCTTCACTTTCTCTCTCTACTTTCTCTCTCTACGAATTTGGTGGCTAGGGTTGCAAATGATGGAGATGGAGGCTGATTTGGGTGGGTTAAGGGGCTGATTATGGGCCTTAATCACTTAGGCTCTTGCTCATAAACCCAATTTAGCCCATAACCCATTTTCTTCTTTTATTAAATACCCATTAATTAAGCCCATTATCCTTAATGACTCGTTTTGACTTTTCGGGGTGTTACAAGTCTCTCCCACTTATTTAGGTTTCGTCCTCGAAACATGTCAGTCATCAAACAATTGAGGATAAAACTTCCTCATCTCCTCCTTGGTCTCCCACGTACATTCTGATCCTTTTCTGTGTCTCCACTGTACTCGTACTAGTGGAACCACTTTATTCCGTAAGTGCTTCTCTTTCCAATCAAGGATGGCCAGCTCTACTCTACATAATTAAGCCGTTCATCGACTTCAATGTCTTCTAATGGTACAACTGCATCATTATCTGCCAGACATTTCCTGAGATGAGATACATGGAACGTAGGGTGAATTCCAGTCAACTCATCAGGTAGTTCTAATATGTAGGCTACTTCCCCTACCCTTGTGACAATACGGAATGGCCCTATGAACCTTAGGCTTAACTTTCCTCGTTTTCGAAACCTGATGATCCCTTTCCAGGGAGATACCTTGAGCATAACCTTGTCACCAACTTCAAACTCTATTGGTCTACGCCTCTTATCAGCATAAGACTTCTGGTGATCCTTTGTGGCTTTCATGTATGCTTTGATCTTATCTAACTTCTCGGTCGTGACCTCGATCACTTCAAGGCTTCCCAATTCCTTTTGCCCGATGTCACCCCAACACACGGGCATTCTACACTTCCTACCATACAACATCTCATAAGGTGGCATACCAATGTTGGCATGGTAACTATTATTATATTAGAATTCTGCCAACGGTAAGTGCTCATCCCAACTTCCTCCAAAGTCGATTACACACGCTCGTAGCATGTCTTCTAACTTCTGAATCGTTCTTTCCGACTGACCATCCGTCTGGGGGTGGTAAGCCGTACTAATATGCAGTCTAGTCCCCATTGAGTCGTGAAACCTCTTCCAGAACTTGGACGTAAACCGCGTGTCCCTATCTAAAGTGATAGACACTGGCACGCCGTGACGAGCCACGATCTCCTTGATAAATAGCTCTGCCAACCTCTCAGCGGAATACGTCTCACGAATTGGTAGGAAATGGGCGCTCTTTGTTAGACGGTCAACAATCACCCAGATTGTATCGCTTCCCCTCGCCGTGCGAGGTCGCTTCATGATGAAGTCCATTGTGATGTGTTCCCATTTCCATTCCGAATGGATAGGTTTAGCTTTTCGTAACAACCTCAAATGCTATGGTGTTTTGAGTCATAAGCCTTCTAAAAACGCTCATGAACCAATCTAATCAAATCTCATTATAATCTTCATTGGTATCACACTAGTTGATCACAAATGAAACACAGTATCTAGTGTATAAATCGAAACCAAAACCGAACACGACACCGCACGAATTACTCTTGAAATGAATACATTCCTACTCAAAACTTATACACAACGCTCCAAAAAACAACTTCGAACACTATTGCATCAAATTACCATTTAATAATCTAAATGACAACTATCAATCCCTAGAATCCCTTTTCCACCATTAAGTGAATGACACGAGTTGCAAAGGACAAGAACACTCCTCGTCTTAACTAGAGAATATTAGAGATAAAATAAAGTGATGGAAGTACGCAAACGTCAAACGATAAATGCAATGTGTGATTGATGAAATAAGAGTCAAATCAAGGTAACAAGACCAATTATATAATATTTACTCTTATTTTAATCAAAATTGTGCAACTACATATTGGTGTATCAATTTTTTCATGAAAGCTTAAAAAAATACATGGGAAAGGAAGTATTTATACAAAAACATTAAACAAAAATAGTTCCCAAATGGATAGGTTTAGGTTTTCGTAACAACCTCAAATGCTATGGAGTTTTGAGTCATAAGCCTTCTAAACACGCTCATGAACCAATCTTATCAAATCTCATTATAATCTTCATCGGAATCACAGTAGTCGATCACAACTGAAACATAGTATCTAGTGTATAAATAGAAACCCAAACCGAACATGACACCACACAAATTACTTTTGAAATCAATCCATTTCTACTCAAACCTAATACACAACGCCCCAAAAACCAACTTCGAACACTATTGCATCAAATTACCATTTAATAATCTAAATGACAACTATCAATCCCTAGAATCCCTTTTCCACCATCAAGTGAATGACACGAGTTGCAAAGGACAAGTAAACTCCTCGTCTTAACTAGAGAAGATTAGAGATAAAATTACAGCGAGAATGGAAGTAAGCAAACGTCAAACGATAAATGCAATGTGTGATTGATGAAATAGAAGTCAAATCAAGGTAACAAGACCAATTAAATAAGATTTACTCTTATTTTAATCAAAATTGTGCAACTACATATTGGTGTATCAATGTATTCATGAAAGCTTAACTAAATACATAGGAAAGGAAGTATTTATACAAAAACATTAAACAAAAATTGTTTCCGAATGGATAGGTTTAGCTTTTCGTAACAACCTCAAATGCTATGGAGTTTTGAGTCATAAGCCTTCTAAACACGCTCATGAACCAATCTAATCAAATCTCATTATAATCTTCATTGTTATCACCCTAGTTGATCACAAATGAAACACAGTAGCTAGTGTATAAATCAAAACCAAAACCGAACACGACACCACACGAATTACTCTTGAAATGAATACATTCCTACTCAAAACTTATACACAACGCTCCAAAAAACAACTTCGAACACTATTGCATCAAATTACCATTTAATAATCTAAATGACAACTATCAATTCCTAGAATCCCTTTTCCACCAGCAAGTGAATGACACGAGTTGCAAAGGACAAGAACACTCCTCGTCTTAACTAGAGAAGATTAGAGATCAAATAAAGTGGGAATGGAAGTAAGCAAACGTCAAACGATAAATGCAATGTGTGATTGATGAAATAAGAGTCAAATCAAGGTAACAAGACCCATTATATAATATTTACTCTTATTTTAATCAAAATTGTGCAACTACATATTGGTGTATCAATGTATTCATGAAGCTTAACTAAATATGTACGAAAGGAAGTATTTATACAAAAACATTAAACAAAAATAGTTTCTGAATGGATAGGTTTAGCTTTTCGTAACAACCTCAAATGCTATGGAGTTTTGAGTCATAAACCTTCTAAACACGCTAATGAACCAATCTAATCAAATCTCATTATAATCTTCATTGGTATCACACTAGTTCATCACAAATGAAACACAGTATCTAGTGTAATAATCGAAACCAAAACCGAACACGACACCGCACGATTTACTCTTGAAATCAATCCATTCCTACTCAAAACTTATACACAACGCTCCAAAAAACCAACTTTGAACACTATTGCATCAAATTACCATTTAATAATCTAAATGATAACTATCAATCCCTAGAATCCTTTTTCCACCATCAAGAGAGTGACACGAGTTGCAAAGGACAAGTAAACTCCTCGTCTTAACTAGAGAAGATTAAAGATAAAATTACAATGAGAATGGAAGTAAGCAAACATCAAACGATAAATGCAATGTGTGATTAATGAAATAGAAGTCAAATCAAGGTAACAAGACCAATTAAATAAGATTTCTCTTATTTTAATCAAAATTGTGCAACTACATATTGGTGTATCAATGTATTCATGAAAGCTTAACTAAATACATAGGAAAGGAAGTATTTATACAAAAACATTAAACAAAAAATAGTTTCCAAATGGATAGGTTTAGCTTTTCGTAACAACCTCAAATGCTATGGAGTTTTGAGTCATAAGCCTTCTAAACAAGCTAATGAACCAATCTAATCAAATCTCATTATAATCTTCATTGGTATCACACTAGTTGATCACAAATGAAACACAGTATCTAGTGTATAAATCAAAACCAAAACCGAATACGACACCGCACGGATTACTCTTGAAATTAATACATTCCTACTCAAAACTTATACACAACGCTCCAAAAAACAACTTCAAACACTATTGCATCAAATTACCATTTAATAATCTAAATGACAACTATCAATCCCTAGAATCCCTTTTCCACCTCAAGTGAATGACACGAGTTGCAAAGGACAAGAACACTCCTCGTCTTAACTAGAGAAGATTAGAGATCAAATAAAGTGGGAATGGAAGTAAGCAAACGTCAAACGTTAAATGCGATGTGTGATTGATGAAATAATAGTCAAATCAAGGTAACAAGACCAATTATATAATATTTACTCTTATTTTAATCAAAATTGTGCAACTACATATTAGTGTATCAATGTATTCATGAAAGCTTCACTAAATACATAGGAAAGGAAGTATTTATACAAAAACATTAAACAAAAATAGATTCCGAATGGATAGGTTTAGCTTTTCGTAACAACCTCAAATGCTATGGAGTATTGAGTCATAAGCCTTCTAAACACGCTCATGAACCAATCTAATCACATCTCATTATAATCTTCATTGGTATCACACTAGTTGATCACAAATGAAACACAGTATCTAGTGTATAAACTGAAACCAAAACCGAACACGAAACCCCACGACTCTTGAAATCAATCCATTCCTACTCAAAACTTATACACAATGCTACAAAAATCAACTTCGAACACTATTGCCTCAAATTGCCATTTAAAAATCTAAATGACAACTATCATTCCCTACAATCCCTATTCCACCATCAAGTGAATGACACGAGTTGCAAAGGACAAGTAAACTCCTCGTCTTAACTAGAGAAGATTAGAGATAAAATTACATTGAGAATGGAAGTAAGCAAACGTCAAACGATAAATGCATTGTGTGATTGATGAAATAGAAGTCAAATCAAGGTAACATGACCAATTAAATAAGATTTACTCTTATTTTAATCAAAATTATGCAACTAAATATTGGTGTATTAATGTATTCATGAAAGCTTAACTAAATACATAGGAAAGGAAGATCTTATACAAAAACATTAAACAAAAATAGTTTCCGAATGGATAGGTTTAGCTTTTCGTAACAACCTCAAATGCTATGGAGTTTTGAGTCATAAGCCTTCTGAACACGCTCATGAACCAATCTAATCAAATCTCATTATAATCTTCATTGGTATCACACTAGTTGATCACAAATGAAACACAGTATCTTGTGTATAAATCGAAACCAAAACCGAACACGACACCGCACGAATAACTCTTGAAATTAATACATTCCTACTCAAAACTTATACACAACGCTCCAAAAAAGAACTTAGAACACTATTGCATCAAATTACCATTTAATAATCTAAATGACAACTATCAATCCTTAGAATCCCTTTTCCACCATCAAGTGAATGAAACGAGTTGCAAAGGACAAGTATACTCCTCGTCTTAACTAGAGAAGATTAGAGATCAAATAAAGTGGGAATGGGAGTAAGCAAACGTCAAACGATAAATGCAATGTGTGATTGATGAAATAATAGTCAAATCAAGGTAACAAGACCAATTAAATAATATTTACTCTTATTTTAATCAAAATTATGCAACTACATATTGGTGTATCAATGTATTCATGAAAGCTTAAATAAATACATAGGAAAGGAAGTATTTATACAAAAACATTAAACAAAAATAGTTTCCGAATGGATAGGTTTAGCTTTTCATAACAACCTCAAATGCTATGGAGTTTGAGTCATAAGCCTTCTAAACACGCTCATGAACCAATCTAATCAAATCTCATTATAATCTTCATTGGTATCACACTAGTTGATCACAAATGAAACAGAGTATCTAGTGTATAAATCGAAACCAAAAACCGAACACGACACCACACGAATTACTCTTGAAATCAATCCATTCCTACTCAAAACTTATACACAACGCTCCAAAAACCAACTTCGAACACTATTGCATCAAATTACCATTTAATAATCTAAATGACAACCATCATCCCTAGAATCCCTTTTCCATCATCAAGTGAATGACACAAGTTGCAAAGGACAAGTAAACTCCTCGTCTTAACTAGAGAAGATTAGAGATAAAATTACAGTGAGAATGGAAGTAAGCAAACGTCAAATGATAAATGCAATGTGTGATTGATGAAATAGAAGTCAAATCAAGGTAACAAGACCAATTAAATAAGATTTACTTTTATTTTAATTAAAATTGTGCAACTACATATTGGTGTATCAATGTATTCATGAAAGCTTAACTAAATACATAGGAAAGGAAGTATTTATACAAAAACATTAAACAAAAATAGTTTCTGAACGGATATTTTGGTCTTCGTAACAACCTCAAATGCTATGAAGTTTTGAATCATAAGTCTTCTAAACACGCTCATGAACCAATCTAATCAAATCTCATTATAATCTTAATCGGAATCACAGTAGTCGATCACAACTGAAACATAGTATCTAGTGTATAAATAGAAACCAAAACCGAACATGACACCACACAAATTACTCTTGAAATCAATCCATTCCTACTCAAAACTTATACACTACGCTCCATAAACCAACTTCGAACACCATTGCATCAAATTACCATTTAATAATTTAAATGACAACTATCAATCCCTAGAATCCCTTTTCCACCATCAAGTGAATGACACGAGTTGCAAATGTGACAACCGGCCTCTAGGTTGTTATCCTAACCCTAAATTACTTGCATCATTATCCATCTTATGAATGCTAATAATTGAAACTATTCAACCCTACCATGAAATTGGAAACAATTCTTGTTACTTGATTCAAATTATGGTTTCATATGATTTTTATTATTGACTTTTAGTTAATTTAGGTTTTTACCTTTAAAAAATTAGTGTTCCGGGAATGTTGACTAGTCACCCTTATAAAATTTATCTCAAGAGAAAACAATTAAAATATGAGCATACACACTCACACTCTCATATTTTCGGCCCATGCATGCATGGACATGCACTAGATACCTCAATTAACACCATCCACTAAACAATATATTATACCCAATACTACAAAACTACACTACTTAATAATTATTAGTAATTAAAAATTAAATCCAAAAGCCCTCACTACAAGCCAAACTCGGCCGCCCCCTCTCCCTCCACTCTCCTCCTCTCTACACCACCACCACACCCACCACTCCTCTCTCATGCAATCCTTACACACTTCACCATCACACTCTCTCCCTCTCCCCTCTTATTCGAACACCAGCTGATTCTCTCCTCCTTCCCTTTGCAAACTCTCTCTAAACTCTCTCTAATCCAGCCCCAAAATCGCAAGAACAACATCAAGGAAAATCGGCCAACCGAAGAACCACAAGAAGGTGATCATATCCGCGAGTTTGGACACACTTCTACCTGTTGTTCGACCTTTCCAAGCTTTGTAGAAGATTCTCCAGCCTTGTCCAAGGAGATTCGAGCCATTCAAGACCATCTACACTCTCCAAAACGTGAACAACATCAAGTGTAAGTTCATGACACCCGAAAATGGTCTTTTTCCATGTGCTCTTTCATATCTTTTTTTTAAAAACTCCTCCCCTCTTTGTTGTTGCAGAAACCCGACACCACTACCTTGTTCTTGAGGATCTTTCAACTTCACAAGAGGTATCTCACTCGTTATTCTTGTCATATCTAAGGTGGAAACCGATTTCCACCATGAAAACCCTATTTTTGGGACTTTTGCACCATCTAACTTGTAGATCTTGTAACTCTTGAAGCCAAAACGTATAACCTGCTTTCTAATGGATTAATGAACTTCTAATAACCTGATTTAAAAATTTACAAAAGAAGATGCACCGTGGATGTATGGTTTTAACACAAGTTACACCTCGAAAGCCTTCATTTTTAGAAGATGTATATATATTGCAAGCTAAGCACTTGTTTGAAAACACTCTTAACCAAGGCTTATAACCTGCTCATAAACGACTTGGTAACATCTTAATAATCTGGATTTAAAGTTAATGGAGCTTTGGTAAGGTTTAAACTACAAGTTGCAACGATTTACACATGTGTTATGGTTAGTTATGGCTAAATCACTAAGTTAATGACTCATTGTTGTAATGGGGAACCTAGCCATGGGTTTGGACCTAAATTTCAGAATGTTTTGATGAATATTAAGGTAGTAACAAGTGGTTAATCTCTGGAACTTATGGACATGTTAAGATTAGACCTATTTTGGTTGATTTCGGGACCCGAAAACATGGTAAAACGACCTTAAAAATAGTAAAATCATGGATTTAACACTCTTGAAAAGTATTCCAGGCTTAAAAATGATAAATAAAGTGTGCTGGAGTCAATGGGAAATTTAAGTGGTCAAAGGAACAAATAAATGACATTTTAACTAAAAACGGGTACTAACCGAGCATCGTTTTTGAGAAAAATCCATAAAAATGGAGTTCAAAGCTAAGATTTATAAAAAACATATGATTTCAGTAAGTTAAGTAATAAAAGACTTAAAGGATTTGAAAAATTGGTCAAACAAGCTTTAAATGGTCAAACACGGTCAAAACCGCGTTTTAACGGGTCAAACGTAAAAATGAGATTTTCAACTATTAAAGGCCAAACTTCACAACCTAAGGACTTAAAATTTATAAAAATGTCTTTTAGATGATACCTAACGGTCCAAGACTCAAGTTTATGAAAACCCTAAATTAACGGTTAAAACTCTCCGGCTTTTACCGTAACCGGGAGCGTTAAACGCATAGTTTTAAAATCGGACCCGTAAACTAAAATTTTGAAACACTTACTCTATAATAAGTATAATATTACTCTAAGAATCTGATTTTTGGTCTTAAGTGTCATAAAGGACAAGAAACCAAACTTGAGGGTAGAAACTATCAATTTTGAAACTTGAGGGACTAAACTGTAAAGATTTACCAAACTTAATAACTAACTTCTAGGAAGCTAATAATCACTTGAACAACAAAATTTCTTAATATACTTAACCTAATGAGGTAAAAATCCCAATTTTCATGAAGAAACCTTGACCTGCCATAAAAGGAAACTTTTTATACAAACATTCACGAAACCAAAGCCTTACCCAATAGCTAAACTCTTGACACTATTGTTGCACCTTAAATGAGTTTAGGGCAGTAGCTTATTACTTAATATGTACATGTTAGGGTGCTAGACTTGAGACACTCTCGGCACACCAAGAGACTTTTTGACTTGAAACCTAAGTTGAGTTCTAGTGATTCCCCTTTTTACTACTGTTTTGGGGTGAAGCATGCTCTGTTATTTTGAACTATAATTGTGCTTTACTTGATGATTGTATGTGGGATTTATGGAATATGTAAGAATTCCTTAAGTCTGATGCAACCCAAAACATCCAATGTGTCTCTGCAACATGCACTAAGTACTGAAGTAAAGAATGCTTCGGAAGTTTTACACAATGCACTAGAAAATACTCTAAGTGTAAAATCTTCCGAATCCAAGACCAATATCTTCCGAAGCCAAACATGAAGTCTTCCGAAGCCAAACATGAAGTCTTCCGAAGCCTCAGAGACAAAGTCTTCCGAAGCTTCAACCTATGAAGACAGATTTCTTCCGAAGACTTTTAGTATACATGCTTTATCTGATGTACTGTTCCATAAAGCACTTTTCCGCTGCATCTCTGTAAAGTCACCAACTTACATGAGTTGGTGAAAAGGTCCATGCTTTTGATAACTGTACATTGAGGTCTTGAGTCTGTAACTTTCTACTTTATGTACTTTATCCTTTTTGTAATATATAAGGATGTGAGCTATGGCATGTCATAGTCACAAGGTCAAAAGGCAGATATGCCTTTTGATCCTACAATTGATTTTGTTAGTGTCTAGTCAATTGTATCCAGCTGGCTTTCAAAGTATAGCCGGCTGTAGGTTGTAGTATAAGTATTTCAAGTTCTTGTATCTTTCTTTATGCTTTGTAACACTTGTAAAAGAACTTGAGAAAGCAATATACTGCCTCCTTGAAACCCAACTCTCTTGTTCTGTCTCTTTACTTTACTTGTGTTCTTAGTATCATCATATTTGGTTAATCCAGTTTCACTGTTTGATCAAAGTTTAGTTGTTCTCCTCATTGTGTTGTTGTGTTGTAATTTGTTCAAGCCCTTAAACGGTCCTGCAATTGGTATCAGAGCTTTTCAGGCTCTTGATATAAGATCTCACCATCTTAAGATCCCTCACACACACAAAAACTAAACTCTCCAAATGGCATCCATCTCAAAGACTGATATGGAGACTGGAACCATGAACAAATCCCCACTGATCACTCTTGATGATTTTGACACCTGGTGTATGAGAATGGAAGGTTTCATCAGGTCTCTGCATTCAAGAATGTGGGAATCTGTTGAGAATGGACCTTTCATACCCAGCACTCCTGCTACTGGTGCTGGTATGATTCCAAAAGATGTGGCCAACTACTCTGATGAAGATAGAAAAAGAGTAGAGATTGATAGGAAGGCCATGACTGCTCTTCAGACTGCTCTCCCAAACTCTGTATACAGAGGTTTTAAGAAGTGCAAAACAGCTAAACAGCTGTGGGATGCACTGAAGCTGATGTATGAAGGCTCCTCTGAAGCCAAGGAGAACAAGAAGGATCTCCTGAAGCAGCAGTTTGAAAACTTCACCTTCAAAGCAGGTGAAACCATGACTCAACAATACTTCAGGTATGTTGAGATAGTGGATACCCTAGTGGATGGAGGAGTTCCTCTTGAGAACAGGGACATTGTAAGGAAGTTCATGTCCTCACTTCCTAGGCAATGGACACACTATTGTGTGGTGATCAAGAGGACTGAGAACCTCAAAACTCTTACTCTGACAGAGTTATATGGGATTCTCAGTGGATACCAGATGGAGATGAACATGCAAGGTTCATCTGGCAACTCCAACAATCAAATGGGTTCAGCCCTTCATGTGGTTGAAAGGGACAGCATAGAACCCCAACATCATCTCATATGCTACCCTGACAACTCACCAAAGGGTCCTTTCATCACCTTCCCGGAGACACCCAGGGAGAACTTTACTCAAGGAAGCCCATTCCAAGAGACAAGTTCTTCTCAAGCCTTTGTGTCTACTGATGAAAGCTGTGGGAACTCTCTCTTCACTCTTGAAGACCTGGACTGTATCCATCCAGATGACCTGGAATACATGGAGATAGTTCAGCAGATGGCTCTCCTCACTCACAGAGCCAAGAAGTTCTACAAGAGAACAGAAGGAGGTTTCCAAGCAATGCACCAGTGGAAAGTTTGGGCTGGATAAAAGCAAAGTCAAGTGTTACAACTGTAACCTATGGGCCACTTTGCTAGGGAGTGTAAGGCACCTAAAACAAATGGGGGCCAAACACAAACCAGACCAAACTACACTGACAAAGCCCCTCAGAATGAGAAGCCAAAGCAACATGCTGCTGTTGCTGTTGAAGAGGGAGGCTTTGACTGGAGCTTTCAGGTGGAAGATGCTTCTCCAAACCAAGCACTGATGGCAGACCATGATGAAGCCAAGGTATTGGAACATCTCTGTACTCCTGAATGCATTGCTAAAGTAAACAGATACAGGTCCTATAACTTAGAGATGAGATCTGATCTTGAGTCATTAAACATATTAAAATCTGATTTTAGAAAGTCTGAAAATGATTACAAGTTAAAGATAGAGGACTTGGAGAAAACCATTTCAGTACTAAAACATGAACATACAGATTTTAGAACTCAGATCCAGGATCTCATAACTAAGTTGACTGAGTGCCAGGCTGAGCTTGTGATCAGCAAAGCCAAGGCAGAAAAGAGTGTTCTTGAAGAAGAGACCTTCAAGAACATGATATCCTCATCCCTGCACAACAAAGTGTGCTATCAAAATAGACAGGGACTGGGATCAAATGAGATAGCTCCTCCACACACAATCTTGTCTGTAAGATCTCCTAGGTGTGGAACTTGTGAAGATGAGCTTCCTCTCATAGATCCTATAAGTGAGGAGGATGAAGAAGTGATAGTGAAGAATTCCTCTGAGAAGAGTGAAGAAGAGGATTCTTCCAAGGGCCACTATCCTTCTGAGGAGAAGAAATCTACTGTGATGACCAAGTCCAAGAGAAAGAACTTGATCAGGAAGAGCAAGAGGAAAGCAAAGAAGGCTCAAGAGATCAAGGCTACTTTTGATGCTAAGCAGAAACAAGTTTTTATCTCTGCAGGTTTCAAAGTAGTAGGACTGAAGACATCAACCAAGACTCCTCAGCTAAGAGTCCTGGTTCTTGTTCAAATCATCTCAGTGCAAGAAGAAGACTGAGCTGCTGTGTACCACTGCTGCACAGCCTGGACCATCAAACTCCAAGAACAGTTCACAGCCCAAAAAACTGTCTCAGCATCTACCAAGATGAAGGTGGAGAAGGGATGTGACCAAAGCCAGTCTTGCTCTCAAAAGGAGACTCCTTTGAAGAAAAAATGTTATGTGTCATGTGTGAAAGTACCTCTCACATTGCTAAGGATTGCCCATACAATCCTAAAAGTACTATCCACATGACCAATACAAAGACTTCAAAGAGTCTCAAGAAGATTCAAGCTTCGGAAGGAAAGTCTGTTTCCTTCGGAAGCTCCAAATCAAAGAAGAAGGTAAATGGAAAATTACCTTCGGAAGTAAAATTGGTCTCGGAAGAAAGGAGTTCTTCCGAAGCACTGAAGTCTGCTGCAGTGACTGTAGAATCTTCCGAAGGTTCAGTCATCAAAACTTGTGAAGTCCCAAAAGCTTCTAAGGTTTTGAAGGTCAAGTCCAAGACTCCAAAGGTGGTGTGGAAGTCTAAGAAAGACCAAATGACTGAAGTTTCTCCATCAACAACAGCTGAAGATCCCCCTAGTACAACCATAGGATCTATTACTGTTGCATTACCTTCTATTACACTTAGTGAGCCCAAGACAAGTAAGGCTTGGGTTTCCAAATGTAACTAATCATTTTCTTTGTGCAGGAACAGCTCAAGACAAGCAGGAATGTCTGGATAATTGACAGTGGCTGTTCCAGGCACATGACAGGCAATAGGTCTCTACTCCATAATTTTGAGAGAATTGATGGAGGACCAGTTGCTTTTGGAGGAGATGAAGGTGGTTACATTTCTGGAAGGGGCAAGGTCACAAATGGTAAGCTCAGCATTGAGAAGGTAAACTTTGTTAAGGAGCTTGGGTACAATCTTCTGAGTGTATCCCAATTTTGTGATCAGAGTCATAACATGCTCTTTACTGAGCATGAGTGCATTGTTCTCAAGCCTGGAGTGGTCATTCCTCATGAGCATATCCTGCTCAGAGCCCCCAGGAAAGGGAACATGTACAAGATGGATTTGCAAGAAACATCTCCCTCTGGAGAAGTTTCATGCTTTCTATCTAAAGCAAATAGTGATGAGTCTTTCCTATGGCATAAAAGAATGTGCCATGTAAACTTTAAGAACATGAATAAATTAATTAAACATGATCTGGTAACTGGAATGCCAAAGAAAGAGTTTACAAGTGATGATCATTGTGTTGCATGCCTGAAAGGGAAGCAACACAAGGTATCTCACAAGCCTAAGGAAAGGAACTCCATCACTACTCCCCTACACTTGTTACATATGGATCTCTTTGGCCCCACCAGTGTAATGAGTCTAGGAAGGACCTCTTATTGTTTAGTGATCACAGATGATTTTACAAGATTCACTTGGGTTTTCTTTCTTAGAACTAAGGATGAAACCCCTGAGATTCTGAAGAATTTCATCTTAAAAGTTGAGAATCAATGTGATCACAAGGTCAAAACCATAAGATGTGATCAAGGAACTGAATTCAAGAACCAAATCCTTGATACATTTTGTGATGAAAAAGGTATTACAAGACAATATAGTGCTCCCAGGACTCCTCAGCAAAACGGAGTTGCTGAGAGGAGAAACAGGACACTTATTGAAGCTGCAAGAACTATGTTGTCTGACTCTAAACTGCCCATCACCTTCTGGGCAGAGGCAGTAATACTGCTTGCTATGTGCAAAACAGAGTTTTAGTAGTTAAGACACATGGTAAGACTCCTTATGAACTTTGGCACAAGAGGAAACCTTTCATTGGTTTTCTCAGGTCATTTGGATGTCCCTGCACCATCTTGAATACCAAGGATCAAATTGCCAAGTTTGCTGAGAAATCAGATGATGGACACTTCATTGGATACTCTTCCCAAGCTAAGGCTTATAGAGTATACAATCTCAGAACTAGAATTGTTGAGGAGTCAGCCAATGTGACTTTCAATGAACACACACCCTGTGTGGCTGGTTCTGGTCCTGATTGGCTGTTTGATCTTGATTTAGTTACCAACTGTTTTAACAAATCTTGTGAGAATGTTTCAGGATCTGCAGAAAATTTAAATACAGGTGATCCTGATCCAAGATTTGAGCTAGGAAGACCCTCAACTCATACATCTTCAGCTCCAGTTGGAACTACTTCAGCAAATGAGGTCTCTATCAGCACAACAATGACAAATTCAGCTGATACATCTGGTATGCCTTCAAATTCCAGCTCAGAGGCTCCTCAACCAGATAAAGATACCTCAATTGTAGAAGACAACAATGGTGATGGTGATAGTGATCAGGAATTCCTTGATGCTAATAACCACACCATAGATGACAACATCAATGATGTCACACACTCATTGGATCAAGTTAATCTTGATAAGTGTGTAATGTGGAGGGTGAATCTTCTAGGCCAGATCTAAATTTCTCAAATTTGGATCTTTCTCAGCAACTTGCTGTGATCCCTCAGCTAAGGATCCACAAGTCTCACCCCACCACAAACATCATTGGAGATGTTGTCACAGGGGTAAGAACAAGAGGACAAACCCATGAAGCAAATGTTTGTCTTCACTCTTGTTTCTTATCTCAGATAGAGCCAAAGAAAGTTGATGAAGCTCTAAAGGATGGAAGTTGGGTTGAAGCTATGCAACAAGAGCTGCTTCAATTCAAAAGGCAGAAAGTTTGGAACCTTTGTCCTCTTCCTCATGGGAAGACTACCATTGGAACCAAATGGGTTTTTAGGAATAAGAAGGATGATAGAGGAATCATCATCAAGAACAAGGCAAGACTAGTTGTTCAAGGATACACACAAGAAGAAGGGATTGACTACACTGATGTCTTTGCTCCTGTAGCAAGATTAGAAGCTGTTAGGATATTCCTGGCATTTGCTGCATCCAAGAACTTCAAGGTCTTTCAACTTGATGTAAAGTGTGCTTTCTTATATGGAGTGATTGATGAAGAGGTTTATGTCAAACAGCCACCTGGTTTTGTAGACCCTGATCATCCTGATTATGTCTGCAAGCTTGACAAAGCTCTTTATGGGCTGCATCAGGCACCCAGGAAGTGGTATGAGACACTGTCTGAGTATCTTTGTAAACATGGATACAGGAGAGGTACTATAGATGGAACTCTCTTCATCAAAGGACAGGGAAATGACTTATTGCTAGTTCAAGTATATGTAGATGACATCATCTTTGGTTCAACTAATCCAAAGCTCTGCAAAGACTTTGAGAAGCTGATGAAAGACAGATTTGAAATGAGTTCAATGGGAGAACTCAATTTCTTTCTGGGAATTCAAGTGAAGCAGGTTGAAGATGGCATCTTCATAAGTCAGTCAAAGTATGTTCAAGACATACTCAAGAGGTTCAACATGACTGATTGTAAGATTGCTAAGACACCCATAGCCAGAAACCACTCCCTTGGACCTGATCTTGAGGGGGAGTGTGTAGATGAACATTTATACAGGGCTATGATTGGGTCTCTTATGTATCTTACAGCTAGCAGGCCTGATATCATGTTTGCTACATGTATTTGTGCAAGATATCAAGCCAACCCTAAGATGTCTCACTTAATCACTGTCAAAAGGATTTTAAGATACCTCAAAGGTGCTTCAACACTTGGTCTATGGTATCCAAAGAATCCTAATTTCAATCTGTATGCTTATACAGATAGTGATTATGGTGGTTGCAACATGACTGCAAAGTCTACATCTGGGGGATGTCAATTCCTTGGTGGAAGGGTTGTCTCATGGCAATGCAAGAAACAATCCTGTGTGTCTGCATCAACTGCTGAGGCTGAATACATTGCTGCTGCAAGCTGCTGTGCTCAAGTGCTTTGGATTCAAAATCAGATGCTGGACTATGGATTTAACTTCAAAGAGACTCCTATCCACATAGACAACAATAGTGCTATCTCTATCACTGAGAACCCTGTGCAGCACTCAAGGACCAAACACATCAACATCAGGTATCATTTAATAAGAGATAACTATGAAAAGGGATTAATTAAACTAGTCAAAGTTCATACAGATGAACAATATGCTGATCTGTTTACAAAAGCTTTTGATGAACAGAGATTTAAATATCTGATATCAGCTATTGGGATGATTAACTTTGAGTAGACTTTTTCTTAAAACTAATTCTAATTATTTCTTCTTAAAATATGTGTGTCCTAAGTTGTCTAGTTCATCACTTTCATAAGCTCATGTTTTCTTTGGATGTAAAATTCTTTTTGAAGACTTTCCTTAGATTCTTGAAAATTTTCTGATACTTCGGAAGATAAATTTTATCTTCGGAAGAAAATCATGTCTTCAAAATAAATAACTGTCTAAGAGATTTTACCTTCGGAAGAAGTCTAAACCCATCTTCCGAAGCTTAAATTCTTATCTCAGACACTTATTTGTTTTTAAGGACTTTTTCCTTCCGAAGCAAAATTAACTCTCGGAAGCTTTGTTGTTTCTTATACAAAGCATCCAAGTGTTTATTTCTCTTCCGAAGCATAAATTTTCAAGACTCTCAGGAAAATCTTCCGAAGCCATTTTAGCTTCGGAAGCTTTTTCATTAAAACTTCCGAAGACAATTTACCTTCGGAAGCTTTTCGAATTCCAAGAAAACTACTTTTTGAGCAAAAGTAAACTACTTTTTCAGAGGTGGGACCGACTTCCGGATTTCAAAGTTTATCCTCTTTCATTAACTTTGGTTCAAATCCCTTTTCACATAAATACCCAACGGTTCCCCCTCTTCCTCACTATCTTCCTCAATTCCACTATTCCTCTAACCTAATTCTCTAAACCGCCTTTGCTTTCTACCTTTCTTCACCCTTAAGCTTCTGAAATGGCCAACCTTAACCGCAGAAACAACCCAGATTTCTCCATGCAACTTCACAGGCAACATAATCAAGTTGCTCTGTTAAGCTCTGAGAAAGATGCAAGTTTCTCAGAGATTTGCCAATTCTTAACTCTATCCAACTACTTCACCTCCCTGACCATTGATCCTACTCTATATGAGGATCACTTGCTTGAATTCTGGAAGACCTGCCAAGAGGTCATTATGGATGGGGAGAAGGCACTGTCTGCCACAGTGCAAGGGAGGACAATCTTCATCACTCCGGCCATCATCAACCATCATTTGCAGCTGGATGATGAAGAAGGTGAGTTGTCCTTCCCAAAGGAAGCTGTTAATCATTCCTTTGAGCAGATGGGCTATGAGGGAGATTTCTCTGTAAAGACCTTCAGGAAAGGGAAGGTCTCATCCCAGTGGAAATACCTGCTCCATGTGGTTATCCACAGCTTATCAAACAAGCATGGTGGGTGGGACCAGATTCCTGAGGATCTCTCCTTTATAGTTCATGGAATGGTTCAGGGGGTCAAGTTCAGGTACTCTCAATTTGTTTATACTAATTTACTTGCAAACTTGGACTCCTTAGAGTATTACATGTTTCCTAGATATGTTCAACACATTCTTAACTGTGAACTGGGCTCACAGTTGAGGGAAACAAGTAATATTCTTAAATTGGGACAGATGAAGCCCGGCATCTTTAAAATAATGAAGAAGCCAACTGTAGGCTTCTCAGGGGTAGAAACAGCCCTAGTCCCCAAAATGTTAGAGCTCATTGCTCAAGGTGACAACCTAGCAACACAAGCTAGTGTTGAACCCACACCTCTTTTATCCTTACCACTAAAAAGACCACAAATAACCCTCACCTACCAAAGAAAATCCAAACGAACCCCTGCTCAGGCTATTGAGTCTGTGCAGGTCCCCATATACTCAACCTTACAGGAGGAAGTGGACACTAGAGCTCCCACTTTTCCCTGAGGAGCAAACCACTCCCATTTCTTCACCTATTAGGGCTGAGGTTCCTCATGCTCACCCTGATGAGCTCACAAGCCCAACAGCCTTAAGCCTTCACTCTGAGTCTCAACACTCAAGTGAACAACCTTCAGGGGACAGTTACCATCCCCAGCCTTTAGATCTCAACCAACCAATTCCCAACCTATCCTTCTATACTGATGAAGACTTAGGATTCAGTGAGTACCATGAGTCTCTCTTCTCCTCCCCTACTCAAAGAGAGATGAGTACCTCTGACTCTCCTCAGTCTATCCCACATCAGTCACCTGTTACTGAGGTGGACACTTCTGAACATGTTCAGGATGTCCATATGGAAGAGGCTCTCACTTTTGAAAGTGATTACATCATTAAGACCTCAACCATGGCAACTCAGCCCACTGGCATCTCAACTGAGATTGCTAGTGAGCAGAGGAAAACCAGCAGCCAAGAACCTCAAGCTGGTGGTGAGAGAGAGGACTTTGGTCCAATCATCTCATCCCCCAATGATTCTTCTGATGAAGAAGAGGGGAATTTGAGACTAAAGGTGCAAAAATTGTCAAAAACATGCTCCTATTTAGTCTCTAAGGTTAGTCACCTTGAATCTCAGGTGACTACCTTACAAAACAGGGTCAATGATCAGCAACTTCAGATTTCATATCTAAAGGAAAAACTAGCTGGGAGACCTTTAAGGAGAGCTCAACCAGGAACACAAGAACCTGTGGAAGTGATTGACTTATCCTCCAGCTCACCTATGCAAGTGGGTGATGCTACCAAAAAGGGGAAGAAAGTTATTGCAGCCACAGAACCTGGGAGTTCTTCACAGAGAATGGACATAGAGAACTCACCATCCTCACTTGCTATTGTGCATTCTTAGCAACTTCCTCAAGTTCATATTAATGTGGACTCTATAGACTCTATCATCAGGAGTCTCTTTGAGGAAGGTATACCAAGGGCTGTGTCATCTCCACCACAAGGAACTTCAAACTACATCATAAGGTGGAGGTATGATGCTGACAGAAGAGCTCTTATCCTTCACAGAGTTCAAGGGCAACAAGAAGTGTTTGATTTTCAAAGTCTGAACTTCTATGAAAGATTGGATCTAGTCAACATGCCACTTGTCAATCCAAGCAACTCAAGACAAGCTGACAGATTGGCTCAAAGAATCCAAGATAGGATCCTTGCAGAGTTCACTCTAAGAAGGAGACTTAGGCAATCAAGCAATGTCATCGGTCAACTGGATGTTGAGGTGGACCCTAAGATTAGTTTCATAGGGGAAACCTTGACTGAAGGCCCAGTGGCAGAACCTGAGACCCCTGTCTCATCATCAACAACTACTGCATAGGTTCAAACTCCTTCTGAGACACCTGCTGGTGAAGGTGTTTCTCAGCCTCTCTCTGGCCAGAGCATGGAAGCTACACCAAGCAATGAAGGCCAAGCCTCTATCCACCCTGAGTCATAAAGGTCTGTTGGTGACAAAGGGAAAAGGATCATGACTCCTAAGGAAATTGAGGAGGAAGAGAGAGAGAGAGGAAAAGAAAGCTAAGGGGAGAAAGTTCCTCTGGGTCATCAAGCTTTATGCAGTCTACAATCAGGGCTGCCCCCAGACCAAATACTCAAGATGATGAGTTAAGGGCAGTCAGGATTACTTATTTACAGACCAGGAACTATGATATTGATGAAATCATCTCCCTCCCCTTAGAAGAACTGAATGAACTGGCTGACATGGAAGTGTCAAGAGAGATGAAAGAAAAAGAGGATGCAAGGCTACTTCTCCAATTCAAAGAGGAGAGGAGACAAAAAAGACTCTACAAGCATGCTCCCACTCTCTCTCCAGTTCAAGAAAGTCCTGCACAGGAAGATGTGGCTCCACAAGAACCTCAGGTAGATAAAGAAGAAGATAGGATCAAGATGATCAACTACCTGAGTGCCACAGGCTTCTATCAGGCAGATGCACTTCTTCCCCTGTCCTATGACTTCATTGAGTTTGAGTACCTAAAGCATCTTGATCTTGAGCTAGTCAAAGAAAGAAAGACAACCAAAAGGAAGCTAAGGGAAGAAGCTGCAAAGTCAAGAGCCATCATCCACAAAAGCATGAAGAAGTCTGCTGACAGACAAAGGATGATGAGCTTCTTGAAGCTATATGGATTCTCCGGAAGGAGACTTGGCCCTATGTCTCTATCCATAATGGATGAGCATATAAGGGTGATCAAGCAGAAGATTAAGAGTGGTGAACTGATTGACTTGCACTCTCTTCCAAGTCAAGTCCCACCTGAAGTGGAGGTTAAGTTTGAACAACCTGAGACACCTCAACCAGGACCTCCAGCTGAGCCTCAGCAAGCTTCATCTTCGGATCCAAGGCAGGGTCAAACTCCCTCTCCTTTTGAACCTGTGAGGGAGGAACACCCAACTGAGAAAGACAATGACGATCAACAAGGTGCTGTAGACCAGTCTTCTCAGTTAAAGTCATCTAAGAGGAAGAAGAGAATGGCTTCTAAACCAAAGACAAAGAAGAAGAAGCCTAAGTCATCTACCTCTACACCTCAGGCTAAGTCAGATCAACCTAAGGAAGTGCATGATGAGACAGCCCAATCAACTCCAATGCAAGTGGCTCCTCTAACAACTGAGACACCCATCTTGTCCTGGACTTACTCTACTAATCCGGATAGATGGCATGTAATCAGAGATCAAGGTGTTGAAAATGTCTACTCTTGGCAAGACATAATCAACTTACCTCTGCATGATCTCTTTGAGATGAGAAGATACTATGAAAGTCTTGATGATCCTGACCATCTAATGAAGAAAGGAATGGTCATGATTGTACTGAAGACCACCAATATCTGAAGATCTTCTAAGTGTTTTGGTAGCATCAGCCTAGGAGGAGTTTGTAAGAATTCCTTAAGTCTGATGCAACCCAAAACATCCAATGTGTCTCTGCAACATGCACTAAGTACTGAAGTAAAGAATGCTTCGGAAGTTTTACACAATGCAATAGAAAATACTCTAAGTGTAAAATCTTCCGAAGCCAAGACCAATATCTTCCGAAGCCAAACATGAAGTCTTCCGAAGCCTCAGAAACAAAGTCTTCCGAAGCTTCAACCTATGAAGACAGATTTCTTCCGAAGACTTTTAGTATACATGCTTTATCTGATGTACTGTTCCATAAAGCACTTTTCCGCTGCATCTCTGTAAAGTCACCAACTTACATGAGTTGGTGAAAAGGTCCATGCTTTTGGTAACTGTACATTGAGGTCTTGAGTCTGTAACTTTCTACTTTATGTACTTTATCCTTTTTGTAATATATAAGGATGTGAGCTATGGCATGTCATAGTCACAAGGTCAAAAGGCAGATATGTCTTTTGATCCTACAATTGATTTTGTTAGTGTCTAGTCAATTGTATCCAGCTGGCTTTCAAAGTATAGCCGGCTGTAGGTTGTAGTATAAGTATTTCAAGTTCTTGTATCTTTCTTTATGCTTTGTAACACTTGTAAAAAAACTTGAGAAAGCAATATACTGCCTCCTTGAAACCCAACTCTCTTGTTCTGTCTCTTTACTTTACTTGTGTTCTTAGTATCATCATATTTGGTTAATCCAGTTTCACTGTTTGATCAAAGTTTAGTTGTTCTCCTCATTGTGTTGTTGTGTTGTAATTTGTTCAAGCCCTTAAACGGTCCTGCAGAATACCTGTTGATACTTATGTCATGATCATTAATTCTTTCGTGAACCGCTTGTTTTATATGAATAGATCTATTTGGGGAATCCCCCACACACAGTGGCTTCCGTTCCAGGAAGGTTACCCCACTGAGATCCTAAGGGGTCGTTTGTGGCATGTAACAGGTTTTGTTAAGAAACTATGGTGAACCATCCGGGCAGGTAGGGTTCACTGGTTTGGGGCTCAGTTCTTCCTTCGGGAATATCCGGTTAAACACAAGTTTAGAAGAGGCCAACCGGGACTGAGTGCAGGGTTGATTATGATTTTTCCCATGATGTATAAACAATGATTATTTTCTTTTTAATCAAAGAAGGATTTGTTAAGTCCTTTTGTTTTCCAACTTTAAGCACTTGAATTCACCAACTTTTTAGTTGACACAAATTTCTTTTGAGCATGTTTCAGGTAAAGTATGAAGAGAACCTAGCTGTTGTGAAGACCTAGACCTATCCCCGCGACCATGGCATTGGCTTATTTTCTTAATGAACCATTAGAACAAATTTCATGATTATGTTGAACAAGTACAATTTATTTTCATGGGTGATTGTAAAACTTATTTGGGGGCTTGATCTGTTTCTAGCCCCGGTATCTTTTTAAAACATTTATGCCATATGATATTCTCTCCCTTGTGCTCTTGTAATGGTTTGTTTCCGCTGCCATATATTGTTACTAGTCTGTGACGTCCCACCCTACCTGGCCCCGGGGTGTGACAGATTGGTATCAGAGCCAAAGGTTGTAGAGAAGTCGGGAATATCATAGTAGACCCTAGGCTACAACCCTGATACCCTAGGACTGTCCTTGTGGGAAGTGTTGGGATGATCGGGTTGGGTAAATTGATGATTACACTTGATCAACGTAATCATGAATTTACCGGACGTGTAATTTCCATCACGGATCTTTTGGTTATGATTGAACTTC
Source organism: Flaveria ramosissima (assembly GCA_025215565.1). NCBI lineage: Eukaryota > Viridiplantae > Streptophyta > Magnoliopsida > Asterales > Asteraceae > Flaveria > Flaveria ramosissima. Next base: position 31,834,721 of record CM046043.1, on the reverse strand, counting down.
TCTGATTTATATTGATGATTTTGAAACTAATTTCAAAAAGGGGATTTAAATGATTTTTTAATGATGAACTATGTTATCCGATACTATTTGAAGAGACTATTGATTTGGGCAACACGGACAGCTATATGTTGGAATAACAGATACTATTGCCATCACTACTATTACTAGTACTATTATTATAATCATGAGCTATGAGAAACCAAATTACTCATGATGTATTTCTTACAGGACAACGTCTATGGCTGATAAAGGTAAGGCGCCTGCTCACCCCGACACTGAGACCACTCCTACCGGAACCCTGAGAAGGGAAAAGCCTCAGACAGAGTATGAAGCGTACCTCCGGAGATGCGGACATCCAGGGTGGATATCCGTCACGTCAGAAGACACTGAAGCTTCCGAGGACTCTTCCTCCACATCACCTTCCCGAAGCCGAACGCGTTCCCACTCTCCTCAAGTAGCTGCTCCGACCCTCTCACCCATCCCACCTATTGGAAATAGGGGTGCGCGTACTGTCACCCGACCTCGCAAAAGTGTTAGGCCAGGATCCTCCGTATCCTTTAGGATGCCTCCTCCTCCTCCCCCGCCTGTTAGGATTCCGACTTCGGTACCTCCACTGTTTGACCCACGTGACGAGCACCTGATGCCGCCGAGACATAGTATGTATGACGGCCCTAGCGTACTGGCTGGTGATAGGTACTCCCAGTCGAGTCGTCGGGCAAGTGATGTAGGACCCTCTGATGCGACATTGGATGAGATCTTGAGGACTGTTCGCCGTCATGAGTTGACTGTTCAGCACGCCACTCGAACCTCCCAGTCTGCTCAATTCCAGGCTATGATGGCTACGCAAGGAGTGCAGCGTTTGGAGCAGGAGCAGAGGAAGAAGAGTACAGGATGGTTTGGATGGCTGAAGAAAAAGTGGATGTGAGAGTAGGAGTACTCAGCAAGATTATCTGTCTCTAGACAGTAGAAGGAAACTATTTGAATTATTATTCATACTATTATTATTATTATCATGGGGGTGATGGCACCTTCCAAATTGTAAGAGCTTGACTCTGATTCTACTTTGCTGGATGATACTATTATGAACTGTTTGTTGGGATGCTAGATTTATTGAACTGTCTGTATTAAATTGCTATATGTTGTGTTGTGCCTTGAAACTGGTATGTGCCTTTTTCTAATTGGTTGTCTAACTGTTATGTCATGTTTTGATTTGGACTTTGTAAGATTTCCTTAGTGGGTTGTAAATACATATGTGCATGCCATGATCCCTCTTTCCGAGGCATAGTGTAATAGGGTAATGATGCATAGGCTATTCGAAACAAAATTTTGAGATGCTAAACGAATCTATTTGTGATACTATCAGAATGCCGACTCGCAGAGGAACACGATTTGGACGGCGAGGAGCCACTAGGGGCCGCCGTGAGGAAGCAAGGCAGACTGGAAGCCAACCTACTCCACCAGGGACTCCCCACGGGGAAAATGCTAATCAAGAGAGTGATGAAAGAATTGCTAACTTCGTAGCTCAGCAACTAGCTAACGCCATTCCGACTATTATTGCACAGATAAATGCAGACCGGGATAACACTACTGGTAATGATCGGCCGGTGAACGATGAGGGCCACGACGAAGAAGCCGAGGCGTTAAAGAATGGATGCTCCTATAAGACCTTCATGGCATGTAAGCCTAAGGACTTCTATGCCACCGAGGGTGCTATAGAGACTTACAGATGGATTGACGAAATGGAAGCTGTCTTGGACATTAGCGAGTGCAAGATGGATCATATGGTGAGGTTTGCATCACAATCTCTCAAGGGATCAGCCCTTGAATGGTGGAAGTCAATTACCCAAAGCCGTGGAAGAAATGTGGCTAATCGAATGGGCTGGACTGAATTCCGAGAGCTAATGACCAACAAATATTGCCGCATCAATCAACTTGAGAAGCTGGAGACAGAATTTTTAAGCTTGGAGATGAAAGGTCCCAACTACACAGAATATATCAATCATTTCTTATCCCTATCCCGACTTGTTCCACATCTGGTGACGCCTGAAGCCAAAGGTGTAGCACGGTTCATCTGGGGACTACACCCAAGAGTTAGGGGAATGGTCCGTTCCTCCCAGCCTTTAACCCTACAAGCTGCTGTCGACCTTACCAGCAGTTTGACTGATGACTTAATTAGGGCTGGATGGACTGAACAAGCAAGGGCTGATGAGAAGAGGAAGTTTGTTGGTGAGAAAAGGAAGTGGTTTGAAGTGAAAAGAGCGGTTGGAAGTAGTAGTGGGTCAGGTAGAAAGAGTTCTGAAGGTGCGAGGCGCGATGATCAGGGAAGCAAGAATCGGAGATTGTATTCGGGGACAAGCCCATTTTGGGTGCGATGATCAGGCGCGATGATCAAGTTACATCATCAAGGGGAATGTAACCCGATGCCCTGTTTTAGGTGCAAGAGAACAGGCCATCTAATCAAAGACTGTACTTACGCACCAGGAAAACAATGCTATGAATGTGGAGATCCAGGGCACATGAGGAACAAGTGTCCTAAGCTGGGTAGAGACAAGGATGCCAAGCACAACAAGCCTAAGGGAAGAGCTTTCGTAATGGACCTAGCAGGAGCTCGTAGGGAACCTGACGTGGTCAACGGTACGTTCCTTGTAAACAATCATCCCGCTACTGTACTGTTCGATACTGGAGCGACTGCTAGTTTTATCTCTAGTACTTTTAGGCCATTGATTGACTTAGACGCGTGTGCCTTGACTGATACGTTTACCGTAGAATTAGCTGACGGTAACATTTTAGAAACTAACGAAATCATTAGGGATTGCCTGCTGAATCTAAAGGGGAATACGTTTAGGATAAACTTGATGCCCATTAAGTTAGGAGGATTTGATGTGGTTGTGGGTATGGACTGGCTAGCGAAGCATAGAGTCGAAATCATATGTGATGAGCGTCTACTCAAGATACCGTTGAGCGACAAAGAAGTGTTAGTGGTAGAGGGTGAAAGGAGTAACACCCTATACCCCATGATATCCCACTTAAAAGCTACCAAGAGCTTAATGAAGGGATGTCCAGCTTTTATAGTTTATGTGATGAAGACCCAAAAGGAGAAGAAGATCGAAGATATTCCCGTGGTTTCTGGATACTCAGAGGTGTTTCCGGAAGACCTACCAGGACTCCCCCCGAACCGACAAGTCGAATTCCAGATAGATTTGTTGCCTGGTGCTGCACCAGTAGCCAAGGCACTGTACCGACTCGCCCCACCTGAGATGAAGGAGCTAATGATACAAATTCAATAACTACTGAACAAGGGATTTATACGTCCGAGTGTCTCTCCATGGGGTGCCCCAGTACTATTCGTGAAAAAGAAGGACGGAACCCTGCGAATGTGTATTGATTACAGAGAATGGAACAAGCTGACCATAAAGAACCGTTACCCTCTTCCGAGAATAGATGACCTATTTGATCAACTGCAAGGAGCAAGTTATTTCTCCAAAATAGATTTGAGGTCAGGATACCATCAACTGAAGATAAGAGAAGAGGACATACCCAAAACGGCCTTCCGAATTAGGTATGGACACTATGAGTATTTGGTCATGCCCTTTGAACTGACTAATGCTCCAGCAGCATTCATGGACCTCATGAACCGCGTTTGCCGCCCTTACCTCACAAGTTTGTGATCGTGTTTATTGACGACATACTGATCTACTCCCGAGGTAAAGACGAGCACGAGAAGCATCTCAGGCTAATTCTTGAATTACTCAAGAATGAGCAACTATATGCCAAGTTCTCTAAATGTGAATTCTAGATGCGCCAGATCCAATTCTTAGGACATGTGGTGAATGAGAATGGGATTCAAGTTGACCCTTCCAAGATTGAGGCCATAAAGAATTGGAAGATTCCTGAAACTCCTACGGAGATAAGGCAGTTCTTAGGACTGGCTGGCTACTACCGACGATTTATAAAAGACTTCTCACGTATAGTGCAACCTTTGACCGCACTAACCAAGAAGAACACAACCTTTGTGTGGGAGCGAGAGCAGAATGAGGCGTTTGAAACGCTTAAGGAGAAGTTATGCAGTGCACCTATCCTTGCTCTTCCAAAGGAGTAGAAGACTTCGTGGTCTATTGTGACGCTTCGCGTCAAGGGCTAGGATGTGTATTGATGCAACGCAACAAGGTGATTTCTTACGCATCTAGACTGCTGAATGATCATGAGAAGAACTACATGACGCACGATCTAGAGTTGGGTGCCGTGGTGTTTGCTCTCAAAATGTGGAGGCACTACCTTTATGGCACAAAGTGCATCATCTACACTGACCATAGAATTTTACAACACATCCTTGACCAAAAGATGCTCAACATGCGTCAGAGAAGATGGGTCGAGCTATTAAACGATTACGAGTGCGAAATTCGCTACCATCCCGGTAAGGCCAATGTTGTGGCGGATGCGTTAAGCCTAAAGGAAAGAGAAAAACCTCTTCGTGTACGAGCCTTAAGGATGAGTGTGTATACCAACCTTATTGTAAAACTGAAAGAAACTCAAAGAGAGGCATTAAAGGAAGGAAGGTTAAAGGAAGAAGGATTGACTGGAATGGAAAAGCAATTTGAGATAGGGGACGATGGTACATACAGATATGAAGGAAGGACTTGGGTGCCAATGCACGGAGGAATTCGAGAAGTAATCCTCGACGAAGCACACAAGTCTAGGTATTCGATTCACCCTGGAAGTGATAAGATGTACCAGGATTTAAAGGTACTCTTCTGGTGGCCGGGAATCAAGAAATCAATCACCGTTTATGTGGGGAAATGTCTAACCTGTGCCATGGTAAAAGCTGAGAACCAAAAACCATCAGGAACATTACAACAACCTGAAATCCTAGAATGGAAATGGGATAATGTCACGATGGATTTTTTTACCAAGTTGCCCAGAACGTTTAAAGGCCACGATGCTATTTGGGTGATAGTAGATAGGCTAACGAAATCAGCTCACTTCTTGCCAATTAGAGAAGACTACGACATGGCGAAATTGGCTCAGCTATATGTCGACGAAATTGTAACGAGGCATGGAGTGCCTTTGTCGATCATCTCCGACCGTGATAGCCGTTTCACCTCTCGTTTCTGGAAATCGTTCCAGCAAGCTTTAGGAACCCGTTTAGATCTAAGCACGACTTACCACCCTCAAACCGACGGACAGAGCCAAAGAACTATTCAAATGATGGAAGATATGTTAAGAGCTTGCGTGATGGACTTTGGCAGAAACTGGGACAACCATCACCCTTTGGTGGAATTCGCCTATAACAATAGTTACCACGCGAGTATTAAAGCCGCTCCGTATGAGGCCCTATATGGCAGGAAATGCCGATCACCATTGAGTTGGAATGAGATTGGTGATAGCCAAGTGATGGGACCCGACATCGTGTTGGAGACCACCGACAAGATCTATAAGATAAAGGAGCGACTGAAAGCAGCCAGAGATCGGAAGAAGAAGTACGCTGACAGGAGACGGAAACCTCTAGAGTTCCAAGTGGGCGACAGGGTAATGCTAAAGGTAGCACCATGGAAGGGAACTGTGAGGTTCGGAAAAAGAGGAAAGTTAAGCCCAAGGTACATTGGACCATTCGAAATACTGGCGAGAATTGGCCCAGTGGCGTACAAGTTGAAACTACCCCCGGGGTTGAGCCACATACACGACACCTTTCATGTGTCGAACTTGAAGAAGAGCATGGTAGACAAAACCCTAGAACTACAATTAAAAGAAGCAAGAATAAACGACAAACTGAATTTTGTGGAAGAACCCGTGGAGATCACGGATCGCTTGGTCAAGCAACTCCGGCGGAGCCGCATACCCAAGGTTAAGGTTAGATGGAACTCCAAGCGAGGACCTGAAATTACTTGGGAGCGTGAAGATGAAATGAGGAAGAATTATCCACACCTCTTCAGACCCACCCGTTCAGACTCCAATCAAAGCTAAAATTTCGGGACGAAATTTCCTAAACGGTGGGAGAATGTGTGACAACCGACCTCCAGGTTGTTACCCTAACCCTAGATTAATTGCATCATTATCCATGTTATGAGTGCTAATAATTGAAACTATTCAACCCTACTATGAAATTGGAAACAATTCTTACTACTTGATGTAAATTATGATTTTATGTGATTTTTATTATTGACTTTTAGCTAATTTAGGTTTCTACCTTTTAAAAATTAGTGTCCCGGGAATGTCAACTAGTCACCCTAACAAAATTAAATTCAAGAGAAGGCAATTAAATGTGAGCATATACACTCACACCTAAATAATTTTCGGCCATGCATGCATGGGCATGCATTAGATACCTCAATTCACCATCCACTAAATAATACATTATACCCAATACTACAAAATTACACTACATAAATATAATTTACAATTAAAATTTAAATGAGAATTCCCCCACTACACTCCAAGTTTCGGCCGCCCCCCCCCCCTCACCACTCCTCTCCTCTCTTCACCACCACCCCACACACCCACTCACCTTTCATGCAAATCTCTCCCTCTCTCCCTCTCTCCCTCTTATTCGAATCCATCTGATCCAACACCCACACACACCTCACAACTCTCCCAAAACAATTCTCTCTAAGTCTTGTGCAAGAAAAATTCGAAGAACACCACCAAGTTCCATTCGGCCAAGAGCAAACCGCAAGGAAGTGGCCTAGTTCGCGAGTTTTGGTCACACAACCACACTTGTTCCACCTTTCCAGCCTTGGTTCGAGCTTCTCCATTCAAGTCCAAGGAGTTTCAAGCCATCCACGACCATCAACACCTTCTAAACCATGAGTTACATCGAGTGTAAGCTCATGTTGTCGGTTTTGTGACATTTCACTTGTTTTCTTCATTTATCACCTAAAAACCGTGTATTTCCTTGTTGTAGCAGAAACATCTCACCATCATCTTGTTCTTAAGGAGTTCCCAACATTCTTGAAGGTAAACCTCATGTTATGTTAGTCATTCTTGAGGTGGAAACCGATTTCCACCATGAAAACCCTATTTTTGGGTGTTTTGGTATCATCTAACTTGTGAAAGTTTCAACTCTTGTAAACCAAACTTGTGACCTGCATTTTTATGACTTAATGGACTCCCAAGAACCTGTTTTTAAAAGTTCCAAGAGGCTACACACTCAAATCCACGGTTGATACATGGATTTCACCTTGAAACCCTCCTTTCTACATGTAACAACACCTTTTAAGCATTTGTTTGAAAAATCCTTTTAACCAAGACCCATAACCTACTCATAAACGACTTAATGACACCTTAATAATCTGTTTATGAAGTTAAATGAAGTGTTGGTAACATTTAAACTCAAGTTAAGATTGTAATTGTCGGTTATGACATTTTCTACATATTTGAAGCATATGGATGTATAGTACAACTAGGCAACTTGTTGGGACTGGAATTTTAGTAGGTTTTAATGAATATTAGAAGTGTTAGCAATGTTTAATCTCTGGAATAAAGGACATGTTGTGATTTACCCTCTTTTAGTCACTTTCGGGACCCGAAAACATGGTAAAATGACTTTAAAAATAGTAAGAATATGAATTTAACACTCTTGAAAAGTATTCCAGGCTCAAAAATGATAAATAAAGTATTCTGGAATCAATGGATAATTTAAATGGTCAAAGAAACAAATAAGTGACGTTTTAACTAAAAACGGGTACAAACCGAGCATCATTTTTGAGAAAAATCCATAAAAATAGAGTTCAAAGCTAAGACTTATAAAAATCATGTGATTTCAGTAAGTTAAGTAATAAAAGACTTAAAGGATTTGAAAAATTGGTCAAACAAGCTTTAAATGGTCAAACCCGGTCAAAACCGCGTTTTAACGGGTCAAACGTAAAAACAAGATTTTCAACTATAAAAGGCCAATTTACACAATTTAAGGACTTAAAAATTTATAAAGATATCTTTTAGAAAATAGCTACTGGTCCAAGATTCAAATATATGAAAACTCCAAATTACTGTTAAAACTATCCGGCTTTTACCGTAACCGGGAGCGTTAAACGCGCAGTTTTTAAATCGAACCCGTAAACTAAAGTTTTGAAGAACTTACTCCATAATAATCATAATATTACTCTAACAATCTGATTTTTGGTCTTAAATGACATAAAGGGCAAGAAACTAAACTTGAGGGTAGAAACTGTCAATTTTGAAACTTGAGGGACCAAACTGTAAAATTTTTCCAAACCTTATAACCGACTTCCAGGAATCTAATAAACACTTGAACAACAAAATTTCTTAGTATAATTAACCAAATGAAGTGAAAATCCCAATTTTCATGAAGACGCCTTGACCTGCCATAGAAGAAAACTTTTTATACAAACCTTCACGAAACCAAAGCCTTACTCAATAGCTAAACCCTTGACACCATTGTTGCACCTTGAATGAGTTTAGGGCAGTAGCTTATTGCTTAATATGTACATGTTAGGGTGCTAGACTTGAGACACTTCCCGGTACACCAAGAGACTTTTGATTGGAAACCTAAGGTGAGTTCTAGTGATCTCCCTTTTTACTATTGTTTTGGGATGAAACATGCTCTACTTTTTATGAACTACGATTGTGCTTTACTTGATGATTCTATGTGGGATTTGTGGTTACCTGCCGATACTTATCATGATCATTAATTCTTTCGTGAACCGCTTGTTTATATGGATAGATCTATTTGGGGAATCCCCCACACACAGTGGCTTCCGTCCCAGGAAGGTTACCCCACTGAGATCCTGAGGGGTTGTTGTGGCATGTAGCAGGTTTTGTTAAGATACTATGGTGAACCATCCGGGCAGGTAGGGTTCACTGGTTTGGGGCTCAGTTTCTTCCTTCGGAAATATCCGGTAAAACACAACTTTAGAAGAGGCCAACCGGGACTGAGTGCAGGGTTGATTATGATTTTTCCCACGATGATAAACAATGATTATTTTCTTTTAATCAAAGAAGGATTTGTTAAGTCCTTTTGTTTTTAAACTTTAAGCACTTGAATTCACCAACTTTTTAGTTGACACAATTTTCTTTTGAGCATGTTTCAGGTAATGTATGAAGAGATCCTAGCTATTGTGAAGACCTAGACTTATCCCCGTGACATGGCATTGGCATATTTTCCTTGATGAAACATTTGAACAATTTTATATTTGTGTTGAACAAGTACAATTTACTTTTATGGATGATTGTAAAACTCATTTGGGGGCTTGATGTGTTTCTAGCCCCGCTATCTTTTCAAAAACATTAATGCCATGTGATATTCTCTCCTTTGAGCTCTTATAATGGTTTGTTTCCGCTGCCATATGTTGTTGCTAGTCTGTGACGTCCCACCCTACCTGGGCCCGGGGTGTGACAGATTGGTATCAGAGCCAAAGGTTGTAGAGAAGTCGGGAATACCATAGTAGACCCTAGGCTACAACCCTGATACCCTAGGACTGTCCTTGTGGGAAGTGTTGGGATGATCGGGTTGGGTAAATTGATGATTACACTTGATCAACGTAATCATGAATTTACCGGACGCGTAATTTCCATCACTGATCTTTAGGTTATGGTTGGACTTTTTCTGGTTTATATTGATGATTTGAAACTAATTTTAAAAAGGGGATTTAAATGATTTTTATGATGAACTATGTTATCCGATACAACTTGAAGAAACTATTGATCTGGGCAAAACAGACAGCTATATGTTGGAATAACAGATACTATTGCCATCACTACTATTATTAGTACTATTATTATAATCATGAGCTATGAGAAACCAAATTACTCATGATGTATTTCTTACAGGACAACGTCTATGGCTGATAAAGGAAAGGCGCCTGCTCACCCTGACACTGAGACCACTCCTACCGGAAATCCTGAGGAGAGAGAAGCCCCGAACAGAGTATGAGGCATACCTCCGGAGATGCGGACATCCAGGGTGGATATCCGTCACGTCCGAAGACACTGAGGCTTCCGAGGACTCTTCCTCCACATCACCTTCCCGAAGCCGAACGCGATCCCACTCTCCTCAAGTAGCTGCTCCGACCCTCTCACCCATCCCACCTATTGGGAATAGGGGTGCGCGTACTGTCACCCGACCTCGCAAAAGCGTTAGGCCAGGATCCTCCGTATCCTTTAGGATGCCTCCTCCTCCTCCCCCGCCTGTTAGGATTCCGACATCGGTACCTCCACTGTTTGACCCTCGTGACGAACGCCTGATGCCGCCGAGACATAGTATGTATGACGGCCCTAGCGTACTGGCTGGTGATAGGTACTCCCAGTCGAGTCGCCGGGCAAGTGATGTAGGACCCTCCGATGCGACATTGGATGAGATTTTGAGGACTGTTCGCCGTCATGAGTTGACTGTTCAGCACGCCACTCGAACTTCTCAGTTGGCTCAATTCCAGGCTATGATGGCTACACAGGGAGTGAAGCGTTTGGAGCAGGAGCAGAGGAAGAAGGGTACAGGATGGTTTGGATGGCTGAAGAGGAAGTGGATGTGAGAGCTGGAGTACTCAGTGGGATTATCTGTCTGTGGACAGTAGAAGGAAACTATTTGAATTCTTATTCGATACTATTATTTATTATCATGGGGGTGATGGCACCTTCCAAATTGTAAGAGCATGACTCTGATTCTATTTGTTTGGATGATACTATCGTAAACTGCTATTGGGATGCTAGAATTATTAAACTGTCTGTATTAATTGCTATATGTTTTGTTGTGCCTTGAAATTGTCTGTGCCTTTTCTAAATGGTTGCCCAACTGTTATGTCATGTTTTGATTTGGACTTTGTAAGGTTCTTTAGTGGGTTGTAAATACATATGTGCATGCCATGATCCCTCTTCCGAGGCATGGTGTGATAGGATAATGATGCATAGGCTATTCGAAACAAAATTATGAGATGCTAAACGAATCTATTTGTGATACTATCAGAATGCCGACTCGCAGAGGAACACGTTTTGGTCGACGTGGAGCCACCAGGGGCCGCCATGAGGAAGCAAGGCCTATTGGAAACCAACCTACTCCACCAGGGACTCCCCACGGGGAAATACTAATCAAGAGAGTGACGAAAGGATTGCTAACCTCGTAGCTCAGCAACTGGCTAACGCCATTCCGACTATTATTGCACAGATAAATGCGGACCGGGATAACACTACTGGTAACGACCGGCCGGTGAACGATGAGAGCCACGACGAAGAAGCCGAGGCGTTAAGGAATGGATGCTCTTATAAGACCTTCATGGCATGTAAGCCTAAGGACTTCTATGGCACCGAGGGTGCTATAGAGACTTACAGGTGGATTGACGAAATGGAAGCTGTCTTAGACATCAGCGAGTGCAAGATGGAGCATATGGTGAGGTTTGCATCACAATCTCTCAAGGGATCAGCTCTTGAATGGTGGAAGTCCATTACTCAGAGCCGTGGAAGAAACGTGGCTAATCGAATGGGTTGGACTGAATTCCGAGAGCTAATGACCAACAAATATTGCCCCATCAATCAACTCGAGAAGCTGGAGACAGAATTTTTAAGCTTGGAGATGAAAGGACCCAACTACACCGAATACATCAATCGTTTCTTAGCCCTGTCCCGACTTGTGCCACATTTGGTGACGCCAGAAGCCAAAGGTGTAGCACGGTTCATCTGGGGACTACACCCAAGAGTTAGGGGTATGGTCCGTTCCTCCCAGCCTGTAACCCTGCAAGCTGCTGTCGACCTTACCAGCAGTTTGACTGATGATCTAATTAGGGCTGGATGGACCGATCAAGCAAGGGCTGATGAGAAGAAAGTTTGTTGGTGAGAAAAGGAAGTGGTTTGAAGCGAAAAGAGCGGTTGGAAGTAGTAGTGGGTCAAGTAGAAGGAGTTCTGAAGGAGTGAGACGTGATGATCAAGGAAGCAAAAACCGGAGATTGTATACGGGGACAAGCCCATTCTGCAGCAAGTGCAAGTTACATCATCAAGGGGAATGTAACCCGATGCCCTGTTTTAGGTGCAAGAGAACAGGCCATTTAATTAAAGACTGTACTTACGCACCGGGGAAACAATGCTATGAGTGTGGAGATCCAGGGCATATGAGGAACAAGTGTCCTAAGCTGGGTAGAGACAAGGATGCCAAGCACAACAAGCCTAAGGGAAGAGCTTTCGTTATGGACCCAGCAGGAGCTCGTAGGGAACCCGACGTGGTCAACGGTACGTTCCTTGTAAACAATCATCCCGCTACTGTACTGTTTGATACTGGAGCGACTGCTAGTTTTATCTCTAGTACTTTTAGGCCATTGATTGACTTAGACGTGTGTACCTTGACTGATACATTTACCGTAGAATTAGCTGACGGTAATATTTTAGAAGCTAACGAAATCATTAGGGATTGCCCCTGAATCTAAAAGGGAATACGTTTAAGATTGACTTGATGCCCATTAAGTTAGGAGGATTTGATGTGGTTGTGGGTATGGACTGGTTAGCGAAGCATAAAGTCGAAATCGTATGTGATGAGCGACTACTCAAGATACCGTTGAGCGACGAAGAAGTGTTAGTGGTAGAGGGTGAAAGGAGTAACACCCTATACCCTATGATATCCCACTTAAAAGCTACCAAGAGCTTGATGAAGGGATGTCCAGCTTTTATAGTATATGTGATGAAAGCCCAAAAGGAGAAGAAGATCGAAGAGATTCCCGTGGTTTCGGAATACCCAGAGGTGTTTCCGGAAGAACTACCAGGACTTCCCCCGAATCGGCAAGTTGAATTCCAGATAGACTTGTTGCCTGGTGCTGCACCGGTAGCCAAGGCACCGTACCGACTCGCCCCACCTGAGATGAAGGAGCTAATGGTACAAATTCAAGAACTACTGGACAAGGGATTTATACGTCCGAGTGTCTCTCCATGGGGTGCCCCGGTACTATTCGTGAAAAAGAAAGACGGAACCCTGCGAATGTGTATTGATTACAGGGAATTGAATAAGCTGACCATAAAGAACCGTTACCCTCTTCCGAGAATAGATGACCTATTTGATCAACTGCAAGGAGCAAGTTATTTCTCCAAATAGACTTGAGGTCAGGATACCACCAACTGAAGATAAGAGAAGAAGACATACCCAAAACAGCCTTCCGAACTAGGTATGGACACTATGAGTACTTGGTCATGCCCTTTGGACTGACTAATGCTCCAGCAGCATTCATGGACCTCATGAATCGCGTTTGCCGCCCTTACCTCGACAAGTTTGTGATCGTGTTTATTGACGACATACTGATCTATTCCCGAAGTAAAGACGAGCACGAGAAGCATCTCAGGCTAATTCTTGAATTGCTCAAGAATGAGCAACTATATGCCAAGTTCTCTAAATGTGAATTCTGGATGCGCCAGATCCAATTCTTAGGTCATGTGGTAAATGAGGATGGGATTCAAGTTGACCCTTCCAAGATTGAGGCCATAAAGAATTGGAAGATTCCTGAAACTCCTACGGAGATAAGGCAATTCTTAGGACTGGCTGGCTACTACCGAGATTTATAAAGGACTTCTCGCGTATAGTGCAACCTTTGACCGCACTAACCAAGAAGAACACAACCTTTGTGTGGGAGCGAGAGCAGAACGAGGCGTTTGAAACGCTTAAGGAGAAGTTATGCAGTGCACCTATCCTTGCTCTTCCAGAAGGAGTAGAAGACTTCGTGGTCTATTGTGACGCTTCGCGTCAAGGGCTAGGATGTGTATTAATGCAACGCAACAAGGTGATTGCTTACGCATCGAGACTGCTGAATGATCATGAGAAGAACTACACGACGCACGATCTGGAGTTGGGTGCCGTGGTGTTTGCCCTCAAGATGTGGAGGCACTACCTTTATGGCACAAAGTGCATCATCTACACTGACCATAGAAGCTTGCAGCATATCCTTGACCAAAAGATGCTCAACATGCGTCAGAGAAGATGGGTCGAGCTATTGAACGATTACGAGTGCGAGATCCGCTACCATCCTGGTAAGGCCAATGTTGTGGCGGATGCATTGAGCCGAAAGGAAGAGAGAAACCTCTTCGAGTACGAGCCTTAAGGATGAGTGTGTATACCAACCTTATTGCAAAACTGAAAGAAGCTCAAGCGAGGCATTAAAGGAAGAAAAATTAAAGGAAGAAGGATTGACTGGAATGGAAAAGCAATTTGAGATAGGGGACGATGGTACATACAGATATGGTGGAAGGACTTGGGTGCCAAAACACGGAGGAATTCGAGAAGTAATCCTCGACGAAGCACACAAGTCTAGGTATTCGATTCACCCTGGAAGTGATAAGATGTACCAGGATTTAAAGGACACTTTTCTGGTGGCCGGGAATCAAGAATCAATCGCCGTTTATGTGGGGAAATGTTTAACTGTGCCATGGTAAAAGCTGAGAACCAAAAACCATCAGGAACGTTACAGCAACCTGAAATCCCAGAATGGAAATGGGATAATGTCACGATGGATTTTGTTACCAAGTTGCCCAGAACGTTTAAAGGTCACGATGCTATTTGGGTGATAGTGGATAGATTAACAAAATCAGCTCACTTCTTGCCAATTAGAGAAGACTACGACATGACGAAATGGCCCAACTATGTCGACGAGATTGTAACGAGGCATGGAGTGCCTTTGTCGATCATCTCCGACCGTGATAGCCGTTTCACCTCTCGTTTCTGGAAATCGTTCCAGCAAGCTTTAGGAACCCGTTTAGATCTAAGCACGGCTTACCACCCTCAGACCGACGGACAGAGCGAAAGACTATTCAAAACGATGGAAGACATGTTAAGAGCTTGCGTGATGGACTTTGGCGGAAACTGGGATAACCATCTTCCTTTGGTGGAATTCGCCTATAACAATAGTTACCACGCGAGTATCAAAGCCGCTCCGTATGAGGCCCTTTATGGCAGGAAATGCCGATCACCCTTGAGTTGGAATGAGATTGGTGATAGCCAAGTGATGGGACCCGACATAGTGTTGGAACCACCGACAAGATCTATAAGATAAAGGAGCGACTGAAAGCAGCCAGAGATCGAAGAAGAAGTACGCTGACAGGAGGCGGAAACCTCTAGAGTTCCAAGTGGGCGACAGGGTAATGCTAAAGGTAGCACCATGGAAAGGAACTGTGAGGTTCGGAAAGAGAGGAAATTAAGCCCAAGATACATTGGACCATTCGAAATACTGGCGAGAATTGGCCCAGTGGATAAGTTGAAACTACCCCCGGGTTGAGTCACATACACGACACCTTTCATGTGTCAACTTGAAGAAGAGCATGGTAGACAAAACCCTGGAACTACCATTAAAAGAAGCAAGAATAAACGACAAAACTGAATTTTGTGGAAGAACCCGTGGAGATCACGGATCGTTTGGTCAAACAACTCCGGCGGAGCCGCATACCCAAGGTTAAGGTTAGATGGAACTCCAAGCGAGGACCTGAATTTACTTGGGAGCGTGAAGATGAAATGAGGAAGAACTATCCACACCTCTTCAACCCCCCGTTCAGTCTCTAATCAGAGTTAAAATTTCGGGACGAAATTTCCTAAACGGGGGGAGAATGTGACAACCGACCTCCAGGTTGTTACCCTAACCCTAGATTACTTGCATCATTATCCATGTTATGAGTGCTAATAATTGAAACTATCAACCCTACTATGAAATTGGAAACAATTCTTACTACTTGATGTAAATTATGATTTTATGTGATTTTTATTATTGACTTTTAGCTAATTTAGGTTTGTGTCCCGGGAATGTCAACTAGTCACCCTTACAAAATAAAATTCAAGAGAAGGCAATTAAAATGTGAGCATACACACTCACACCTAAATAATTTTCGGCCATGCATGCATGGGCATGCATTAGATACCTCAATTCACCATCCACTAAATAATACATTATACCCAATACTACAAATTACACTACATAATAATAATTTACAATTAAAATTTAAATGAGAATCCCCCACTACACTCCAATTTCGGCCGCCCCCCCCCCCCTCACCACTCCTCTCCTCTCTTCACCACCACCCCACACACCCACTCACCTTTCATGCAATCTCTCTCTCTCTCTCCCTCTCTCCTCTCTTCCTCTTATTCGAATCCAGCTGATCCCACCCACACACACCTCACAACTCTCCAAAACATTCTCTCTAAGTCTTGTGCAAGAAAATTCGAAGAAACCCACCAAGTTCCATTCGGCCAAGTGCAAACCGCAAGGAAGTGGCCTAGTTCGCGATTTTGGTCACACAACCACACTTGTTCCACCTTTCCAGCCTTGGTTCGAGCTTCTCCATTCAAGTCCAAGGAGTTTCAGCCATCCACGACCATCAACACCTTCTAAACCGTGAGTTACATCGAGTGTAAGCTCATGTTGTCGGTTTTGTGACATTTCACTTGTTTTCTTCTTCATTTTATCACCTAAAAACCGTGTATTTCCTTGTTGTAGCAGAAACATCTCACCATCATCTTGTTCTTAAGGAGTTCCCACGTTCTTGAAGGTAAACCTCATGTTATGTTAGTCATTCTTGAGGTGGAAACCGATTTCCACCATGAAAACCCTCTTTTTGGGTGTTTTGGTATCATCTAACTTGTGAAAGTTTCAACTCTTGTAAACCAAACTTGTGACCTGCATTTTTATGACTTAATGGACTCCCAAGAACCTGTTTTAAAAGTTCCAAGAGGCTACACACTCAACTCCACGGTTGATACATGGATTTCACCTTGAAACCCTCCTTTCTACATGTAACAACACCCTTTTAAGCATTTGTTTGAAAAATCCTTTTAACCAAGACCCATAACCTACTCATGAACGACTTAATGACACTTAATAATCTGTTTATGAAGTTAAATGAAGTGTTGGTAAACATTTAAACTCAAGTTTATATGGTTTACACAGTGTAATTGTCGGTTATGACATTTTCTACATATTTGAAGCATATGGATGTATAGATCAACTAGGCAACTTGTTGGGACTACAATTTCAGTAGGTTTTAATGAATATGAAGAAGTGTTAGCAATGTTTAAAATCTCTGAAATAAATGACATGTATGTGATTTACCCTCTTTTAGTCACTTTTGGGACCCGAAAACATGTTAAATGACTTTAAAATAGAAGAATATGAATTTAACACTCTTGAAAAGTATTCCAGGCTCAAAAATGATAAATAAAGTATTCTGGAGTCAATGGATAATTTAAATGGTCAAAGAAACAAATAAATGACATTTTAACTAAAAACGGGTACAAACCGAGCATCGTTTTTGAGAAAAATCCATAAAAATAGAGTTCAAAGCTAAGACTTATAAAAATCATATGATTTCAGTAAGTTAAGTAATAAAAGACTTAAAGGATTTGAAAATTGGTCAAACAAGCTTTAAATGGTCAAACCCGGTCAAAACCGCGTTTTAACGGGTCAAACGTAAAAACAAGATTTTCAACTATAAAAGGCCAATTTACACAATTTAAGGACTTAAAAATTTATAAAGATATCTTTTAGAAAATACCTACTGGTCCAAGATTCAAATATATGAAAACTCCAAATTACTGTTAAAACTATCCGGCTTTTACCGTAACCGGGAGCGTTAAACGCGCAGTTTTTAAATCGAACCCGTAAACTAAAGTTTTGAAGCACTTACTCCATAATAATCATAATATGACTCTAACAATCTGATTTTTGGTCTTAAATGACATAAAGGGCAAGAAAACTAAACTTGAGGGTAGAAACTGTCAATTTTGAAACTTGAGGGACCAAACTGTAAAATTTTCCAAACCTTATAACCGACTTTCAGGAAGCTAATAAACACTTGAACAACAAAATTTCTTAGTATACTTAACCAAATGAAGTGAAAATCCCAATTTTCATGAAGACGCCTTGACCTGCCATAAAAGGAAACTTTTTATACAAACCTTCACGAAACCAAAGCCTTACTCAATAGCTAAACCCTTGACACCATTGTTGCACCTTGAATGAGTTTAGGGCAGTAGCTTATTGCTTAATATGTACATGTTAGGGTGCTAGACTTGAGACACTTCCCGGTACACCAAGAGACTTTTGACTGGAAACCTAAGGTGAGTTCTAGTGATCCCCCTTTTTACTATTGTTTTGGGATGAAACATGCTCTACTTTTTATGAACTATGATTGTGCTTTACTTGATGATTCTATGTGGGATTTGTGGTTACCTGCTGATACTTATATCATGATCATTAATTCTTTCGTGAACCGCTTGTTTATATGGATAGATCTATTTGGGGAATCCCCCACACACAGTGGCTTCCGTCCCAGGAAGGTTACCCCACTGAGATCCTGAGGGGTCGTTGTGGCATGTAACAGGTTTTGTTAAGATACTATGGTGAACCATCCGGGCAGGTAGGGTTCACTGGTTTGGGGCTCAGTTTCTTCCTTCGGGAATATCCGGTAAAACACAACTTTAGAAGAGGCCAACCGGGACTGAGTGCAGGGTTGATTATGATTTTTCCCACGATGATAAACAATGATTATTTTCTTTTAATCAAAGAAGGATTTGTTAAGTCCTTTTGTTTTTAAACTTTAAGCACTTGAATTCACCAACTTTTTAGTTGACACAATTTTCTTTTGAGCATGTTTCAGGTAATGTATGAAGAGATCCTAGCTATTGTGAAGACCTAGACTTATCCCGTGACATGGCATTGGCATATTTCCTTGATGAAACATTTGAACAATTTATATTTGTGTTGAACAAGTACAATTTATTTTATGGATGATTGTAAAACTCATTTGGGGGCCTGATGTGTTTCTAGCCCCGCTATCTTTTCAAAAACATTAATGCCATGTGATATTCTCTCCTTTGAGCTCTTATAATGGTTTGTTTCCGCTGCCATATGTTGTTGCTAGTCTGTGACGTCCCACCCTACCTGGGCCCGGGGTGTGACAGAATGTGACAACCGGCCTCTAGATTGTTATCCTAACCCTAAATTACTTGCATCATTATTCATCTTATGAGTGCTAATAATGAAACTATTCAACCCTACCATGAAATGGAAACAATCTTGTGTTACTTGACTCAAATTATGGTTTCATATGATTTTTATTATGACTTTTAGTTAATTAGGTTTTACCTTTTAAAAATTAGTGTTCCGGGAATGTTGACTAGTCACCCTTATAAAATTTATCTCAAGAGAAAACAATTAAAATGTGAGCATACACACTCACACTCTCATATTTTCGGCCCATGCATGCATGGACATGCACTAGATACCTCAATTAACACATCCACTAAACAATATATTATACCCAATACTACAAAACTACACTACTTATAATATTAGTAATTAAAAATTAAATCCAAAAGCCCTCACTACAAGCCAAACTCGCCGCCCCCTCTCCCTCCACTCTCCTCCTCTCTACACCACCACCACACCCACCACTCCTCTCTCATGCAATCCTTACACACTTCACCATCACACTCTCTCCCTCTCCCCTCTTATTCGAACACCAGCTGATTCTCTCCTCCTTCCCTTGCAAACTCTCTCTAAACTCTCTCTAATCCAGCCCCAAAATCGCAAGAACAACATCAAGGAAAATCGGCCAACTGAAGAACCGCAAGAAGGTGACCATATCCGCGAGTTTGGACACACTTCTACCTGTTGTTTGACCTTTCCAAGCTTTGTAGAAGATTCTCCAGCCTTGTCCAAGGAGATTCGAGCCATTCAATACCATCTACACTCTCCAAAACATGAACAACATCAAGTGTAAGTTCATGACACCCGAAAATGGTCTTTTTCCATGTGTTATTTCATATCTTTTTTTTTAAAAACTCCTCCCCTCTTTGTTGTAGCAGAAACCCGACACCACTACCTTGTTCTTGAGGAGCTTTCAACTTCACAAGAGGTATCTCACTCTTTATTCTTGTCATATCTAAGGTGGAAACCGATTTCCACCATGAAAACCCTATATTTGGGACTTTTGCACCATCTAACTTTTAGATCTTGTAACTCTTGAAGCCAAAACGTATAACCTGCTTTCTAATGGATTAATGAACTCCTAATAACCTGATATTTAAAAGTTACAAAAGAAGATGCAAACCGTGGATTTATGGTTTTTAACACAAGTTTACACCTCAAAAGCCTTCATTTTTACAAGATGTATATATATTGCAAGCTAAGCACTTGTTTGAAAACACTCTTAACCAAGGCTTATAACCTGCTCATAAACGACTTGGTAACATCTTAATAATCTGGATTTAAGTTAATGGAGCTTTGGTAAGGTTTAAAACTACAAGTTGCAACGATTTACACATGTGTTATGGTTAGTTATGGCTAAATCACTAAGTTAATGACTCATTGTTGTAATGGGGAACCTAGCCGTGGGTTTGGACCTAAATTTCAGAATGTTTTGATGAATGTTAAGGTAGTAACAAGTGGTTAATATCTGGAACTTACGGACATGTTAAGATTAGACCTATTTTGGTTGATTTCGGGACCCGAAAACATGGTAAAACGACCTTAAAAATAATAAAAACATGGATTTAACACTCTTGAAAAGTATTCCAGACTTAAAATGATAAATAAAGTGTTCTGGAGTCAATGGGAAATTTAAGTGGTCAAAGGAACAAATAAATGACGTTTTAACTAAACGGGTACTAACCGAGCATCGTTTTGAGAAAAATCCATAAAATAGAGTTCAAAGCTAAGATTTATAAAAATCATATGATTTCAGTAAGTTAAGTAATAAAAGACTTAAAGTATTTGAAAAATTGGTCAAACAAGCTTTAAATGGTCAAACACGGTCAAAACCGCGTTTTAACTAGGTCAAACGTAAAAATGAGATTTTCAACTATTAAAGGCCAAACTTCACAACCTAAGGACTTAAAATTTATAAAAATGTCTTAGATGATACCTACTGGTCCAAGACTCAAATTTATGAAAACCCTAAATTAACGGTTAAAACTCTCCGGCTTTTACCGTAACCGGAAGCGTTAAACGCATAGTTTTAAAATCGGACCCGTAAACTAAAATTTTGAAACACTTACTATATAATAAGTATAATATTACTCTAAGAATCTGATTTTTGGTCTTAAGTGTCATAAAGGACAAGAAACCAAACTTGAGGGTAGAAATTGTCAATTTTGAAACTTAAGGGACTAAACTGTAAAATTTTACCAAACTTAATAACCGACTTCTAGGAAGCTAATAATCACTTGAACAAAAATTTTCTTAATATACTTAACCTAATGAGGTAAAAATCCCAATTTTCATGAAGAAACCTTGACCTGCCATAAAAGAAAACTTTTTATACAAACCTTCACGAAACCAAAGCCTTACCCAATAGCTAAACTCTTGACACTATTGTTGCACCTTAAATGAGTTTTGGGCAGTAGCTTATTACTTAATATGTACATGTTAGGGTGCTAGACTTGAGACACTCCCGACACACCAAGAGACTTTTTGACTTGAAACCTAAGGTGAGTTCTAGTGATTCCCCTTTTTACTAATGTTTTGGGGTGAAGCATGCCCTGTTATTTTGAACTATTATTGTGTTTTACATGATGATTGTATGTGGGATTTATGGAATACCTGCTGATACTTATGTCATGATCATTAATTCTTTCGTGAACCGTTTTTATATGAATAGATCTATTTGGGGAATCCACCACACACAGTGGCTTCCGTTCCAGGAAGGTACCCCACTGAGATCCTAAGGGGTCGTTTGTGGCATGTAACAGGTTTTGTTAAGAAACTATGGTGAACCATCTGGGCAGGTAGGGTTCCTGGTTTGGGGCTCAGTTCTTCCTTCGGGAATATCTGGTTAAACACAACTTTAGAAGAGGCCAACCGGGACTGAATGCAGGGTTGATTATGATTTTTCCCATGATGTTTAAACAATGATTATTTTCTTTTTAATCAAAGAAGGATTTGTTAAGTCCTTTTGTTTTAAACTTTAAGCACTTGAATTCACCAACTTTTTAGTTGACACAAATTTCTTTTGAGCATGTTTCAGGTAAAGTATGAAGAGATCCTAGCTGTTGTGAAGACCTAGACCTATCCGCGCGACCATGGCATTGGCTTATTTTCTTAATGAACCATTAGAACAAATTTCATGATTATGTTGAACAAGTACAATTTATTTTCATGGGTGATTGTAAAACTTATTTGGGGGCTTGATCTGTTTCTAGCCCCGGTATCTTTTTAAAACATTTATGCCATGTGATATTCTCTCCCTTGTGCTCTTGTAATGGTTTGTTTCCGCTGCCATATATTGTTACTAGTCTGTGACGTCCCACCCTACCTGGGCCCGGGGTGTGACAGCAAAGGACAAGTAAACTCCTCGTCTTAACTAGAGAAGATTAGAGATAATATTACAGTGGAAATGGAAGTAAGCAAACGTCAAACGATAAATGCAATGTGTGATTGATGAAATAGAAGTCAAATCAAGGTAACAAGACCAATTAAATAAGATTTACTCTTATTTCAATCAAAATTATGCAACTACATATTGGTGTATCAATGTATTCATGAAAGCTTAACTAAATACATAGGAAAGGAAGTAATTATACAAACACATTAAACAAAAATAGTTTCCGAAAGGATAGGTTTAGCTTTTCGTAACAACCTCAAATGCTATGAAGTTTTGAGTCATAAGCCTTCTATACACGCTCATGAACCAATCTAATCAAATCTCATTATAATCTTCATCGGAATCATAGTAGTCGATCACAACTGAAACATAGTATCTAGTGTATAAATAGAAACCAAAACCGAACATGACACCACACGAATTACTAATGAAATCAATCCATTCCTACTCAAAACTTATACACAACGCTCCAAAACCAACTTCGAACACTATTGCATCAAATTACCATTTAATAATCTAAATGACAATTATCAATCTATAGAATCCCTTTTCCACCATAAAGTGAATGACACAAGTTGCAAAGGACATATAATCTCCTTTAGTCTTAACTAGAGAAGATTAGAGATCAAATAACTATGGGAATGGAAGTAAGCAAAAGTCAAACGATAAATGCAATGTGTGATTGATGAAATAAAAGTCATATCAAGGTAACAAGACCAATTAAATAAGATTTACTCTTATTTTAATCAAAATTGTGCAACTACATATTGGTTTATCAATCTATTTATGAAAGCTTAACTAAATACATAGGAAAGGAAGTATTTATACAAAAACATTAAACAAAAATAGTTCCCGAATGGATAGGTTTAGCTGTTAGTAACAACCTTAAATGCTATGGAGTTTTGAGTCATAAGCCTTCTAAACACGCTCATGAACCAATCTAATCAAATCCGGAATAAAGTGGTCCCATTTGTGCGCGTACAGTGGAAGCACAGAAAGGGATCTGAGTCTACGTGGGAGACTGAAGAAGAGATGAAACAGCATTACCCACATTTGTTCGAGGAATAACAGGTTTCGGGTACGAAACCTATATAAGGGGGTGGACTTGTAACGTCCGGTTATTTCCTTTGAAGCCAAGAAAGAAGAAAAAGAAAGAAAAGAAATAAAGTTCAAATTTGAGGGACCAAACTTGCCAAAACGGTAAAACCCTTGAATGAGTGGGGGTATAAAAGGGGAAGGGCAGCCCATTCTCCCCTCATTCTCCCCCTTTCATTCGGCTAGAGAGAGAAAGAGAAAGGAGAGAAGGGCAAGTTCGGGTTTTGAAGGATTCAAGGCGCAAAAGTTGAGGTGTAGCGGGTTGGATTGAAGCTCTACTCGACGGGGTTGTTTGTGTGAGTTCTAGGACCCTTCTTTTACACGTTTTCTACTGATTTGGGGCTGGAACACATCTAAAAACCCGTTTTTGAAGCGTGTGTGTGGAACCCATGTGTATATGTTTGTGTGTGATTCGAATGGGATTTTATTTCGGGCTTGTGTGTGCTTGAATGGTGTTGTGGTAGGTGTTTCTAAGGTTTAGGATGGTTGATTTGAGCTTAGAACAGGTTTGGGAGAGCTTGGAGGCCGAAAATTGTAGTTAGGGTTTGGGAAGAACTGCATTCTGCATTAGCTAGGGCTCATGCGACTGGAGGTCCATGCGTCCGAATGGCATGCGACTGGAGACCATACGGCCGAAAGGCATGCGACTGAGGTCCATGTGTACGGGTGCCATGCGACTGAGGTCCATACGTATGGAAGTCATGCGACTGAAGTTCATGTGCCTGTAAGGCATGCGATTGAAGGTTATAAGACTGAGCTCCATGCGCCTGGAGGCCATGCGACTGAGGTTCATACGCACGAAGGTTATGCGAGTGAAGCCCATGCGCCTGAAGTCATGCGACTGAAGGCCATACGCATGGAAGCTATGCGACTGAGAATCCATACGCATAGAATTCATTCGCATGATGTCCATTCGCCTAAGTGTTCAGTCGCTTGGGAGGCCATGCGACTGAAGGGTGTCCATACGCCCAAATAGGGTCCATATGCCCGAAAGAGCATTGTTTATTTTCCGACTTTCGAAGGAAAGTGCAGATGTGGGTTTTGACTAGGGAGGTTCCCAGAGATTTTGTAAGTTGACTTTTGGGGTCATAGACGTTATGATGGGCATGTTGATGATGTATGATTGATGTTTTTGCATGATGGTATGTATGATGCATGTTATGTATGTATGATGGTGTCGTGCATGGCGATGTTTGTATGTTTATGTTGATGTTCCTTAATATGTGTGGTTATTTTCCCGTGGCTTTACGTTGAATGTTAATGAATGAAATGAAAGTATTATGTAACGTAAAGTGGAAGATAATGAAAAGAGGAACATAATGAATGAATGCATGCATTAATGAACGAACGAAAGTATGAAAGGCTTGCAAGCAAAATGTACGGAGGTGCACGACTCTAAAATGTCGTAAGCTCAACTGCGTATGGTTTAGCTAACCCCTTAAGGATATACGCAGGGGTTCCAGTCTTTGTGACTGACCAACGATGTGGTACATGGTGTATAGTGATTACTCACCTCGGTGCTGGTGCCAGGCTATGTGCAGTGTGGAAGTCATTTATGATCTTCGGCCCAGTACCCGAGTTATGCATAATGTTAGGGGTGTAGTATACAGTGGTGTATAGTGATTACTCACCTCGGTGTTGGTGCCAGGCTATGTGCAGTGTGGAAGTCATTTATGATCTTCGGCCCAGTACCCGAGTTATGCATAATGTTGGGGGTGTAGTATACAGTTGGGATATTTGTCGCTTACCCTGGTGCTGGTGCCAGGCTATGTGCAGTGTGGAAGTCAATTATGAACTTCGGCCCAGTACCCCATTGGTTTGGGGCATAGCTGATGACACTGATCCAGATTATGATAAAAAGAAATAATGTGTTAAAGAAGTAAAGGGCTAAAGAAAGTGTGTGATGAACAGTAAAGAAAGATAATAATGATATTATCTATGTGTATGTATTATGCGTGATCACGTACGAAAGTAAAGAACGGTTTTAATGAAAGTCAAATATGTTTTATTATAAACTAGAACTCACTCAGCAACGCTGACTTTTATGTGTTTCCAGTTGGCAGGTGAGCTTTACTAAGGGTGGCACGGGGCAGCTACTTGGCATTTTTGGATGGCATCCATTTGTATAACCATGACGTTTTTGTGATGTAATGCAACGATAATATTTTATAACTGTTAACAATGGTGTATTATTTTGCAAAAACAGTCATTAATATATGAGATGGTTTTAAATTATTTCGTTGCGATGTTTTTTATAGATGTAAATGAATACTTTATGTTTTATGTGCGATGATGGTCCAACTGTAAGTGTCCCGGGATCGGGGCCTTACAATAGGTCGGGTTAGGACTGGTCAAATCCAAAAGTATCAAAATTCTTAATTTTACAACACAAACCATAATAACATATAAACTAAAAATAAAAGTTATTTCAAACATTAATTCAACATTTAGAACCCCCTATAAACAAGTACATTCAGAGTGTTTTGAAAATAACAAGATGATGCATGCCTTCATCATTTAAGCTTCTATTAAAAATTGATACGGTTTAAACAAAATATTAAAATGAACCTGATGTGTAAAACCAGTCACCTACCACGACATTTCATTACCTACCACAACACTTCAAATCACAATTAAAAGATCATAGATAAAGAAAAAACATGAAGCACAACCTTAACTATTGATAACCACTTTAAATATCTTCAAATCAAATATGAAGGTTGTTGATGCATCTATACCCATTTGGAGCTCCATAGCCAATAATATAATCAAGAAAATTAATGAAACCTCAATACACGAATTAACAACACTTGAAGTATGTGAAGAATGGATATGGATATTACCTAAAAGCTGCTACTATCAAAAGTCGGAATCAATGCTTCGTTCTACAATATCTTCTTCCATCTGGTTTCTATTCTCCTTCTCATTTGAATATATGAAAAATAAAAGATGTATGATTTACTATTAACATGAAAGCATATGAGATCTAAAGTTACAAATATAATAAATTAACCATAATACCTTCTAAATAAAACAACCAATCACGTGTGCATAACAACGCCTCGACATTTAAAGATACAAGTAAACTTTGATATTTACTTATAACTTGGCCGCCAATACTGAAAGATGGTTCTTAAGCAACGGCCATGACTGGAATGCACAAAATGTCACTAGCCATTAAAGCCAACCGTGGATACTTTCCTTGATTATCCTTCCAGTATTGTAAAATATCAAGTTTTTGTTTTCTATCAAGTGAAGGTTCCTTGAGATACATTGTTAAGTGTGATTTTTTTCTCTCAGTACTTTTAAATTGGTTTTCAAATGACTCGAACCCATCCAATTCATCAAATACATCAACACAAGCATTCGAACTTCCAACCAATGAAGAATTGTGCGTCTCAAAACGAACATCATACTCCTTATCATATAACTTATGAATACCATCATAAATGCTCTTCAACTTCTTCTCATGTATGTCATTTGTCATGTTAAGTTTTGAGAAACAATACTCAACAGTCTTAAACTTATACCATGGATCTAAAAGATCGACAAAAGACAAGACTACACTATAACTTCCTCAATATTTTTCAAACTTCTTTTTCATGTCTTTCGCCATATCACATAACATTGTTCGTGTTATGAATTTTCTTTTCAATAAATGATTGAATTCGCCACACATCCTGAAAAGTTGGAAGTAGGATAGGAGCTTCTAGAAAATAAATTTGTGATGTCAAAAAAAGATTTCAAAAATCTTTTGACTTTTTCCACTATTGTCCACTTATCTTCCGATAGAAAGTCTTATAGTTTGAACCCACTAATGCTAAATGAGCATAAGCATGTTTATAAGTCAATGCACTATCAAGCATGAGATCTGTTGAATTCCATATTGTTATGACATCTTGACGCACATGTTGCCCACATTATAATGCAAGTTGTTGTATGCATTCAGCAAACTTATACTTTCTGGAAGCACTTCCTCGAACATATTTTACCGACTCCCGAACCTTCGCGATGGCTCCTTCAATTGCTTTCAACCCGGCTTGAACAATAAGATTTAACACACGTGCAGAATCACAAACTAATCTGTTATTTAGACGCAAAATGACTTTTTAGATATTCTACTAAATATTATTATACTTGGCATTATCAAGTGTGACAATAAAAATCTTTTTCTCCATGCCCCAATCTGCTAAAAAAATAATCAAGTACTCTGCTAAAATGGAACCACAATGTGAAGGGGGTATAAGTTGAAAGTTTAACACTTTTTTTCTCAAAACCCAATTCTCATCGACATAATGGATCGTTAGTGCCATAAATCCATATCTTGTGATAGAACTTCATAAATCAGAAGTTAGACATATTCTACTTGTCATTTTCTGTAACTCATTTTTTAGAATTGCTTTCTTTTTATCATAAATTTTTAAGACATCTAACTTTGCAATGTTTTTTTGTTATGGGATTCGCATCACGGAGTATAAACTTAAGCAAATCTCTCGTTGCCTCGTGTTCAACGTAACTAAACGGGTAGTTATGTTTGATGCTCGAATATGCTAGTTTCTCTCTATACATCACTTGATCTAGAGGGGCACATATTTTTGGTTGACCAGGTTCATCAAGATCAAAACACTTCGAAATATTTCGCTTCATGTTAGATGTCCCTGATTTTGGATTGACACTATACACTTTTTCACAACGAGTACAAATTGCTTTTTTATCCCTATCAGCTCCAACCGGTAGTTTTTCAAAATAATCCCAAACTCTAGAATGGTTCTTACTCGAACTAAAAGAACTTACTTAATCATCAAAATCAGTGTTATTTGACATATTTGATGTCTCTTACAAATTAATAAACCATAACATTAAAATAATTATATGTATTATAACGTATCTAGAACAAGAATGAGAGTATAGAATTCAATACCATCCATAGTTGTAACTGGTTGCAAGTTAACCAGTAGTTTTTACTAATTCTTTGTCCATGTTATTATACACCTAAATCGATCTTTTTCCCTTGATTTAATTAGTAGTAACAGAGCTAAGTCAAAGGATCATCAACAACAGAATATGGTAAAAACACTAAAATTAATCATTAATTAATAGTAGAAAAAATAAATAAAAAACAAATAGTAAAAACAGTGCATCAGGTTTAGTTGATTTAAAATTTTCTATAAGAAAAAAATTTTCTATCAAAACTCAAAATTAAAAATTAAGCAATCAGATCAAAAATCAAAACAAAATTAATAATAATAGTCAAATTGATTGCAGACATATATAAATTTCATCTTCTTGTTCTTATAGATGATTGATTCAGAGAAATTTGAGATGACATTGATTTGTTTCTCTCTCTAAAAACCTCTAGAAATTGAATTTCACATGAACGTCAAGATCCACCACATTTTTATACACAAACTCACACATAAACAATTAAACATCTATAAATCAAAAGAACAATGAAACCCTAACTATAAATTAAAAGAAAAACCTTTCGAATTTGGAGATGGCGATGGGCTGTGAACACAAATCGATGTTGATGACGATGGCGATGGTGATCAGGAATGATGGGCTGATGACGATGACGAATTGATGATGGTGAATGGGCTGTTGCGAGTTGCGAATCTGCGATGGTGGATGATGACTTATGGGAATGTTGCGATGGTGAACAAAAATTCTTCAAATCTTGCGAGTTGCGATGGTGAATTGGGGAAGGCCGATGGTGAATTCGTTCTTAATTCTTGCGATGGAAAGATGGGCAATGCCACAATGGTGAATGATGCATGATTGTATTGCTTTGATTTTGTTCAGCCCATCCTGACCCGCTTCTTATTTGTTCCAGCCTATTGTGACCCACTAAAATATTTAATTCTTAATTTGTTCAGCCCGTTAAGACCCACTAGTAAATTTTTATAGTCCAACACAATCCAATATATCACAATATTGACCCATAATAACCCAAAACTTGAGACATCGACCATTATTGCCAGGCCTGCTCATGACCTTTACAAAATATATAAGTGCA
The DNA here is from genome assembly GCA_025215565.1 of Flaveria ramosissima. Taxonomy (NCBI): domain Eukaryota; kingdom Viridiplantae; phylum Streptophyta; class Magnoliopsida; order Asterales; family Asteraceae; genus Flaveria; species Flaveria ramosissima. Next base: position 31,805,329 of record CM046043.1, on the reverse strand, counting down.
TCGATTGCGCTTAGGTACAATACTTTTGAACCAAGTACTTCTTCGCCCTATACTTGGAGATAGTAAGACTCGTGTTTGTAAAAACGATTGGAAAACTATGAATGTTCTTAGCATTAGCAGAAGAACATTGTTTATATTTAAATATGTTAGCATCTTTAGATGTAAAGTGATAACAATCTATAACATATATACTTGAATTGTAGGTCGAGAAATATTCATATTGTGTCAACTATTTTAAAAAATTATCTATCTAGAAGTTTGATAGAGTCTCTAGATGATCGTTTAGATCAGATCTGTAAACTACGTTTATATGAACCTTACATAGAAAATTTCTGATAGACAATGATTTATTATATCAAACTTGTACATCTGATTATTTACCGAGTCAATTATATAGAAACCGTTTGTATGTAATTGAAATAAAAACACTTTTACTATCAACTACAATACGATAATAAAGTACATATACTTTCATAGAAGCTGATTAATCAAGGGAGAAAACTTGGATCAACGTGGTTCCATATGAAACCGCTTATAATTCGATTCAGATGGCTTTTAATTGGTTTCAATGGATAGGGTCTCAAAGCAATTCTATGGATTTGTTCGACTTCAAACTGGTTTCACCCAAATCGATTTTTGGATTGGTTTTGGATTGTGCGCCAATTCAGATATGCACCTCAAATAGTGGCTCAACAACCTCCAGACCCCGGCCGTGTAGGTGCCTTGTGCACCAAAAAAAGATCAAGGAAAAAAGGACTTCAAAATGAAGATTCAAAAATCTAAAGAGCTACATGGATAACATAAGTGAAACAACCCAACATCATCATTAACTTTAAGCAACCCCAACCCAAAATTTGCTTTTCCCCTCTATCTATGACTCCAACAACGAGATTTTGACAAAAAAAGTAATGTTACCGAGCACATGAGCATATGCTAAAACAAAGCGGCTCCTAATAGACACAAGACACAACAACATTACCATCATATAGTCACATCCTTAATAGTTTGTGGGAGAAAATCCTCTTTGAATACGGGCTGTTTCGTGACATCGCCTTGTGGGATTCAATTGCATTAACCAGCGAGTTATGAAGCGGACCCTGCACCCAGATTTTAGATTGTGTTATTTGTTTTCTGTTACAACTATAGGTAAAATTTCTAATAAATAGCTATTTAACGGGTCAAATAGTCGAAAGTCACCGGAAATTGTATTTTCAATGCATATAGCCTGCTAGATTGTTTATTAAGAAAATTGATATTAACTTAATTATGGTTCTACAATCATACCTGAAACAAATTATTTATACAAGTATTGAAAAGGTAGATTAAAAAGCTTTTCAGTCAACTTGACCCAACCCAACCAATTTTGACCACTCACCCAACCCTCCTATGTTGCAACCTCTACAATAAACCACAACATTAGTGAAAGATCACATACCTCAGAAACACGAAGAGCGGTTTGAACAACATAGTTAGCGTGTGGATCTTGAAGCAACTGTTCGAAATGAGTAGCCGAGATCAATTCACTGATGATGGTTGACCTGATTTGACCATCTAAAACAGCTAAACATTTCTCTACCACATGGCTGCTAAATTTTTGGGTCGCAAGGTGCACATAGTTGCCCTTAAACTGAGAGATCAGCTTGGACACAGCCGAAGGAATCTGCAGCTCGAGAATGTACTGCACAACATAATTTCTGCATTGCATGATAAAAATCAGCTTCAATCACAACTGCAAAAAGATATATAAATATAACTTCAACAATCTTTTCTTCGCATTACCCAAATGCATCTTGGGCAAGAATGAGACCATTCCTTGATATTTCCGAGACTAATTTTTCACGATACTCGCCTATCGAGTGATTGATGCATCTTTGTAACACACAACACCCGTGTTGATGGGTGGCAATTTCAACACAGAATTTTGCAGCGGCTTCGAAGATGAACTGTGATCAATGAAGAAATGAACGATATTCATGCATTAATTTTTTATAAAGCTAGTAGCTTTTACCTAGTAGGAAATGGGTCAGATTTGAAGTGACGTTTAATGTCCAGTGTCAAATAGTCATATATGAAAATTAAATATAAACAGAATAATATATTAAACAAGTTTGGCTGGTTTAGAGTTGCCCGAAGTGTTATTAGGATGCTTGTTAACCTATTATAACGATTTATACAAAGTAAAAGCTAGATATTATGATGATATAGTTTTTATTACCGGTCAAGGTTCTGGACAATATTTTCTTGAAGAATAGATGTTAAAAGGGCAGCCTAGCGCATGAAGACTGAACACAAGAAATTTTTGGTTGAATTTTGTAAAGAAACTATTTTTGTGACCCAAACCCATGATCTTCAAGGTTAGCCCATGGTATTTATTAGAAAGAAATTTTACAAATACCTAATAATGTTAAGGAAAGATAGCATATGCTCAGAATTACAGTTTGGAAATTTGAAGTAGAACTTTTTACTCTCAAAATCCGAAATTTGTATAGAACTTGTAGTAAATCAACATTAACAATTTTCTTTTGGTATGAATGACAAGTGTATCCATTTTGTTTTTTTATCATAAAGTTAAGACCCAGATAAGATTTTTAAGTAGGAACACTACATATTATTATATTGGACCTCAAAAGTCAAACCAAGGTACTGGCTGGTTCCCAAAACCAAACCAAATGATTTTAAAGGGCGCTAATACAAAGAAAAAGCTGATGTTTTGATGATCTAAGATTGATTCTGTCACAATATAAACACAAACAGATTTGCCATTTTATCATGCTAGCACAGTACAAAGATGTTGCTATGACACCATACCTTATTATCTTCATTGCTGAGACACTGCAAGCAACGCTGAATAACGTGATTACCATTGAGATCCTTTATAAGAGCGAGAAAACCCGGTTCAATTGCAGAAATAACAAGCTTAACTTGCTGCCTAGTCTTTAGAGTCTCTATAAGCTTCTGTACCACCCTAGTTCTATAATAACCCAAACATTTGATATCTTTAATGGTATAAAACACTAAAAACATAACACTAAACATAATGTAAAGGTAAGTTACCCATGACTATTCAGTGAAATTTGAACAAGGTTCCCAGGTTCTCGAGTAATGACCGTCAAAATATGCATTCTTTGTTCTTCACTACACACTTCCAAAAGTTTCTGCATAAGGTAATTCCCAAAAGGATTGATCATAAGCTCGACTACATGCCCAATAATCTCATCAAACACAATCTGTATATGTTGTGGGTTCCCATCATCAAAAATCTTTTGTAGAAGACGACACCCATGTTGATCTTTAGCCATCGCAAACAGAAACCGTCGAGCTTGATTCAAATGAGAAGAACAAGACAAGTTAACTTTGGTATGACCATTTTCACAAGGTCTCACAAACTTTTTTCTAGCCCGACTTACATCTTCACCTTGAATGATCAGACTATCCTCACAAGTGGCTAAACCCTCAAGACCAGGCCCAGGCCCCCCATGAGTGATTCTAATATTTGATGAACCACCTGCTGCCATGTAGAACCGATAAGGGTCATGGTTCAGGTTAGTCTTGGCCTTTACAGGGATCATATATGGTACATTTTGCATCATTTCATCCATTGAATTCATCCCAATATGGGCTGGAATCCGCGGTTGATAACAATAATTTAACACATTTCTATACAAATTAGGTTGAGATAACAAATTCTCAGATTGCCCAAAGTTTTGCTGAAAACCAAAGAATGCTGGATTGATTTCACTACCAGAATTCATGGGGATTCTTGAAAACTGAGGGTTAGCTGCAGGATAATCAGAATCCCCAAACGAGGTTGAACTGATTTGATTATCGCAAAGTAAAGGCTGATTTCCATCATGATTGATATGCATTCTACCAAGTTCTTCAACAATATTTTCATCAACTTCCTTCCCAAAAGATGATAGGGGCAGTTCGGAATATGGGTTACTTGAAATGATGTAGGGTTTGGGGATGGAATCAGGTGATGATGAATAACCATTAGAGAACATGCTTGGAAAGATAGTTGCAGGGGAAACACATGTATTTTGACTGTAACCACATGAATCATAAACATCATCATCATACATACCACACACCATCCTATTGACATGTGGAAGAACAGCAGAGGCATTACCATGATGATTACCATTTACAAAATGATGATGTTGGTGGTTGTGATGATGATGATGATGGCCATTAGCGTATGATGGATGATGATTTAGAGAAAGTGATGTTGCATGAGGGATCTCACCCAACAACATTTCAAGTTCTTTATCGTCCATCATCAACAAGACAACAAACAGGAAATTTTACACCAACAAAAACAGAGAAATCAAGAAACCTTGAAAACAGCAAAATAAATGCAATATAAACTAGATATTCAAAGCACCCACATGAAGAAAATGATCAAGAAACACTAGAAACAGAAAACCCACATAAATTACCCCTTTTTAATAATCTGGGTTCGGCTGGAAACAATCAAGAATCCGATTGGTGATGTGGGTTTTAGTTAGGTGATAATATAATGGTTGTGATGATGATCATAATTTCATTTGGGTTTTGGGAAATTTGGATCTTTGGGAATGAGTTTGGTGAGACATGCAAAGAAGAAGAATGATTTTATACAGAGTGTATGTATAGGTGATGGTAGAGTACACACTGGCTTACTGGTAAGGTCTCAACTCTCACGCCATAAAAGCTGGAGAGAGGAACAAACTCTCGCTCATCTCTCAACATACTTTCTCTCTCTACAATATACAATATATGTATGCGAGTGAAAATCACAATAAAATATAAAAAAATTAATAAAACTAATTGGTCATTGAGAATGTTGTTATTGGTTATTTTTCATACCCTTTGTAACAAATAAAAAAAAGAGTTTTTTCTTATTACAAATTTTTTTCAAAACATAAAAGTCTTCAATACAACTAGTGGACTTAAACATACATGTTACGATGTGGTCGTTGATGTTGCGAAAATCTGAAATGTTTGGTTTAGAATAAAATTTATGTCGAAACGTGGATAAAAAAGAAGAATGTGACTGTATGCTTAGAGTTTTATACCGTGTGGCTCTAAATAAAAAATTAAACCACTACAAAAAAAAATATAAATACTTGGAACTGAAAACTTAATCATCGATGCTTCCTAGCTAGTGACAGATACCTGGCATTTGATAGTTATATTAGTTAAAAGTCGGTCCTTATTATATGACATTAATAAGGATAATATTCAGTTTTTAATACACATAGGTACCACGTCATTTTAGTCTTCCACCCCAAATACAAGTCGAATTCGAATTGACTTGGTAGCTAGAGCTGCTCCGGTAGCACGATCACCATATCGACTAGCACCATCAGAGATGCAAGAGTTGTCTACTCAATTGAAAAAATTGTTAGATAAAGGATTCATAAGGCCGAGTTTCTCACCTTGGGGAGCTCCGGTCTTGTTTGTTAAGAAGAAGGATGGATAATTTCGAATATGCATTGACTACCGGGAGTTAAACAAACTTATCAAGAATCGGTATCCACTTCCACGAATCGATGACTTATTCGATCAACTTCAAGGATCTAGCTATTACTCGAAGATTGATTTACGTTCGGGATACCACCAATTCGAATCCAAGAGGAGAATGTCCCTAAGACCGCATCCCGAACTCGTTATGGTCACTACGAATTCATGCTCATGCCATTTAGGTTAACCAATGCACCAGCCGTATTCATAGACCTTATGAATAGAGTGTGCAAACCCTACTTGGATAAGTTCGTGATCGTCTTTATCGATGACATTTTGATATATTTACGAACCAAGGCTGAGCACGAACAACATTTAAGGTTAACTTGGAGCTACTCAAGAACGATAAATTGTACACAAAATTCTTAAAATGCGACTTCTAGATCCGAGAAGTGCAATTTCTCAGGCATGTGGTCAACAATAAGGGAATACACGTTGATCCATCCAAGATGGCTGATAGGATCAAATGTACCAATCTGTGATGATGTACGAACACAATTCAATGAAATACAAACAAAGTAATCAAATCAAGCAAGATATCAACAAAATTCATAGTTTCATTAATATCAAGCAAAGACAAATTACAAAGTGTGTAAGCAGGTTCGAATTCAACTCGTTTTCTACTACCTGTAAGTATAAGCTATTTATAATGAAACAAAAAGGAACTAACTAATTACAAAACTAGTCCCTATACTATTACAAAGTATTAAAAAGACATCTAAAGACAACATGTTAATCTTTTTAGAGCACTAACAATACTCCCCCTAGATTTACATGGTCTTCGGTCTTCAAAATCTTCAATCTTGTCTTCTTTTTCTTTTCTTCATCTTCCATCTTCAGCTTTTATCTTCAACTCTTGTCTTCATCACTCAAAAAAATCTTCTGGTTATTCTTTGATCTTGAAAATTGGCTTCTGTTTGTACATCTCAAGTTCTTTTAAAGCATTTGATATAGCAGACTTGAATTTGCTAGCAAGAATGCCTTGTTCTGGTTTTGCTTCATTTGTCTTAATCTCCATCTTGTTCATTCTTCCCAATGTATCTTTTGAAAGACATGAGATATCAATATTAGCATATAACTCAATAGGATTTTGACTTTCCTTTGAGTATACTTCTAATACCCATTTCCTTGAAATTCTCATGAATTCAATGTCTTTTATATCTTTCTTTACAATGTTAGCATAAGCAAGAGCTTTTCTCAAAGATATTCTTTCCATAGCAGCATTCATCACATTGATGATAAAAATGAAATACTTCTTGTCTTGCTCTGCTATCTCTGGAGATACTTTTTCAAACTTTTGTACAGACAAAAATGATATATAGCTAGGATGTAAAAGCTTCAGTTCAAAAACTCCAAATAAAGTAATCATATCCTCATCCCATCGTTCAAGATTTCGGACCAACTTAAGCTCAAAAGTCTCATTGTTATAAAACCATCTGAGAATTGGCTTTGAGTTTTGATTACCATCAATCACTTTCAGACCAGGAGTTGTGACCTTTTCAAAATACTTGTCACAAAATTCTATCATTGAATGTTCCTTTTCAGACTGTAATCCTTTGAGCTTTTATTCTTCTTCAAAGTAACAAAGTATTCTTTATCCTCTTGATCACATATTGTTTTAAGAAAATTACTTGATCGATTCAATCCTCTTCTTAATAATTCTACCATCATCTTGCCTCGTTTAGAATCAGATGGATTGATCAGAGGTAATCTGTTTAGCTCTTTCAGATCTTGCACTGAAAGTTTTATGATGCTAGAGTAGAAGTGATATACATCACACACTGTATTTACCCTCTTTATCAAAAATGCATCAAATACTTCATCATACTTCCATGCTATAATCTTTACTTGGTTTGTAAAATCAGGAGCAATCATAGCATTTAACAATTCAGCAACTGATTGTCCTCTTTGTAGTACATTTCTTACCAAGTCTCCAGTTGATCTTGAATTATCAAAAAATTGCCTTTGTTCAGATGAGGCTTTGTATGCTTGTCTTTCAGGATCAGCAAACATTTCAATCAACTCTTTTCTGTGATCATGTGCATCTGTCTTTCTTGCCATTTGTTTGATCTCTTGTGGCTTTAACATTCTTGTTCTTTTTGTAATTTTAAGATATTAAGGATTATCTGTATCAAGTATAATCATCTTCTTCGATTGTTTCTCTGTTTCTTGAAAACTTCTGACAAGATTCCTCAATGATACAGATTGTAATCTCTTCAGTTTCCTCCACGGGTAATTCCTAGCTTGCAACCATGATCTTAAAGCTGGAATACTCATATCATCTGGATCAGGATGGTGCAGCTCAGAGCTTGATAGTTCTTCTACATTAATACTCTCTTTTGCTCTAGTCCATTCACCATGCTCAATAACAATATCATTTGGATCAACAGGTGCAACTGACTCTGCATAAATGCATTTCTCAAATTCATCATTTATTTGAGAAACTGTCAGTCCATCCAAAAATACTCGATTGTATTTCATCTTCACAAGATAGTTATATTTGTCTTCAAAGTCTTGTGGGATTTCGTCTTGTTCTTGAGTTTGTTCTTGTGAAGAGAAATATGATACAAATTGAGCTTCATCAATATCTTCATCATCCAAAACTTCTTCATACCAATCATCATTATACACTTCTTCAATATCTTCTAATGCTTCAATCTGTTCTTGAACATTTTGTTCTTTAACATTTTCTTCTGTTCTTTGCACTTTGGAAGATGATTCAGTTAGATTTGTATCTGATACTTCATCAAGTTTTCTTTTGCCTTTGAGCAGCTCAATATTTTCTTCAACACTCATCTCAACATTTATCACTTGATCTGGCGAGATAGGCTTTTGAGCTTCTTTTTCGTTCAGTAATTCATCTTTTAGTTTTTCATTTTCTTCTGCTAGTTTTTTAAATTTCTCTTCAAGAATGTCATAGTCCTTGATCATTACTTCAAAGTTTTTGATGACATCTTCTCTATCTTTGGCAAAACTCACAATCTTTTCATCTTTCAATACATTTTCTTCAGTCAACTTCAAATTTTCATCCTTTAGCTTTTGAATTTCTTTTTCAAGAGATATATTCATCTCTTTCATCCTTTCATTTTCAACTTTCAACTCTTCAATTTCTCTCTCTTTAATCAAATTATCTTCATTCAATTTCTCCATCTCATCAATATCCACTGTCTCCTCTGTTTGTACTGACACATTGTGTGTCGTACTAACAGGAATTTCTTCTACTCCTTCATTCACATCAGCTTCAAATACTGGGTCATATAACATATCAGTCATGAAATCAAAATCAAAGGTTTGATTTTGTGAATCTATTTCATGTACAGCATCATCATGAATATCAGCAACATTGGTTTCTTCAGCCATGTTTTGAGGTTCATTGACAGTATCATCCTCATTTCTTTCATCATTTTCTTCTTGATGTGCTTCAGTTGCACCATCATTACCATCATCATCATCATTATTGTCATCATTTTCTTCATCTGATGAGCTTTCAGGAGCTTCATCCTCATTTTCTTTATCATCATCATTATTATCATCATCTTCATTGTTATCATCATTTTCTTCATCTGATGAGCTTTCAGTAGCTTCATCCTTACTTTCTTCATCATCTTCAACATCCTCAATGAGATCATTTGGATCTATTGGTTCATCTTCAGATAGATGATAGTGTTGTTGATTGATATCTACTTCATTCATAGATACATTCCTAATATAATCAAATACTGGAATGTTTTGAGCACCAGTAATCATTGCCAGTCTTTTATACACAGCTTCTGACATATGCTCTAATTGCAGCTTATCTCCTGTAACTCCTTCAGCATACAGATCTGGATTCTCTTCATTAATAAGCAATTGGAGAAATCTTGGATACATCAAGTATTTATTTCTCTTTCCTCTTTCAAGATTAAATATGAATCCATTCATTATCCACTTAGCCATGTTGAATCTTCTGTTTGTGGCTAAAGCAATAATAGGAGATGCAATGTCTACTGGGAATGAATCCCAACCAGCACTTCGTTTAGACATGCAATGTTGAAATATGTAGCACAACAGCTTCCAATGTTTATATACTCGTGCTCTGAAGAATTGCTTCTTAGGGAAATGATCAGGATGACCCATTTGTAGAAATACATCTCTACATTCATTGAAGGTATACTCTGATAAGTCTTCTGGGTCATTTTCACCAAGCCTTAGAGCTATTCTGATTGCTTGTTCAGAAACTTCAAGCATTCTGTCTGTTGTAATAGAAGCTCTTAGAACTTTATTCCCTTCTTCATCTCTTTCTACTTATGCAGTTCTCCAAAATCTTTTGATCAATCTTCCATTAATCATTGGTCTTGCACACATTGCATAGACATATTTTGTTCTAAGCAGAAATCTAATAATCTCTTCATAACCAATGGCTTCTCTGTTTTCATCATCTAAGTATGCAGCAACATTATGTTTTGGCTCAAACTTCAATTCTGCCATCTGCAAAACATAAAGAAAATAATATGAGAACATTGAGATTTTGATTAATGAGATTCATTTTTACATATGACTTAGCAATTTTGACTTATAACTTTAACTTTTGAATTATGATTTTAATTTGTGAAACATTAAAATTTATTCATTTTGAATTTATTATCAAACATTTGAATTCTGATTTATTTATTTTAAAAAAAATTTATTTTATTTTAATTTGTTTTATTCAAAATTTAAATCCATCTGTTCATCTTCTTCTTCTTCCATCGATGAACAACCTGATCGAGCTATTATCAATATCATTTGCACTTTCAGTTGATGAAATTTATATCAAACTACTCGCAATCTGATACTTATCAACAATCCAGAGTCAATTTTAGATATGATTAAGATTTGATTAGTTAAACTTTGAAGAATATGATGTTCGAACGCCCAAATAGCATTTAAACGCCTATACCAATCATCATGATTTAACCAAAATTACTAATTTGAATCACAAACTTACGTTTATATATTCAAATAATATCTACAATCAACAGGATTTGATGAAATCACAGATAAAATGAGAGTTTGATGATGACTGATAGTCGACAGTTCAGGGGCTTGTTTGTGGAAAATTTTGAGTGTGAATGAGAAAACAAGTGTAAGTGTTCAATTTATATTAAGTGAAATTTTAGACGCATGAGCCCTGTTTGTGCGTATGGAACCCTAAAATTCACTAACTTTTGAGACACATGAGCACTGTTTGTGCGTTTTGACTCAGACGCATGAGAACTGTTCAGACGCATAAGCACTGTTTAGGCGCTTTTGCACTGTTCAGTCGCATGGAGTTTCTGAAACGTCTAACACTTGTAACTTTGAAACTTTCCAACTATATAGACGCATGAGACATTTCAAACGTCTAACACTTGGTTAAAGTCAGACTCATTCACTGTTTAGGCGCATGGGTTTATGAAAAATGCCCAACACTTGATTAAAATCATGGACTTAGTACAACTATTTAGGCGCATGGAATGTGAAAAACGCCCAAACACTTGTATAATTCCATGGACTTATTACAACTGTTTAGACGCGTGGGAATGTGACAAACGTCCAAACACTTGTATAATTCCTGAAATTTCATCATGCTCCTATTTAGACGTATGAACACTATTTAGGCGCATGAGTTGACTTTGAGTTGACTTTCATGAGTTTAACACTTGTGTTTTCCAAATTCTTCACCTGCACACTGTTTAAACATATTAGTAATATTTCATACTAATATTTAAACATTTTAAGCATAATTTTGAATTTTCTTAAATTTACCTTTTAGTCCCTCAAATTTGAACTTTTTGTATTTCGCATATTCAATTTTTTTTAATTTTTAACAATTTTTTTTCACTTGTTGTTTAATTTTTAAAATTTATTTTGTCACTTCATTTTAGTCTCAACATAAAATCAAGTATCATCTAATTTTCAACTTTTGACAGAAACATTTTCACTTGCAAATTTATGTAGGTTCATATTATACTTTTCAAAAATTACATTTTCAAATTACATATATACTTTGAACATATAGCATCATTCTTTCAATTCAACATTTTAACTTTGATTTTGATTTTCTGAGAACAACTCTTTCATTTATTACTCCCCCTAAACTTTTAAGTTTGAAAAAATTATAAGTTTTCTAAAGTATCATAAGAAGATCACACATCTCATTATAACATTACCTTCACACACAAAAACATGCATAAAGTCAAAATGAAAGCAGAATCAAAGTCTAATATAAACAAAAGAATTAATGCCTGCAGTGAGATCATATTAATGAAGGTCAGCACATTAAAATAAAAAAAATATGAATAGTCATAGACAATGAATAAATCCTGATCAAGTGTATTCCAGGTCAGTGATATCACAGCAAAGGAGACACAAGATCTAAGGACAGACAATGAGTGTTTTTGACAAATTATCAACTCACTTACTTTTTCAATTCTTGGATTGATTATGGTAGATTTAAATATGACATGATGTAAATCATACAGAGACTGAGAGAGCTCAACCATCATCATGACATGCAAGAAAGAACACATACTCAACTTATTACCTGAAACATATGTATCACCAGAGTTCATGTTACTTAAATTAATAGAGAATGATCATGGATAACCATTTGATCAGCTCTGACTATTCATTTGAATAGTTTGTGCACATTGGCATCTTTTGCATCAAAAAGAGAATCCAGGTCTGTAATCACTTACAACAAAGGATATCTCAGCACTTCAGGTCTATGATGACTCATAACAGAGAAGTGATATGATGCTTTGTAACAGATCTCATGATTAAACACATTATCAACAGGTGTGAGTGGTGTAACTTAACAAAAAATCAATCTGATAAGCCAAAACAACTCAAAAGTACTCAGATGAATACACACAAGCATTAAGATTTAGTGTGATCACAAGAATTTATTTTTTCAGTATAATAGTCAGATATTGTCTACACATCATATCTGATCATGTCAGACTTTATTAATGAGTGAAGTATGCAATTGATCTCACTAATGTACTATCATTTCTCACATATTGCATAACATATTCCTTTCTAAAACAATGTAAACTGATAATTAGAAAAAGACTCTATTTTTGTAGTTTTGATTTATATTTTTGTATTTGATTTTTCTAAAGAAACAAGAATCACACACACACAAAATATAAACATGCAATTAACAATGAGAAGATCACTTATTATGATCTTTTGATTTAGAGAGTTCACATATGATTTATAAGACCAATTGACTCTACTAAATACTCAAACCGTCCTGGTAGGAAGGCTTTAGTAAATAGATCTGCCAACTGTTTTTCTGTTGCAATTTGAATCAATATGATTAATTCTTTTTCAGAGTTATCTCTGAGAAAATGATATCAAATTTCGATATGTTTTGTTTTTGAATGTTGAACAAGATTAGCTGTTATGAACATAGCAGCAGTGTTATCAATGTAAATTGATGTTTTAAGAAAGTTGAACCCATAATCCAGTAGTTGATTTTGCAACTAGAGGATTTGAGAACATCCTGCTGATGCAGCAATGTACTCAGCTTCTGTAGTTGAAACAGAGACATTCGTTTGTTTCTTACATTGCCACGAGACTAATCGGGGACCAAGAAATTGACACCCACCCGAAGTAGATTTTCTATCTTGAAAACATCCACCATAATCACTATCTGTATATCCATATAGTTCAAAGTTACCCTCGTAAGGATACCAAAGCCCTAAGGCTGGTTTACCTTTAAGATACCTGAATATCCTTTTGACAACAATTAAGTGAGATTCTTTCGGGTCTGATTGATACCTGGCACAAACACAAACAACATACATAATGTCTGGTCTAGATGCAGTAAGTTACATCAAAGAACCAATCATTGATCTGTATAACGTTTGGTCAATAGATTTTCCTTTTGGATCAGGTTCAATCTTGGTGTTAACATCTGCTGGAGTTCGTATGGACTGACAGTCTTGCAACTTAAATTTCTTCAAGAGCTTGTCAACAAACTTCTCTTGATTGATGAAAATTCCATCGTCAGTTTGCTTGACTTGAAGTCCAAGGAAGAAATTAATCTCTCTCATAAAACTTGCAGGATCGGGTTTGTCACTTAAACACTTGGATTTCTCTCAAACTCGCTTATAGAAACACTCAAATTAGATGAAGTAAAGTCTTTTACAAGAGTTGATAATAATATAATAAGTAGCAAGGAACACACAGAAATAATTTTTCAAGGTACTTGTATATATTATTTCTCAACTCAAGATATTACAAGACTCTTACAAGCATGGTACATGAGTTATAATTAGAAACTATATATACTAGATCCTACAGCCGGATATACTTTGATACCAGCTGGAAACCTAAGACTAAAGCATATACTACAATGCTAAAGTTAAGGTATCTTAGATAAAGTATTATCTAAGATATGGTAGTCATGACATGTCCATGACTTACCTTTTGTCACCAACTAAAGATGGCAACTGTACTAACATAAAAAGGTAAACAGTGGATTAAAGTATGGTCAACTACATGGCTTTTGAGAAAAAGCCATGCAGTATCTCAGAGGTCTGCAGCGGAGTGTCAGGGAGACCATACTTATGTCCACTGGATAATAGCAGTGTCTTCCGAAGGTAAGTTGGCTTCGGAAGAACAAGTTCTTCCGAAGCCACTTATACTTCGGAAGAGGCTTCTATACTTCCGAGGCTTGAGGACTTCTGTACTTCGGAAGTTGACTTCAGATCTTTCATTCTAAGTATTGATCTTCGGAAGTAGGTTCTTTGTCTTCGAAAGTTGGAGTTTTCCTTCGGAAGTAAGTTTTACACTTTGTCTTCGGAAGAGCTCCTTTTTCCTTCGGAAGTTCCACACTTAGCTTCGGAAGCCCTTTATTTGTTGTACCAAAATCTTCTAAGTGACTTGGTTTTAGTTGCACCAGCCTTTCTAGATCCAACAAACTCCCCCTAGGCTGATGCTACCAAAACCTCACTTGTTTCTGCTTCTCAAAGCTTTCAGCACCAGGGACAAAAGATATTTGTCTGTCTCTTTGTTCTTCCCTGAAGTGGTGCTGAGAAGCTTGTACAAGTCATTGGTGGATAGGAGATCCAGTCTATCATTCTGAATGACATGTACCCTTTGTTGTGTCCCCCTGAAAAGAGTTAGTTGACGGGAGTTATAGTCATACTCCCATCTAACTATGGATTCAAGTTCAGGACCTTCAACCATTTGTAGAAAGGCTTTGCCTTTGGTTGTTGATCCCTTCCTTTCCTCCTCCTCTCCCAGTTTCAACTCTTCTTCAACCTTGCTTCTAGCAGTTAGCTCTGCCATATGAAGGCTGCCTAGATGATTTCTGATATGGGCAGCTACATCAGAGTTTGAAGGGTTGGAGAATAGCTTCTCTGCTAACTCAGCAATGTCAAATCTGCTCAAGTGTAGCAGAGATGAGGCACTTAGCCTGTTGAGCTCTCCATTCTCTCTTTCAACAACAAAGTTGTGAGAAGAGTCTTCGACCCTCCACTGGATGATCTTCTTTTTAGGTGCAAGAGGTTGTCTTGGCACCCGGTCGCCTTTCTTGGTATCCAGTAGAGTCACCAGCCTTCTCCTTAACTTCTTTTCTTCCTCATTCAAAGTGTTTGAATTGAGGCCAAGGAGATTGTAGCTTGGTCCAATCTTCCTTTGGGCAGATCAAGAAATTGATCTCTATTGAGGGAACGTGAGGATCCATCAACATAAGTCAAATTGACTGAATCCTCCTCACAGGAGATATCGCTCAGAGTTGTGCATTTGATGAGCTTTGTCTTGACTGCCTTGAATTCTTCTAAGGAGAGATGTTTAGAAGGCTGAGGGGATGGTTTGATGGGTTGATGGGTAGGTTGAGGTGTTTGGGTTCTGGCTAGAGTTTTGGGTTGGAGGATGGGTAGTTTAGGTGGTTGAGGTGAAGAGATTGGTAGGGGTGATGGTGCAGGTTCAGGGGTGTATGGTTCAGTGGTTGGTTCGGTTTTGATGGGAATGGAAAGGGTATTGGTTCAGGTTGTGGTTGGGTTTGGAGTTTGGGTTGAGTGGTTGCTTTGAAGATCATCCCCTGTCCCCTTCTGTACATCTCCTTCCTCTTCCCCGCGCGAATGTCAGCCTTTATGTCACTGACATGTCGCTGGAGAGTCTTTTCTGACATAGGACCCATCTGCCTGCTAGAGAAGCCATGAGCCTTGAGATACCTCTTCATCCATGCCTTCTCACCTATCTTCTTGGCAGCAGTTAGTCCTGCTTCCTCTTCTTCTTCTTCTTCTGCATCAGCTTTTCCCTTGCAGCTTTCTTTCTCTCTTTCTCCATTTGATCTTGCTCTTTGTTGAAGAGCCATAAGATCGTATCATTGTTATGTGAAGATAATTTTTCTTGAGAGAAACCTCTGGAGGTTAGGAAAGTTATCCTTTCCCTCCTAAGCTGCAGATCAGCTTCTCTTTCTTTCCTTTCCCTTTCTTCTTCTAAGGCCAACCTTGCTGCCTCTTCTTTTTGCTGTTTTTGCAGCAAGGTTTCCTTTTCCAGCTCAACTAACTCCTCTAATGGTAGCAGGAGTACATCTTCATTTGCAGCTCCTAGACTGACAATTCTATCAATGATCTCTACTCTTTTTCTGTTGTTGACTGCCTCCTGGTTGGCTGCAGCTGCTTTGGTACTTGCAGCTAGCAGTTTTCCAGTTGGAAGCCTTCCTTTTCTTTTGAGTTTCTCCAACCTTTCTTCCTCCTGAAGCTCTTCCGTAGTCATCTTCCTCTTTTCTTTTGATGTCTTCGGAAGTGCTAGACTTTGGGGGTTCTTGGATGGAAGATTCAGGTTGAGTAGTAGAGATGGAAGCTAGAGTTAATGCTGATGTTAGAGCTAGAGGTTGGGTGAGAAAATCCTCCCTATTAACCTCAGATGCAAGTTCCAGGATTGCATCTGTGACTATTAGATCATCGGATAATGAGAATAGTCCTTCCGCAGTAGCAATCTCAGCTTCGGAAGTTTGAAAATTTTCTTCTGAGGCTTTGAATTGTGCTTCGGAAGTCTGTGAAAATGCACTATCTGTCCCAACTGTTTTCAGTTGCTGGGCCATCAGTCCTTGTTTCCCCTTCGAAGTTAATCTCAGGTTCCCCTTGGACCTAGGTTGACCAACTTCCTCAATAGTGGTAGAAGGTGCATTTAACCCCTGAAGCTCTTGAGCTCCGAAGTAGATCACAGACAGATCAGGACTTGACTGTTCTATAAGAGATTCCAATAGGAACTTGTTAAAGAACCTATTGAGATCTTGGAGCATCCTTTGATCCATTTGAATGACAACTGGAGGAGGCTCAGGGAAAATTGAAGCTTGTTGCACAGGATACTTTGAGCTCAGGAAGTGAGAGCTTGACTTTGGGTTTCCTCTTGTCTTTGACTTTGTCTCTGAACACTCTCCCCCTTTTTGGTAGCATCATCCTGAGAGCTTGATGAGCTAGAGGAAGAGGTCAAGGAGACCTGAGTTGGTACATGCCTAACAGACCTCTCAATCTGTTTCTCAGCTAGTTTGGCCTTGAGAGTTTCAATCTCAAGTTGCTGAGTGGCAGACCTATCCTCTAAAGTCCTAACCTTGGATTCAAGATTTGAGACTTTAGAAAGTAGGTCTTGAATGGTGAGTTGCATTCTTCCCTCATCTTCTTTTGAAGAATCACGGGGAGATGAGGTAACATACCTTGTATGTTCATCCTCACCACCAGATGTGGTTTCTTGGCGCCCTGGTTTCCCTTGCTCAATGATGTCTCTTTCAGAGTCATCAAAGGGCATGGTTGCCGTAGATTCAGTCTCAGTGATGTTACCACTGTCCTGAGGATCCCTTGAGGCTCCTTCAGTAGTGGCAGCTGAATCTACATGAGTCCCCTCCACATCAGTGGGACTCACCTCAGTAAAGGTTTGCTGATGGGGGCTAGAGATAAGAGATCTCTCTAGGCTCTGTTGATCCTTGAGAGGGTGTTGTGGATCAACTTCATTGCCCTGAAGAGACATAATCTCTTCATCAGCTCCAATTAAAAGGTCAGTAAAGGATATGGAAGTGAAACCTAATGACCCGGGACTTTGATCAATGTCTAAAGGCATTGAGCCTGTGATAGGGCTGTCCCTTTTTGGCTGCTCAGGGGAGTATAGAGACTCTCCCTGAGGGCTTTCAGCTTGGGTTTCGGGCTCATGGGTCTGAGACTGAGGAGACTCAAGACCCATATTGAGGTCAATTGTGAAGGATGGTTGGACCTCAGGCTGAGTGGGAGCCCTTTGTTCCACTCTAGCCTTTTTGGGTAGAACATGAGGAGCTTGTTCAATCAGAGAAGATTGAACAAGGGTTCGTTTGGGGCGTCTTTGATAAGTAAAGGTAATGGGTGGAGAAGGTAGATTTGGCAAAGTGAGGGTAGTTGCTGGTGTGGGTTCATCACCTGTGGGGTTAACAGGGATGTCACCAGGAGCCATTGGCTCAATCATACCTGGAAGAAGTGCAGTATCTCTTCCGGTGAAGTTGGTGGACACTCTCTTCAAAGTTTTGAAGATGGTCGGCCTCATTTGAGGAGCAGTCAGAGCAGCTGCACAGACAAGCTTGCTCTGGTCCAGCTCACAATTGATTATGTGCTGGAGAAACCTGGGATACATGAAGAATGTGTCCCTTTGAAGATTTCCCATGAGATTAGTCAGCACAAATCTTGAGTAGTTGAAGCGGAGGCTTTTCACCAAACCATGAACTAGGCACCCAAGTTCATATGGGATTTGATCCCATCCCCCAGATTTATTGGACAAGCAGTGAAGAACCACATGCAGCAGGAACTTCCAATTGTAAGAGAAGTTAAATTTGTAGACAGTTGACCTGCTAACATCTCCACCATATCCCATTTGGATATAAAAGTTGTCCAAATCTGCTTTGGGGAATTCCGTTGGAGCGCCCTCATCATGAAGCTCTAGATGCTCCCTGATGATTTGTTCAGAAATGACCAACTCCTGGCCACAGATGCTCGATCGAATGACACGAACCCCATTTAGGGTTTCAATCTGACCATTTGCCCAAAATTCAGACATATGGTTTGAGTAAATCGTGGGGTTTACAGTCAGAGCGGTGTAGTAAGAAGATTGGGTTAGAAAGGAGATGATGTCTGAGAAGTCAACATCCCTTGAAGAGTCAAGGAGTGCGACTTGGTTGTGCTGAGGGTTAAGTGCCATTGAAGAAAGTTACAGGAAGATAGTTCGGAATAGGGTAAATTGAAGATGAAGAAAGCTTTTAGGGCAGTAATTTTGGTAAAAAGGATGTAAGTGATTAGCCGGAGGTATTTAAATGGGTGGAATGGCGGTTTAAAGGGGGTTTGGATAAGACGATGTGAGGTTTCAGTGGATGATGTGACATGGGCGGTAAGGTTAGTCCATTTAAATAATCCGACATCATTAACAAAATCTTTACTTTTTACAGAGTGGGGCCCAAAAGATTTCCGTTACACAGTAAAATCTTTCTTCCGAGTATAAAGCATTTCCGAAGGTAATGTTCTTCCGAAGGCAAATTTACTTCCGAAGGTAAAGTGATTACTTCCGAGAGTATATGTTGCTTTTCAAATGGAGAGTGTTATAAGCTTCGGAAGTAGATCTGATATGAAATCAATCGCTTCTTCCGAGACTTAACACTCTTCCGAGAAGAAAATTATCCTGGGAGAAATTTGCTTCGGAAGATATGTGAAATATCTTCCGAGGGTTAATTTCTCTTCGGAAGAATTCATACTTAGATAAAATTTTAGAAAAAGATCTTTTGTAACAGGGCTTAGATTGTTTTGACATAAGACTTTACACATTAAAAGGTTTTCAAATGAGATCAACTAATCAAGGTTTATCATCCCAATAGCTGTAATGAGATATTTAAATCTTTGTTCATCAAAGGCTTTGGTGAACAAGTCAGCATATTGTTCATTTGAGTCAACTTTGATTAGCTTGATAAGATTTTTCTCATGAATATCTCTAATGAAATGATACCTGATATCAATGTGCTTAGTCTTGGAGTGCTTCACTGGATTTTCAGTAATGGATATAGCACTGTTGTTGTCAATGTGGATAGGAGTGCTCATGAAGTTGAATCCGTAGTCTATCATCTGGTTTTGAATCCACAGCAGCTGAGCACAGCAACTAGCAGCAGCAATGTATTCAGCTTCAGCAGTTGATGTAGAGACACAGGATTGCTTCTTGCATTGCCATGAGATGATCCTTCCACCAAGAAATTGACATCCACCGATGTTGATTTCTTGTTGATATTGCAGCCACCATAATCACTGTCAGAGTAACCATAGAGATTGAAATCACTATTTCTTGGATACCAGAGACCTAGTTTAGGTGCTCCTTTGAGGTATCTAAGAATTCTCTTGGCAGCTATTAGGTGAGACACCTTTGGAGCAGCCTGATATCTTGCACAAATGCAAGTTGCAAACATGATATCAGGTCTACTTGCTGTGAGATACATCAGAGAACCAATAATCGCTCTATACTGATGTTGATCAGTATCCTCCCCCTCAGAATCAGGGCAGAGATTGTGGTTTCTGGGTATAGGTGTTTTTGCTGCTTTACAATCTTTCATATCAAATCTTTCTAAGATATCATTGACATACTTAGATTGATTGATAAAGAACCCTTCCTTCATTTGCTTTACCTGAATTCCAAGGAAAAAGTCCATTTTTCCCATGGAACTCATCTCAAACTTCTTCTTCATAATGCTCTCAAAGTCTTTACACATTTGGTCATTTGAAGAACCAAATATGATGTCATCAACATAGACTTGAACGAGCAAGATGTCCTTCCCAGACTTTCTTATGAAAAGAGTCTTATCAATGGTACCTCTAGTGTAACCATTCTTCAGGAGAAACTGAGACAATGTCTCATACCACAGCCTAGGTGCTTGGTGCAGCCCATATAGAGCTTTATCCAATTTGCACACATAGTTGGGATGCTGTGGATCTTCAAATCCTGGAGGTTGGCATACATAGACTTCCCTATCTATATCCCCATATAGAAAGGCACACTTGACATCAAGCTGGTAGACAGTGAAATTCTTGGATGCAGCATAAGCAAGGAAGATCCTAACTGCCTCAAGTCTTGCAACAGGTGCAAAGACATCAGTATAATCGATTCCCTCCTCTTGAGTGTATCCTTGAACCACAGTCTTGCCTTGTTCTTGATAATCTTCAAGCCTCTATCATCTCTCTTGTTTCTGAAAACCCATTTAGTGCCTATAGGTACTTGACCAGATGGTAGCGGACATAGGTTCCAAACCTTTTGTCTTTTGAATTGAAGCAGCTCCTCTTGCATTGATTCAACCCAGCTACTATCTTTCAAGGCATCTTCCACCTTCTTGGGTTCCATTTGGGATAAAAAGCATGAGTACAAACAGACATTCCCATTGTGAGTTTGTCCTCTTGTTCTCACGCCTTCAGAGACTTCCCCTATGATGTTCTCAGCTGGATGAGTGTTATGAATCCTAAGTCTAGGAATCACCTCCAGTTGCAAAGATAAATCCAAATTGGACATATTTTGCTCAGGAGCTTGAATACTTGGTCCAGCTGTTGTTTCAAACTCATTCAATGAGGACTGATTGAATGAAAGAGAAACATCATCATTTGTTTGCTGTGAAGCATCATCAACAGTTGCCTGTTCCTTCAAGATGTTGCTTTCATCAGCTTGGTGTTGTGCAGGGTCACCTGAAGAGATTTGAAAGTCAACAGGTGAACTGCTTGTTGAAGCTCCACTATCTCTTGAGATGGTTATACTGTCAGATCTTTCAATAGTGGGAACTTGATTTGCTGCAGCTCTTGGAGAACTTGGAATAGGTCTGGGAAGCTCAAACAGTTGATCTTCATCAGAGTCACTTTGAGCACCTGTTCCAGCTGAAACATTCTCACAAGATGGTTTAGAATAGTTTGGAAACAATTCTAAATCAAAGATATGATCAGGGCCATTCCCCCTAACACAAGGAGTGTGCTCATTGACTACAATGTTGGAAGATTCCTCAAATTGTTGATTTTTAATATTATAAACTCTATAAGCTTTAGAGTAAGAGGAATATCCAACAAAGATAGCATCATCCGACTTTTCAGCAAATTTTGCCAAATTGTCTTTTGTGTTAAGTATGGTACACCTGCTGCCAAAGGACCTTAGAAAGCCAATGAACGGTGGCCTCTTGTTCCATAACTCATAAGGGGTTTTTCCATGTGGCTTTACTACAAGAACTCTGTTCTGCACATAGCATGCAGTGCTGACTGCCTCTGCCCAGAATGTTAGAGGCAGCTTTGAATCAGCTAACATAGTCCGAGCAGCCTCAATAAGTGTCCTATTCCTCCTCTCAGCAACACCATTTTGTTGAGGAGTTCTGGGAGCACTATATTGTCTGGCAATCCCTTTTGAGTTACAAAATGAGTCAAGAACTTGGTTCTTAAACTCAGTCCCTTGATCACTTCTAATTATTTTAACCTTGTGATCAACTTGATTTTCTATTTTAAGAATAAAAGATTTCAAAGTTTCAGCAGTTTCATCTTTGGTTCTTAAAAAGAATACCCATGTAAATCTAGTAAAATCATCAACAATCACAAGGCAATATGATTTCCTTCCAATGCTCATTATACTTGTGGGACCAAATAGATCCATGTGCAATAAGTGTAATGGGGTGGTGATGGAGTTAACAACTTTGGATTTATGAGATGCCCTGTGTTGCTTCCCTTTCAGGCATGCAACACAGTTATCTTTGCAGAAAAATTCCTTTTTAGGCAAACCATGTACCAAGTTATTTTTAGCCAATTTATTCATTGTCTTAAAATTTACATGACACATTCGTTTATGCCATAGTGTTGACTCATCACCATCAGCTTTGGAAAGAAAGCATGATACTTCTCCCATTGGGGAAGCATTGTTCATATCCAGCTTGTACATATCCCCTTTCCTGGGAGATCTAAGAAGCACCAATTCCTGAGGAATTGTCATCCCGGGTTTGAGGATTATGCACTCATGTTCTGTGAAGAGCATTTGATGCTTTTGATCACAGAATTGAGAAACACTTAACAGGTTGTGTTCAAGCTGTTTGACAAAATTAACTTTGTCAACTTTTAACTTTCCATTGGATATACTTCCTCTGCCAGAAATATATCCTCCGGCCTCACCTCCAAACTGGACAGGACCTCCATCATAATGTTGAAATTGTTGAAGGAGAGATCTGTTCCCTGTCATGTGCCTGGAGCATCCACTATCCACAATCCAAATGTTGTTATTCTTGTCATATGGATGTCCCTGCACATAAGATGAGATGATTAGTTTTGATTGGAAACCCAAGCCTTATTGGTCTTGGGTTCTTCCAATGATAATGACATAATTGAACCAAAATTTATGCATGGGGGTTCAATGGATGTCTTTGAAGAAGAGGTTTGGGCTACAACATCTTCCTTGATCTTCCATTCCATCCCTTGGTTGATCATGGAGGATGAGCTTGTTGAAGCTTTTGTAGCTTGGCATTCTTCCGAAGCTTCTTTCTTTTCGGAAGAAGCCTTCACCACCTTTTCTTCCGAAGCAGTCTTCTTCTGGGATGGTTTCAAGGGGACTCTTTTATTCTTCTGAGTCTTGACAGCTTTAGCTTCCGAAGCCTTTTTCCTTTCGGAAGAAGAATCTTCTTCGAAAGCAGCCTTGCTTCGGAAACAAGCTTTCCCTTTTTCATCACTTGAACCATTTGATATGGTCCAAATGAGAAACCTTCCCTGACTCCTTCCTTTTTAACATTATTTGCATAATGTGTGCTAGCAGGATTGTAGTAACAATCTTTGGCCATGTGGTTTTGCAGACCACACATTATGCATGCAATGTTAATCTTTTGGGAACTTGAGGATTGCTGTTTCTTGTTCTTTTTCTCTTCATCAGCAACCTTTCCCTTTAACTTCTGATCCTTTGGTAGGACAGGAGTGCTGGTACTACACC
Organism: Flaveria ramosissima; assembly: GCA_025215565.1. NCBI lineage: Eukaryota > Viridiplantae > Streptophyta > Magnoliopsida > Asterales > Asteraceae > Flaveria > Flaveria ramosissima. The sequence continues at coordinate 31,781,881 of CM046043.1, read as the reverse complement.
CCTTTCCTGAATCAGAGTTTCCAACCACCTGGAATCCAGCTGAGATGAATACACCCTTTTGCTTTGGGTCTATCTTTAGCTTGGACTCAGCCACTTTCTTGGCAGTTTTTCTGGCTGCCTTAGCTCTGCTTCTTCTGGCTTTGGTGGTCAGGGTTTGATCATCATTGGCAGGGGAGGGCATAATTACCTGGTTCTTCCCTGTGATGGTCTCCATAGTTGCATCATTCTTTGACTCATGAGAAGGTGGGTCAGCAGATGGAACCTCTTGCTCTTCAGTACCACACCTTGGTTGTCTTATAGACTCATAAGAGTGTGGTGGAGCAATTTCATTGGTTCCCAACCCACCTTTGTTTTGGTAACAAAGTTTTGAGTGAGAGGATGATGCAAGAATGGCTTGGAAGTTTTGCTCGGAAATAGCATACTTCCTGGCTTGAGCCTCAGCTGTGACAAGCTGGGCTTGAGCCTCAGTCAATTTGGATATTAAATCCTTTATCTGAGTCTTATAGTTTGTGTGTTCATGTTTTAATAGGGACACAGTTTTCTCTAACTCCTCAATTTTTCTTTGGTAGTCAGATTCAGCCCTTTTAAAGTCAGATTTTAAAACATTTAAAGACTCAATATCAGATTTAATCTCCATATTGTAGTCCTGATACAATTTAACCTTAGCAATACAGGCAGGAGTACAGAGATGTTCATATACCTTATTTTCATCTGTTCCGGCCATGAGTGCTTGAGCAGGAGTCACATCCTGTACCATGAAGCTCCAGTCAACTTCTTGAGCCATTGCAGCTGTTTCTGTTGACTTTCCGGTGGGCTTTGGTGTAGAGGGATGTGTGGAGGCCTGTGGGGTTCCCGGTTGGACTTGGGAGCCTTGCATTCCCTTGCAAAATGACCAAGTTGGTTACAGTTGTAACATTTGGCCTTGGTTTTGTCAAACCCAAATTTGCTGTTGATTGGGTTCTGGGGAAATTGCCTTCCAGTTCTCTTAAAGAACTTCTTTGCTCTGTAGGTTAGAAGAGCCATTTGTTGGACTATGTCCACGTATTCCACGTCATCCGGGCTGAAACACTCTAGATCATCAAAGCAGTATTGATAATCATTTGAGTGTCCACTTCCTGAGACAAAAGCACAGCTGTCCTGAAAGGAGCTTTGCTGAGCTTGTTGAGACCTTGGAGTCTCAGGAAATGTGATGTATGGCCCAAAGAACAAGATGGCTGCTGGGTGTAAGTCAGGTATTGTTGAGGCTGGGAGATTCCTGAGCCTTCAGCAACCATTAAAGCGTTGCTAGCAGGAAGACTCAAGGGTCTGCTTGTCTGATGACCCCTCTTACTTTCCATTTCCAAACGGTATCCATCAAGGATCCCATAGAGTTCGGTCATGGTGAGTGTATTCAGATTCTCTGTTCTCTTGATAGAGACACAGTAGAATGTCCACTCATTGGGTAATGCACTCATGAACTTTCTTGTAAGGTCTCTAAGTTCATGAGCAATTCCCACAGATTGAAGGGAAGAAATGAGATCCATGTACCTGAAATATTGCTGGCTAAGAGTCTCTCCAGCAACATAGGTGAAGTTCTCGAACTGCTGCTTCAGTGAGTCCTTCTTGGAGTCATTTGAGCTTGAGTACATTTGAGCAAGCGCATCAAACAGTTCTTTGGCAGACTTGCAATGCTCAAACCCCACCATGATGGAGTTGGGAATTGCAGTCATGAGAACAGTCATAGCATTGCTGTCGATGTCTAGCTTCTTCCTGTCCTCATCAGAATAATCTTCAACAGCTTTCTCAATCATGGCACCGTTTCCACCAGCTACTTTTGGCTTATACGGGCCATTGACAATGGATTGCCACATCTTGCTGTCTTGATACCTGATGAAGCCTTCCATTCTTCTGCTCCAGGACCTGAAGTTTTCAGGGGTGATGATGGGTGCTTTGGTCATCGTCCCCATCTCTACTTCAGATTTGTTGAGGGCCATTTTGAGTGAGGTATAAGGAAGAGTGAAAAACAGGTTGATTAGGATGGTAAGATCTCACAATCAAGAGCCTAAAAAGCTCTGATACCAATTGCAGGATCGGGTTTGTCACTTAAACACTTGGATTTCTCTCAAACTCGCTTATAGAAACACTCAAATCAGATGAAGTAAAGTCTTTTACAAGAGTTGATAATAATATAATAAGTAGCAAGGAACACACAGAAATAATTTTTCAAGGCACTTGTATATATTACTTCTCAACTCAAGATATTACAAGACTCTTACAAGCATGGTACATGAGTTACAATGAGAAACTATATATACTAGATCCTACAGCCAGATATACTTTGATACCAGCTGGAAACCTAAGACTAAAGCATATACTACAATGCTAAAGTTAAGGTATCTTAGATAAAGTATTATCTAAGATATGGTAGTCATGACATGTCCATGACTTACCTTTTGTCACCAACTAAAGATGGCAACTATACTAACATAAAAAGGTAAACAGTGGATTAAAGTATGGTCAACTACATGGCTTTTGAGAAACGCCATGCAATATCTCAGAGGTCTGCAGCGGAGTGTCAGGGAGACCATACTTATGTCCACTGGATAATAGTAGTGTCTTCCGAAGGTAAGTTGGCTTCGGAAGAACAAGTTCTTCCGAAGCCACTTATACTTCGGAAGAGGCTTCTATACTTCCGAGGCTTGAGGACTTCTGTACTTCGGAAGTTGACTTCAGATCTTTCATTCTAAGTCTTGATCTTCGGAAGTAGGTTCTTTGTCTTCGGAAGTTGGAGTTTTCCTTCGGAAGTAAGTTTTACACTTTGTCTTCGGAAGAGCTCCTTTTTCCTTCGGAAGTTCCACACTTAGCTTCGGAAGTCCTTTATTTGTTGTACCAAAATCTTCTAAGTGACTTGGTTTTGGTTGCACCAGCCTTTCTAGATCTAACAGAACTCATTTGGAACCGAGATTTCATGATTTCCTCAAATTCATTGCACAATTTTGGACTTGTAGAACCAAATATGATGTCTTCAATGTACACTTGTACACATAAGAGATCATCATTATCCTTCTTTATGAATAAAGTTGGATCAATTTTCCCTCTTGTGTATCCATGTTGGATTAAGTGTTGTAATAACGTCTCATACCAAATTCTAGGGGCTTGATGAAGTCCATATAAAGCTTTACTCAGCTTATACACTCGATGTGGAAATTCTGCATCCTCAAAGCCTGGAGGTTGCTTCACAAACACATCGTCAGTGATAGGACCATATAGAAATGCACCCTTTACATCCATTTGATACACCTTAATCTTCATGAATGAAGCATAAGCCAGGAAAACTTGAATGGATTCAAGTCTTGCAACTGGTGCAAACACTTCATCATAATCTATTCCTTCTTCCTGTGTGTATCCTTGTGCAACAAGTCTCGCTTTGTTCCTTATTACAACACCACGATCATCAGTCTTATTTCTAAATAGCCATTTCGTGCCTATAGCATTTTCTCCTTCAGGTAGATCCACCAAATTCCACACTTCTTGTTTGCGAAATTGAAGTAATTCTTCTTGCATGGCTTCTATCCAACCATTGTCCTTTAATGCTTCGGTAACATTTTTAGAAACAATTTGAGAAAGAAAACAAGAGTATAAGCATACGTTTGCTTGTTCTGATTTACTCCTTGTTGTTCTCTCATTCAATGGACCAATATCTGAGAAATTGGATGATTCTTGTAAATACGAGATGTTGGAATCTCATCACATTGAACATTAACATCCAGATTTGTTGGGTTCAAGTTGGAAAGCTCATGTAACAAAGTAGAAGAATGTGGATTGAAGTTTGGAACTTGAGTCGGTGAGTTAATAAAGTAATCAAAGTTACCAGCATCAACTACATCACCAGAGATGGATGATGTTCCAGACTCAGGTATCACAAACTCATTACCATCATTAGGAATATGTTGTGATCCTTCCTGATCAATTGAAACTAAATGATCTAAAACTGTATTATCATGATTATTGTCATCGAATTGTATTGTTGAGTCTGTGACAAATGATAAAAATGGGTAGTCTGAGCTAGAATCATCTTGTTCATCAGAATCTGAATCCTCACTGAAAGATCTAAGATCTCCTCTAGAGTTCTTTTTACCTGTAGAATCAAGACAATTTGGTTGATTAAACAAGTTAGATTGAAGAGAGTTTGATAATGAATCTAAATCAAATAACCATGCAGGACCATTTGAAACTGATGGAAAAAAAATTTTCCAGAAATTTAACGTTTAATGTTTCAAGAATTATATTTGTCCTAGAGTTGTACACTCGATAGGCTTTTGAAATAGATGAGTATCCAACGAAAAATCCATTATCAGATTTTGCTTCAAATTTTCCTAATTGATCATTTGAATTAAGAATCATAACAGGACAACCAAATGATTTTAAAAAGTTTATGTTCGGTTTCCTGCCAAACATTAACTCATATGGAGTTTTCATTTTATATTCACAATTAAGATTCTGTTCTGAACGAAACACGCAGTTGATATAGCTTCACCCCAAAAAGTGATAGGAATTTTTGCATCAGCTAACATCATGCGAGCAGCTTCAATCAGTGTTCTATTCTTCCTTTCAGCAACTCCATTTTGTTGAGGAGTTCTAGGAACACTGAATTGATGAGCCATCCCTTTCTGTGCACAAAACATTTCAATGTTAGCATTTTTGAATTCCGTTCCATTATCACTTCTTATTATTTTCACTTTATTTTCTTATTGATTTTCAACTTTAACGATAAATTCTTTTAGTAAATCAGCCGTTTCAGATTTGGCATATAAAAAGAAAACCCATGAAAATCTTGTATAGTCATCAATGATAACTAAACAATATGATTTTCGTCCAATACTCTTGACATTTGTTGGTCCAAAAAGGTCCATATGTAACATTTGAAGAGGTTTGGATGTTGAGTTTATGAGCTTGGACTTATAAGACGCTCTGTGTTGTTTTCCCTTCAAACATGCTGAGCAGTGATCAGTTGTTGCAAACTTCTTAGATGGAAGTCCAATGACATGATTTCCTGCTACAAGCTTGTTCATATTTTTGAAATTTGAATGTCTGAGACGTCTATGCCAAAGCTGGCTTTCATCATTTGATGCCTTAGCAATTAGGCATGTTGTTTCAATTGAAGGATCAATTTGAGACATATCCAGCTTGTATACATCTCTATCTCTTTCAGGTGTAACAATCACCCAATCTTTGCTTATCTTAAAACCTGGCTTCAAAACATAACAGAATGAATCATCAAATAGAACAGAGTATGATTTATCACATATTTGAGATACACTTAAAAGATTAAAGTTCAACTGTGAACAAAAGTTGACTTTATCAAAGCTTATTATCTCATTTAATACTGTTCCTTCTCCGGTTATTTTTCCTCCAGCATCACCACCAAAGGCGACATGTGTTCCATCTTTTAACTTAAAATCTTGTAACAAGGCAGGATTGCCTGTCATATGTCGGCTATACCTACTATCCACATACCATGTATTAAGTGGTCTTTTTGGGCGTACCTAAACAACAAGAAAATTAAGTTGAGATATCTACCCAAGCCGAGATGGTCTTGGGTTTTCCAAATTTATCAACAATTGTAAATTGTTTGTAATGAAGATTATTCAAATCAGGTTTATTCTTGATGAATTTACCAATTTTATTTTGGAAATTGTTTTGAAAATTTTTTGATTTATTTTTGAAAACATTCATATCATTTGATTGATCAATTTTTGAAATGTATTGATGACTAACATTTTTATTAGTCATTCTTAATGAATTGTTCTTGCATATTTTGTTTAGATCTCACATAATTGTTATTTTGAAAAGATTTCAAACCTGAATAAGATTGATTAGTAAATTTTTGAAATCCATCAAATTGATTTCTCAAATATTGAGGATTAACATAACCTTTGCTCATGTTTGATTTTGCAAATCCTCTAGTAAGAGATCTATTTCTAAAATAATAATTTGCAGTATTGTGAGTCTTTTCATCACAATAAGTACAGTATTTGTTAAAATAACAATCTGTTGTGGAATGCTTTCTCATGTCACATATGTGACAGTACTTGTTGAAATAGCACTCAACAGTATTGTGATTTTTCATGTTACAAATTTCATAGTACTTTTGTGGAGTTAAAAACAACTTTTTGTTAACTTTTGACATTGACACAATGTTTAATTTTGATGTCAAATAGTTAATCTTTTGTCTTTCATTTTCACAGTTTGATTTTGTGCCAAATGATTTTGCATTTGTATAACGTGAACTTCCTTCTTGAATGCATTAGGAACAAATCTTTTTGCTACAGCGGAAGTCTTGGAATCTGAACTTGATTTCAGATCAGAGTGAGATTTGTTCATAATATTTGCTTTGTTGTTTTGAAGAGAATTCATATTTAACAAACCAGCTGACACAAATTTTATCGGTTTAAGTTTTGTTGCTTGATTTGTTGCTTTGATCAAATTTTCTGAACTTTTGTTTTGTTCAGATGTTGTTTTTGATGATTTCTTTCTTCTTCTTTGATTCTTTGATTTAGAAGAACTTGGTTTACTTTCAGATTGAACATCATCAGTTGAAGATTCTTTTTCAGATTGAACTTGTTTCAGATTAATAGTGTTTGAATCTTCTGATGTTCCTACCTGTTGTTTATCTTTTTCTTTGCTTTGAACTTTCACTTCTTCTAATAAAACATGAATTTGATCAGAAGTTGTTTGTTTTGTTTGTTTTGGTTCATAAGATTTTATCTTGATTGGATGACCATTTTTAATCTTTTCTTGATCATTTTCAACAAACACTTGTACATTTTCCTTTTCTTCTTCTGAATTCTTTTTTTTGATCTGGAAAGCTTTAAGTTTAGCTTTATTCTCAGGAGAATGATCATGTGTATTGAAGTTCTATGGTAGAGTGTTTGTAATAGATTCAGGCATAAGTTCATGAGTGAAACCTAATCCTGCTTTTTGTTTATCTTTTCTTTCACTTACCAGTTTTTCTATAATCATTTTTGAACTTTTTACTTTAGCCAGATCTATTTGAGTAGCAGCATGTGCTATCTTCTCCTGTTCAAGATTTTTGGTCATCTCTTCCAATTGTTTAGAAACAATTTCTAAATCTTTTATAGTTATGTTCCATGAAGTTTGAAGAGAGATAATCTTTTGATCTGCTGTTTTAGATCAGATTTTAGTTTGCTATGCATAGACTCTTCTTGTTTTAGCTTCTCACAGATTTTGATTGAGTAGTTTCTATAGTATTCAACATGTTCATAGCATGATTTAGTGTAGAGTTTTTCTCTCACTTCAGATGGAATTTCAGGGAATTTTGGAGATATGGTTTCATATTTTGAAGATGAAGTGTCAACCTTTGGTTGATCAGACTGTGCCATTAGAGCTACTTCATCTGTATCCTCCTTAGGATCAGACTTGTCACTCCAATCATAGTCATCTTCTTCATTCTCACTTTCCACCTTTGGATCATTGTTTTCTGACCAATCTTCTCCCTGGATTTCTGCAACAAGAGATAAACTTGATGTTAAATCATTTGTAAACTGATCTGCATATGCACTCCAATCATAACCATCTTTAATGCTGACTACTAAAGCTTTCTTGGTTTCATTAGATGATTTTGTTTCATCTTTAAGCTCAGGCATAGGAAGACTTTGATAAGGCTTTTGAAAAGTCTTCTGAGCTGGTTGAAACCTTTGATTTCTAGAACTTGATTGAGCATTTCCTCTATTATTCCTTGGAGCTTTGCATTCTTTGGAGAAGTGTCCATAACTATTACAGTTAAAACATCTAGATTTTGACTTGTCAAATCCAACAGTCTTGTTAGCACTTGGCTTGTATTTCCTGTTGACATATGAATGTTTTTGTGTCCTGTAGGCAATCATCACCATCTGCCAGTTTAAGTCCATCTCTTCAACATCTTCAGGATCCATATCAAACAAATCCTGCAAAACAAAATCTAGTTGATTTAAATGGCTACCTTGATATGCTTGAAAACTAGCCATAAATACAGTGAATGCAGTTTTAGACTCTTCATCCTCTAATAGGATGTTTATCACATTTAACTTTGCTAGATTTAGCAGAGTTAGATGAAGAAGTCTCTGTTTGAACATTAGATGTTTGGGACTGAGAATTAGGAGGAGATTGAGAATGAGACTGAGTTGTATAAGTAGGAGCACTGGTAAATGATGAGTCAGTGAAAAATCCTGCTCTAACAAACAAATCTCCCTCTTCTTCTGTACTTTTCTCACTTTTTGCCATGAAAGCATTCTCAATAGTGGTTGCAGGAGAAGCAACAAACTGATACTGAGACATTAATGCCGCTCTATCATTGTTCCTTGAACTTTCATCAATCTCTACTGACTCTATCTTGGCAATAAGTAGATCTAGATCCATAGGGAACTTCTCAGTATGCTTTAGTAAGGTTACTGTTTGTTTCCATGATGATGGTAAAGCATTGAGTAGTCTGAGATTTAGATCTTCAAGATCAGGCTTAATACCAGCTGTTGACATCTCATCTGATTTATGGTTTCTCCAGACAAATGTTGAAACAATTCTAATTGTCTTTTCAACTTTTGTTTCTTGAGATTTTGAATCTCCTTGCCTCCTTCACAAATGATCTTTAAGGCTTTATATAGAGTGTATCCAATTTGATATGCATCAAGCCTTGCAAGAACTTCCAAAGGTAGTCCTTTACACATCAAGGAATATGCTTTAATATCATTCTTTACTCTTTCAGATCATCTCCTTGAAGACCATCTTCAGGATAGGGTTCTGGAGAATCTTTGGTATAAACAAATCCTCTGTCAGGCCCATCAGTGATTATAGGAATGTATGGTCCTTTTTCTATAGATTTCCAAAGATCAGTGTCAATGGAATTAAAATGCTGTTTTAGCCTAAGAGACCAAATTTTGAAATCAGCTCTATTTTTAAGTTTTGGAACTCTATTTTCAGAATCTTCTGATTTCACCATTCTTATATTTTTGTTGTTTTTCTTAGATTTTGAATTAAGAAAATAAATGCAAAAGTTTTTGAAAAATTTTCTTTTTTTAAAAAAATTCTAAGTGTCAAAGGTGATACGCCTGAACAGTGATTATACTCCCAAACAGTTGATGCGCCTGAGTTGAGAAACGTCTAAGGAAATGCCTTAGAAAATTTTCCAAAACGCCCAAGTTGATGCGTCTAAACAGTTTTAAAACGCCTGAACAGTTGAAATGTGCCTGAACAGTTGATATGCGCCTATACAGTTGTCATGCGCCTAAACAGTTGTAAAGCGCCTCAACAGTTGTCAAACGTCTAAACACTTATAATCTGTCTCAACAAAGATGATGCGTCTGGCCTTTTTCTCTTCAACAATAGTCAAACGTCTGAACTAAAAAACGTCCACACAGTGTTAATGCGCCTAAACTGTAGTCAAACGCCTAACACTTAGACAAATTTTTCAGCCAATCTCAACCCATGCGCCACATTCATCATGTTCATATGAATGTAACTAACTCAAATCTTCTGAAATTCTTCAAATATTGATGAATTGGATTGAAACTTTCTAATTAAGTGTGTTTTATACCGATAATCATTCTTCTAACATCAAATTCTTTCAATATCAACAACAAATCAATCAATTTTGAGATTTTCAGTCCAAAAAATATAAACCTTTTTCGAACACAAATTCAACAAATTGACTTGAATTTGATGAATTTAACTGCTAATTGTGATTCAAATCATGTTACTGATGATGAAACACATACGAAATTCACAAATTTTCAATTGAATTGTATATCAATCACAGATTCAGTGAAATTTTTGAGTTTGACAACTTCAAAAATCACTCACTAACAGCTTACCAACAGCTCTGATACCAATTGATAGGATCAAATGTACCAATCTGTGATGATGTATGAACACAATTCAATGAAATACAAACAAAGTAATCAAATCAAGCAAGATATCAACAAAATTCATAGTTTCATTAATATCAAGCAAAGACAAATTACAAAGTATGTAAGCAAGTTCGAATTCAACTCGTTTACTACTACCTGTAAGTCTAAGCTATTTATAATGAAACAAAAAGGAACTAACTAATTACAAAACTAGTCCCTATACTATTACAAAGTACTAAAAAGACATCTAAAGACAACATGTTAATCTTTCTAGTGCACTAACAATGGCCATTAAGAACTAGGAAGCACCAAAGAATCCGACCAAGGTGCGACAATTCCTAGGTCTGGAAAGTTATTACTGGCGTTTCATTGAAAATTTCTCCAAAATAGCCCAACAATTGACGACTTTAACCCAAAAAAACAAGAAGTTCGATTAGGGTGATAAACAGGAAGCATCATTTTAATTATTCAAGCAAAAACTGTATTGTGCACCAATTCTGTCCCTACCATAGGGAACCGATGGTTTTGTGGTGTACTGTGACGCATCATGACACTTGGTTATGTCCTGTTGCAACATGACAAGGTTATTGCTTACGCCTCGACAATTGAATGTGCATGAAAAAACTTACACTACTCATGAGCTAGAATTGGGAGCTATCATTTTTTCACTAAAGATTTGGCGGCACTATTTGTATGGTACCAAGTGTACTATATTCACTGACCATAAAAGCCTTCAACACATCTTCGGTCAGAATGAACTGAACATGAGACAATGCAGGTGGGTCGAGTTACTAAACAACTATGATTGTGAGATTCGTTATCACCCTGAAAAGGTCGCCAGTTGTAGCGGACGCTCTGAGCAAGAAAGAACGAACCAAGACCTTGCGAGTGCGAGCGTTGGGAATGACGATCCATACAAGTCTAACTATTCAAATTCTTGATACTAAATCTGAAGCACCAAAGGAACAAAATTTGAAGGACGAATCTCTTCACGGCATGGATAAACAATTTGAGATCAAGTCTGATTGGGCTCGCTACTTCATGAACCAAATTTGGGTACCAAGTTTTGGAAACATAAGAGATCTTATGATGAATAAGGCACAATACTCCATCCACCCGGGCTCCGATAAGATGTATCAGGACCTAAAGGAGTTCTAGTGGCCTAATATGAAAGCTGACATAACCACATATGTTAGCAAGTGCTTCACATGTTCAAAGGTTAAGGCAGAATATCAGAAGCCATCAGGATTACTGCACCAACCCGAAATTTCACAATGGAAATGAGAACAAATTTCTATGGACTTTATCATAAAACTATCCAAGACATCCTTCGGTTGTGATACGATTTGGGTAATTATGGACCAACTAACAAAGTCTGCATATTACCTACCAATTAAGGAAACTGATAAAATGGAAAGGTTGACCATAATCTATCTTAAGGAGGTTTTCTCAAGACGTGGAATGCCAATCTCCATTATTTCCGATTATGACAGTTGATTTACCTCTAAATTCTGGCAATCGCTATAAAAGGCCTTCAACACACCATTGGATATGAGTACCGCATCCCCAAACGGATGGTCAGAGCGAAACGACTATCCAAACATTGGAAGACATGCTTAGAGCTTGTGTGGTAGACTTCGGACACCATTGGGGAACTCACCTACCTTTAGCTGAGTTTTCTTAAATAACATTTATCACACTAGTATCAAAGCTGCACCATTCAAAGCGTTATACGGAAGGAAGTGTTGATCGCCATTTGGTTGGATAGAGGTAGGCGATAGCCAACTTACTGGTCCTGAGATCATACACAAGACAAATAAAAGATCACTCAGATTCAGAACCGTCTCAAAGCTGCACGTGACCGTCAAAAAAATACGCTGACGTGAGATGCAAACCATTGAAATTCCAAGTGGGAGATAAAGTTCTACTTAAAGTCTCACCTTGGAAAGGAGTTTTTAGTTTTGGTAAACGTGGTAAGCTAAACCCTAGATACATTGGACCATTTGAAATCCTAGAAAGGATTGGACCCATAGCTTACAAACTCAAACTACCACAAGAGTTTAATGGTGTTCATGACACTTTTCACGTGTCAAATCTGAAGAAGTATTTGTCAGATGAAACCCTAGTTATACCACTTGGCGAATTTCACATTGATAATCAAATTCATTTTATTGAGAAACCTATAGAGATCATGGATTGAGAGGTGAATAGGATGAAACAAAGCCGCATTCCCATAGTGAAAGTCTGGCGGAATTCCAGACTAGGACTAGAATTTACTTGGGAATGCGAGGATCAAATAAACTCAAATACCCTTACTTGTTTGAAACCCTAGCGACTATTGAAGACACTAACTGAATTTCAGGACAAAATTATTTTAACATGGGGAGTGTATGACACCGGTAGTTTCCGGTCTATACCCGGCTTGGCTTAGTCATAGTTATGCATATTATACATGAAGTTGAATTGAGTTCTAACTATTTAAGTTAATTCCATGCATTGCAAGACTTCATTTATAACATTCCATGCATCAGTGATTCGATGTAAATACCATTTTTACACGCGGCACAACCGGTACACATGAATATTGGTGATAATTAATATATATACATACTAATAAATAATTTAAAGTGTCTCAAAGTATTTTAGATTGTAAATTAAATACATTGGAAAAGCTTAAATTTATAAATAAAGCTAATCGCGTAAGTTGATATTTTAGCCGGAACGGATTCTTTTAACGCGATTAATAGATACGCGATGCATCATTAACATACTATCAATATTAAAATATATGATATTATACAAGTTTTATAATATGTTAATGTAGTTTCAAAATTAAAAAGTAAAAATATAAAAGTATGTAAAAATAACAATAGTGTAAAAAATACCACCCAAATACCCAATACTACACAAAAATTCAAAAACCAAACCCCACCCCCCCTTTTGGATGTCCCTCTTACCCTCCCCCTCTTTCTTTTCCTTTCTTCTTTTCTTGTCAAATCTCTACAAGACTACTTTGTATTTTTGTAAACTTTTGAAACTTAGATTATTAGGAACTTTTTTAAAAATAGGGTTTTTAGAGAGAGAATGTTGACAAGAGGGGTTTTTCTTTTTGAGTTTTGACATTAGGGGTACCCGCCCTTGCCATGGGCGGGTTCTCTATCTTGGTCAACATGCACATGAGAATCCATGTGAATGCAGCAGCTGTCAAATCAAACTCAGAACTCGCCCCTGCCATGGGCGAGTTCTCAAAAAACAAAATTTATTTTTTAGGTGGTGAGCAAAAATTAAACTATGATTAGTATATTATATATGTTAATAAAAAATATTGACATGTATATGCTTGGGAGTATAACATGTAAGCAAATATACATTTCTCACCTTAATTACAAATAAAATTATCATCCAAAAATTCAATTTATCGTGGACTTTGGATTACCATATTATATAATAACAACATTTAAACAAAAGGTTGAAGGGTTTGTTAGAACATAAAAGAAAGTTTAACCATTTAAACTTTCAGAAAAACGCAGCGGAATAACAACTTTAAAACGATTTTATAAGCTGAAAATTATGTTCTTTAGGTGACCATATAAGTGTTTAAAACAAACCCATAAATCAAAGGATCATAATATGTGAATAAACATGCTATGTGTACATAAAAACAACACAATATGGCAGCCACAAAGGGGCTGCCAAACTACCTCTTTCAGCAGTTAGAAGTCGACCAAAGAAAGAAGTTAGAAGGGAGAAATATGGCCAAAGCTTTAAGGTTGGATGTCCTCAAATGTTGACTCCCACAAAGCTCTAAGTAAGCATCAATCTTGCTTGGATTTGGACACCAAAAACACCAAAATGAAAGCTGCCAAAAGACCTTCAAGATAGTGAACTTCCAGCAGCAAATTTGATGATGTGGGAAGATGAAATTGACCAAGGTTCCAAGAGGAGGAACCCTCAAGTGTGTATACCCCAAGCTTATCTTGCAAACACACCTTCTTGTTAGGAAGAAACAAGACAAAAGCTCCAAAAACCCTCAACTTTCAGCTGCTAGAACCGAGATTTTGAGAGAGAATAGAGAGCTTTTTCTTGTTTGCATGTATTGTGAATGGTTGAGAAAAGGAGAACCCCAAGACCACTTAATGTGTGTGTTCTTCTCAAAACAAAATGGTCCAATGAGAAAATAGAGGGGGGACGGCCAAAACTCATTCAAAATGGGTTTTCCCTCTTTAAATTAAACACATACACACACATTAAAATGGTCTTGCAACTAGACATATAATTACCATTTAATTGTATGTACAAGTTTTATAACTTATAAAATTAACCAATTAACTTATAAGTTATAATTTCTCATTATTATTTGGTGTTATTTAACTCATTTAAATACCACTTCAAATAATATTGTTGAACAAAATATTTTAATAAGTTGTTCCACCTCATATGCAACTTATTTAGAAAACCCATTTTCTAAATTGGTGTAAATATTTAACTGCATGATCATATCATCAACTAAATAGTAATTGGTGTTTGCTAAGCTTGTTATTGGGTATAACCCGACTTGGATCATGACATACTAACCGCATCAATGTTCTATGTGTAGGGGTTTTAACATGTTTATCAAAGCTTCATACAACATGATTTATATGAAAACGCAGCGGAATAATATTTTAAAACATATTAAGATCTGATTATAAAACCCATTTTATAATAACCCCAAGCCATGGATCTTTATACATAATGCATACAAATGAAAGAACACTAGATAGTCAAGAAACTACAACCTTTGTAGCTTCCTAAACCCGAAAATAAGAAGATGAGGATGATGAGATTTGAGGCTGAAACTTCAAGCAAGAAATCCTCAAGAGGTGATACCCCAAGCACGTGCAAAACACCTCTCTTTGCTAGGATCGAACACCAAGTTGTAGTCTCTCTTCCTTGTGAAGTTTTTCAGCCAAGAACCTAAACTTGAAGCTGAAAATTGTTCTTCTCTTGTTCAAAATCCGAAATCTTGAAAGAGAGAGAGAGAGAGAGAGAGAGAGTTCTTGTGTGTAGGTTGAGTGTATGTGTAAAATGAATTGATGAGGAGCTAATGCATGTACTTGGAACAATAAAAGGCATTCCCAAGACACACACCAAGGGGGCGGCCGAATGGCTCCCCATTGTCTCACCCAAAATTCAAATTTTTATTAAAATTCCATTCATACAATCCACCCTTTTGTAAAATTAAACCAATTTAATTTTATAACACATACAACTAGTCTTTTGTTATTGTTTAACTAATTTAAACAATGCACAAGAAATCCCTCATGAACAAATTACATTATTTATAATGATGTTCATCTACAAAAGTAATTATTTAGAAAATCCAATTTTCTAAATTGGTGTAACTTATTATTTGTATGATCTTATCAACAAATAAATTTTCTTTCGGTGTTTGTTTGGCTTGTTATTGGGTATGACCCGACTTGGATCATATCACACTAGCCACATCAATTTAATATGAATCTTGGGCAGATCAAATCTTTCAATCTCCCACTTGCACAAGATTTATAGAAGATTGATGCAAGCAGCAAATAACGCCTAGCAACGGTTTGCTACCCCTAATGTATATGACTAAGTGCCATTCAATAACATCATCCTTTTCAAGTACCTTACTTGAATATGTTTTAGGTGAATTAATCATCTATCCTTTTGTTGCAGATGTCATGTTAAATCCAAGAGACACAGAATAGTCATTCTCCGATGATTTAACTTTAACAGGCCTTAGACATCTAACTCTCAACGAATAAGAGGAACAAATTCCATCTTGATTACATACGTCTCTCACAATCACCTCATGTCATACCTGAACTCAGCCTTATGTACCTGCCTTTTCAGAACAGCAAAGGACTAAGTCAAAGTACAATACTTGGTGAATATCGAGACCCAATATGTATCTCAGGTCTGAGGATACAATGATATTCGCCTTTACTCAAAATTTCTTATGACTAATCAGAAGATTCCATGTAGAAATAATTGAGAGCGGGTCAGTCCAATATCTATATCCCATAGATATCAATGAACCTTGGTAGCAACCTCTTGCTTTGTATTCATACCTTATGAATATCAACCAATCCAAGTTCATTATAGTCTTACATTCATAATTGTTCCCACAAGTATGATCGACTACGAACGTTTAGAATAACTTATTTATTCACGGATTTAAACATGCTAAAATAGAAGAACAAATGAATATTATAACCATGTAATTAAGTCAAATAACATAAGTTCCAATATTCAAATATAAAGTACAACATTAAACCCAGTCACTAGAATATCTAAGTCCCATGGCACAAACATGACCTTCATGCTTTGCCTTTTCAAGGAGTTTTGTGAGTGGATCCGCAATGTTTTTATCAGTGTGGACTTTACGAATACATATCTTTCCTTTTTCAACTTCATCCCTTATGTAGTTGAATCTCCGTTCAATGTGCCGAGTCTTTTGATGAGCACGAGGTTCCTTGATTTGAGCAATCGCACCCTCGTTGTCACAAAAGATCTCTAGGGGATCCTGAATGGAAGGGACTACCCCTAGATCGGCTATGAATTTCTTCAGCCATGCAGCTTCCTGTGCTGCCATTGAAGCGGCGACGTATTCTGACTCTGTAGTGGACAACGCTACGACTTCTTGCTTTGAGCTTTTCCAAGAAATAGCTCCGCCATTTAGAATAAAGATGTACCCTGATTGAGATCGTGAATCATCTCGATCGGTTTGGAAACTCGCATCCGTGTAACCTTTTACAACGAGTTCCTCTTCACCAGACCCGTAGATCAAGAACATGTCCTTAGTCCTCCTTAGGTATTTCAGAATGTTCTTGACAGCCATCCAATGACTATCACCAGGATTTTGCTTGTATCTACTTGTCATGCTTAAAGCGCATGACACGTCCGGTCTAGTGCATATCATTGCATACATGATGGATCCTATAGCAGATGCATATGGGATTGCCTTCATCCTATTTTGCTCCTCCTTGGAGCTTGGACATTGAGTTGTACTCAATATTGTCCCTCTTTGAATAGGTACAGTACCTTTCTTAGAGTTTTCCATCTTGAACCTTTTCAAGATTTTGTCAATGTATGCACTTTGATTCAAACCAATCAGCCGCCTTGATCTATCTCTATAGATCTTTATTCCCAGAATATAGGCGGCTTCACCAAGATCCTTGATGGAAAAACAACTTCCAAGCCAGGTTTTTACACCTTCCATGGTTGGAATGTCATTTCCAAATAGTAGTATGTCATCAACATACAATACTAGGAAGGTTATTGTGCTCCCACTAGCCTTTTTATACACACAAGCCTCATCAGCGTTTTTGATGAAGCCAAATTTCTTTACTTCATCATCAAAACGGTGATTCCAACTTCTCGATGCTTGTTTCAATCCATAGATTGATTTCTTTAACTTGCATACTTTGTTAGGATGTTTTGGAACAACAAAACCTTCAGGCTGAACCATATAGACATCTTCCTCAAGATATCCATTTAGGAAAGCGGTTTTGACATCCATTTGCCAAATCTCATAATCATAATGAGCTGCTATGGCAAACAATATCCTTATAGACTTAAGCATTGCAACAGGTGAGAAGGTTTCATCATAATCAACCCCTTGAGTTTGAGTGAAACCCTTTGCTACAAGTCTAGCTTTGTAAGTATCCAAGTTTCCATGCATATCGGTTTTCTTCTTGAAAACCCACTTACTTCCAACTACTTTGGAATTAAGAGGTGGCTCAACAAGTTCCCAAACTTGATTGTCATACATGGATTGCATCTCAACGTTCATGGCCTCAAGCCATTTGTCACAATCCAAATTGGACACTGCATCATGATATGTGGCTGGTTCATCTGAATCCACCACATAGCATCCATCCATGAAAAATCCATATCTTTCAGGTGGATTACTAGTTCTACCACTTCTGCGAACGTTTTGTGTGTATTGATCAACCCCTTGATCATCCTCAACGTCCTCACGTTGAGTGCTAGTTTCAACCAAACGTGCATCGGGCTGTGTTTCTTGATCCTCCTCAAGATCCACTGTTCTATTGCTAATTCCTTCCATAAGGAACTTAGTTTCTAAGAACTCACCCTTTCTGGAAACAAACACCTTTTGTTCCAGTGGATCATAGAAATAATATCCCATAGAATCTCTAGGATATCCAACAAAGATACACTTGGTGGATCGGACTTCTAATTTGTTTGGGGTGGGAGTCTTAACATAAGCCTCACAACCCCAAACCCTTAAGTATGATAGGGATGGAACTCTTCCATGCCATATCTCAAAAGGTGTCCTTTCCACCTTCTTGGTTGGGGCCATATTCAGAATACGAGCCGCGGAGAGCAAAGCGAAACCCCAAAATGATAGAGGCAATGTGCTTCTAGCCATCATAGATCGGACCATATCCAATAAGGTTCGATTCCTCCTCTCAGACACACCATTATGTTGTGGTGTTCCAGGTGGAGTGAGTTGTGAGACAATCCCACAACTCCTAAGATGATCTTGAAAAACATCACTTAGGTATTCGCCACCTCTATCGGTGCGGAGAATTTTAATTGACCTGTTGAGTTGATTTTCTACTTCATTCTTGAAGATTTTGAACATTTCAAAAGCTTCATCTTTGTGCCTTAATAAGTACACATACCCATAGCGACTATAATCGTCGGTAAAGGTAATGAAGTATCTCTCACCATTCCTAGTCATTGGCTTAAAAGGACCACATACATCCGAATGTATGATACCTAATAAATCTTTTGCCCTTTCGTTAGTTCCACTAAAGGGTGCCTTAGTCATTTTTCCTTGTAAACAAGATTCACATACATCAAATGAATCACATTCATTTGTTTTTAAAAGACCATTCTTTTGAAGTATTTGTATACGTTTCTTGTTTATATGACCAAGACGGCAATGCCAAAGGTAGGTATCATTCAAATCTAATTTGAGTCTTTTGGTGGTTGCTTGGTATATTGAGCTATCATATGTTACGTTTTCATGAACCAATTCATAAATACCATTACAAGGTATAGCCTTAAAATAAAATACATGATTTAAAGAAACATGAATATCATTGTCAACAAACTTGAAATCATAATCACATTGTCTTAAACGGGAAACAGAAATTATGTTCCTGGTCAAGCTAGGAGCATATAATACATTGTTCAAAATAACTTCCAAACCATTTGGAAGTTTCAAAATGTAGTCTCCTTGGGCTTCCACATGAACCTTTGCACCATTGCCCATGAAGAGACTTATTTCCCCTTTCTCATAATGCTCATTTCTTTTGAACCCCTGCAACAAATTGCAAATGTGAGTTCCACATCCGGTATCTAATACCCATGTGTTAGAAGAAATAACATTTAATTCTATATGTATCATGTATATTATACCTGAGGTTTGCCCCGCATCCCTCTTTTCTCTCAACTCTTTGAGATAGACTGGACAATTTCTCATCCAATGCCCTATCTCACCACATTTGAAGCATGGGTCGTTTACAGCAACCTTTTGCTTCTTCTCCTTGGGCTTCGGAGGTTCCGCCCTAACAACCATCTTCCCCTTTCCTCCAACGTGCCCCTTTCCTTTGGCAACATTTGCCTTGGGAGGGGGTAGAGACCTCTTCCTTCTCCCACCTTCATTAATGGTGAGAACGGGTAAAACCCTTTTCCCCATTCCCGCCTCAGCTGATTTGAGCATCGAATGAAGTTCATTTATGCTCTTGTCCCACCCGTTCATGTTGTAATTCATGACGAATGCCTCAAACTTTTTAGTTAGGCCATTAAGGATCAAATCCGTGGCCAACTCCTTTGAGACGGGACAGTTCAGCCTTTGAAGGCGGTCGATGTGGCTTTTCATCTTAAGAACATAAGATGAAACTGATTGGGATTCCTCCATCCGACATGCATGAAGCGCTCGAACCGTTTCGAAGCGCTCCACTCTAGCTTGTTGCTGGAACGTTTCCCGCAGCTGAGTGATCATGTCATAGGCTCCATGGAGCTCATACTCCTTTTGGAGTTCGGGTGTCATACTTGCTAACATTAAGCAAGAGACTTGGATGGAGTCTTCCGTATATCTAACCCAATCATTATAGGCCTCCACATCCTCCTCGTTAGGTTCATCGGGGATGGGATCATCAAGAATGTAGGCCCGCTTTTCTTGCTTGAGAACAATTCTCAAGTTGCGGTACCAATCCATGAAGTTGTTAGGTGTTAGACGATCCCTTTGAAGGATCGCCCTAAGAGATTGGTTGTTTTGGTTTGGTACATCGTTATTAGTGTTGGTGTGATCGGCCATCTACAAGATTTTACAAAGTTCCATTTTAGTAATCGTTGATATAATTATACATTTCATTTATTAATACCCTTTATGTCTCATAGACTATTAATAAAAAAAAATTTTTAGAATCCAACGTTATATTTAAATATTGGTTAGGTGACCTTTATCCCATTATTTAAATAAACAAGGTAGTCATAAATGACAATTGCAACCCATTGCAACTTCTAATGGTATGGGATCATTAAACATCTTATGTTTATAACGGCATGTTTACCCCATCAACACCTTTTATAAAACACATTTTAGGTGATCCATTCAATATATTTTATAAATCAAGTCGTCCTACTTACACACACGTGTGAGTTTACCACATAAGTGGTTAGGTGACCTTTATCCCACAAACATGGTATTATCACCTCAAGTTACAAGTTCCCTCAAAGTGGTTAGGTGACCTTTATCCCACTAAGAGTTTGCAAGTAACCTAAGTGTTGTGTAAAAGGATGGTGTTTAACTTGTTTTTCAAAAGGGATTTATAATTTCACAATTCATGTTTTTAGAAAAATCCATGTACTATATGATTGTATGCATTCAACCATATGGTACCTATTTGGTTCTTATAAATAAAACCCATTTTATTTTGCAAACATTAACTCCTTTTTATAGACCCATTCTATTTTGCTTAATGATTTGAGAACCAATTTCTTGTATTAGCTTGTTCTAGGTGATGTTTGTTAATGACATCCAAATATCCAAAACAAAACAACATCATAAGCATTCAACCAAGCATAACCAAACAATCCATATATGCATAACAAAGCATACTAAGTTGAGCACACTTGTTTAGCCAAAACAAGTGTGTCAAAAGGTCTTGTCCTAAGGGTTAAGAACATGACACATGGTTGACAAAAGGAACTCCCACTTGAATCCACATCTTCAAGCATCCTCTTTGTCCATCTTTTCTTCAAGTCTTGATCTTGAGCATCCTTACAAAATATGTATCCTAATACATTTTTCTAGTAAAGATAAACTCCTAATCTATTTATTACAAACCATATGAATGAATAGATTACAAAACAAGACTTAAAACAAAATAAATTATTACATGCCCAAATGAATACAACATGACAATCAATCATTCAATCCAAGTGGTCTAGGCTTTGTTATGCATAAACAACAACAATATATCCAAACATACATAAGAAGTCGATTTTTGGCAGCCCCTTAAAACCCATGTTTTTGGCCAACATAAACCAAGAACAAATGGGTTTAGTCCAAGCAAACAATAATCTTATAAACTAGAGTTTTAAAGATCCTAATATGCATAATATAGCATCTTTAAAACATCAAAAGGGGGCACCAAAATAGCCCCTTAAACCCACGGTTTTGGGCTGTCCAAAAGAAAGCAAAGTGTAATATATGTATGCATATGTATAAGTGGCTCTTGATGCCATTGTAGGGGTTTTAACATGTTTATCAAAGCTTCATACAACATGATTTATATGAAAACGCAGCGGAATAATATTTTAAAACATATTAAGATCTGATTATAAAACCCATTTTATAATAACCCCAAGCCATGGATCTTTATACATAATGCATACAAATGAAAGAACACTAGATAGTCAAGAAACTACAACCTTTGTAGCTTCCTAAACCCGAAAATAAGAAGATGAGGATGATGAGATTTGAGGCTGAAACTTCAAGCAAGAAATCCTCAAGAGGTGATACCCCAAGCACGTGCAAAACACCTCTCTTTGCTAGGATCGAACACCAAGTTGTAGTCTCTCTTCCTTGTGAAGTTTTTCAGCCAAGAACCTAAACTTGAAGCTGAAAATTGTTCTTCTCTTGTTCAAAATCCGAAATCTTGAAAGAGAGAGAGAGAGAGAGAGAGAGAGTTCTTGTGTGTAGGTTGAGTGTATGTGTAAAATGAATTGATGAGGAGCTAATGCATGTACTTGGAACAATAAAAGGCATTCCCAAGACACACACCAAGGGGGCGGCCGAATGGCTCCCCATTGTCTCACCCAAAATTCAAATTTTTATTAAAATTCCATTCATACAATCCACCCTTTTGTAAAATTAAACCAATTTAATTTTATAACACATACAACTAGTCTTTTGTTATTGTTTAACTAATTTAAACAATGCACAAGAAATCCCTCATGAACAAATTACATTATTTATAATGATGTTCATCTACAAAAGTAATTATTTAGAAAATCCAATTTTCTAAATTGGTGTAACTTATTATTTGTATGATCTTATCAACAAATAAATTTTCTTTCGGTGTTTGTTTGGCTTGTTATTGGGTATGACCCGACTTGGATCATATCACACTAGCCACATCAATTTAATATGAATCTTGGGCAGATCAAATCTTTCACTATGTGTCTTGGGCATATAGAATCTAACAATCTCCCACTTGCACAAGGTTCATAGAAGATTGATGCAAGTAGTAAATACCGCCTAACAACGGTTTACTACCCTTAATACGCATGACATATAGCCATTCAATAACATCATCCCATTCAAGTATCCTACTTGAAATGATTTAGGTGAATTAATCATTTATCCTTTTGTTACAGATGTCATGTTAAATCCAAGAACATAGAGTGATCATTCCTTGTTGATTTAACTTATCAGGCCTTAGACATCTAACTCTCAACGAATAAGAGGAACAAATTCCATCTTGACTACATACGTTTCTCACAAACACCTCGTGTCATACCTGAACATACCCTTATGTGCTGTCTACTATTTCAGGACAGTGAAGAATAAGTTCAAGGTATAACACTTGGTGAATATCAAAACCCAATATGTATCTCAGGTCGGAGGATACCAAATGATATTCGCCTTTACTCAAATTTACTTATGATCAATCAATAAGATTCCATGTAGTAAAATTTGAGATGCGGGTTAGTCCAATATTTGTATCCCACAAATATCTATGAACCTTGGTAGCAACCCATTGCTCTATATTCATCCTTATGAATATCAACCAATCCAAGTTCATAATAGTCTTACCCTCACACTTGTTCCCACAAGTATGAACGACTACGGACATTTAGAGTAAACAATTTACTCATGGATTAAACATGCTAAATTGGAACATTAATTGAAGCATTATAACCAAATAATTTTATTCAAATAACAGAGAGTTCCACATATCCAAATACAAAATTTACAGATCAAATCCAATCACTAGAATATCAAAGTCCCATGGCACAAGTATGACCTTCATGCTTTGCCTTTTCAAGGAGCTTCGTGAGAGGATCCGCAATGTTCTGATCCGTGTGAACTTTGCGAATACATATCTTTCCTTTTTCAACTTCATCTCGTATGTAGTTGAATCTCCGCTCAATGTGCCTAGTCTTTTGATGAGCACGAGGTTCCTTGATTTGAGCAATCGCACCCTCGTTATCACAAAAGATCTCTAGGGGGTCCTGAATGGAAGGGACAACCCCCAGATCGGCAATGAATTTCTTTAACCATGCAGCTTCTTGAGCTGCCAATGAGGCGGCAACATATTCTGATTCTGTAGTTGATAGAGCCACCACATCCTGTTTGGAGCTTTTCCCAGAGACCGCTCCTCCATTCAGAATGAAAATATATCCCGATTGTGACCGAGAATCATCACGATCGGTTTGGAAACTCGCATCCGTGTAACCTTTTACAACGAGTTCCTCATCCCCGGGTCCATAGATTAAGAACATATCTCTTGTCCTCCTCAGGTACTTAAGTATGTTCTTAACAGCCATCCAATGACTGTTTCCAGAATTTTGCTGGTAACGGCTTGTCATGCTTAAGGCGCATGACACGTCCGGTCGAGTGCATATCATCGCATACATGATGGATCCAATAGCAGATGCGTATGGGATTGCCTTCATTTTATCTTGCTCATCCTTTGAGCTTGGACATTGAGTCGTACTCAATATCGTTCCTCTTTGAATAGGTACGGTACCTTTCTTAGAGTTCTCCATCTTGAACCTTTTCAAGATCTTATCAATGTATGCACTTTGATTCAAACCAATCAACCGCCTTGATCTATCCCTATAGATCTTTATTCCCAGAATATAGGCGGCTTCACCAAGATCCTTGATGGAAAAACAACTTCCAAGCCAGGTTTTCACACCTTCCAAGGTTGGAACGTCATTTCCAAATTGTAGTATGTCATCAACATACAATACTAGGAAAGTTATTGTGCTCCCACTAGCCTTCTTATACACACAAGCCTCATCAGCGTTTTTGATGAAGCCAAATTTCTTTACCTCCTCATCAAAACGATGATTCCAGCTTCTAGATGCTTGTTTCAATCCATAGATTGATTTCTTTAACTTGCATACTTTATTAGGATGTTTTGGATCGACAAAACCTTCAGGCTGAACCATGTAGACATCTTCCTCAAGATATCCATTTAGGAAAGCCGTTTTGACATCCATTTGCCAAATCTCATAATCATAATGAACAGCTATGGCAAACAATATCCTTATAGACTTTAGCATCGCAACAGGTGCGAAGGTTTCATCATAATCAACCCCTTGAGTTTGAGTGAAACCCTTTGCTACAAGTCTAGCTTTATAAGTATCCAAGTTTCCATGCATATCGGTTTTCTTCTTGAAAACCCACTTACTTCCAACTACCTTGGAATTAAGAGGTGGCACAACATGTTCCCAAACTTGATTGTCATACATGGATTGCATCTCAACGTTCTGGCCTCAAGCCATTTTCACAATCCAAATTGGACACTGCATCATGGTATGTGGTTGGTTCATCTGAATCTACCACATAGCATCCATCCATGAAAAATCCGTATCTTTCAGGTGGATTACTAGTTCTACCACTTCTGCGAACGTTTTGTGTGTATTGATCAACCATTTGATCATCTTCAACATCCTCATGTTGAGTGCTAGTTTCAACCAAACGTGCATCGGGTTGTGGTTCTTGATCTTCCTCAAGATCCACTGTTCTACTGCTAGCTCCTTCCATAAGGAACTTTGCTTCTAAGAACTCACCCTTTCTGGCAACAAACACCTTTTGTTCCAGTGGATCATAGAAATAATATCCCATAGAATCTCTAGGATATCCAATAAAGATACACTTGGTGGATCGGACTTCCAATTTGTTTGGGGTGGGAGTCTTAACATAAGCTTCACAACCCCAGACCCTTAAGTATGATAGGGATGGAACTCTTCCATGCCATATCTCAAAAGGTGTCCTTTCCACCTTTTTGGTTGGGGCCATATTTAAAATACGGCCGCGGAGAGCAAAGCGAAACCCCAAAATGATAGAGGTAATGTGCTTCTAGCCATCATAGATCGGACCATATCCAATAAGGTTCGATTCCTCCTCTCAGACACACCATTGTGTTGTGGTGTTCCAGGTGGAGTGAGTTGTGAGACAATCCCACAACTCCTAAGATGATCTTTAAAAGCATCACTTAGGTATTCACCTCCTCTATCGGTACGGAGAACTTTAATCGACTTGTTGAGTTGATTTTCTACTTCATTCTTGAAGATTTTGAACATTTCAAAAGCTTCATCTTTGTGCCTTAATAAGTACACATACCCATAGCGACTATAATCGTCGGTAAAGGTAATGAAGTATCTTTCACCATTCCTAGTCATTGGCTTAAAGGACCACATACATCCGAATGTATGATTCCTAATAAATCTTTTGCCCTTTCGTTAGTCCCACTAAAGGGTGCCTTTGTCATTTTACCTTGTAAACAAGATTCACACACATCAAATGAATCACATTCACTTGTTTTTAAAAGACCATTCTTTTGTAGTGTTTGAATTCTTTTCTTGTTTATATGACCAAGATGACAATGCCAAAGATAGGTATCACTCAAATCCAACTTGAGTTTCTTGGTGCTAGTTTGGTACAATGAACTATTAAAAGTATATTCATGAACCAATTCATAAATACCATTAATGGGTATAGCTTTAAAATAGAACATATCATTTAAAGAAACATGAATATCATTTTCAATAAAAGATAATACATAATCATAAAGTCTTAATTGGGATACAAAAATAATGTTCCTAGTCAAACTAGGAGCATACAAAACATTCTTCAAAATAACATCCAAGCCACTTGGAAGTTTTAGGATGTAGTCCCCACGAGCTTCAACTTGGACTTTTGTTCCATTGCCCATGAAGAGGCTAACATCCCCTTAATTGAAGTCCCTACTTCTTTTGAACCCCTGCAACAAATTGCAAATATGAGTTCCACAACCGGTATCTAATACCCATGTGTTTGAAGATGTAACATTAAGATCAATATGAATCATGTATGTTGTACCTGAGGTCTGCCCGGCATCCCTCTTTGCTTTCAACTCTTGGAGATGGACGGGACAATTTCTTGCCCAATGTCCAATCTCCCCACACTTGAAGCATGGGTCATTAGTAGCAACCTTTTGCTTCTTCTCTTGTGGTTTGGGTGGTACCCTTACCACCCCTTTCCCCTTTCCCCAAACGGGTCCCTTACCCTTGGCAACCTTTGCCTTGGGTGCGGGATAAGGCCTTTTCTTGTTCCCACCTTCATTGATGGTGAGAACGGGTAAAACCCTTTTACCCATGGCCGCCTCGGCCGTTTTCAGCATTGAGTGAAGCTCACCAATGCTTTTGTCCCATGCATTCATGTTGTAGTTCAACACGAATGTCTCGAACTTTTGGTAAGGCCATTAAGGATCAAATCCGTGGCCAATTCCTTCGAGACAGGACAATTAAGCCTCTCGAGGCGGTCAATATGACTTTTCATCTTAAGTACATAAGATGAAACAGATTGGTTGTCGTCCATACGACATGCATGGAGTGCTCGAACCGTTTCGAAGCGCTCAACCCTTGCTTGCTGTTGGAACGTTTCCTTCAGCTGGGTTATCATGTCATAAGCTCCGTGATGTTCATACTCCTTTTGGAGATCCGGAGTCATGCTCGCTAGCATGAGATAAGACACTTGGACGGAGTCCTCAGTGTACTTCAACCAATCGTTGAAGGCCTCCTCATCATCCTCAGTAGGTTGATCGGGGATAGGGTCGTCTAAAACATATGATCGTTTCTCTTGCTTGAGAACGATTCTCAAGTTTCGATACCAATCAATAAAGTTGTTATGATTTAGACGTTCCTTTTGGAGGATCGCTCGTAATGATTGGTTGGACGCGGATGAGTTATCGTGATTTTCATTGTTGGTGGCCATCTACAAAATTTAACAAAGATCTATTTTAGTATTTTCGATATTGCTATTTTAATAATTAATGCCTTTTAAGGTCATTTTTATATTAAAATCTAGAACCCAACATTACATTTAAATTGTGGTTAGGTGACCTTTATCCCACGATTTAAATAAATAAGGTGGTCAACGATTGACGGTTGCAACCATTTGCAACTTCTAGAGGTATGGGATCGACTTTAAACATCATATGTAAAGTCGGCATGATAATCCCATCAACACCATTTGGAAACCATATTTAGGTGATCCATTTAACATGGTTTGCAAATCAAGTTATGCTACTTGCACACACGTGTGAGTTTACCCACATAAGTGGTTAGGTGACCTTTATCCCACCAATGTGGTATCCCCACCTTAAATCACAAGTTCCCTCTAAATGGTTAGGTGACCTTTATCCTATTTAGAGTTTCCAAATGACTCAAGTGTTGTGCAAAAGGATGGTGTTAAACTTGTTTGTCAAAAGTTTAGAGATTTCATAATTCTAGTTTTAGAAAACTCTATGTACTTGTATTTGCATGCTTTCAAATACAAGATACCCTATGGTTCTTTTAATAAAACCCTTTTTATTATAAAATCATTAAATCATTTTAATAACTTTTTATTACATTTAATGATTAAGAACCATCATTTTTATAACTTGTTAAGTTTGTTAATTAGTTTGTAATGCATGTCAAAAATTTCAACCATACAATCAAATAACAAACATACAAACAAGCATAAGCATAAACAACCATAATGTGCATAACCTTAGCTACTATTGTGACCACACTTGTTTGCCATCACAAGTGTGGTCATTTGGTCTTTTCTAAGGTTGGAATACAACACAAAATTGAGGTCTTCTTAGACCCCCACTTGAACTTGCATCCATATGCTTCAAGTTCTTCTTTTGTGTCTTCCTCTTGTGCCTCCTTCCCAAGCATCTTCTTTTACAAAATACATATCCTAATACATATTTTCTAAAAAAAACTAATCTATTATTACATCCCAATGAATAAATAGACAAAATACAAGCACAAAACTTTACAACCCAATTGAATGATTATAATCAAATAAATACATTCAATCCAAACCAAAACAACACAAGGTCTTAAGCTAGGTTATGCACTATCATATGAACAATCATTGACATCATTCAACAAACAAATAAACCCCATTAAACCCTAAATTTTCAGCCAACATAAACTGAAAATTTGGGTTTGTTTGTTCAAACAAACAACAACCAAACATGTCAACCAATTGATATTTCTATCTTTCAAAGTTTAATCATAAGCATGAAGATATAACTTTGAAAGACATGGGGTTTATTCAATCAACCAAAATCAGCCTATTATGAGTTTATAATTATCCTCTAAAACCGATTTTAAAGTACAAAACCAAGCAAGTTATCCACATAACCGGCTCTTGATGCCATTGAAGGGTTTGTTAGAACATAAAAGAAAGTTTAACCATTTAAACTTTCAGAAAAACGCAGCGGAATAACAACTTTAAAACCGATTTTATAAGCTGAAAATTATGTTCTTTAGGTGACCATATAAGTGTTTAAAACAAACCCATAAATCAAAGGATCATAATATGTGAATAAACATGCTATGTGTACATAAAAACAACACAATATGGCAGCCACAAAGGGGCTGCCAAACTACCTCTTTCAGCAGTTAGAAGTCGACCAAAGAAAGAAGTTAGAAGGGAGAAATATGGCCAAAGCTTTAAGGTTGGATGTCCTCAAATGTTGACTCCCACAAAGCTCTAAGTAAGCATCAATCTTGCTTGGATTTGGACACCAAAAACACCAAAATGAAAGCTGCCAAAAGACCTTCAAGATAGTGAACTTCCAGCAGCAAATTTGATGATGTGGGAAGATGAAATCGACCAAGGTTCCAAGAGGAGGAACCCTCAAGTGTGTATACCCCAAGCTTATCTTGCAAACACACCTTCTTGTTAGGAAGAAACACCACAAAAGCTCCAAAAACCCTCAACTTTCAGCTGCTAGAACCGAGATTTTGAGAGAGAATAGAGAGCTTTTTCTTGTTTGCATGTATTGTGAATGGTTGAGAAAAGGAGAACCCCAAGACCACTTAATGTGTGTGTTCTTCTCAAAACAAAATGGTCCAATGAGAAAATAGAGGGGGGACGGCCAAAACTCATTCAAAATGGGTTTTCCCTCTTTAAATTAAACATATACACACACATTAAAATGGTCTTGCAACTAGACATATAATTACCATTTAATTGTATGTACAAGTTTTATAACTTATAAAATTAACCAATTAACTTATAAGTTATAATTTCTCATTATTATTTGGTGTTATTTAACTCATTTAAATACCACTTCAAATAATATTGTTGAACAAAATATTTTAATAAGTTGTTCCACCTCATATGCAACTTATTTAGAAAACCCATTTTCTAAATTGGTGTAAATATTTAACTGCATGATCATATCATCAACTAAATAGTAATTGGTGTTTGCTAAGCTTGTTATTGGGTATAACCCGACTTGGATCATGACATACTAACCGCATCAATGTTCTATGTGTCTTGGGCATATAGAATCTAACAAAGGTCTAATCTACCGTTAAATATAACGGCCCATCTAATCATGTATATAATGTGTGTATAACTAAATACAATAATACATCTATATAATCTGATGTATACGACTTTCAAGTTTAAATTTTATAACGAGTCTCTAATGGTATTATTGACTATAATAATACATCTAACTCACTACAATAGTTCGCTTGCTTGATAGTGGTGACTATAATAATGGTATTATTGACTATATCAAGCAAGCGGAAACGTTAGGGATTCCGAAGGAAGAGGCGATACACAATATTATAGTCAATAATACCATTAGAGACTCATTATAAATTAAAACTTGAAAGTTGTATACATCAAATTATATAGATGTATTATTGTATTTAGTTATACACACATTATATACATGATTAGATGTGCCGTTATATCCAACGGTAGATTAGACCTTTTGTTTAAATGTTATTATTATATAATATGGTAATCTAAATTCCACGACAAATTGAATTTTTGGATGATAATTTTATTTGTAATTAAGGTGAGAAATGTATATTTGCTTACATGTTATACTCCCATGCATATACATGTCAATATTTTTTATTAACATAGACAATATACTAATCATGGTTTAGTTTTTGCTCACCACCTAAAAAATAAATTTTGTTTTTTGAGAAATCGCCCATGGCAGGAGCGAGTTCTGAATTTGATTTGACAGTTGCTGTATTCACATGGATTCCCATGTGCACGTTGACTAAGACAGAGAACCCGCCCATGGCAGGGGCGGGTACCCCTATGTCAAAACTCAAAAAGAAAAACCCATCTTGTCAACTCTCCTCTCTAAAAACTCCATTTTTAAAAAAAAATTGATTATTAGTGATAAAAAAAGGTTATGAACAAAGTAGCATGCCTCCCTATCCCCTTTTGGAATGTCTTCCTCCAAAGTATTAACAAACTCTCCCAAATGAGTTGATTTACCAATTCATGTATGGTTATATATGCAAGCAACCAACACAAATCACCAATACCACCCAACACACTCTTCCCTCTTTCTTGTTTAAAAAATTTGGCCAAAGCATCATCACCGTCACTTCATTTGTTTTTCAACTCATTTTCTATAAATCTTGGGTGATTCAAGTGTCATTGTTGAAGATCAAGTGATTTTTTAAGCTTTCAAGCATATTACATCAACTCTTCCATCTCTTCTTGTTTGTTTTTAGTGAGAGCACTCTCTTTTTGTTTATATATCTTTCATTTCATTATATTATTCATCTACTAGATCATATTTAACAACTTTCATCCCCAAAAGTTATTTTTGTTAAAAATGATGTTTTTGCCAATAAAGAGTTTCAAGGATAATATTTCATACATAACATTTTAACATGAACTAAATAATGATTCTTGTTATTAACAAGTAAATATTCATAGATTCATGTTTGATCAAGTTACTAGTTGGTGTTTTTATAAAAAGTCTTATAGGTTGTTAAAACTCAAGAAAACCTACAAAAAGGTTAGATATGGTTATGGGATTTTAAATATTTACAGGTATTATTATGAATACTTATATATACTCTTCAAGTTATACTAAGTTAATGAGTGGTAATATATTATTATAAAAGTAGGGTTATAACTAGATGAAAATGTGACTAACATGAGACTTTAAAAGGGAAAATTGGAAAAATATGAACTTCATACTTAAATATTATGTTAGTTTTAAGGGTATGTTAAGATGGTAGTAGATGACTTTTAACAAATATGACACATGATTTTGTTGATTTGACGTGGACATAAAATATAAATTTATGGACCTTATAATATTAGTTACTAGGTTACTTAAAAAGGTGGGTTAAGACAAGTTGGAAAATTAACTAAAGTGACTAAGTACTTTATTAAACAGATTTTACTTTATAATATACCAAAATTACATAATAAATTAAAGAAACCCTAATATAATATATGTTAAGAACTAGATAAAATAAAAGAATAATCTTACTAAGAAAATAATTAAAAAATTATTTACGAGTAAATATATGTTTTTACATGGGTTGTTAAATATGAAAGCTAGTAATTTCCTTATATGTTAATATTTTAAAGAGTAAATTACAAATATTGTCCTTTAAGTATTACTAAAATTACGGATCTTATCCTTAAACTTTGATAATTACACTGGATATCCTTAATTTGAAAAATTGTCACACTTTCCGTCATTTTCACTAACTGAAATTAAATATTTCTGTTAAGTTTATAGTAAATATCATTTTTGCCCTAGGACAAAATATGTAAATTACTAATCATATATTTTCTTTCTTTCTTTTATTTATTTACTTTCTTTTCTTATTTTTTTCTCACCACTTTTATTTTACACCCTATCTTAAATATAATTAGTAAATTAATTTTAATTGTAAAAAAAATAATTTCATAATTGATTTTAATATATTATAGTTTTGTTATTTGTTAAATTTTGTTAAGTACTTTTCTGCTAGAACAAATAAAATTTAAAAAACACCTAATAGTTTTTCTAAAAATAAAAATTACATAAACTAAAAATATAATTTACAGAAATTAATAAAAAATAAATGATTAAAACATAAATCAAAACATATATGGGTTTAAATAACCCCGATTAATGACAAATTTTAATAAAACCTAATAGTTTTTCACTAATATATTATTTTATTTTTTTATGTTTTATTTACTTAAATTTTCTTTCTTTCACTCTTATAAACATTTTTGTTTTATAAACTTATCTTAAATATTATTAATTACTTAATTTAAATATAGTATTAAATTCAAATTTTATTTATAGATTATTAAATTCTAATGTTTTCATTTCTTTACTTTATTTATTTCACATTAGATAAAAATTAAACTAGTAACGGTTTATTACACCTTCGCTTTTTAACCCTTTTGGTATAAAAATTTCAACTATATCAAATCGTTAATTTTACGTATTATATTAAAATTTTCAACTATATCAGATCATTAATTTTACGTATTATATTAAAAACCTATCGAATATCGTATGTAATTGGGCCATGGCTTTTTTATTTTACTTAGTTATAAATATTATATGTTAAGTCTTATATATGATTAGGCTTTACTTAATATATAAAGTCTTTAATTGTTCTCATTGTAAAGTTCGCTTTCACTTTAATTTTTAGTGGTTTGTGTTTGATTTAGAACCCATTAGTAACCGTTTTTGTTTAATTAAAACTTCAGAGTAGTTGTTTAAACTTGTCTCGATGGTGAACTTTTAGATGGGTTGGTCATTATTTTATAAAAAAGAGAGAATGAAATGTTAAAAGTCAAACCGAAGCCACGACCCGACGTATAGAACAACCCACTGACCCATGTTGCCACCATATTTTCTATTTTTCTAAAAATTAATTGGGCCAATAATATTTTAACACATCATAAAATTTAGTTAGCATACTTAATGCTTGAATTTTTTCCCGGTTTATTTGCTTCTTTTATAAAAAAAATTAATACATAATCTTTTCATTTTTCCTAAAAATTTTTATATAAATCTTATTGAAACTGGATTTTTTAAATATATTTTATTATAAAATAAATATTAGCCATTTGATAAATGTTTTAAAATAAAATAGTTATTTATTATATATTTTAATATAATAAAAACTAATCATAAATCATATTTGGATGATTAAATTTAATATAATATTATTTTACCTAAGAAAATAATATTATTTCAAAACCCTAGTTTCTATAACTTCATATGTAAATTACATAACTAATTACTAAACACTCGAGTCACGTTTCGGGTCGAGTCAAAATGACATTTAATTACCCAATTATATGCCAACTTTAAGATACAAAGTTTTTTGAACACTTTCAAACGACGTATCATTTATTGATATTTTCTTAACAATATACATATATATATATATATATATATATATATATATATATATATATATATATATATATCACAAATATCCCATCTTGTGTCACCAACGGTTCATCGAGTCAAACACTTTGTTACCAACTGTGTGGATGAAATAGTTGAATGCTCACATTACACGTAAGAGCAATTACTTAGATATAAGTTGACTCGTCTGTTCTAGGTCAAGCTTAGTTTGGAGTTTCCCGAGCACTTTGGATACTTTCAAATTTTCATGACCGACTCACTTCACAGGTCAGTTTCACTGCCCCATTTTTTTCCTTTTGGGGGAGATTATATGCAAATTACTATTTTCTTGGACACATTTACTTGTCGATGGTTTCACAAGTTATATAAGTTGTTTACTTATCGTATGAAGTCCCTTGTTATTGGACCGTTAGTTTATTTCTCAAATTGAGGTAATATTGGATAGTACTATTGGGTTTGACTACCCACACTCGGGTTAATTACACTAACTTGACTCGAGGTCTAAACAGGTGCATTATTAGCCTGTTCAACCACGTGCTTACGGTAGGCACGGGTAGTGGCATTCTATTACAGTTACAGTCTAACTTCGGTTGCGGTGCTTATATAATGTTGTAGGATTGTATGATCAACAATCAAATCATGGAAAGACTTGTGGTCCATTACACTATTTACTATTACTTTAAAACTTGTGAGCTCACCAGCTTTATGTTGACATATTTTCATGCATGTTTTCTTAGGTATTTGATATTTGCATCAAGTTAAGTTAGCATGGATCACATCGCATTTAGGGCCATTCATGCTGTTTAGGACATTTATTGTTGTATTTTTCGTGTTTAAACAATTACATTAGTTCTACGGCTTTTGGAATTTAACTCTAAAAATAATATGTATTTTTAAACTTGTTTGCAACGTATGTTTACCAAATTATATAGTGTTCGGTCAATAACTATGATTCCATGACGTCCATGCCCCGCGGGAAACCGCCATGGTTGGGGGTGTGACAAGTTACTAATTTAGCATCAAGAAATCCCCGATGTCAAAATAAGAAGATCCAAATAAAAGAACCAAGCCAAAGTTACACAAGATATAGGGTGAAGTTCCTAACATAGAGTGAAGTAAAGGTCTCGTAAATATGTATTAGATAGCATCAAGCCAACTATTATCAACTACTCCAAAGTTAGTTCAAAGTAACTCACAAGGCCTATCGTGACATGATATAGATGCAAAATTGCATTTGAGTGAGAACTCTTCTAAACTAAAAACGTGTTCTTAGCTAAGACAACGAACATCATTAAATGATTTATGTGGCAAGTTCAATACTCGTAACATAACATAGCACCATTGAATCGAGAGACTACAACACCAGTATAGCAAGTTGCACATTATCAAATTTACCCAAGCATTATGGCGGTTATGAGTATCCATTTTACACACTTTAGAGTGTTTTTCAAATATATTTTGTAAGGATTACACTTAAAGGCAGATGCAACCAATGAGCTCTCAGCATGCAATACTGAAGTACAAGGAAGTTACTTCGGAAGATTTGATACAACTCAATAAATTATACTAAGTATCAAATCTTCCGAAGCCAAAAGAATATATCAAATCTGAAGTCTTCGGAAGCTTCAAATACAAACTCTTCTGAAGCCAAAGACTGATTCCAAAGACAGAGAATACATGCTTTATCTGATCACCTTTTCACAAAAGCTTAATCACTTTTCGCTGCCATCTCTGAAGACTCACCAACTTAGATGAGTTGGTGAAAAGTCCATACTTCTGTCAACTATAGATTAAGGTCTCTAGTTTGTAACTTTCTATTCTTGTACTTTTATTATATTTGTAATATATTAAGATCTGAGCTATGACATGTCATAGTTAAAAGTCAAAAGATAATCTGCCTTTGACTCTACATTGATCTTGTTGTCTAGATTAGTGTTTCCAGCTGGCTTTTTAAGTATGGTCAGCTGTAGGATGTAGTATAAAGTGTCTCAAGTACTTGTATCTTTATGTATGCTTTGTAACACTTGTAAAAGAACTTGAGAGCAATATAAATTATTTTTGAAAACCAATATTATCTTGTACTTGGTCTTGTCTGTCTCATTACTTGTGTTCTTAATATCATCATAAACCCGGTTCCCTATTTGATTGTTAAGTGTTCTAAGTCTCTCGTCACTGTGAAACTATTGCATTGACCCCCTTCACGGGTCCTGCAATTGGTATCAGAGCATTTTAAGCTCTTGATTGTAAGATCTAACCATCTTAAATCCCTTTAGTTTCATAAAACACTTAACAACTCAAATGGTAGCTCTTACCAAGGCTGATATGGAAACCGATAATATGACAAAATCTCCACTGATCACTCCTGATAACTTTGATACTTGGTGCCAAAGAATGGAAGGCTTTATCAAGTCTCAAGACAGCAGGATGTGGGGATCTATTGTCTCAGGACCTCATGTTTGAAGAACCACTTCAGCTGCTCGTGGTGGTGGTATGATTCCAAAGGAAGTGGCTGACTACTTAGAGGAAGATTGGAAGAAAATTGATGTAGATCATAAGGCCATGACCGCACTCCAAACTGCTCTTCCAAACTCTATCTATAGAAGCTTCAAGAAATGTAAGACTGCAAAGCAACTATAGGATGCGCTGAAGCTCATGTATGAGGGGTCTAATGAAGCAAAAGAATACAAAAAAGACCTCTTAAAGCAGGATTTTGAGAACTTCACCTACAAGACATGTGAAACCATGACTTAACAATACTTCAGGTACTTGAGATTGTGGTTACTCTAATGGATGTTGGAGTAACTCTTGAGAATAGGGACATTGTGAGAAAGTTCATGTCCTCTCTTCCCAGACAATGGACACACTATTGTGTAGTTATTAAAATAACTAAAAACATCAAGACCCTTACTCTCATAAAGTTGTATGGTATACTCAGTGGATACCAGATAGAGATGAACATGCGAAATCCATCTGGCAACTCTTCAAACAATCAGTAGAGTTCAGCCCTTCATGTGGTTGAAAGGGACTGTAGAGAACCACAACATCATCTTCTCTGCTACCCATAAAACTCATAAAAGGGTCCTTTCATCACCTTTCCAGAGACACCAAGGGAGAGCTACATCTAAGGAAGCCCATTCCAATAGATAAGTTCTTCTCAAGACTTTGTGTCTGCTGATGAAAGCAGTGGCAACTTTCTCTTCACTCTTGAAGACGTAGCTTGTATCCATCTAGATGATTTAGAATACATGGAGATAGTCCAGCAAATAGCTCTTCACACTCACAGGGCCAAGAAGTTCTACAAGAGGATAGGTAGAAAGTTTCCCAACAATACAACTAATGGAAAGATTGGACTGGATAAAAGCAAGGTGAAGTGTTATAACTATAACCAAATGGGTCACTTTACTAGAGAGTGCAAGGCAACAAGGACAAATGGTGGCCAAGCACAATCCAGACCAAACTACACTTATGGAGCTCCATAGACTTAGAAGCCCAAGTAACAAGCTGTAGTTGCTGTTGAAGAAGAAGGCTTTGATTGGAGCTTTCAGGTTAAAGATGTTTCTCTAAACCAAGCATCAATGGCTGATCATTAAGAAGCCAAGTTATTAGAACATCTTTGTACTCCTAAATGTGTTGCTAATGTTAATAGATACAAGTCCTATAACTTGGAAATGAGATCTGACCTTGAATTCTTAAATATTTTAAAAGCTGAATTTAAAAGAGGTGAAAATGATTATAAACTTAAAAATAGAAGATCTAGAGAAAATTATTTCAACTCTTAAGCATGAGCATACAAACTACAGGACTCAAATCAAAGATCTTATTACCAAGCTAACTGAATGCTAGGCTGAGCTTGTGATCAGCAGAGCCAGGGTAGAAAAATATGTTCTTGAAGACCTTTAAGAATATTATATCCTTATTCTTACATGCAAAGATTTGTTATCAGAATAAGCAGAGACTGGGATCTACCGAGATAGCTCCTCCACACACACTACTATCTACAATATCTCCAAGGTGTGAAACTTGTCAAGATGAGCTTCCCCTTATAGACCCCATTCAAGAAGAGGATGAAGCTAAAGAGGAAATAGTAAAGGATGGATCTAAGGTGAGTGAAGAGGATCATTCTAAGAATGGTCATTATTCTCCTGAGAAGAGTAGAGAACAAGGGATGACCAAGTCTAAAAGGAAGAACTTGATAAGAGCAGCCAAGAGAAAGTCAAGAAGGCTCAAGATATCAAGATCACCTTTAACTCCAAGCAAAAACTAGTCTTTATCTCTATTGGATTTGAAGTGGTGAAGACTAAAGACTCAACCATGGACTCTAGTACTAGGAGTCCTAGTTCATGTCAAGCTCATCCTGGTAAAGAAAAGAAGACTAATAAGTTGTGCACCACTGCTACACAGCCTGAACCATCCAGTTTCAAAAGCAAGCCTCACCCTAAGAAGCCTGTTACATCATTTGTGAAGATGAAGATGGGAATAGAAAATGATCAAGCTCAGTCTTCTACTCAAAAGAATACTCTCAAAAGGAAGCCAACTAAATGCATGATGTGTGGTAGTACTCCTCATCTTGCTAAGGATTACATCTACAATCCCAAAAGTACCATCCAAATGGCTAAGAAGAAGACTTCTAAGAAGAAGAAGAAGAAGAAGATAGCTTTGAAAGGAAAATATCTTCCTTTTGAAAGCTCCAAGTGTAGAAGAAGATAAGTGAAAATGTACATTTGGAAGAAAATTGGTCTCGGAAGAAAGTAATGCTTTCAAAGGTTCAGTCTCCAAAACTTCTGAAGTTGTCAAAACTTTCGAAGTTGTCAAAGGTCAAGTCTAGTCTTCCAAAGATGATGTGGAAGATAAAGGAAGACCATATGACTGAAAGTCCTTCATTAACAACAGCTGATGATCCTCAAACCTTGCATATAGGATCAATTATTGTTGCATTGTCTTTAGTTCACTTTGACAAGCCCAAGACCAGCAAGGCCTGGGTTTCCAAATATAACTAACCATCTTCTTTTGTGCAGGAACAGCTAAAGACCAAAGGAAATGTATGCATCATTGATAGTGGTTGTTCCACGCACATGACAAGCAGTGGCTCCTTACTTCAAAACTTTGAGAAAATTGATAGAGGGCCAGTTGCTTTTGGAGGAGATTCAGGTGGTTACATTACTGAAAGGGGTAAGGTCACAAATGGTAAGCTCAACATTGAGAAGGTAAACTTTGTCAAGGAGCTTGGGTACAATCTATCAAGTGCATCCCAATTTTGTGATTAAAGACACAACATGCTCTTTACTGAGCATGAGTGCATTGTTCTCAAGCCTAGGCTGGTCATTCCTCAAGAGCATATCCTACTTAGAGCCCCTACGAAAGGGAACATGTACAAGATGGATTTGCAGAAAACATCCCATTCAAGAGAAGTTTCTTGCTCTTCCCAAGCTAAAGCTTATATAGTATATAATCTCAAAACTAGAGTAGTTGAAGAGTTAGCCAATGTGACTTTCATTGAGCATACTCCTAGAGTGAAAAGTTATGGTCTTGATTGGTTGTTTGATCTTGATTTAGTTACCAACTGTTTTAACAAATCTTATGAAGATGTTTCAGGATCTACAGGTACATATCAACAAGAGATCTTGATGCCAAGATTTGAGCTGAGAAGACCAAGTAAGAAAACTACTTCAGCTTTAGTGGTAACAAACCCTGCAGATGGAAATCCTGTCAACACAACAATGACAAATTCTTCAACTGACATATCTGAGGTGCCTACATATTCCAGCACAGAGGCAAAAAACTCAAATGAAGGAGTTTTAAATGTAGGAGTACATGGAGGTAGTGATAATGATCAACAATTTCTTGATACTGATAACCACTCCATAGAAGACAATATCAATGATGTCAACACTCATTGGATCAAGCTTCTCGTGATAAGTGTGTTGATGTGGTGGGTGACACTCCATTGCTAGATCTAAATTTCACCAATTTAGATCTATCCAGTCAACTTAATGTGATTCCTCAACTAATAGTCTACAAGTCACATCCTACCATAAAAATCATTAGAGATGTTAAGACAGGGGTGAGAACAAGAGGACAAATCCATGACAAAAATGTTTGTCTATACTCTTGTTTCTTGTCTTAGATTGAGCCTAAGAAAGTTGATAAGGCTTTGAAGGATGGAAGTTAGGTTGATGCAATGTAGGAAAAGCTGCTTCAATTCAAAAGACAAAAGATTTGGAACCTATGTCCTCTTCCTCAAGGGAAGACCAATATAGGTTGCAGGACCGTTTAAGGGCTTGAACAAATTACAACACAACAACACAATGAGGAGAACAACTAAACTTTGATCAAACAGTGAACTGGATTAACCAATATTGATACAAAGAACACAAGTAAAGTAAAGAGACAGAACAAGAGGGTTGGGTTTCAAGGAGGCAGTATATTGCTTTCTCAAGTTCTTTTACAAGTGTTACAAAGCATAAAGAAAGATACAAGAACTTGGAATACTTATACTACAACCTACAGCCGGCTATACTTTGAAAGCCAGCTGGATACAATTGACTAGACACTAACAAAATCAATTGTAGGATCAAAAGGCATATCTGCCTTTTGACCTTGTGACTATGACATGCCATAGCTCACATCCTTATATATTACAAAAAGGATAAAGTACATAAAGTAGAAAGTTACAGACTCAAGACCTCAATGTACAGTTACCAAAAGAATGGACCTTTTCACCAACTCATGTAAGTTGGTGACTTTACAGAGATGCAACGGAAAGGTGTCCAGCTTTAAGGAAAAGTACATCAGATAGAGCATGTATACTAAAAGTCTTCGGAAGAAATCTGTCTTCATAGGTTGAAGCTTCGGAAGACTTTGTCTCTAAGGCTTCAGAAGACTTCATGTTTGGCTTCAGAAGATATTGGTCTTGGCTTCGGAAGATTTTACACTTAGAGTATTTTCTAGTGTATTGTGTAAAACTTCCAAAGCATTCTTTACTTCAGTACTTAGTGCATGTTGCAAAGACACATTGGATGTTTTGGGTTGCATCAGACTTAAGGAATCCTTACAAACTCCCCCTAGGCTGATGCTACCAAAATACTTAGAAGATCTTCAAATATTGGTGGTCTTCAGTACAATCATGACCATGCCCTTCTTCATTAGATGGTCAGGATCATCAAGACCTTCATAGTATCTTCTCATCTCAAAGAGATCATGCAGAGATAAGTTGATTATGTCTTGCCAAGAGTAGACATTCTCAACACCTTGATCTCTGATTACATGCCATCTTTCTGGATTGGTGGAGTAAGTCTAGGACAAGATGGGTGTCTCAGTTGTCAGAGGAGCCACTTGCATAGGAGTTGATTGGGCTGCCTCATCATGCACTTCCTCAGTTTGATCTGATTCAGCCTGAGGTGTAGAGGTAGATGACTTAGGCTTCTTCTTCTTTGACTTTGGTTTAGAAGCCATTCTCTTCTTCCTCTTAGATGACTTTAATTGAGAAGACTGGTCTGCAACACCTTGTTGATCATCATTGTCTTTCTCAGTTGGGTGTTCCTCCCTCACAGGTTCAGAAGGAGAGGGAGTTTGACCCTGCCTTGGATCAGAAGATGAAGTTTGCTGAGGCTCAGCTGGAGGTCCAGGTTGAGGTGTCTCAGGTTGTTCAAACTTAACCTCCACTTCAGGTGGGACTTGACTTGGAAGAGAGTGCAAGTCAATCAGTTCACCACTCTTAATCTTCTGCTTGATCACCCTTATATGCTCATCCATTGTGGATAGAGACATAGGGCCAAGCCTCCTTCCGGAGAATCCATATAGCTTCAAGAAGCTCATCATCCTTTGTCTATCAGCAGACTTCTTCATACTTTTGTGGATGATGGGTCTTGACTTTGCAGCTTCTTCCCTTAGCTTCCTTTTGGTTGTCTTTCTTTCTTTGACTAGCTCAAGCTCAAGTTCATGGTCTGTAAATAAGTAATCCTGACTTCTTTGCATTCTTTTGAATGATGGCCCTTGACTTTGCAGCTTCTTCCCTTAGCTTCCTTTTAGTTGTCTTTCTTTCCTTGACTAACTCAAGCTCAAGTTGCTTTAGATACTCGAACTCAATGAAGTCATAGGACAAGGGAAGAAGTGCATCTGCCTGATAGAAGCCTGTGGCACTCAGGTAGTTGATCATCTTGATCCTATCTTCTTCTTTATCTACCTGAGGTTCTTGTGGAGCCACATATTCTTGTGCAGGACTTTCTTGAACTGGTGAGAGAGTGGGAGCATGCTTATAAAGTCTTTTCTGTCTCTTCTCCTCTTTGAGTTGGAGAAGTATTCTTGCATCCTCTTTCTCCTTCAACTCTCTTGACACTTCCATGTCAGCCAGTTCATTTAACTCTTCTAAGGGGAGGGAGATGATTTCATCAATGTCATAGTTCCTAGTCTGTAGATAGGTAATCCTGACTGCCCTTAACTCATCATCTTGAGTATTTGGTCTGGGAGCAGCCCTGATTGCAGCTTGCATGAAGCTAGATGACCCAGTAGAACTTTCTCCCCTTAGTCTCCTTTTCCTCTCTCTCTCTTCCTCCTCAATTTCCTCAGGAGTCATTATCCTTTTCCCTTTGCACCCACAGACCTTTGTGACTCAGGGTGGATAGAGGCTTGGCCTTCATTGCTTGGTGTAGCTTCAATGCTCTGGCCAGAGAGAGGCTGAGAAACACCTTCACCAGCAGGTGTCTCAGAAGAAGTTTGAACCTCTGCAGCAGTTGTTGATGATGAGACAGGGGTCTCAGGTTCTGCCACTGGGCCTTCAGTCAAGGTTTCCCCTATGAAACTAATCTTAGGGTCCACCTTAACATCCAGTTGACCGTTGACATTTCCTGATTGCTTAAGTCTCCTTCTTAGAGTGAACTCTGCAAGGATCCTATCTTGGATTCTTTGAGCCAATCTGTCAGCTTGTCTTGAGTTGCTTGGATTGACAAGTGGCATGTTGACTAGATCCAATCTTTCATAGAAGTTCAAGTTTTGAAAATCAAAAACTTCTTGTTGCCCTTGAACTCTGTGAAGGATAAGGGCTCTTCTGTCAGCATCATACCTCCACCTTATGATGTAGTTTGCAGTTCCTTGTGGTGGAGATGATACAGCCCTTGGTATACCTTCCTCAAAGAGACTCCTGATGATAGAGTCTATAGAGTCCACACTAATGTGAACTTGAGGAAGTTGCTGAGAATGCACAACAGCAAGTGAGGATGGTGAGTCCTCTATGTCCATTCTCTGTGAGGAACTCCCAGGTTCTGTGGCTGCAATAACTTTCTCCCCCTTTTTGGTAGCATCACCCACTTGCATAGGTGAGCTGGAGGATAAGTCAATCACTTCCACAGGTTCTTGTGTTCCTGGTTGAGCTCTCCTTAAAGGTCTCCCAGCTAGTTTTTCCTTTAGATATGAAATCTGAAGTTGCTGATCATTGACCCTGTTTTGTAAGGTAGTCACCTGAGATTCAAGGTGACTAACCTTAGAGACTAAACAGGAGCATGTTTTTGACAGTTTCTGCACCTTTAGTCTCAAATTCCCCTCTTCTTCATCAGAAGAATCATTGGGGGATGAGATGATTGGACCAAAGTCCTCTCTCTCACCACCAGCTTGAGGTTCTTGGCTGCTGGTTTTCCTCTGCTCACTAGCAGTCTCAGTTGAGATGCCAGTGGGCTGAGTTGCCATGGTTGAGGTCTTAATGATGTAATCACTTTCAGAAGTGAGAGCCTCTTCCATATGGACATCCTGAACATGTTCAGAAGTGTCCACCTCAGTAACAGGTGACTGATGTGGGATAGACTGAGGAGAATCAAAGGTACTCATCTCTCTTTGAGTAGGGGAGGAGAAGAGAGACTCATGGTACTCACTGAATCCTAAGTCTTCATCAGTATAGAAGGATAGGTTGGGAATTGGTTGGTTGAGATCTAAAGGCTGGGGATGGTAACTGTCCCCTTAAGGTTGTTCACTTGAGTGTTGAGACTCAGAGTGAAGGCTTAAGGCTGTTGGGCTTGTGAGCTCATCAGGGTGAGCATGAGGAACCTCAGCCCTGATAGGTGAAGAAATGGGAGTGGTTTGCTCCTCAGGGGAAGTGGGAGCTCTAGTGTCCAATTCCTCCTGTAAGGTTGAGTATATGGGGACCTGCACAGACTCAATAGCCTGAGCAGGACTTCGTTTGGAGATAGCACAATTGTTGTCTATGTGGATAGGAGTCTCCTTGAAGTTAAATCCATAGTCCAGCATCTGATTTTGAATCCAAAGCACTTGAGCACAGCAGCTTGCAGCAGCAATGTATTCAGCCTCAGCAGTTGATGCAAACACACAGGATTGTTTCTTGCATTTCCATGAGACAACCCTTCCACCAAGGAATTGACATCCCCCAGATGTAGACTTTGCAGTCATGTTGCAACCACCATAATCACTATCCGTATAAGCATAC
This sequence comes from Flaveria ramosissima, assembly GCA_025215565.1. Classification (NCBI taxonomy): domain Eukaryota; kingdom Viridiplantae; phylum Streptophyta; class Magnoliopsida; order Asterales; family Asteraceae; genus Flaveria; species Flaveria ramosissima. The sequence goes on along the minus strand of CM046043.1, from coordinate 31,737,623 downwards.
ATATTGAAGTTAGGATTCTTTGGATACCATAGACCAAGTGTTGAAGCACCTTTGAGGTATCTTAGAATCCTTTTGACAGTGATTAAGTGAGACATATTAGGGTTGGCTTGATATCTTGCACAAATACATGTAGCAAACATGATATCAGGCCTGCAAGCTGTAAGATACATAAGAGACCCAATCATAGCCCTGTATAAATGTTCATCTACACACTCCCCCTCAAGATCAGGTCCAAGGGAGTGGTTTCTGGCTATGGGTGTCTTAGCAATCTTACAATCAGTCATGTTGAACCTCTTAAGTATGTCCTGAACATACTTTGACTGACTTATGAAGATGCCATCTTCAACCTGCTTCACTTGAATTCCCAGAAAGAAATTGAGTTCTCCCATTGCACTCATTTCAAATACGTCTTTCATCAGCTTCTCAAAGTCTTTGCAGAGCTTTGGATTAGTTGAACCAAAGATGATGTCATCAACATATACTTGAACTAGCAATAAGTCATTTCCCTGTCCTTTGATGAAGAGAGTTCCATCTATAGTACCTCTTCTATATCCATGTTTACAAAGATACTCAGACAGTGTCTCATACCACTTCCTGGGTGCCTGATGCAGCCCATAAAGAGCTTTGTCAAGCTTGCAGACATAATCAGGATGATCAGGGTCTACAAAACCAGGTGGCTGTTTGACATAAACTTCTTCATCAATCACTCCATATAAGAAAGCACACTTTACATCAAGTTGAAAGACCTTGAAGTTCTTGGATGCAGCAAATGCCAGGAATATCCTAACCGCTTCTAATCTTGCTATAGGAGCAAAGACATCAGTGTAGTCAATCCCTTCTTCTTGTGTGTATCCTTGAACCACTAGTCTTGCCTTGTTCTTGATGATAATTCCTCTATCATCCTTCTTATTCCTAAAAACCCATTTGGTTCCAATGGTAGTCTTCCCATGAGGAAGAGGACAAAGGTTTCAAACTTTCTGCCTTTTGAATTGAAGCAACTCTTGTTGCATAGCTTCAACCCAACTTCCATCCTTTAGAGCTTCATCAACTTTCTTTGGCTCTATCTGAGATAAGAAACAAGATTGAAGACAAACATTTGCTTCATGGGTTTGTCCTCTTGTTCTTACCCCTGTGACAACATCTCCAATGATGTTTGTGGTGGGGTGAGACTTGTGGATCCTTAGCTGAGGGATCACAGCAAGTTGCTGAGAAAGATCCAAATTTGAGAAATTTAGATCTGGCATAGATGATTCACCCTCCACATTACCACACTTATCAAGATTAACTTGATCAAATGAGTGTGTGACATCATTGATGTTGTCATCTATGGTGTGGTTATTAGCATCAAGAAATTCCTGATCACTATCACCATCACCATTGTTGTCTTCTACAATTGAGGTATCTTTATCTGGTTGAGGAGCCTCTGAGCTGGAATTTGAAGGCATACCAGATGTATCAGCTGAATTTGTCATTGTAGTGCTGATAGAGACCTCATTTGCTGAAGTAGTGTTAACTGGAGCTGAAGATGTATGAGTTGAGGGTCTTCCTAGCTCAAATATTGGATCAGGATCACCTGTATTTAGATTTTCTGCAGATCCTGAAACATTCTCACAAGATTTGTTAAAAACAGTTGGTAACTAAATCAAGATCAAATAGCCAATCAGGACCAGGGTGTGCGTTCATTGAAAGTCACATTGGCTGACTCCTCAACAATTCTAGTTCTGAGATTGTATACTCTATAAGCCTTAGCTTGGGAAGAGTATCCAATGAAGTGTCCATCATCTGATTTCTCAGCAAACTTGGCAATTTGATCCTTGGTATTCAAGATGGTGCAGGGACATCCAAATGACCTGAGAAAACCAATGAAAGGTTTCCTCTTGTGCCAAAGTTCATAAGGAGTCTTACCATGTGTCTTAACTACCAAAACTCTGTTTTGCACATAGCAAGCAGTATTTACTGCCTCTGCCCAGAAGGTGATGGGCAGTTTAGAGTCAGACAACATAGTTCTTGCAGCTTCAATTAGTGTCCTGTTTCTCCTCTCAGCAACTCCGTTTTGCTGAGGAGTCCTGGGAGCACTATATTGTCTTGTAATACCTTTTTCATCACAAAATGTATCAAGGATTTGGTTCTTGAATTCAGTTCCTTGATCACATCTTATGGTTTTGACCTTGTGATCACTTTGATTCTCAACTTTTAAGATGAAATTCTTCAGAATCTCAGGGTTTTCATCCTTAGTTCTAAGAAAGAAAACCCAAGTGAATCTTGTAAAATCATCTGTGATCACTAAACAGTAAGAGGTCCTTCCTAGACTCATTACACTGGTGGGGCCAAAGAGATCCATATGTAACAAGTGTAGGGGAGTAGTGATGGAGTTCTTTCCTTAGGCTTGTGAGATACCTTATGTTGCTTCCCTTTCAGGCATGCAACACAATGATCATCACTTGTAAACTCTTTCTTTGGCATTCCAGTTACCAGATCATGTTTAATTAATTTATTCATGTTCTTAAAGTTTACATGGCACATTCTTTTATGCCATAGGAAAGACTCATCACTATTTGCTTTAGAGAGAAAGCATGAAACTTCTCTAGAGGGAGATGTTTCTTGCAAATCCATCTTGTACATGTTCCCTTTCCTGGGGGCTCTGAGCAGGATATGCTCATGAGGAATGACCACTCCAGGCTTGAGAACAATACACTCATGCTCAGTAAAGAGCATGTTATGACTCTAATCACAAAATTGGGATACACTCAGAAGATTGTACCCAAGCTCCTTAACAAAGTTTACCTTCTCAATGCTGAGCTTACCATTTGTGACCTTGCCCCTTCCTGAAATGTAACCACCTTCATCTCCTCCAAAAGCAACTGGTCCTCCATCAATTCTCTCAAAATTTTGGAGTAGAGACCTATTGCCTGTCATGTGCCTGGAACAGCCACTGTCAATTATCCAGACATTCCTGCTTGTCTTGAGCTGTTCCTGCACAAAGAAAATGATTAGTTACATTTGGAAACCCAAGCCTTACTTGTCTTGGGCTCACTAATAGTAATGGAAGGTAATGCAACAGTAATAGATCCTATGGTTGTACTAGGGGGATCTTCAGCTGTTGTTGATGGAGAAACTTCAGTCATTTGATCTTTCTTAGACTTCCACACCACCTTTGGAGTCTTGGACTTGACCTTCAAAACCTTAGAAGCTTTTGAGACTTCACAAGTTTTGATGACTGAACCTTCGGAAGATTCTACAGTCACTGCAGCAGACTTCAGTGCTTCGGAAGAACTCCTTTCTTCCGAGACCAATTTTACTTCTGAAGGTAATTTTCCATTTACCTTCTTCTTTGATTTGGAGCTTCCGAAGGAAACAGACTTTCCTTCCGAAGCTTGAATCTTCTTAAAACTCTTTGAAGTCTTTGTATTAGTCATGTGGATAGTACTTTTAGGATTGTATGGGCAATCCTTAGCAATGTGAGGGTACTTTCACACATGACACATAACATTTTCTTCTTCAAAGGAGTCTCCATATGAGAGCAAGACTGGCTTTGGTCACATCCCTTCTCCACCTTCATCTTGGTAGATGCTGAGACAGTTCTTTTGGGCTGTGAACTGTTCTTGGAGTTTGATGGTCCAGGCTGTGCAGCAGTGGTACACAACAGCTCAGTCTTCTTCTTTGTACTGAGATGATTTGAACAAGAACCAGGACTCTTAGCTGAGGAGTCTTGGTTGATGTCTTCAATCCTAACTACTTTGAAACTTGCAGAGATAAAAACTTGTTTCTGCTTAGAATCAAAAGTAGCCTTGATCTCTTGAGCCTTCTTTGCTTTCCTTTTGCTCTTCCTGATCAAGTTCTTTCTCTTCGACTTGGTCATCACAGTGGATTTCTTCTCCTCAGAAGGATAGTGGCCCTTGGAAGAATCCTCTTCTTCACTCTTCTCAGAGGAATTCTTCACTATCTCTTCTTCATCCTCCTCACTTACAGGATCTATGAGAGGAAGCTCATCTTCACAAGTTCCACACCTAGGAGATCTTACAGACAAGATTGTGTGTGGAGGAGCTATCTCATTTGATCCCAGTCCCTGTCTATTTTGATAGCACACTTTGTTGTGCAGGGATGAGGATATCATGTTCTTGAAGGTCTCTTCTTCAAGAACACTCTTTTCTGCCTTGGCTTTGCTGATCACAAGCTCAACCTGGCACTCAGTCAACTTAGTTATGAGATCCTGGATCTAAGTTCTAAAATCTGTATGTTCATGTTTTAGTACTGAAATGGTTTTCTCCAAGTCCTCTATCTTTAACTTGTAATCATTTTCAGACTTTCTAAAATCAGATTTTAATATGTTTAATGACTCAAGATCAGATCTCATTTCTAAGTTGTAGGACCTGTATCTCTTTACTTTAGCAATGCATTCAGGAGTACAGAGACGTTCCAATACCTTGGCTTCATCATGGTCTGCCATAAGTGCTTGGTTTAGAGAAGCATCTTCCACCTGAAAGCTCCAGTCAAAGCCTCCCTCTTCAACAGCAACAGCAACATGTTGCTTTGGCTTCTCATTCTGAGGGGCTTTGTCAGTGTAGTTTGGTCTGGCTTGTGCTTGGCCCCCATTTGTTTTAGGTGCCTTACACTCCCTAGCAAAGTGGCCCATCAGGTTACAGTTGTAACACTTAACTTTGCTTTTATCCAGCCCAAACTTTCCACTGGTTGCATTGCTTGGAAACCTTCTTCATGTTCTCTTGTAGAACTTCTTGGCTCTGTGAGTGAGGAGAGCCATCTGCTGAACTATCTCCATGTATTCCAGGTCATCTGGATGGATACAGTCCAGGTCTTCAAGAGTGAAGAGAGAGTTCCCACAGCTTTCATCAGAAGACACAAAGGCTTGAGAAGAGCTTGTCTCTTGGAATGGGCTTCCTTGAGTGAAGTTCTCCCTGGGTGTCTCTGGGAAGGTGATGAAAGGACCCTTTTGTGAGTTGTCAGGGTAGCATATGAGATGATGTTGGGGTTCTATGCTATCCTTTTCAACCACATGAAGGGCTAAACCTATTTGATTGTTGGAGTTGCTAGATGAACCTTGCATGTTCATCTCCATCTGGAATCCACTGAGAATCCCATATAACTCTGTCAGAGTAAGAGTTTTGAGGTTCTCAGTCCTCTTGATCACCACACAGTAGTGTGTCCATTGCCTAGAAAGTGAGGACATGAACTTCCTTACAATGTCCCTGTTCTCAAGAGGAACTCCTCCATCCACTAGGGTATCCACTATCTCAACATACCTGAAGTATTGTTGAGTCATGGTTTCACCTGCTTTGAAGGTGAAGTTTTCAAACTGCTGCTTCAGGAGATCCTTCTTGTTCTCCTTGGCTTCAGAGGAGCCTTCATACATCAGCTTCAGTGCATCCCACAGCTGTTTAGCTGTTTTGCACTTCTTAAAGCCTCTGTATACAGAGTTTGGGAGAGCGGTCTGAAGAGCAGTCATGGCCTTCCTATCAATCTCTACTCTTTTTCTATCTTCATCAGAGTAGTTGGCCACATCTTTTGGAATCATACCAGCACCAGTAGCAGAAGGAGTGCTGGGTATGAAAGGTCCATTCTTAACAGATTCCCACATTCTTGAATCCAGAGACCTGATGAAACCTTCCATTCTCATACACCAGGTGTCAAAATCATCAAGAGTGATCAGTGGGGATTTGTTCATGGTTCCAGTCTCCATATCAGTCTTTGAGATGGATGCCATTTGGAGAGTTTAGTTTTTGTGTGTGTGAGGGATCTTAAGATGGTGAGATCTTATATCAAGAGCCTGAAATGCTCTGATACCAATTTCAGGACCGTTTAAGGGCTTGAACAAATTACAACACAACAACACAATGAGGAGAACAACTAAACTTTGATCAAACAGTGAACTGGATTAACCAATATTGATACAAAGAACACAAGTAAAGTAAAGAGACAGAACAAGAGGGTTGGGTTTCAAGGAGGCAGTATATTGCTTTCTCAAGTTCTTTTACAAGTGTTACAAAGCATAAAGAAAGATACAAGAACTTGGAATACTTATACTACAACCTACAGCCGGCTATACTTTGAAAGCCAACCGGATACAATTGACTAGACACTAACAAAATCAATTGTAGGATCAAAAGGCATATCTGCCTTTTGACCTTGTGATTATGACATGCCATAGATCACATCCTTATTTATTACAAAAAGGATAAAGTACATAAAGTAGAAAGTTACAGACTCAAGACCTCAATGTACAGTTACCAAAAGCATGGACCTTTTCACCAACTCATGTAAGTTGGTGACTTTACAGAGATGCAACGGAAAGGTGTTCAGCTTTAAGGAAAAGTACATCAGATAAAGCATGTATACTAAAAGTCTTTGGAAGAAATTTGTCTTCATAGGTTGAAGCTTCGGAAGACTTTGTCTCTGAGGCTTCGGAAGACTTCATGTTTGGCTTCGGAAGATATTGGTCTTGGCTTCGGAAGATTTTACACTTAGAGTATTTTCTAGTGTATTGTGTAAAACTTCCGAAGCATTCTTTACTTCAGTACTTAGTGCATGTTGTAGAGACACATTGGATGTTTTGGGTTGCATCAGACTTAAGGAATCCTTACATAGGTACCGGTGGGTTTTTAGGAACATGAAAGATGATAGAGGACTTTTCATCAAGAACAAGTCAAGACTAGATGTTTAAGGATACACACAAAAAGAGGGGATTGACTACACAAATGTTTTGCTCCTGTAGCAAGACCTAAAGCTGTTATGATATTCCTTGCTTTTGCAATATCCAAAGATTTCAAGATCTACCAACTTGATGTCAAGTATGCTTTCTTATATGGGGTGATTGATGAGGAGGTGTATATCAAACAACCACCTGGCTTTGCAGACCCAGATCATTCTGATTATGTCTACAAGCTTGATAAAGCTCTTTATGGGCTGCACCAAGCTCCAAGAAAGTAGTATAAAACACTATCTCAGTATCTTTATCATCATGGCTACAAGAGGGGTACTATTGATGGAACACTCTTCATTAAATAAACAGGGAATGACTTGATGTTGGTTTGAGTTTATATGGATGACATTATCTTTAGGTCAACTAATTCAAAGCTCTGCAAAGACTTTGATAAGCTGATAAAGAATATATTTGAAATGAGTGCCATGGAGGAACTCAACTTCTTTCTAGAAATTCAAGTGAAGCAGGATGACAATGACATCTTCATAAATCAGTCAAAGTACGTACAAGATATACTCACCAGATTCAACTTGACTGAATGTAAGGTGGCAAAGACGCCTATAGCTAGAAACCACTCTTTAGGACCTGATCTTGAGGGGAGTGTGTTGATGAACATCTCTACAGGGCTATGATTGGGTCTCTTATGTACCTCACAGTCAACAGACATGATATCATGTTTACTACATGCATTTGTGCAAGATATCAAGCCAACCTCAAGATGTCACACCTTGTTGCTGTAAAGAGGATACTTAGATATTTCAAAGGTGCTCCAAAATTAGGCCTTTGATATCCAAAGAATTCTGACTTCAATCTGTATGCTTATACAGATAGTGACTATGGTGGCTGTAACATGACTCCAAAGTCTACATCAGGGGGATGTCAATTTCTTAGCAGAAGGATAGTCTCTTGGAAATGCATGAAGCGATCCTATGTGTTTGCATCAACTGTTGAAGCTGAATACATTGCTGCTAGCTGCTATACTCAAGTGCTTGGATTCAGAATCAGATGCTGGACTGTGTATTCAACTTCAAGAAGACTCCTATCCATATAGACAACAACAATGTTATCTCTATTACAGAGAATCCTGTGCAGCACTCAAAGACTAAACACATCAACATCAGGTATCATTTGATTAGAGATAATTTTAAAAAATGATTGGTAAAACTGGTTAAAGTTAACACAAATGAACAATATGCTGATCTGTTCACAAAAGCTTTTGATAAGCAGAGATTTAGGTATCTTCTATCAGCTATTGGGATGATTACCTTTGAGTAGATTTTCTTAAACTAAACTCAAGATTAATTTTAAATATGTGTGTCTTAAGTTGTCTATTTCATCACATATAATAAGCCTAGTTTACTTTGGAAGAAATTTTTTTTAAAATGATATTTCTTAGACTTCTGAGAATTTAAGATATATTTTCTCTCGGGAGACATTAAGTTGTCTTCAGAATATCATTATGCCTTCAAATCTAATAACTACTTATACGACATTTACCTTCGAAAGATATTCTAATATATTTTCCGAAGCTTAAATATGCTTCTAAGTACTTATATGTTTTTGAAAAATAATTTTCTTCCGAAAGCAATTAAGCCTCGGAAACTTTATTCTCTTATGAATAAAACTTTATAGTTTTAATCTTTTCTGAAACCAAATATATCTCTGAAGTAAAAATACTTTAAGTATTTTTCTTTCGAAGCAAATTCTCATCATAATACAAAATATCTTCAGAACTCAATTTGGCTTCGAAAACTTTTATCAAAACTTCCGAAGACAAACTACCTACGGAAGAGTTTAGACTTCCAAGAAAACTACCTTTTTGGGCGCTTTTTTAGAGGTGGGACCGACATTCGGATTTCAAAGTTTATCCTTTGGCATTAAATTTGTCACAAATCTAGTTCATATAAATATACTTTTAACGATTCCCCCTCTTACACTTTCTTCTTCATCTACAAAAATTCCTAACCTAAATTCACCCACAAATTGCATTTGTTATTACCTTTATTCATCACCAAGCTACTCACATATGGCCAACCCTGATCTGCGAAACCAACCAAATTCCTCCATGCAACTACACAGGCAACACAATCAGGTTGCTCTGTTAGCATCTGAAAAAGATTATGGTTTCTCAAATGTTTGCTGGTTTTTCGCTCTATCCAACTACTTCACCTCCCTCACCATAGACCCTCCATTGTTTGAAGACTAGCTTTTAGAGTTCTAGAGGACCTGCCAGAGGTTATATTGGACGAGGAGGAGGCACTACCTGCCACAGTGCAAGGCAGGACAATTTCATTACTCCAGCCACCATAAACACTTATTTGAGGCTAGATGATGAAGAAGGAGAATTGTCCTTCCTAGAATCTGCTGTGAACCAATCTTTTAGGTAGATGGGCTATGAAGGAGATTACTCCGTAAAAATCTTCAAGAAAGGAAAGGTCTCCTCCCAGTGAAAGTACCTCCTTCATGTTGTCATTCATCGTCTATCCAACAAGCATGGAGGATGGGATCAAATTCCAGAGGACCTTTCTTACACAGTCTATGGAATGGTTCAAGGGGTCAAGTTCATGTATTCTCAATTTGTACATACAAATCTGCTTGCAAACTTAGACTCCTTAGAGTACCATATGTTTCCTAGATATGTACAACACATTCTTAACTTTGAACTGGGCTCACAGTTAATGGGAACAAGTAATATTCTTAAAATAGGATAGATGAATCCCGTCATCTTTAAGAAAATAAGAAAGTGTAACGTGGGCTTCTCAGGGGTAAAAACAGCCCTGGTCCAAAATATATTAGAGCTTATTGCTTAAGATGACAACTTGGAAACACAAACCAATGTTGAACCCACACCTTCTACATCTGAATCACCCACACCGCTATAAATCATCCTCACCTACTCAAGAAGATCCAAATGAACCCCTGCACAAACTACTCAGGATGTGCAAGCCCCCATATACTCCCTCACACAGGAAGAAGTGTACACTTTAGCTCCCACTTCTCCAAAGGAGCAAACCACTCCTTTCACTTCTTTGATTAGTGCTGAGATTCCTCATGCTCAGCCTGATGCTCACTACTCCAACACCAGCCTTAAGCCTTTACTCAAATTCTTAAAACTCTAGTGAACAACCTTTAGGGAAAAGTTATCATCCCTAACCTTTAGACCTCATGCAACCAATCCCAATCCTTGAATTCTATGATGATGAAGACATGTGATTCAGTGAGTACCATGAGTCTCTCTTCTCCACCCCTACTCAAGGAGTGATAATTGCTCTTGACTCGCCCATCTCTAGCCCATATCATTCACCCCCAACTGAGGTGGACCTCTCTAAACATGTTCAGGAAGTCCATTGGAAGAGTCTCTCACTTCTGCAAGTGATTACATCATTAAGACCTCCAACATTACAACCTAGCCCAGTGACACTTCAACTGAAGCTGTCATGGTGCGGGGGAAATTTAGCAGCCAAGAACTCAATGCTTGTGATAAGGAAGAAGACTTTGGTCCTATTCTCTCATCTCCCATGATTCTTTTGATAAAGATGAAGGGAGTCTGCAACTAATGTCACACCCCGACCAACGGCAGAATCATCGGGGTGAACGAATGTGAATCGATTGCTCATAGCACATGGTAGTAGATACGTTGAAATAATATTAAATGTCATTTTTATTGAATAATACTAATCAGTCAATACATTACAATCAATTAATAACATAACGAAATTTGTCTTTAACTTTGACTAAGTCCAAATCCTAAGTGTGCATTTAGAAGTCCACTAATCTTTGAATTAGCCGGTGAGTAAACACAGGTTGAATACATATATAGATTGATTCAATGTTTGAAAACAATTCAATTCACATCAAAATGTCAAGACTTATAATGCAATAGTGTAACATAAAAGACAAATCAACATAATCAAACCTAATGACTGAATTGACTCGGTCCGCAAATGAAGCCTTATAGAATGAATGATACCGGTTCCAATCACCACGCGACTAAACAAATGGGTGGGTTTGTCAAACCAATAGATCTATCATTGTTATCGTGGTTGCTTGAATTAATGATTGTGTTATCATCAAGTTTATCTAACTATGAACACATAATTGCAAGTAATAACATAGCATGTCTTGAATTGAATTTTGAAATAACAATGAATAACAATGATTGAATATTAAATCACATGATTTCCCCAAATAATAAAACATGAAAATGGGCAATGAATACTCACATGAATTATAAACGATTTGGAAATGATAGAATGCTAGACGTGACACCAAAAACTCCTCATGGTACAAACTAAGGTTTGGTGTACTTTTGTTAGAATAGTAATGGTTGAACGACTAGGTATGAATTAGGGTTTTGATTCGGATTTGGGGTTTTGATAATTAGTTTAAATAAAATAACCAATTATATCTTCACTAAATAAAATAAAATAAATTGATTAAATAATTTAGATCGAAAATAATAATGAATCTTTAATGAAATTGAATAATTAAATATTACTTAAATATTTAGTTTATAATAATTAATTGAATAGAGGTTGAGTATTAAAATGTGACAAAGAAATAATTAATTTAATAATTAATTAAATAATGACTTGATCAAAATAAGCAATTGAATAATTAATTATTTAGATGATTTATAAAATATTGATTTAGAACAATTGAAATAATTTAGGTTTGACTTAAAGTGATTTTTATAAAATAAAAAACTTATAAATAAGTTTTGTTATAACATTTAAACCCTTAATATTAAATAATAAAATGAGATTATAACTTTTAAAATTTTTCAGAGATTAATAAATAACTTCTGAAATAATTTTAATTAATAAAATTATTTTTATATTAATATTATGATATAATAATAATTTCTGAAATCTAATTTTGCTTAAGAAAAACTGATTTAAAAATATATGCGGGTGCCTAGGGTCGAACCTGGGTCGCCCGTATATATGCATTATGTTTTACCATTGGGCCAAGGCCCCAAATCTGATTAAAATTTTCTAGAATTGTTTAAGAACTTTTAATTCTTAATTTATCAAATTTGCTAAGAACCCTAATTCGATTGTGATCCAAATTGAAGCACAAAACGAATTTGTTAATGGAATCAACATTGAGGATTTTAATCCCTAAGTGAAATCGAGTATGTGTGTGTGTAGAATTACCAGATTAAGGATGGAATTTGAAGTATACAGGTAGGATGGCTGCGACTGAAGTTGAAACCGAATCGAGAGATGATTTATGATACAACCAAATTGAGCTTGTTTTCGGCTTCCTCAGGTGATGAAGATCGAAAGCCCTATCATAATTTCGAATGAAGATGCACATGGCACGATGAACGCCAAGGTTGCAAGCAGATGACTTCGAGTTACTAAATGTCGATGTGGGTATGTGTTGTTAGTGAAGTTGAGGTTTTAGAAAGGTGAGAGGAATCGTATATACTGATTTTCTTTGTTTAAATAGTGATTACTACAACAGTTTCAGTTCGAACGAATTAAAGCGTTGGATTCGAGTGTTTTGTCTCAAATTGGTAAATGATTTTAAAGTTTCAATCCTAATTTACTGCATGTTTGAATTAGAATTGATTAGAAATACGTTTTTGAATAATTAGTTTGAATCAGTTGATTCGAATTAAGTAGAAACAATATCAAATTTGAATGAGGACTATCGGTTTCGAATGAATGCGATGAAACATTAATAACTGCTCCATGATCCGATATTTGAAATGGTTAAGGGTTTGAATCGAAATCGCGAGGGGTTTAGGATGGTTTAATTGTGTTTTAATCGACTGTTTTGGGTGTGTGAGGGTCACCGGAGCTCGGCCGGAGAAGTGCCCGGAGATGGGAGGTCGAAGGTTGGGGGGTTGGGTTTTAAAAATCATATTTGCACTTTGGTCCTCCAGTTTGATATGTTATTATTTTATGTCTAAACTTTTAAAGAAGGTTTCAAAAATTACATTTTTAACCCTAAACTTATAAAACCCAATTTTCTAATTTAATTATTGTTTTGTTAAAACTTTATAGACTTAAATAGAATAACTTTGTATTTTAATTATTCATCTTAATTGAATATCAAAATCTCCTAATTAACATTAAACTTTCTAAACTTATATAGCTTTATAAATATCGCAGAAACTTTGAGATATAATTATTTATTTCCATATAATAAAAACTCATAAATGATAAATAAAACTATGTAAATTTATAAAACTTTATTCTATAAATGATAATTTTTTATAAATTGATTAAATGGTATAATAAATAAAAATTGAATAATAATATTCACATAGTTAGTTAAATATCCCGGACTCCATACTATATCTGTTTAGAGAAGGAACCTCTTCTTTATGGCAACTGCTCTCTAAAGGGCCTGCCTATTCTATTAGTCAAGCTTGGAGAACATAGTACTAGGACTTACTAGATGAAAGAGATTACATTTAGTATCTTTTGATTCACTAAATTAAATAAAATAATTTAATAATGATTTTTTTTCATTGCATGGAAGTTCAAAATGGGTTCGGATTTGGGGTTTCGGATATTCAAAATGGGTCAAATGTAACAACTAAATGTGCACAAACTGACCAAAACTTGCACCTATTTGTTTTCAAAGGTAAGTCACGTGGAATCTCAGGTGGCTACCTTATAAAGAAGGGCTAATGACCAGCAACTTGAGATCATCGATCTCAAGGGCAAGCTAGCTAAGAGACCCCTCAGGAGAACTTAACCAGGGCCACAAGAACCTGTGGATGTGGTGGACCTAACCCTTCGCTCCCCCGTGCAAGATGGTGATGCTACCAAAAAGGGGGAGAAAATCCTACCTACAATCACAAAACCTAGGAGTTCCTCCCAGAGTATGGACTCAGAGGATTCATCACCCTCACTTGCAGTTGTCCATACTCAACAACCTCCTCAGGTCTACATTGATGTGGACTCACTCATTCAAAGCTTGTTTGATGAGGGTATTCCAAGGGATATGTTCGCCCCATCCTATCTTACTAAAAATGAGATACTAGGATGGAGGTATGATGCTGATAGAAGAGCCCTGATACTCCTTAGACTTCATAGGCAGCAAGAAGTCTTCAATTTTCAGACCTTGAAATACTATGAGAGTCTTCCTCTAGTTCACATGCCACTTGCCAACCCAAGTCAAAATAGGCAAGCTGATAGACTAGCTCAGAGGATTCAAGATAGGATGGTTGAAGAGTACAGACTGAGAACTTTCTTACATAAATAGAGGCTAGCAGGAAATGTCATTGGTCAAATGGATGTTGAGGTGGACCCTAAGATTAACTTCAAAGGGGAAACCTTGGCTGAAGGCCTAGTGGTAGAGCCTGTGAACCTTGAGACAGAAACTACTTCAACACCCTTTACCCTCAATGAGGCACCATCTAGTGAAGGTGCTTCATAGACTCTCTCGCCAGAGCTCAAGTGTTGCACCAAGCAATGAATGCCAAAGCTCTCTCCACCCCGAGTCACCTAAGCCTATGAGTGACAAAGGGAAAAGGAAGTTGACTTCTAAGTAGGTTGAGGAGGAGGAAAGAGAGAGGAAGAGAAAGCTAAGGGGAGAGAGTTCAAGTGGGACCCCAGGCTTCATGGAAGCTACAAATCAGGACTGCCCCGGACCTAGTACTCAAGATGATGAGTTAAGGGCAGCCAGATTGAACTATTTGGGGACAAGAAACTACAACATTGACGAACTCATCTCTCTTCCCTTAGAAGAGTTAAATGAACTAGCTTATACTGAGTTGTCAAACAAGAGAAATGAGGCTAAAGATGCAAAATTGCTCCTCAAAATCAAAGAAGAATGGAGAAAAAAAAGACTCTACAAACAAGCTCATACTCTCTTCCCAGTTCATGAAAGCACTGAGAAAGAGGTTGCGGTAACTGTGCAACAACCTCAGGTAGGTAGGGAACAAGAGAAACAAAACATGATTACCTACCTGAGTGCCACAGGACTCTATTAGGCATCATCACTTCTTCCCTTGTCCTATGAGTACATTGAATTTGAATACCTCAAGCAGCTTGAGCAACACCTGTTGAAAGAGCAAAAGGCTGGTAAGAGTAAGATGAGGGAAGAAGCTACAAAATCAAGAGCCACCATCAAAGCAAACTTAAAGAAATCTGTTGATAGGTAGAAGATGGTGAGCTTCTTGAAGCTGTATGGATTCTCCAGAAGTAGACTTTGTCCAATGTCTCTATCCACCATGGATGAGCGCATTAGAGTGATCAAGCAGAAGATCAAAAGAGATGAGCTTGTTGACTTGCATTCTCCACCAAGTCAGGCTGCACCTGAAGTTGAGGTTGAGGTTGAACCATAAGAGACCACACAAGCTAGACCTAGTGCTGGACCATAGCCAACTTCATCTTTTGATCAATAGCAGGCTCTTGACAATTCTCCTTCTGAACCTGTGAAGGAAAAGGACCCAACCGAGGAAGGCCAACAAGAATAACCTGGTGCTAAAGCCTCGTCTTCTCAATTAAAACATGGAAAGATGAAGAGAAGAATGGCCATAAAAAGGGACAAAAAGAAGAAAAAAAAGTCTAAGGCATCCACCTCTGTACCTTAGGATGAGTCAGAGCATCCTGAGGTTGCTCAAGAAGGGGCTGCTCAACCAAGTACATTAGGACCAAGTATAACTAATATAGATCCTTTTGCTGCTTGGACACCCATCTTGTCCAGGATGTTTGCTACTAATTTAGATAGATGGTATGTCACTAGAGATCAAGGAGGTCAAGATATCTACTTCTGGAAATAAGTACTTGACCTTCCTCTGCATGATCTCTATGACATGAGGAGATACTTTAAGAGTCTAAGGGAATGACCAAATGATAAAAATAGAACTGGTCTTGATCTTGATGAGTACTGTCAACAGATGAAGAAAAAGTCTTAAAGGTCTATTCTGTTTTGATAGTATCAACCTAGGGGGAGTTTGTAAGGATTACACTTAAAGGCTAATGCAACCAAAGAGCTCTCATCATGCACTACTAAAGTACAAGGAAGTTACTTTAGAAGATTTGATACAACTCAGTGAATTATACTAAGTATCAAATCTTCCGAACCCAAAAGACCATATCTTCCGAAGCCAAAGATAACGTCTTCTGAATCTTCAAAAACAAAGTCTTCCAAAGCCAAAGACTGATTTCTTTCAAAGACAGAGAAGACATGCTTTCTCTTATCACCATTTGACAAAAGCTGAATCACTTTTCGTTGTCATCACTGAAGACTCACCAACTTAAATGACTTGGTGAAAAGTCCATACTTTTGTCAACTGTAGATTAAGGTCTCTTGTTAGTAAATTTCTACTCTTGTACTTTTATTCTTTTTGTAATATATTAGGATGTGAGCTATGACATGTCATAGTCGCAAGTGAAAAGGCAATCTGCCTTTTGACTCTACATTGATCTTGTTGTCTAGATTAGTGTTTCCAGCTGACTTTCTAAGTATGGCTGACTGTAGGATGTAGTATAAAGTGTCTCAAGTACTTGTATCTTTATGTATGTTGTGTAACACTTGTAAAGAACTTGAGAGCAATATACATCATTTTTTAAAACTAATATTATCTTGTTCTTGTTCTTGTTCTTTCTCATTACTTGTGTTCTTAGTATCATGATAAACCTGGTTCCCTATTTGATCTGTTAAGTGTTCTAAGTCTCTCCTTACTATGAAGTTGTTGCATTGACCCCTTTCACCGGTCCTGCATACTTTCATTGCCACACTTATCACCTACCAAATATATTTGTAATAGAATAGCATGTGAGCTATGAAATGTAATAGTCAATAGTCAAAAAGCAATCTGCCTTTTGACTTTACATTGATCTTGTTGTCTAGATTAGTGTCCATCTGGCTTTCAAAGTATGAACGACTGTAGGATGTAGTATAAAGTATATTATGTAACAAGTCCTTAGGGCTAAGCCTTGTAACAATTGTTAAACACTTGAGAACAATATACATCATCCGTGAAAACCAATCTCTATGTTCTTATGTGTTCTTACCTTTTTGTTTTATCTGCCTGGTTTCCTATTTGATATATTAAGTGTTATATTCTCCAACTTATGAAACTGTTGCATAACTATAACCGATCATATAAGGTGCAACATAATGAAGTTATGGGGGATCATATAGACTATTATGTAGTTAAAAAACCTAAATTTGCAAGACTTTGATTACGATTTTTGACACAGGAGACTTTTCCACAGACTTTTCAATGCTAAAGATAATGATGGTGGATGGTAGTTAGGATAGTGACTTCATAATTGATAAAGATAATAAGGTGCTCGAGGTTGGAGTTGACATAAGGGATTATAATAAGTATGTTAATCAAGTAGAAGAGTTTTTAGGCTGTAATATCAATGCTAATGGTTCAAGCTACTAAAATCAGAATACTAACGAACCATATGTGTGTGTTTTAAGTGATGAGTCACTAGAAAGTGGGATTGGTCTCAGGGATTTTGAATTGACCATAAGCAAAATACAAAGTATTTAGAAGTAAAACAAAGATTGACTTGATTAAGAAGCATGCAATTCAAAGTAGGAGGGAGATATCACTCTTAAGGAATGATAACAAAAGAATAAGGTTTGTGTGTAAGGATAATGTGCCACATAGTGAAGGTGATGGGATTGGTGGCAATAATGGGCAAAGTAGACATGTTGATGTGCCCAAGTCAAACAGTGATGGCCACACAAGTGGGATTGCAAGTTGGGATGCAAGTTAGGCATATGAAGATAAAAAAAGATAAGGATGTATTTTATCCTTAGGTGTTGTATGCAACTAAAGAAAAAGCAAGTGAGAGTTAGTTGCTCAAGACCTATAAACCGAACCACACATGTCTCAAGTCTAGGAAAGACATTTAATCCTTGTGTTATGGCCAATGAAAGTGGGTTACAATCAGATTCAAACATATTCTAGAGTTTCCATTAAATCAATTCAAGAGGAGTTTCAAAGAAAGTACGAACTACGTGCTCCAAGGATGAGGGATTTTATGGAAAAGGCAAAAGCTACGTATCATGTTATGGGTGACTACAAAGAGCAGTATGCAAGATTAATGGGCAATAGTCTAAAGGTTCAAGCAACCAACCCCAACACAGTAATCAAAATTCAAATAGAGTACGAAGGCAGTCCATATTCAACAAACAAGGTTTTTAAAAGGATATATGTCTGTTTTGGGGATCTGAAAAAGAGTTGCAAAGAGTGTAAGAGAGAGTTGTTGGGTCTTGATGGTGTATTCATTAAAGGACCGTATCTCGGTCAACTAACTAGCGTAGAAGGTGTAGATCCAAACGATGGGATTTATCCCTAAACCTATGCAATTATAGAGGTTGAAAACAAGAACTCGTAGATTTGGTTTCTGCGATGTTTGGCTAATGATCAACATTTGAGCACTAATAATAATTTTACCTTCAAAGCTTTTTATTATGTGCATGTTGTATCTGTTTTAAAGTAATTTTACATGTAACTAGGGCCTCATAGCTGCTATTGCCAAAGTGTTCCTTGCTACTAAGCACATGCATGGCCTCAGGTATATACATTAGAACATGAAGCTTAGATGGATAGGTAATTCAAGATTTCAAGGATGTTTTATGGGGTTGTTTTACAACAACGGTTTCAAAATTTCTAGCAAAAGATGGAAGAACTAAACTCATTGAATGTTGAGGCTTATAACTAGGTTGCAAGTATTCCACCACAACACTAGGGTAGGTCCTATATCACAAGTAGTCCTTTATCTTAATTAGACTGCTTAATTTAGGATCTTAACTTGTGCCAGTTTACTTACATACTCTACTACATATTATTATAGGAAGAGCAAGATCATGTGCACAAGTAAACAACGCGTGTAAGGTGTTTAACAACAAAGTTATTAAAGGTGGAGACAACCCATCGATCAACACTGGATTATGTTAGAGAGTACCTTATGAAGAGAATAGTGAATGTTATGAAGATAATTGACAAGTTTAATGGCCTATTTACCCCTATTGTTACAAAGTTATTAAAGGGTATATAGACTAAAGCAGCCAAATACATAGTCTTGTGGAGTGGAGGGAATGATAACCAAGTGAGTGGTCCTTGGTATGATCAATGTGTTGTTGATTAAGGGGAGAATACCTGCAATTGTTGGAGCTAAAAGTGAAAGTACCTAAAACTTTGGTGGATCCTTCCTATTTGTTAGAAACATGGAGAACGGTGTATTCATTCAAAATAAGTCCAATCCGATGGAAAGAACATATGATCTAAATTCAAATGTTCTACAACCCTCACACCCAGAACACAACATAGCCATTAGTAGGCCCAAAAAGAAAAGGAGGAAAAACTAAGTGGAGATTTAAGATAATCTAGAACAAACTGGAAAGCTAACAAGGAAAGGTAGGTCCATGACTTTTTTAAAATGCCATCACTATAGCCACAATGCAAAAGGATGTAAATGATAAAGGGCTCTAAATAGTTGTCTAGACTGTCTGGTTTAGTTTATGGATTTAGTTGTCTTGTATGTTTGCTTAGTACTTTCGTTCAATGTATGGGTTATGATTTGCTCTAGTGCCATGTATGTGTAACTTATTATGGTATGCGGTTTTTGGTGTTTCAAATGAATTGACTTTCGTATGTATGAAGGATGTTAATGGTACAAAACTGAAATGGACTAACTTGTGGCACAAACTGAAATGGACTAGAAATCACACAAAACATACTTAATATTCATTACATACTCAATGTACAAAACATAGATGGTGGTAGTTAGTTTTTCAAATGACATCACTTTGGTATGCATGAAGCATGTTTGTGGTACAAACAGGTGTGTGTATATGTAGTACAAACTGAAATGGACAAGAATTCACACAAAACATACTTCATGTCCATTAAACACGGTCAAAGCACATAACATAGATGAAAAGGACAACTACATAACATAAATGATGTAGACAGTCGGAAAAGACTACACTGCCTTGTCAATTACTAAGGGTGCTAACGGGTCGTGTTCTTGGATTGTTGGATCCAACCCGACCCGAACCTGAAAATTTTACATGAACCCGAACACGACCCAAACTCGAAAATTATGTCAAAATTGTCAACTCGAACACGACACTAAAATTCACGGGTTGACACGAACACGACCTGACTGACCCAAATTTTTAATTCTCAATATTTTTTCACATATTAATACTTTAACATTACTATTTTCAACAAAAGATACCAATTAATATCAAAAAATTGTATTTTAGTGATAAAATCTTACGTCAATTTTCATTTTAAGTTTTAAATTTTGAAATAAAACATAGAAGTATTATAATGTGTGACAAAATACATACAAAAAAATAAAATAAATGTAAAATGGGTTAAATGGGTCAACTTGCGAACCCGTCGGGTTGAACCCGAACCCGACCTGTTTAGCTAAGCGAGTTCACGGATTCAACCTGAATTTGACCCGAACCCGTTTATAGTAAACCCAAACCTATGAATTTCGTGTTAAAATTTTGTGTCATGTTTTCAGGTCGTGTAAGAAGATCACACCCCTATCAATTACATGGATTCTCCAAATACAATTACAACAAATAAGAACCCAAAATCTATAACCAAGAAGTCTAGGGCCGGCACCGAGAATTCTTGAAAATTTTTGGGCCCCGGGTGAGTAGATAAAAATGGGCCCTTATAATATAAAGTCAATAATTAGTATGTAAAAAGTTTAAAATACGACAAAAATTTTATACCAATAAACAAAGGTATTGTACCAAAATAATTAAATTTTCTTAAACAAATCGTGAGACTCTCATTATGTTCATCAAATGGGTTTAGATTGGAAAAATGATAGTGTACTAAAATAATTAAATTGTTAATGAACTCTAAGTTTTTTAAAAAGATATATATATATATATATATATATATATATATATATATATATATATATATATATATATATATATATATATATATATATATATATATATATATATATATATATATATCAGACTTATAGGAATCCTTACAGTATATATATATATATATATATATATATATATATATATATATATATATATATATATATATATATATATATATATATATATATATATATATATATACTGTAAGGATTCCTATAAGTCTGATGCAACCAAAACATTCAAAGTCTCTCTGCATGCATGCACTGAAGAACAGAAGTAGAAATGCTTCGGAAGTTTTACACCATGCACATCAGACTTATAGGAATCCTTACAGTATATATATATATGTATATATATATATATATATATATATATATATATATATATATATATATATATATATATATATATATACTGTAAGGATTCCTATAAGTCTGATGCAACCAAAACATTCAAAGTCTCTCTGCATACATGCACTGAAGAACAGAAGTAGAAATGCTTCGGAAGTTTTACACCATGCACTATAAATGTTCTAAGTGTCAAATCTTTCGAAGCCAAGACCAACATCTCCGAAGCCAAATATGAAGTCTTCCGAAGCTTCAAAGACAAAGTCATTCAAAGCCAAGGAGTGAAGACAGATTTCTTTCGAAAACTTTTAGAGATATGCCTTTATCTGATGTACTTTACCATAAAGCTGGACCACCTTTTCGTTGCTACTCTGTAAAGTCACCAACTTACATGAGTTGGTGAAAAGGTCCATGCTTTTGGTAACTGTACATTGAGGTATTGAGTCCATGCTTTCTACTTTATGTACTTTTATCCTTTTTGTAATATATTAGGATGTGAGCTATGGCATGTCATAGTCACTAGTCAAAAGGCAAATCTGCCTTTTGACTCTACATTTGATTTTGTAGTTGTCTAGTCAATTGTATCCAGCTGGCCTTCAAAATATGGCCGGTTGTAGGATGTAGTATATGTATCTCAAGTACTTGTAACTTTCCTTTATGCTTTGTAACATTTGTAATAGAACTTGAGAAGCAATATACAACATTCTTGAAAACCAATTACTTGTGTTGTTTGCCATCTTGTTCTGTCTCATATTTACTTGTATTTTTAGCATCTTTCATTAACAAGTTAACCAGTTCCATATTTGATTTGTTAAGTGTTCTAAGCAACTCTCCTCTTTGTGTGTTGTGTTGTAAGTGCATACCCTTCACCGGTCCTGCATTTGGTATCAGAGCATTTCAGGCTCTTGATATAAGATCTCACCATCTTAAGATCCCTCACACACACAAAATACTTAACAACTCAAATGGCAGCTATTACCAAAGCTGATATGGAAACTGGAACTATGACAAAGTCTCCGTTGATCACTCCTGAAGACTTTGATACTTGGTGTCAAAGAATGGAAGGCTTCATCAAGTCTCAAGACTCTAGGATGTGGGACTCTGTTGTTGAAGGACCTTACATACCAAGCGCCACTTCTGCTACTGGTGGTGGTATGATTTCTAAGGTTGTGGCTGATTACTCTGAAGCAGATAGGAAGAGAATAGAGATTGATCAGAAAGCCATGACAACCCTTCAAACTGCTCTTCCAAACTCCATCTACAGAGGCTTCAAGAAGTGCAAAACTGCCAAACAACTATGGGAAGCACTGAAGCTAATGTATGAGGGGTCTACTGAAGCAAAGGAGAACAAGAAGGATCTCCTGAAGTAGCAGTTTGAAAACTTCACCTTCAAGGTAGGTGAAACCATGACTCAACAATACTTCAGGTATGTTGAGATTGTGGATACTCTAATGGATGTTGGAGTAACTCTTGAGAACAGGGACATTGTAAGGAAGTTTATGTCCTCTCTTCCTAGACAATGGACATATTATTGTGTTGTTATCAAGAGGACTGAGAACCTTAAGACTCTTACTCTTACAGAGTTGTATGGTATACTTAGTGGCTACCATATGGAGATGAATATGCAAAACTCATCTGGTAACTCCAGCAATCAACTGAGTTCAGCCCTCCATGTGGTTGAAAGGGAAAGCATTGAACCACAACATCATCTTATATGCTTCCCTGACAACTCATAAAAGGGACCTTTCATCACCTTCCCAGAGACTCCAAGGGAAAGTTGCACTCAAGGAAGTCCTTTCCAAGAGACAAGTTCTTCTCATGCCTTTGTCTCTGCTGATGAAACCTTAGGCAACTTTCTCCTCACCCTTGAAGATTTGGATTGTATCCATCCAGATGATTTGGAGTATATGGAGATAGTCCAGCAAATGGCTCTTCTCACTCACAGAGCCAAGAAGTTCTACAAGAGGACAGGGAGAAAGTTTCCAAGCAATGCAGCCAGTGGAAAGTTTGGACTGGATAAAAGCAAAGTAAAGTGTTACAACTATAACCAGATGGGACACTTTGCAAGAGAGTGTAAGGCACCAAGGACAAATGGTGGCCAAGCACAAACCAGACCAAACTACACTGAGAAAGCCCCCTAGAATGAGAAGCCAAAGCAGCAAGCTGCAGTTGCTGTTGAAGAAGGAGGCTTTGACTGGAGCTTTCAGGTGGAAGATGTATCTCCAAACTAAGCACTCATGGCAGACCACGATGAAGCCAAGGTATTGGAACTTCTTTGTACTCCTGAATGCATTGCTAAAGTTAATAGATACAGGTCCTATAATTTAGAAATGAGATATGATCTTGAGTCCTTAAATATCTTAAAAGCTAATTTTAAAAGAGCTGAAAATGATTATAAACTAAAGAAAGAGGACTTAGATAAAACCATTTCAACTCTTAAACATGAGCATACAAACTACAGGACTCAGATCAAAAATCTCATTACTAAATTAACTAAATGCCAAGCTGAGCTTGTGATCAGCAAAGCCAAGTCAGAAAAATGTGTTCTTGAAGAAGAGACTGTGACATCTCGTGTTTTCAAGTTGATATTCGTACGTTAATAAAATATAAAAAATATTTAAATGCATCATAACACTTAGTTTTATGATAATTAAGGTCATTT
Organism: Flaveria ramosissima; assembly: GCA_025215565.1. Taxonomy (NCBI): domain Eukaryota; kingdom Viridiplantae; phylum Streptophyta; class Magnoliopsida; order Asterales; family Asteraceae; genus Flaveria; species Flaveria ramosissima. The sequence goes on along the minus strand of CM046043.1, from coordinate 31,714,036 downwards.
AAGGTCTACCAAAGCCCCTTTGTGGATAAATTTTATAATTGGTAATTTTGAGAAATTACCGGGTCGCGTAGCGATAAAGCGATTAACGAACGTTGGTGATAATTGAGTTAATTAAATTTGGTTAATAAATATTGAATATTATAACTTAATAAATATTAATTGAAAACATTATTAGTCATGAATAATAATAATTAATATTATTTACTTTGATCGCGTAAAATTAAGACTTTTTAAATATTGTCGTGATGCAACGTACAGTCCGTTGCACACTGTGTTATATCGCGTATATTTTTATTATTGACTTTTTGTCACTATTATTTAATGTTGCGAACCCTTGGAAAGCCTCAAATTAATACTTTAATTTTATAGAAAATTTTCGCGTAAAACCCGAACGTTTAAGATTTTTACAAAAAAATTTAACGAGACCGACACCCGCCTTACACCCGATGGCATCTCACTTAGACATCCATCAGCCATTTTTAACATTTAATTACATGATTAGATTTCTCTAATCACCCTTGGTAATCTCTATATAAACCACCTCACACTTCATATTTTACACACACTCAACCCACCCTTTCTCTCACTAGAAATCACCTACACATTTTCCTCTTCCTTCTCTCTAAAAGCCATGGCTGGAACCATCAAAAAACAGCCCTCTTTCACATGATTTTGATCATCCAAGCTTGTTTCAAGCTTTGATTTCTGGATTTCAAGGATCCCTTATGAGTTTGGTGCAAAACATTGCATAAATCCTACTCAAAGGAGAAGAAATCCCTAAGGAAATCATTCTTGAATCTTCAAAAGTAGTTCATCTTAGGTAAGAACTTTGAATTTTATGACATGCAACATGACTCTTGGATGATTGTTGAAAGATTTGTTTACCAAAAACTAGTTTTTCTTGAAATCCAAGGTTTCAACAAAGAGTTTTAACAAAGAAATGTGCTTTAAAACAATGTGTGTGTGTGAGTGTGTGTGTGTGAGTGTGTGTGTGTGTCGTACATATGTATATGTGTATAATTATTTTGTATTTTGTTGATCTTTCAATATTTTGTTGATTTTCTCTTGCATGTAAGATGATCAAACTTTTGTTTGAGGTTATGAACATCATATGAAACCCATCTCCAAAACGAGTTTACCATAATGATGAAAATGGGTAATACATGATTGCATGTAAAGAATGATGTTCTTGAACCCATATTGCATTTTGATTTCATAAAGGATTGAGATGATCCATGAATAATGGTGATCATGATCTGAAATATTTTGATTTTTAAGTATGTTTTGTTGAAATGAAAACTAAGAACACAAGATAAAAGCTATAGTTTGGACTATGTATGTATGTATGAAATTGTGTATATGTATGTATATATGGTTTACACTTTTGTTCTCGATTTGTTCTTCACTTATAAGCCTAAAGATGATTGAAGTGATCCATGTATATGATGATCATGATCTGGAGATTTTGATATTCTTATTCAAATTTTACTTAAAGAAAAGATAAAAACAAATTAGGATAAAAGTACTCAAGTGTTTATTAGACATGAACACTAGAAAATCTTCCATAAAATATAATGGACAAGACAAGTATTTTGTAAGATCTGGATAAATAACTTTAAAACATTTAAAATATAAGTTAAAAAGTTAGTAACTTACTGAAAATAAAAGTTTTGATGATTAGGTTTAATCTCGTAAACGTTTTACGCGTTAAAAACGGTGTTTTCGGGTCTAAAATAAATAATTTCTCACAATTCCGGTTTTGGAATAATATAGTATTTGAAGTTTAAAACTTATGTTTTTAAGTATATAACAAACCCATAACAAACAAGGTATTCGGTGATAACTTTATACGCGTGAAATAGCCGAAAACTGACAATTTCGGGTCAAACTTAATGGACTGTTTTGGAACTGAATTTTTACAAAATATTTCAGAAGGTTTTTGGTATAAATATTCATGTGTAAACATATAAAAGGTCATAAGATATATAGGGGTTGATATACAGTTTATGCGAGTAAAATCGTGCGGTTTCGGGTCAAAAATCATCGTATACGGGTGAAATTTGGGTCAAACATAATAGGTCATCTTTATATAATAAAACAGGTCTACAATAATTTTATACATGTTTTACTACTGAAAACTTAATTATTTATTGAAAAGATTAATAAAAGTTGAGTTGCGTTAAATAAAGTAATATTTATAAAGTAATAAAATAAGAAATAGTTTACTTACTAGAACAAGAATATGGATATATCTTATTATTAATCTTAAATAAAATATAACTATGAATTAGTAAATTCTTATTTATGTAAATCTTTATTAATTATTCATTTGTTTATTTATTTGTTTGTATGATACATAAATTAGTAATTTTTGCGTTACATTTTTATATACTTTCACGTGTTTATTTTGTGTGTGTATTGTGGTTATTGTTTAAGGGATTAAATGGTTGATTTAATAAATGAATACTTGTCACACTTAAATAAAGTTATTAAACTAAATCGAAAATCACCAACGGGATTTTAAAAAAAATGAATTTCAAGATAAGTCTAGTGAGTTGGGTAAACAACTTACGTATTAGACTTATTACTCAACAATTAATAGATTCTTTGTGTATAAGGCGTTAATTGGTTGTTTAATTTCCGGGCTCGATTTTTGCTAGATCATCTCCTTGTCATATTTGAAGGTGAGTCCTTCGGCCCCATTTTAAATATTATTTTAATTGTTTTGGGGGAAAAGCATGAAACGATACTTTAAAATATATGATGGGTTAAACATGATAATATATATTATGAGGGTATAAGTTTGGGTCAGTAGTATGGATATATATACTATTGAGCCCTAAATCCCCCTATAATCATTAACCTCAGGGGTGAGGCCACAGAATATATTGGTAGATCTATCGGGTTAGAATGGTCCGCTCTCGCGACCAGTCGCGCTGGTCAGGTTGTGGCGAGGGAGTTTATATGTCTGGATAGTTGTGGGGCAACGACGTGTTTCTTGGTTTGATTATGGGCTTATGACCTAAATTATCATAGTACCTAGCTAGTCTATGTGGAATATATTATGTCTTGTTTCATCATGTTATTTTTAAAAGTGAATGTTTGCAAGATTACAAAACCCCGGAAGCTCACCAACTTTATGTTGACTTTATTACCCTTCATGCTTTTCAGGGTTATAGGTGAGCTCTATATGGATTTCTGGAACTATGTCTTTGGAGGGTCAAACGTTTCAAACGTTTTTAAATAAATTTAGGTTCATGTAATAAAAACAGTATTATGTGTTACTACCGAAACGTTTTAGTTGGTTAACAAAATACTTTTATGATGAAAATATATGATTTTCATGACTAACGTTATCATTGATACGTTTGACTATAAAAGTTGGGTCAACTCCAACTTCCGTTACCACCACGTCACGCGACTTTCCGCTGCGGTTTTCGGGGTGTGACAGAAGTTGGTATCAGAGCCAACGGTTATAGCGAACTAGAAGATATTTCTCGAAAATCTAGACTATAACCTTTAAAATGATCACTTGACTCCAAAGACTATTCCACATCATGAGCCTTATGCTAGATTAGAGCATTATGTGAGCATAATAGTCATATTAAGATTATGATTGTTAATTTTATATTAGAACTATGCATAATTAATAAGTACATATGCATGCATAAGTTAATGATACTTTTGTACATGTTCTTGTTAAAAGAAATTAAGTATAAATGTTTATAGTTAGAAAACTTAGTACGGATATTTTTGTGTTACGGATGTCTTCTCGAACTCTGTTCATTCCGATCCATGACTCCATAGTGATTACGAGGATCCTATGTTCTCTCTTTCCCTTATCACACTTTTGGAAATTTTACACAACTCATTTGCACCGAGATTGGAGCATACTTCCGAGTATGGAAATGGCTGGATTTGGGCATCCGATGACGAGAGTCCTCTTGCTCTTAGTGACCCTTATTAGATAGCACCTATTACTCATGACCTTGTTCCTGACAATTTTGAGCATGTTTTTTAGGTTCGCTTCGTCTACTCGACGAGGAAGAAAAGGAAGCCAAAGATGGTTGCTAATTAGACTACTAGAGATACACTAGAGGAGACGGAGCCCAAGATGACTAGAGTGTATGATAGATAGTAGGAATGGTTGTCCGGACGTCTACAAGAGTAGGCTAATGAGGTGGGGTACCCTCAACGTTTTAGGTTGGTGAATCGTCCTTAGCCCATCAGGACCTCCCGTTGATGGATGAGCCTGTTGATCGCACCCTAGTTACTTTAGTTACCTCATGCATCCACTATGAGCACCAGATTTCATCCTTACAAGGTAAGGCGGAAGTGACGAATGAGATGTTGCAGGCAATGGATGGAAGGATGATGACATTCAAGGAGGAGAAGGTGATTGTGAACGACAACCGAAATCAACTACATTTTAGGGTTTGTGATTTAGAGACGAGACTGGAAGAGACGAAGAAGAAGCTAGAGGTGGTGGAGCTGAAATTGGAGGTTGCAGAGGCTGGATTTGTAGCAACACAACAGTAGGTGACTTCTCTTAAAGGACGAGTGGAGGCAACGTTCATGTTGGCAACAATTTGCATGATGATGGCTTCGGTGGTGTTGTGTGTCGATGTGATTGCATGATTCTCTTATTAGACTTGTAGGGTCATTCCTTCAGTATCGGCCTCCTAGGTGTTGTGCTTGGTAGTTTTGATAATGTCGTAGGCATGAATTGGTTGTCAAAACATCATGCTAAAGTGGTATGCTATGAGAAGACAATTCGTCTACCTATTCCAAGTGGTGGAACTTTGACTATCAAAGGTGATAAAGACAGACCTACCTTGAAGATTTAAATCTAATGAAGGCTTGCAGGTATTTACATGAAAGGTATCTAACGTTTCTTGCCAAGGCGGTGGATACTAAGAATGAGAAGCGAAAGCTTAAGGACATACCGATAGTCCGAGACTATCCGGATGTCTTTTCTGATGATCTGCCTAGATTACCACCGTCTAGACAGGTTGAATTTCGAATCAATTTAGTACTGGGAGCTGCTCCTGTTACCCGACCACCATACCAATTAGCGCCTTCAGAGATGCAAGAATTGTCCAAAGCAAATAGAAGAATTGTTGGATAAGGGATTTATAAGACCAAGCTTCTCGCAAAGGGGAGGACCAGTCTTGTTTGTCAAGAAGAAAGATAGGTCAATTAAAATGTGCATCGATTATTGAGAGTTAAACAAACTCACTATCAAGAATTGATACCCATTACCAAGAACCGATGATCTGTTTGATCAGCTTCAAGGATCTTGTCTCTACTCGAAGATTGATCTATGATTAGGTTATCATCATCTATTGATAGCCAAGGAAGATGTTCTAAAAACAACATTCAGGACATGTTACGGCCATTACGAGTTTCTGGTTATGCCATTTGGCCTGACAATTGCGCCTGTTGTGTTCATGGATCTTATGAAAAGAATATGCAAACCTTGCTTTGATAAGTTTGTAATAGTATTTATTGATGATGTACTAGTCTATTCAAGAACCAAGAAAGATCATGAACAACATCTAAAGATTATCTTGGAGACGTTAAGGAAAGAGAAACTGTATGCAAAGTTCTCAAAATGCGTATTCTAGATTCGAGAGGTTCACTTTCTTAGACATGTCATTAATGAGAAAGGCATACATGTAGATCTGACTAAGATTGAAGCAATCAAGAACTGGGAGGTACCCAAATCCGCGACCGAGGTACGTCTGTTTCTTGGATTGGCTGGTTATTATCTGAGATTGATTGAAAATTTCTCAAAGTTAGCACAGCCGTTAACGCTATTGACTCAGAAGGATAGAAAGTATGACTGGACTGATAAGCAAGAGGCAGCTTTTTAGTTATTAAAGCAGAAGTTATGTAGTGCTCCTATTCTTTCTCTTCCTAAAGGAATAGAAGGGTTCATTGTGTACTGTGATGCGTCCCGTTTAGGTCTTGGTTGTGTGTTGATGCATAAAAGATAAGGTCATTGCCTATGCATCTAGAAAATTAAATATGCATGAGAAGAACTACACCACTCATGATTTTGAGTTGGGAGCGGTGATTTTTGCGCTCAAGATTTGGAGGCATTACCTATACGGTACGAAGTGTGTTGTTTACACTGATCACAAGAGTCTTCAACATATCTTTGATCAAAAAGAGCTTAACATGAGGAAACTTCCATGGGTAGAGTTGCTAAACGATTATGATTATGAAATCCGTTATCATCCGGGCAAGGCCAACGTTGTGGTCGATGCATTGAGTAGAAAGGAAAATGATAAGCCTAAGCATGTCCGCGCTTTGGAGTTGACTATTTATTCGGCTGTTGATACTCAAATCCAAGATGCTCAAGTCGACGCTTTAAAGAATGAAAATTTTAAGAATAAAGGATTGAAAGGCATGGTCAAGCGGTTAGTGCCTAAGACCAATAATGTAAAGTACTTCATGGACCGAATCTACGTTCCACGTGTTGGAAACCTACGTGAATTAATTTTCGATGAAGCCCATAGATCTATATTAGCAATTCACCCCGGGTCGGATAAGATGTACAAAAATGTGATGTGAAGGAACATTATTGGTGGCCCAATATGAAAGGTGATATAGCAGCCTATATCGGTAAATGCTCACCGTGTGCAAGAGTGAAGGCTGAATACCAGAAGTCGTCAGGACTTCTTCAACAACCATAGATTCCTCAATGGAAATGAGAGCGAATAGCAACAGACTTTATCACGAGATTACCCCGAATGTCTAGTGGTCATGTCATTATCTGGGTAATTGTTGACAGATTGACCAAGTCTGCTCATTTCTTACCCGTTAAGGAAACAGATCGAATGGAAAAGCTAACCAAAATATACCACAAAGAGGTGGTATCTCGTCATGGAGTACCGATATCAATAATATTTAGTTGAGTTTCCTACAATAACAGTTATCATAGTAGTATCAAAGCTACTTCGTTTGAAGCTTAGATGGAAGAAAGTGTCACTCGCCGTTTTGCTGGGCGGAAGTTGGAGAGAAACAATTGACTGGACCTGAGATTGTCCAAGAAACTACAAACAAGACCGTTCAAATCAGAAAGAGGTTAGAAGCCACCGCGAGTCAGCAAAAGAGTTATGCGAATAATCGAAGGAAACCATTGGAATTCCAGGTTGGAGACAGAACTTATGTGAAGATCTTGTCGTGGAAAGGAATTGTTCATTTTGGAAAGCAAGGAAAGCTTAGCCCCATTATATCAGACCTTTTGAGATCGTAGTGTGATTTGTCCTATTGCATATCGACTTAGGTTACCTCGTGAGCTTAGAGGAATACACGATGTGTTCCATGTATCCAATCTGAAGAAGTGTCTTGCTGATGAAGCTCTAGTTATACGACCCCTAAAAAAAGTTTGTATCGATGACAAACTAAATTTCACCAAGGAACCAGTTGAAATTATGGACGATAGGATTCAGAAATTTAGAAAGAGTCGGGTTAAGTTGGTGAGGGCAAGATTGAACTCTAGACGTGGTCCCGAGTTCACTTGGGAATGACAGGAGCAAATGAAGCGCAAGTACCCTCATCTATATCCCATCTATATTAGAAGCTGGAACTACAACTTAAATTTCGGGACGAAATTTCCTAAACGAGGGGAGACTGTGACATCTCGTGTTTTCAAGTTGATATTCGTACGTTAATAAAATATAAAAAATATTTAAATGCATCATAAGACTTAATTTTATGATAATTAAGGTCATTTAAGGCCTAGCAAAGCCCCTTTGTGGATAAATTTTATAATTGGTAATTTTGAGAAATTACCGGGTCGCGTAGCGATAAAGCGATTAACGAACGTTGGTGATAATTGAGTTAATTAAATTTGGTTAATAAATATTGAATATTATAACTTAATAAATATTAATTGAAAATATTATTAGTCATGAATAATAATAATTAATATTATTTACTTTGATCGCGTAAAATTATGACTTTTTAAATATTGTCGTGATGCAACGTACAGTCCGTTGCACACTGTGTTATATCGCGTATATATTTATTATTGACTTTTTGTCACTATTATTTAATGTTGCGAACCCTTAGAAAGCCTCAAATTAATACTTTAATTTTATAGAAAATTTTCGCGTAAAACCCGAACGTTTAAGATTTTTACAAAAAAATTTAACGAGACCGACACCCGCCTTACACCCGATGGCATCTCACTTAGACATCCATCAGCCATTTTTAACATTTAATTACATGATTAGATTTCTCTAATCACCCTTGGTCATCTCTATATAAACCACCTCACACTTCATATTTTACACACACTCAACCCACTATTTCTCTCACTAGAAATCACCTACACATTTTCCTCTTCCTTCTCTCTAAAACCCATGGCTGGAACCATCAAAAAACAGCCCTCTTTCACATGATTTTGATCATCCAAGCTTGTTTCAAGCTTTGATTTCTGGATTTCAAGGATCCCTTATGAGTTTGGTGCAAAACATTGCATAAATCCTACTCAAAGGAGAAGAAATCCCTAAGGAAATCATTCTTGAATCTTCAAAAGTAGTTCATCTTAGGTAAGAACTTTGAATTTTATGACATGCAACATGACTCTTGGATGATTGTTGAAAGATTTGTTTACCAAAAACTAGTTTTTCTTGAAATCCAAGGTTCCAACAAAGAGTTTTAACAAAGAAATGTGCTTTAAAACAATGTGTGTGTGTGAGTGTGTGTGTGTGTGTGTCGTACGTATGTATATGTGTATAATGATTTTGTATTTTGTTGATCTTTCAATATTTTGTTGATTTTCTCTTGCATGTAAGATGATCAAACTTTTGTTTGAGGTTATGAACATCATATGAAACCCATCTCCAAAAGGAGTTTACCATAATGATGAAAATGGGTAATACATGATTGCATGTAAAGAATGATGTTCTTGAACCCATATTGCATTTTGATTTCATAAAGGATTGAGATGATCCATGAATAATGGTGATCATGATCTGAAATATTTTGATTTTTAAGTATGTTTTGTTGAAATGAAAACTAAGAACACAAGATAAAAGCTATAGTTTGGACTATGTATGTATGTATGAAATCGTGTATATGTATGTATATATGGTTTACACTTTTGTTCTCGATTTGTTCTTCCCTTATAAGCCTAAAGATGATTGAAGTGATCCATGTATATGATGATCATGATCTGGAGATTTTGATATTCTTATTCAAATTTTACTTAAAGAAAAGATAAAAACAAGTTAGGATAAAAGTACTCAAGTGTTGATTAGACATGAACACTAGAAAATCTTCCATAAAATATAATGGACAAGACAAGTATTTTGTAAGATCTGGATAAATAACTTTAAAACATTTAAAATATAAGTTAAAAAGTTAGTAACTTACTGAAAATAAAAGTTTTGATGAGTAGGTTTAATCTCGTAAACGTTTTACGCGTTAAAAATAGTGTTTTCGGGTCTAAAATAAATAATTTCTCACAATTCCGGTTTTGGACAGAAAATAATATAGTATTTGAAGTTTAAAACTTATGTTTTTAAGTATATAACAAACCCATAACAAACAAGGTATTCGGTGATAACTTTATACGCGTGAAATAGCCGAAAACTGACAATTTCGGGTCAAACTTAATGGACTGTTCTGGAACTGAATTTTTACAAAATATTTCAGAAGGTTTTTGGTATAAAATATTCATGTGTAAACATATAAAAGGTCATAAGATATATAGGGGTTGATATACGGTTTATGCGAGTAAAATCGTGCGGTTTCGGGTCAAAAATCATCGTATACGGGTGAAATTTGGGTCAAACATAATAGGTCATCTTTATATAATAAAACAGGTCTACAATAATTTTATACATGTTTAACTACTGAAAACTTAATAATTTATTGAAAAGATTAATAAAAGTTGAGTTGCGTTAAATAAAGTAATATTTATAAAGTAATAAAATAAGAAATAGTTTACTTACTAGAACAATAATATGGATATATCTTATTATTAATCTTAAATAAAATATAACTATGAATTAGTAAATTCTTTTATTTATGTAAATCTTTATTAATTATTCATTTGTTTATTTATTTGTTTGTATGATACATAAATTAGTAAATTTTGCGTTACATTTTTATATACTTTCACGTGTTTATTTTGTGTGTATTGTGGTTATTGTTTAAGGGATTAAATGGTTGATTTAATAAATGAATACTTGTCACACTTAAATAAAGTTATTAAACTAAATCGAAAATCACCAACGGGATTTTAAAAAAAATGGATTTCAAGATAAGTCTAGTGAGTTGGGTAAACAACTTACGTATTAGACTTATTACTCAACAATTAATAGATCCTTTGTGTATAGGGCGTTAATTGGTTGTTTAATTTCCGGGCTCGATTTTTGCTAGACCATCTCCTTGTCATATTTGAAGGTGAGTCCTTCGGCCCTATTTTAAATATTATTTTAATTGTTTTGGGGGAAAAGCATGAAACGATACTTTAAAATATATGATGGGTTAAACAGGATAATATATATTATGAGGGTATAAGTTTGGGTCAGTAGTATGGATATATATACTATTGAGCCCTAAATCCTCCTATAATCATTAACCTCAGGGGTGAGGCCACAGAATATATTGGTAGATCTATCGGGTTAGAATGGCCCGCTCTCGCGACCAGTCGCGCTGGTCAGGTTGTGGCGAGGGAGTTTATATGTCTGGATAGTTGTGGGGCAACGACGTGTTTCTTGGTTTGATTATGGGCTTATGACCTAAATTATCATAGTACCTAGCTAGTCTATGTGGAATATATTATGCCTTGTTTCATCATGTTAATTTTAAAAGTGAATGTTTGCAAGATTACAAAACCCCGAAAGCTCACCAACTTTATGTTGACTTTATTACCCTTCATGCTTTTCAGGGTTATAGGTGAGCTCTATATGGATTTCTGGAACTATGTCTTTGGAGGGTCAAACGTTTCAAACGTTTTTAAATAAATTTAGGTTCATGTAATAAAAACAGTATTATGTGTTACTACCGAAACGTTTAAAGTTGGTTAACAAAATACTTTTATGATGAAAATATATGATTTTCATGACTAACGTTATCATTGAATACGTTTGACTATAAAAGTTGGGTCAACTCCAACTTCCGTTACCACCACGTCACGCGACTTTCCGCTGCGGTTTTCGGGGTGTGACAGAGACCTTCAAGAACATAATATCCTCATCCTTGCATGCAAAAGTTTGTTATCAAAATAAGAATGGACTAGGATCTTGTGAGATAGCTCCTCCACACACAATCTTGTCTGTAAGATCTCCTAGGTGTGGAACTTATGAAGATGAGCTTCCCCTCATAGATCCTGTGACTGAAGAGGATGAAGAGGAGATGGTGGAGAATGACTCTGAGAAGAGTGAAGAAGAGCATGCTAAGAAGGGTCACCATCCCTCTGAGGAGAGCAAAGCTGTTGGGATGACCAAGTCAAGAAGAAAGAACTTGATCAGGAAGGCCAAAAGAAAGTCCAAGAAGGCTCAAGAGATCAAGGCCACCTTCAATTCTGCACAGAAACAAGTCTTCATCTCTGCATGATTTGAAGTGATAAAGGCTGAAGACACCAATTTGAACTCCATCAACAAGAGTTCTGGTTCATGTCCAAACCATCCCATCATCAAGAAGAAGGCTGATCAGTTGTGCATCACTGTTGTACAACCTGAACCATCCAGCTCCAAAGGTAGTTCTATCCCCACAAGAACTGCCACAACATCTGCAAAGGTGAAGATGGAGAAGGAAAGTGATCAAGTTCAGCCTTGTTCACAAAGGAAAACTCCTAGAAGGAAGAAAATGGACTGTGTTATGTGTGGGAGTACTTCTCATCTTGCTAAGGATTGTGTTTACAATCCAAAGAGTACTCTCCACATGACCAAGAAAGAAACTTCTAAGAGTTTGGAAAAGAAGAAGCAAGCTTCAGAAGGAAAATCTGTTTCCTTCGGAAGCTCCAAAATGAAGAAGAAGACAAGTGGAAACTTGCCTTCGGAAGAAAATTTGGTCTCGGAAGAAAGGAATACTTCCGAAGCACTGAAGCATGCTGCAGTGAAAGCAAGATCTTTCGAAGGTCCAGTCGTCAAAACTTCCGAAGTCATCAAAACTTCCGAAGTATTGAAGGCCAAGCCTAAGCTTCCAAAGGTGGTGTGGAAGTCAAAGAAAGACCAAGTGGCTGAAAGATCTTCATCAACATCAGCAAATGATCCTTCTAGCATGACTATAGGATCAATTACTGTTTCATTGTCTTCAACTTCTTTTGATGAGCCTAAGACCAATGAGGCTTGGGTTTCCAAATGTAACTAATTATCTCTTTTGTGCAGGAACAACTCAAGACAAACAGAATTGTATGGATCATTGATAGTGGCTGTTCCAGGCACATGACAGGTAATAGGTCACTACTCCAAAAGTTTGAAAGAATTGATGGAGGACCTGTTGCTTTTGGAGGAGATGCAGGAGGTTACATTACAGGAAGGGGCAAGGTCATAAATGGTAAGCTTTGCATTGAGAAGGTAAACTTTGTCAAGGAGCTTAGGTACAATCTTCTGAGTGTATCCCAATTTTGTGATCAGAGTCATAACATGCTCTTCACTGAGCATGAGTGCATTGTTCTCAGGCCCGGGGTGGTCATTCCTCATGAGCACATCTTGCTCAGAGCCCCCAGGAAAGGGAACATGTACAAGATGAAAAAATTAATGATGAATCTTTCCTCTGGCATAAAAGAATGTGCAATGTAAACTTTAAAAACATGAATAAATTAGTTAAGAATGATTTGGTAACTGGAATACCAAAAAAAGAGTTTACAAGTGATGACCATTGTGTTGCATGCCTGAAGAGGAAGCAACACAAGGTATCTCACAAGCCAAAGGAAAGAAATTCTATCATTAATCCCCTACACTTATTACATATGGATCTCTTTGGCCCCACCAGTGTAATGAGTCTAGGAAGAACCTCTTATTGTTTGGTGATCACAGATGATTTTACAAGATTCACTTGGGTCTTCTTTCTTAGAACTAAGGATGAGACTCCAGATATTCTGAAGAATTTCATCTTAAAGATTGAGAATCAATGTGATCACAAGGTCAAAACCATAAGATGTGATCAAGGAACTGAATTCAAGAATTAAATCCTTGATACATTTTGTGATGAAAAAGGTATTACAAGACAATATAGTGCTCACAGGAATCCTCAGCAAAATGGTGTTGCTGAGAGGAGAAACAGGACACTAATTGAAGCTGCATGAACTATGTTGTCTGACTCTAAACTGCCCATCACCTTCTGGGCAGAGGCAGTGAACACTGCTTGCTATGTGCAAAACAGAGTTTTAGTGTTTAAGACACATGGTAAGACTCCTTATGAACTTTGGCACAATGGTTTTCTCATGTCATTTGGATGTCCTTGCACCATCTTGAATACCAAAGATCAAATTGCCAAGTTTGCTGAGAAATCAAATGATGGACACTTTATTGGATACTCTTCTCAAGCTAAAGCTTATAGAGTATACAATCTTAGAACTAGAGTAGTTGAGGAGTCAGCCAATATGACTTTCAATGAGCACACTCCCAGTGTGAAAGGTTCTGGTCCGGATTGGCTATTTGATCTTGATTTAGTTACCAACTGTTTTAACAAATCTTGTGAGAATATTTTAGGATCTACAAATATACTACCTACAGGTGATCCTGATCCAAGATTTGAGCTAAGAAGACCTTCTAGTTACACATCTTCAGCTCCAGTTGTAACTATTCCTGCAAATGAAGCTTCTACCAGGATATCAATAACAAATCCTGCTGATGCTTCTGGGGTGCCTTCAAATTCCAGCTTAGAGGCATAAAACTCAGAGGAAGGAGCTTCAAATGTTGGAGAAAATGGTGGTGGTGAAAGTGATCAGGAATTTCTTGATGCTGATAACCACTGCATTGAAGACAACATCAATGATGTCACACACACATTGGATCAAGTCAATCTTGATAAGTGTGCTGATGTAGAGCGTGAATCTTCTTTGCCAGATCAGAATTTTTCAAATTTAGATCTGTCTAAGCAACTTGCTGTGATCCCTCAGCTAAGGATTCACAAGTCTCATCCTACCACAAACATCATTAGAGATGTTGATTCAGGGGTGAGAACAAAAGGACAAAGCCATGAAGCAAATGTTTGTCTTCACTCTTCTTTCTTTTCCCAGATAGAGCCAAAGAAAATTGATGAGTCTCTAAAGGATGGAAGTTGGGTAGAATCTATGTAAGAGGAGCTGCTTCAGTTCAAAAGGCAAAAGGTGTGGAACCTATGTCCTCTTCCTCAAGGGAAGACTACCATAGGAACCAAATGGGTTTTCAGGAATAAGAAGGATGATAGAGGACTTGTTATCAAGAACAAAGCAAGATTAGTTGTTCAAGGGTATACTCAAGAAGAAGAAATTGATTACATGGATGTTTTTGCTCCTATAGCAAGACTTGAAGCTGTTAGGATATTCCTAGCTTTTGCTGCATCCAAGAACTTCAAGGTCTACCAACTTGATGTCAAGTGTGCTTTTCTTTATTGGGTGATTGATGAAGAGGTGTATGTCAGACAACCACATGGGTTTGCAGATCCTGATCATCCTGATTATGTCTGCAGGCTTGATAAAGCTCTTTATGGGCTGCACCAAGCACCAAGGAAATGGTATGAGACTCTATCTCAGTATCTCTGTCAACATGGCTACAAAAGGGGTACTATAGATGGAACTCTCTTCATCAAAGGAACAGGAAATGACATAATGCTAGTTCAAGTATATGTAGATGACATTATCTTTGGGTCAACTAATCCAAAGCTCTACAAAGACTTTGAGAAGTTGATGAAGGACAGGTTTGAAATGAGTGCCATGGGGGAACTCAATTTCTTTCTAGGAATTCAAGTGAAGCAAGTTGATAATGGCATCTTCATAAGTCAGTCAAAGTATGTACAAGACATACTTAAAAGGTTTAACATGACTGATTGTAAGGTTGCTAAGACACCCATAGCCAGAAATCACTCCTTTGGACCTGATCTTGAGGGGGTTGATGAGCATCTCTATAGGGTAATGATTGGGTCTCTTATGTACCTCACAGCTAGCAGGCCAGATATCATGTTTGCTATATGTATTTGTGCAAGATATCAAGCCAACCCTAAGATGTCATACCTGGTCACTGTCAAAAGAATCTTAAGATATTTCAAAGGTGCTCCATCACTTAGCCTTTGGTATCCAAAGAATTCTGACTTTAATCTATATGCTTATACAGATAGTGACTATGGTGGTTGCAACATGACTGCAAAGTCTACATCAGGGAGATGTCAATTTCTTGGTGGAAGAGTAGTCTCTTGGAAATGTAAGAAACAATCCTCTGTGTCTACATCAACTGCTGAGACTGAATACATTGCTGCTACAAGCTGCTGTGCTCAAATGCTTTGGATTCAAAATCAGATGCTAGACTATGGATTTAACTTTAAAGAGACTCCCATCCACATAGACAACAACAGTGCTATCTCAATCACAGAGAATCCTGTGCAACACTCAAGGACAAAGCACATTAATATCAGGTATCATTTGATCAGAGATAACTTTGAAAAGGGATTAATCAAACTAGTCAAAGTTAACACAAATAAACAATATGCTGATCTATTCACCAAAGCTTTTGATGAGCAGAGATTTAAATATCTTGTATCAGCTATTAGAATGATTAACTTTGAATAGCTTTTCTTAAAACTTAATCATATTTAAATATCTTGTATCAGCCAATTTGCCTTCAGAAGCTTTTTCTTCAGAACTTCCGAAGCAAATAACCTTTGGAAGATTTCTCGACTTCCAAGAAAACTACTTTTTGGGAAAAACTAAACTACTTTTCAGAGGTGGGACCGACATCTGGATTTCAAAGTTTATCATCTTTCATTAAATTTGTCTCAAATACTTTTCACATAAATGCCCAACGTTTCCCTCCTCTTTCACTATCTTCCTCAATTACACTATTCCTTAAACCTAAATTCTCCCAAACCGCCTTTCTTCTTCATCTTTCTTCATCCTTAAGCTTCTAAAATGGCCAACCTAAACCACAGAAACAACCCAGATTTCTCCATGCAACTTCACAGGCAACACAACCAGGTTGCTCTGTTAAGCTCTGAGAAAGATGAAAGTTTCTCAGAGATTTGCCGTTTCTTAGCTCTATCCAACTACTTCACCTCCCTAACCATTGATCCTACTCTCCATGAGGATCATCTGCTTGAATTTTGGAAGACCTACCAAGAGGTCATTATGGATGGGGAGAAGGCACTGTCTGCCACAGTGCAAGGGAGGACAATCTTCATCACTCCGGCCATCATCAACACTCACTTACAGCTGGATGAAGAAGGTGAGTTGTGTTGGATCTTGTATGCCCAAGACACATACATGATTGATGTGGTTAGTACGTTATGATCCAAGTCAGGTCATACCCAATAACAAGCTAAACAAACACCAATAAATATTTATTTGTTGATAAGATCATACAAATACATATTGACACCAATTTAGAAAAATGGGTTTTCTAAATCATTGCTTTTGAAATAGAACAACATTATATGGATAATTTGTTGATGAGAAATTATTTGTTTTATTATTTAAGTGGGTTAAATAATAACAAATAAAAGTGTGTTCAAGTTATAAAATTAAAAGGGTTTTAATTTTATAAAATTATGGATTAAAGAGTGTAAAGTTTTATAAGATTAAAATGGGTGGGAACCCATTTCAAATCTGAATTTTCGGCCACCCTTTGGATACCCTTCCTTGGGATTCTTTTTTCTTGTTTTAAGCAAGACTTAAACTCTCTTGCACTCTTCAATCAACACACACTCTCTCTCACACACACAAGCAAAGAACTCTCTCAAAAGTGGCTGAAATTTTCGGATCTTACAAGAAGTTGCTGAAATTTCGTTTTTGAAGAAGGCACAAGTGTTGAGTTTTGGTGTTCTTCTACCTAACAAGATTAGGTGTTTGCTAAGGCTTGTGGGTATACAAACTTGAGGCTTTTTCTCTTGGGGGCTGGACATTCAAGAGCATCATCATCTTCATCTCATCCATACTTCAACATCTTGTTCTTGAAAGGTAGTTTCAAGAACACCCTATGGTTGTTCTTTTTGTTTTGATAGCATTTCATTTCACATATATATATGATCCTTGTTCTTGGGTTTTGTTTTTGTTTTAAAATGGTCCATTTTTCAGATTGTTAACCATACTTTAAACCTTAATATCCGCTGCGTTTTTATAGTGTAAATGGTTAAACTAGCTTTGATAAACTTGTAACAAAACCCAACAATGGAATCTAGAGCCGGATATGTGGAATATGTGCTTCAAAAGTTCTTGAAAAGTTAGTTTTCATGGACGTTTTCAACCCATTAGGGGCTGTTTTGTTATGGATGATTGAATCCCTTATGTTTCAAGGTTTAATCTTACATGCTTTAGTATAAACCTTGAAAGATTAACATCAAATGGTTGATTGTGTTGTTTGGATAAAACCCTAAAGTTTTGGTTCATGTTGGCCAGAACTTTAAGGTTATAAAAAGAGGTTCACTGTTGTTCTTGAATGTTGTATATGATACTATTTTGATGCATAACATAGCCTTGACCTTATGTGTTTTAGATTTGGTTGATTGTGGTTTGTCTTGTTGGTTTTGATTCTTGAAAGGGTTGTAATATTTGTGTTTATATTTTGGGTTGTAATTTATTTATTCATTCGGTTATGTAATAAATAGATTAGGTGCATTTCTTTTATTAGAAAAGTTGTATTAGGATATGATTTTGTAAAAGAAGATGCACAAGATGAAGACCCAAAGAAGGACACAAAAGACGTGGACACTTGAAGCATTTAGATGTGGATTCAAGTGGGAGTTCATGGACACATATGATGTGTCATTGTTAACCCTTAGGAAAGACCTTATGACAACACTTGTGATGGCAAACAAGTGTGGGTCAACTTAGTGGCTATAGTTATGCACTTATGTTTGTATGATTATGCTTGTTTGGTTGTTTGTTGTATGATTGTTGGTTGATATTTGGATATGCATAATAAACTCATTAACAAACTTAACAAGCTGAAAATTGATGGTTCTTTATCATTAAGTGGTTAATATAAGGTTATTAAAAGGATTAATGATTTTAATAAAAGGGGTTTTATTAAAAAGTGAACCATAGGGTATCTTGTATTTGAAAGCATGCAAATATAAGGTACATAGAGTTTTCTAAACTAAGATTATGAAAAATTAAAATTTCTTTTATAAACAAGTTTAACACCATCCTTTTGCACAATGCTTCAATCACTTGGAAACTCTTAATGGGATAAAGGTCACCTAACCATTTTGAGAAAACTTGTGATTTGAGGTGGGGATACCATATTTGTGGGATAAAGGTCACCTAACCACTTATGTTGGAAAACCCATATGTGTTTGTAAGTAGGGTAACTTGATTTGCAAATCATGTTAAATGGATCACCTACAATATGGTTTACAAAGGTGTTGATGGGATAAACATGCCGACTATACATATGATGTTTTAAAGTCGATCCCATACCTCTAGAAGTTGCAAAGGGTTGCAAATGTCAAAACGTTGACTACCTTGTTAATTTAAATAATGGGATAAAGGTCACCTAACCATTATTTAAATATAATGTTGGATTCTAGAATTTTAAAATTATGTAAGACACTTAAAAAGGGGCTTTAATTATTAAAATATGAACAATATCAAAAATACAAAAATTGAACTTTGTTAAATTTTGTAGATGGCCACCAACAACAATGAAAATAATGAAATCCCGTCCGCTCACTAACTATTACTAAGGACTATTCTCCAAAAGGAGCGTCTAAACCATAATAACTTTATTGACTAGTTTCGAAACTTGAGAATTGTTCTCAAGCAATAGAAACGATCGTATATTTTAGACGATCCCATTCCCGATCAACCTAATGAGGATGATGAGGAGGCCTACAATAATTTGGTGAAATACATTGAGGACTCGGTCCAAGTGTCTTGCCTCATGTTGGCAAGTATGACTCCGGATCTCCAAAAGGAGTATGAACATCATGGAGCATACGACATGATAACCCAGTTGAAGGAAACGTTCCAACAACAAGCAAGGGTAGAGCGCTTCGAAACAGTTCGAGCACTCCATGCGTGTCGTATGGATGACACCCAATCTGTTTCATCTTATGTACTTAAGATGAAAAGCCACATCGATCGCCTCGAAAGGCTGAATTGTCCCGTCTCGAAAGAGTTGGCTACGGACATGATCCTCAACTCTTTGTCAAAAAGGTTTGACAACTTTGTCATGAATTATAACATGAACGGGTGGGACAAGAACATAAGTGAGCTTCACTCTATGCTCAAACCTACCGAGGTGGCCATGGGTAAAAGGTTTTTACCCGTTCTCACCATCAATGAAGGTGGGAACAAGAAGAGGCCTCACCCCTCACCCAAGGCAAATGTTGCCAAGGGTAAGGGGCACATTAAGGGAAAGGGAAAGGGAGTGGTAAGGGCGCCACCACCAAAACCAGTGGAGAAGAAGCAAAAGGTTGCTTCGAATGACCCATGCTTTAAGTGTGGGGAGATTGGGCATTGGGCAAGAAATTGCACAGTCCATCTCAAAGAGTTGCAAGCTATGAGGATGTCGGGCAAACCTCAGGTACAATTTTCATGATTCATATTGATCTAAATTTAATATCCTCTAACACATGGGTATTGGATACCGGATGTGGAACTCACATTTGCAACTTATTGCAGGGGTTCAAAAGAAGTAAGGACTTCAAGAAAGGGGATGTTAGCCTCTACATGGGGAATGGGGCAAAAGTTCAAGTTGAAGGCTGAGGGGACTACATCTTGAAGCTTCCAAATGGTTTGGATGCAATTTTGAACAATATTTTGTATGCTCCTAGTTTGGCTAGGAACATTATTTCTGTTGCCCAATTAAGACAATACGGTTATGTTTTAATATTTATTGAAAATGAAATTCATGTTTCTTTAACTGACATATTTTTTTAAAGCTATTCCTATTAATGGCATTTATGAATTGGTTCACGAAAACACATTATCTGATAGCTCATTGTACCAAACCACCACTAAGAAAATCAAGTCAACAGGTCAATAAAAATTCTCCGCATCGATAGAGGAGGTGAATACCTAAGTGATGCTTTCAGAGATCATCTTAGAAGTGGTATTGTCTCACAACTATCTCCACCTGGAACACCATAACACAATGGTGTGTCCGAGCGGAGAAATCGAACTCTATTGGATATGGTTCAATCTATGATGGCTAGAAGCTCATTGCCTCTATTATTTTGGGGTTTCGCTTTGCTCTCTGCGGCCCGTATCTTGAATATGGCCCCAACCAAGAAAGTGGAAACGATACCTTTTGAAATATGGCATGAAAGGGTTCCATCACTATCATATTTAAAGGTATGGGGTTGTGAGGCTTATGTTAAGACTCCCACCTCAAACAAGTTAAAAAGTCGTTCCACTAAGTGTATCTTCATTGGATATCCTAGAGATTCTATGGGATATTATTTCTATGATCCATCGGAATAAAAGGAGTTTGTTGCCAAGAAGGCTGAGTTCTTAGAAGCTAAGTTCCTTACGGAAGGAACTAGCAGTAGAACTGTGGATCTTGAGGAGGATCAAGAACCACAAACCGATACACGTTTGGTTGACACTAGCACTCAACATGAGGATGTTGAGAATGATCAAGTGGTTGATTAATATACACAAAACGTTCGCAGATCTGGTAGAATTAGTAATTCACCTGAAAGATATGGATTTTTCGTAGATGGATGCTATGTGGTAGATTCCGATGGACCAACCACCTATCGTGATGCAATGTCCAATTTGGATTGTGACAAATGGCTTGAAGCCATGAATGTTGAGATGCAATCCATGTATGACAACCAAGTATGGGACTTGGTTGAACCACCTCTTATCTCCAAGATAGTTGGAAGTAAGTGGGTTTTCAAGAAGAAAACCGATATGCATGGAAACTTGGATACTTATAAAGCTAGACTTGTAGCAAAAGGTTTCACTCAAACTCAAGGGGTTGATTATGATGAGACCTTCTCACCGGTTGCAATGCTAAAGTCTATTAGGATATTATTTGCCATAGTTGCTCATTATGATTATGAGATTTGGCAAATGGATGTCAAAACTGCTTTTCTAAATGGATATCTTGAGGAAGATGTCTATATGGTTCAGCCTGAAGGTTTTGTCGATCATAAGCATCCTAACAAAGTATGCAAGTTGAAGAAATCAATCTATGGATTGAAGCAAGCATCAAGAAGTTGGAATCACCGTTTTGATGAAGAGATAATCAAATTTGGGTTCATCAAGAACGCTAATGGAGCATGTGTACACAAGAAGGCTAGTGGGAGCATCATCACTTTCCTAGTATTGTATGTCGATGACATTCTACTATTTGGAAATTGCACAGTCCATCTCAAAGAGTTGCAAGCTATGAGGGATGTCGGGCAAACCTCAGGTACAATTTTCATGATTCATATTGATCTAAATTTAATATCCTCTAACACATGGGTATTGGATACCGGATGTGGAACTCACATTTGCAACTTATTGCAGGGGTTCAAAAGAAGTAAGGACTTCAAGAAAGGGGATGTTAGCCTCTACATGGGGAATGGGGCAAAAGTTCAAGTTGAAGGCCGAGGGGACTACATCTTGAAGCTTCCAAATGGTTTGGATGCAATTTTGAATAATATTTTGTATGCTCCTAGTTTGACTAGGAACATTATTTCTGTTGCCCAATTAAGACAATATGGTTATGTTTTAATATTTATTGAAAATGAAATTCATGTTTCTTTAACTGGCATATTTTGTTTTAAAGCTATTACTATTAATGGTATTTATGAATTGGTTCGTGAAAACACATTATCTGATAGCTCATTGTACCAAACCACCATTAAGAAAATCAAGTCAACAGGTCAATAAAAATTCTCCGCATCGATAGAGGAGGTGAATACCTAAGTGATGCTTTCAGAGATCATCTTAGAAGTGGTATTGTCTCACAACTATCTCCACCTGGAACACCACAACACAATGGTGTGTCTGAGCGGAGAAATCGAACTCTCTTGGATATGGTTCGATCTATGATGGCTAGAAGCTCATTGCCTCTATTATTTTGGGGGTTTCGCTTTGCTCTCTGCGGCCCGTAACTTGAATATGGCCCCAACCAAGAAAGTGGAAACGACACCTTTTGAAATATGGCATGGAAGGGTTCCATCACTATCATATTTAAAGGTATGGGGTTGTGAGGCTTATGTTAAGACTCCCACCTCAAACAAGTTAGAAAGTCGTTCCACTAAGTGTATCTTCATTGGATATCCTAGAGATTCTATGGGATATTATTTCTATGATCCATCGGAATAAAAGGAGTTTGTTGCCAAGAAGGCTGAGTTCTTAGAAGCTAAGTTCCTCACGGAAGGAACTAGCAGTAGAACTGCGGATCTTGATGAGGATCAAAAAACCACAAACCGATACATGTTTGGTTAACACTAGCACTCAACATGAGGATGTTGAGAATGATCAAGTGGTTGATTAATATACACAAAACGTTCGCAGATCTGGTAGAATTAGTAATCCACCTGAAAGATATGGATTTTTCGTAGATGGATGCTATGTGGTAGATTCCGATGGACCAACCACCTATCGTGATGCAATGTCCAATTTGGATTGTGACAAATGGCTTGAAGCCATGAATGTTGAGATGCAATCCATGTATGACAACCAAGTATGGGACTTGGTTGAACCACCTCTTAACTCCAAGATAGTTGGAAGTAAGTGGGTTTTCAAGAAGAAAACCGATATGCATGGAAACTTGGATACTTATAAAGCTAGACTTGTAGCAAAAGGTTTCACTCAAACTCAAAGGGTTGATTATGATGAGACCTTCTCACCGGTTGCAATGCTAAAGTCTATTAGGATATTATTTGCCATAGTTGCTCATTATGATTATGAGATTTGGCAAATGGATGTCAAAACTGCTTTTCTAAATGGATATCTTGAGGAAGATGTCTATATGGTTCAGCCTGAAGGTTTTGTCGATCATAAGCATCCTAACAAAGTATGCAAGTTGAAGAAATCAATCTATGGATTGAAGCAAGCATCAAGAAGTTGGAATCACCGTTTTGATGAAGAGATAATCAAATTTGGGTTCATCAAGAACGCTGATGAAGCATGTGTATACAAGAAGGCTAGTGGGAGCATCATCACTTTCCTAGTATTGTATGTCGATGACATTCTACTATTTGGAAATGACATTCCAACCTTGGAAGGTGTTAAAACCTGGCTTGGAAGTTGTTTTTCCATTAAGGATCATGGTGAAGCCGCCTATATTTTTGGAATAAAGATCTATAGGGATAGATCAAGGTGGTTGATAGGTTTGAATCAAAGTGCATACATTGATAAAATCTTGAAAAGGTTCAAGATGGAAAAACTCTAAGAAAGGTACCTATCCAAAGAGGAACAATATTGAGTAAGACTCAATGTCCAAGCTCAAAGGATGAGCAAGACAAAATGAAGGGAATCTTGTATGCGTCTGCTATAGGATCCATCATGTATGCAATGATATGCACTAGGCCGGACGTGTCATGCGCTTTGAGCATGACAAGCCGATACCAACAAAATCCTGGAAACAGTCATTGGATGGCTGTTAAGAACATACTTAAGTACCTAAGGAGGACCAAAGATATGTTCCTAATCTATGGATCTGGTGAGGAGGAACTCGTAGTAAAGGGTTACACGGATGCGAGTTCCCAAACTGATCGGGATGACTCACGATCACAATCGGGGTACATTTTCATCTTGAATGGAGGAGCAATTTCTTGGAAGAGCTCCAAGCAAGATGTGGTGGCATTGTCAACTACAGAGTCAGAATACATCGTCGCTTCATTAGCAGCTCAGGAAGCTGCATGGTTAAAGAAATTCATTGCCGATCTAGGGGTAGTCCCTTCCATTCAGGACCCCCTGGAAATTCTTTGTGATAACGAGGGTGCGATTGCTCAAATCAAGGAACCCCGTGCACATCAAAAGACTAGGCACATTGAATGGAGATTCAACTACATAAGGGATGAAGTTGAAAAGGGAAAGATATGTATTCTCAAAGTTCACACAGATCAAAATATTGCGGATCCACTCACGAAGCTTCTTGAAAAGGCAAAGCATGAAAGTCATACTTGTGCCATGCGACTTCAATATTCTAGTATTTGATCTTTAATTTTGTATTTAGATATTGTAACCCTTTATTACTTGAATGGATTATTTGGTTATAATGGTTAAACTAATATTCCTATTTTGCGTGTTTAAAATCCATGAGTAAATTGTTTACTCAAAACATCCGTAGTCGTTCATACTTGTGGGAACAAGTATGAAGGTAAGACTATTATGAACTTGGATTGGTAGATATTCACATGGATGAATATAGAGCAAAGGGTTGCTGCCAAAGTTCATAGATATTTATAGGATACAAATATTGGACTGACTTGCATCTCAAATATTACTACATGGAATCTTCCTGATTGATCATAAGTAATTTTGAGTTAAGGCGAATATCATTTGGTATCCTCTGACCTGAGATACATATTGGGTCTTGATATTTACCAAATGTTATACTTTGACTTAGTTATTCGCTGTTCTGAAACATGGCAGTACATAAGTGTGAGTTCAGGTATGATATAAGGTAATTGTGAGAGACGTATGTAGTCAAGATGGGATTTGTCCCTCTTATTCGTTGAGAGTAAGATGTCTAAGGCCTAATAAAGTTAAATCAATGGAAAATGATCACTCTATGTCTCTTGAATTTAACATGACATCTGTGACAATAGGATAGATGATTGATTCACCTAAAACATTTCGAGTAAGGTACTTGAAAGGGATGATGTTATTGAATGGCACTTTCTCATACGTATTAAGGGTAGTAAACCGTTGTTAGGCGGTATTTACTGCTTGCATCAATCTTCTATGAATCTTGTGCAAGTGGGAGATTGTTGGATCTTGTATGCCCAAGACACATACAAGATTGATGTGGTTAGTACGTTATGATCCAAGTCGGGTCATACCCAATAACAAGCTAAACAAACACCAATAAATATTTATTTGTTGATAAGATCATACAAATACATATTGACACCAATTTAGAAAAATGGGTTTTCTAAATCATTGCTTTTGAAATAAAACAACATTATATGGATAATTTGTTCATGAGAAATTATTTGTTTTATTATTTAAGTGGGTTACATAATAACAAAATAAAAGTGTGTTCAAGTTATAAAATTAAAAGGGTTTTAATTTTATAAAATTATGGATTAAAGAATGTAAAGTTTTATAAGATTAAAATGGGTGGGAACCCATTTCAAATCTGAATTTTCGGCCACCCTTTGGATACCCTTCCTTGGGATTCTTTTTTCTAGTAAGAATTAAACTCTCTTGCACTCTTCAATCAACACATACACTCTCTCTCACACACACAAGCAAAGAACTCTCTTAAAAGTGGCTGAAATTTTCGGATCTTACAAGAAGTTGCTGAAATTTCGTTTTTGAAGGAGGCACAAGTGTTGAGTTTTGGTGTTCTTCTACCTAACAAGATTAGGTGTTTGCTAAGGCTTGTGGGTATACAAACTTGAGGCTTTCTCTCTTGGGGGCTGGACATTCAAGAGCATCATCATCTTCATCTCATCCATACTTCAACATCTTGTTCTTGAAAGGTAGTTTCAAGAACACCCTATGGTTGTTCTTTTTGTTTTGATAGCATTTCATTTCACATATATATATGATCCTTGTTCTTGGGTTTTGTTTTTGGTTTAAAATGGTCCATTTTTCAGATTGTTAACCATACTTTAAACCTTAATATCCGCTGCGTTTTTATAGTTTAAATGGTTAAACTAGCTTTGATAAACTTGTAACAAAACCCAACAAGTTGTCCTTCCCAAAGGAAGCTGTCAATCATTCTTTTGAGCAGATGGGCTATGAGGGAGATTTCTCTGTAAAGACCTTGAGGAAAGGAAAGGTCTCATCCCAGTGAAAATACCTGCTTCATGTGGTTATCCACAGCTTGTCAAACAAGCATGGAGGGTGGGACCAGATTCCTGAGGATCTCTCCTTCATAGTACATGGAATGGTTCAAGGGGTTAAGTTCAAGTACTCTCAATTTGTTTATACAAATTTGCTTGCTAACTTGGACTCCTTAGAGTATTATATGTTTCCTAGATATGTTCAACACATTCTCAACTGTGAACTGGGGTCACAGTTGAGGGAAATAGATAATGTTCTTAAATTGGGACAGATAAAGCCCGACATCTTTAAAATTATGAAGAAGCCAACTGTAGGCTTCTCAAGGGTAGAAACAGCCCTTGTCCCAAAAATGTTAGAGCTCATTGCTCAAGGTGACCACCTAGCAACACAAGCTAGTGTTGAACCCACACCTTCTACCTCCCAACCACCAAAAAGGCCACAAATCACCCTCACCTACCAAAGAAAATCCAAACGAACCCCTGCTCAAGCTATTGAGTCTGTGCAGGCCCCTATATACTCATCCATACAGGAGGAAGTGTACACTTGAGCTCCCACTTCCCCTGAGGAGCAAACCACTCCCGTCTCTTCAACAATTAGGGATGAGGTTCCTCATGCTCACTCTGATGAGCTCATAAGCCAAACTGCCTTAAGCCCTCACTCTGAGTCTCAACACTCAAATAAACAACCTTCAGGGGACAGTTACCATCCCCAGCCTTTAAACTTAAATCAACCCATTCCCAACCTTTCATTCTATACTGATGAAGACTTAGGTTTTAGTGGGTACCATGAGTCTCTCTACTTTTCCCCTACTCAAAGAGAGATGAGTACTCCTGAGTCTGCTTTGTCTAGCCCACATCAGTCACCTATCACTGAGGTGGATACTTCTGAACCTGTTTAGGATATCCATATGGAAGAGGCTCTCACTTCTGCAAGTGATTACATCATTAAGACCTCAACCATGGCAACTCAGCCCATTGACACCTCAACTGAGGATGTCAATGTGCAGAGGAAATCCAGCAGCCAAGAACCTGAGGCTGGTGGTGAGAGAGAGGACTTTGGTCCAATCATCTCATCCCCCAATGATTCTTCTGATGAAGATGAGAGGAATCTGAGACTAAAGGTGCAAAAACTGTCAAAAACATGCTCCTGTTTAGTCTCTAAGGTTAGTCACCTTGAATCTCAGGTGACTACCTTGCATAATAGGGTCAATGATCAGCAACTTGAGATATCTTATCTCAGGAAAAAACTAGCTGGGAGACCTTTAAGAGGAGCTCAACCAGGAACACAAGAACCAGTGAATGTGATTGACCTAACCTCTAGCTCACCTACTCAAGAGGGTGATGCTACCAAAAAGAGGGAGAAAGTCATTACAGTCACAGAACCTGAGAGTTCTTCAGGGAGTATGGACATTGAGAATTCACCATCCTCACTTGCAACTGTGCATACTCAGCAACTTCCTCAAGTTCACATGAATGTGGACATTATAGACTCTGTCATTAGGAGTCTCTTTGAGGAAGGCATTCCAAGGGCTTGTCATCTCCACCTCAAGGAACTTCAAACAACATTATTGGGTGGAGGTATGATGCTGATAGAAGAGCCCTCATTCTTCACAGAGTTCAAGGGCATCAAGAAGTATTTAGTTTTCAGACCTTGAACTACTATGAAGGTCTTGACCTGATCAACATGCCACTTATCAACCCACGTCAATCAAGACAAGCTAACAGGTTAGTACTCAGGATTCAAGACAATATTACTGAAGAGTTCAGCTTTAGAAGAAGACAAAGGCAATCAGGTAATGTCATTGGTCAACTTGATGCTGAGGCAGACCCTGAGATTAGCTTCAAAGGAAAAAACCTTGGCTGAAGGCCCAGTGATAGAGCCTGAGAGCCCTGTCACACCAACAACTGCTTCAGAAATGCATTCCCTCAGTGAAACACCTGCTGGTGAAGGTGTCTCACAACCTCTCTCTGGTCAGAGCTTGGATGCTACACCAAGCAATGAAGGCCAATGATCTCTCCACCCTGTGTCACAAAGGTCTGTGGGTGACAAAGGGAAAAAGATTCTAACTCCTGAGGAGATTAAGGAGGAGGAGAGAGAGAGGAAGAGGAAGCTAAGGGGAGAAAGTTCCTCTGGGTCTTCAGGCTTTATGCAAGCTGCAATCAGGGCTGCCCCCAGACCAAACACTCAAGAAGATGAGTTGAGGGCAGTCAGGATTACTTACCTGCAGACCAGAAACTATGACATAGATGAGATTATTTCTCTCCCCTTAGAGCAATTAAATGAACTGGCTGACATGGAAGTGTCAAGAGAGATGAAGGAAGCAGAGGATGCAAGGTTACTTCTCCAATTCAAAGAGGAGAAGAGACAGAAAAAGTTATGAAAGCATGCTCCAACTCTCTCCCTAGTTCAAGAAAGCCCTATGCAAGAGGATGTGGTAGCTACACAAGAACCTCAGGTAGACAAGGAAACAAATAGGCAAAACATGATCAACTACCTGAGTGCCATAGGTCTCTACCAGGCATCTGCACTTCTTCCCTTGTCCTTTGAGTATATTGAGTTTGAGTATCTCAAACAACTTGAACTTCAAGTGCTCAAAGAACAAAAGGAAACAAAGAAAAAGATGAGGGAAGATGCTCTAAAGTCAAGAGCCATCATCCAAAAGAGTATGAAGAAGTCTGCTGACAGACAAAGGATGATGAGCTTCTTGAAGCTGTATGGATCCTCCAGAAGGAGACTTGGCTCTATGTCTCTATCCATAATGGATAAGCATATCAGGGTCATCAAGCTGAAGATCAAGAATGGAGAGCTGATTGACTTACACTCCCCTCCAAGTCAAATCCCACCTGAAGTGGAGGTTAAGGTTGAACAACCTGAGACAACACAACCTGGACCTCCTGCTGAGCCTCAGCAAGCTTCATCTTCTGATCCACAGCAGGGTCAAACTCCCTCTCCTTCTGAACCTGTGAGGAAGGAACACCCAACTGAGAAAGACAAGGATGATCAGCAAGGTGCTGCAGACCAGTCTTCTCAGTTGAAGTCTTCTAATAGGAAGAAGAGGATGGCATCCAAACCAAAGTCAAAGAAGAAGTAGCCAGAATCATCCACCTCTACACCAAAGGCTGAGTCAGATCAACCTGAGGAAGTGCATGAAGAGGCGGCCCAATCAACTCCAATTCAAGTGGCTCCTCTTGCAGCTGAGAGACCCATCTTATCTTGGACCTTCACTACTAATCCAAAGAGATGGCATGTGATCAGAGATCAAGGTGTTGAGAATGTCTATACATGGCAAGACATAATCAACTTACCTCTGCATGATCTCTTTGAGATGAGAAGATATTATGAGAGTCTGAGTGATCCTGACCATCTAATGAAGAAGGGTATGGTCATCATCATCCTGAAGACTACCAACATCTGAAGATCTTCTAAATGTTTTGGTAGCATCAGCCTAGGGGGAGTTTGTAAGGATTCCTATAAGTCTGATGCAACCAAAACATCCAAAGTCTCTCTTGACAGGATCAACGATCACAAGTTTGAAGTATAAGAGTGTAATGCAGCGGAATGAAGAGATGAATTAGTCAAGTTATAGCAAGAGAGTGTTATTTGTAACAAATGCGAGAGAATATTTTCTGTGATTTGGAATGTTTCAATAATGCTCAATATTATTGCTCAATCATTCATTGTTACAATAAGGTTGGCACTCCTTATATAGAGTGCAATCACTGCTGTAATCACGGGGTGGTGATTACTAGCAGATCTAGTACAAAAATAACTACTTCTTAACAAACTACTGAAATGTTCACAACTACTGAGAACATGTCAGAGTGTTAAGTATAAAATATGAAACAACTAAAAAAAAACTACTGATGCTACAACGACTGAAGAACAAACTCTTCAGTCGTTTTACAAAACTACTGAAAATAGAAAATATAAAACTACTGAAAGCAAACCGTCACAACTACTGAAGAAGTCCTCTTCAGCTGTTGTGACAACATCTTCAGACTTTGTCTTCAGCACTTGTGTCTTCAGACTTTGTCTTCAGCCCTTGTGTCTTCAGACTTTGTCTTCAGCACTTGTGTCTTCAGACTTTGTCTTCAGCACTTGTCTTCAGACTTTGTCTTCAGCACTTGTGTCTTCAGACTTTGTCTTCAGCACTTGTCTTCAGACTGTCTTCAGCACTTGTGTCTTCAGACTGTCTTCAGCACTTGTGTCTTCAGACTTTGTCTTCAGTTGTTGTCTTCAGCTGATGTGGACTTCAGTAGTTGTTGTGACGTCTGTGGGACTTAAAGGTTTTTCTGATCCGGCTCATTGGTTCTTTTGGTCCAACAAACTCCCCCTGAACCAATGCAGCCAAAACCTTTAACTTTATTGAGGTCCCACTTATTGTTGGCAAAATGGATGGTCTTTTTCCTTCTTGATCAGTTGAGAAGATGACCCATATAAGCACCGGCCTGGAAGTAAGTTTCTGATGATTTGGTTGGCAAAGTATGGATGGGAGTTCTGTATTGGGGAATTGGACACTGAGCTGTTCCCCCATCCATGAAACTCACTTCCCATGTATAAGCCTGTAGGATTCTCTGGTGTATGCTCTGAGAAACATAATTTGTTCTTCCATAGTGAGATTCTCTGGTTCACCATCGAATAATCCTTCACGCCCATACAGCTCTGAGATGTATTTGGCCTGTTTGCCATTTTTGAGCTCAACAGTTGTGATCTGTCTGTAGGCAAACTCATCAGGATGATTACCTTCAAGTAACAGACTGAGCTCATTCTGTTTGAAGTTCTCAAGCTTCTTGTAGACTAACCCCTTCTTGATCACTCTGTTTTCTAACATCTTTTGGGGAGGCTGTTTGGTCTCATAAGCTTTCTTGAAGTCTTCTACAATTTCCCAGGGTGATACTACAAGGACCACTGTGATCTCTTCATCTACGATCCTCTTTATCTGGCCCTTGTATCGTGCAGGAATGTCCTTCTTCACAATTCTGTGAGCCACCCTAGGATCAGGCCACATCCTCACCTTTTCTTTCTGATATTGAAATGTGTTGGCGAGGGTGTACAGTCTCAGAGCTTCTTTCTTCATACTTATTATTGATGAGGAGGCAGCATAAGTTTTATCTATACTTTTTAGCATCTCCTCATCATGAAGCCTTTGCATTTGCTCTTCTTCAATCTTTACTCTCACAGTTTCCATCTGTGAGGTGGGAGTGATGGGCATAGATTTGGCTTTGGGCAAAGTTAGGACTGCAGAAAGAGGCAGCCTATCTTCCTCCTCATCATCCTCTTCTTCTTCTTCTTCTAGCCTCAACATCCTTCTCTTCTTCTTCTTAGATGCATCATCGGCTGTTGGTTTTGAGGGTAAAGGAGTTGGTTTAATGGGTTGTGGTAGTGGTGATTTTGAAGTGGTGGGTTTTGCAGGTTGTTCTAGCATTCTTGTAATGAGTGAGGCTTTGGAGTATTTTGCTAGTTCATTTCTTTTTCCAGCACCTGCTTCATTTAAAGCTTCAATCACTAATCCCTTTGTATATGCTTCAGACGTACAGATCTTGGTGGTTATAGCCAAGATGCTGTCCCTGGTCCATGACTTAATCTCTATCAATGATCTTCCAAGATACTTAGCAATAAATCTGATCATGATCTCCAGTCTTTCTCTTTCTAGCACATCATAGCTTGCCCATCTTGAGTTAATTTCTTCAACTTCAAGTCTTCTAATCTCTGAGTCAAG
The DNA here is from genome assembly GCA_025215565.1 of Flaveria ramosissima. Lineage (NCBI taxonomy): Eukaryota > Viridiplantae > Streptophyta > Magnoliopsida > Asterales > Asteraceae > Flaveria > Flaveria ramosissima. The sequence continues at coordinate 31,682,252 of CM046043.1, read as the reverse complement.
CTGTGCAGTGTCGAACCCTTGTCTGTATAGTTGGTCAATAATGGAGTCCATAGATTTGCTATGTGTAGCATCCGCCATTTTGACCATCTCATCAAGCTGGAGTTCTTTTTCTTTTCTTTCCATCTTCCTCTTCTTGTATGTGATGTGAAAGTCTTTGTGACTTTCACTCACTTGATCAGTGTCAGCTCCCTTCACATACTCTTTCTCCTTCTCAGTCTCTTTCTCAACAACCTCTTCTTCCTCCTGGTCTCTTCTATCAATATGCGCTTCCCTTTGTCTTTCACTGACTGACTCTCCCCCTTTTTGGTTGCATTGGTTGCAAGGGTTTGAGTAGTAGAAAGCCTTGTGCTCACAATCTCCTCCACCAGTGGCTGTATGATTGAGGGAAGTTTATCATCCAAGGTTTTGATCACAATGTCGGTGATCATTGGGGTGATGAGAGGTAGGGATTTTTGGAATATAGCAGCTGTTTGCTCAGAGGGGTTCTGTCCCTGAGAAACAGTGCCAGAAGTAGAGGCTGGTGGATTGAATGTTTGTAGTGGCTGAGTGTTTAGGAGACCTTCAGGTGAAGGTGCCATCTGTGGGTGTATGGTGGTATCAGATGGACTTGCTTCTTGAGAGAATTGGTCAAGTAGTCTTTGTAGTCTACTGACTTCTTCCTCAAGAATTGTGTTCTGGGCTAGAACATCATAAAAGAAGCCCAGGTCATCATCAGCAGATGCTGAATCACCTGACCTCTTGCTAGTAGCAAGATGTACATGCTCTGGGTGTAGACCAGATGTAGCATGTGCCCCTTTTTCTTGGAACTGGGGACTTCCAGCCTCAGGACGATGTCCTTCATCAGCTGTTGCCTCTAATGAGGTCTTAGCCATGTTACCAGCCTCAGTCTGATCATGTGCTGATGCAGAAGAGGTGGCAGCCTCATCAGATATTCTTGTCTCCGTATCTACACTAGGAGACTGAACATTTAAACCCCTGTGCTGTGGGTTGTCAGAAGCATGTTGATCCTCTTCCTCAATATCTGTGGTTTTCCCTTTAGATAGTTGTCTGGGAGGAGGAGAGGCATGCAGCTGAGTCAGCACATTTGCAATTATAAGTGTTGGACTTTGGGGGGCATTTTCATTGGGAGATGGGGTATTATGCACCTGGGGAGAATGGTGAGTTTCAATGGCAATCTCCTCAAATGAGGAAGATTCCAGATTTGTGGGTACCCCTTCTTTGGTTGCTTCAGGTTCCTTTTGAGAGGAATCCTGAGCGGCTGTGGCTGGGTGAGTCTCTGATACTACTGGGGGGTTAACACCAGTGAGTATATCCTGTCTTTGTGGTACAGGAGCATCTTCAGGTGACTCATCTTCCTGAATAGCTGTTTTGGTTCGTTTTGTTTTTGGTTTGGTGGGGACTTTGGATTTTGTGGTGGTGGCTGTGGGTTCCAGCTGCGTGGGTTTGCGCAGCTTGGCAGCCATTTTGAGTGATTGGTCAGAGTTGTGCCGGGAGTATACTTCAGGCAATACAGCCATAGCAGGGACTCCCAGGCCAACAAGTCCCTCAGCTTGAAGCTGGTTTTCAATTATGGCCATTATAAACCGAGGATATAGTATCCAACGGTTAGAAAGTTGTTTTTGGGCCATATCCTTGAGCTCTAAGAATAATATTTCAGAAAAATTTAAAGGTTGTTGCTCAAGGATAGAGTACAATACCTGTTGCCACCTTGTGGACATTTGATCCCATGATGAAGTCTTTGGAGCCAGGCAAACATTTACCATATGAAAGATAAGCCGTTCAGCATCCTGGAAATGTTTCTTCAATATGGTAGAGGCACTCAGATTGCCTTCGTATCCATGGTGGGCAAAGGATAGATCAGTGGTGCCCTTTGGATAGCTGGTTGGGAAAGTGGCATCATCCAGGTTGAGGGTTTGGCGAAGAATCTCTGGATTGATGACCACCTTTTGGCTATGGACGAACGAATGAAGTGACTCTGTGTCATTCTCCTCAGAGACAAGAGTGACGTTCGTCCAGAATTGGCTAAGGGATTCGGCATATATGGTGGGGTTTATCAGGAAGGCTGTTTGGTAAGGTGACTGGACCATTAAATCAATGGCGTTGTGAAACTTGGTCCAGAATGGTGATTTAGTAAGGTGAGCGACACAGTTGTGTCGAGGTTTTAGTTGCATGGTCGCCATGGATGAAGAGAGGGTACAGAGTTTTTGAACGTTAGGTTTGAGAGTGAAGGTGAGAAAAACTCTGGTGAGATAAGGGATTTATAGGGTAGGGTTATGAACCGACTGAAGGTTTTGGTGAGTCATCATTTGCTGAAACTGATGACGTGGCATTAACTTTTTGAGGTTGAAATGACTGACCGTATTGGTGTGATCATCAGTTGTTATAAAACAACTGAAGACTTGGTTTTAACTGTCAGACATTGAAACAGCTGAAGTCTTTGATTTAGTCTTCAGTAGTTATAAAACTACTGAGGACAATTCCGACTTCAGGTGGTGAAACAACTGAGGACATGGTGTTTGTCATCAGTAGTTGTGTAACTACTGAAGACAGTGGTTTTGTCATCAGTTGATGTAAACAGCTGAAGACTTAGCGGTAGTCTTCAGTAGTTGTAAACTACTGAAGACATAGCTGTGGCTTCAGTTGTTTAGAAACAGCAGTTGGAAAAACAACTGAAGAGAAATTGCTCATCAGCTGTTGTCGTCAATTCTTAGCTTTTCAGCTGTTTCAGTCTGACCTCCACATTAAAATGTTTCATTGGTCATCAGTACTTATCTGCATTTCTGACATCAGCAGTTGTAGTTACATCAGCTGTTGTGATTTCATCAGCTGTTATAACTACATCAGCTGTTTTAACAAATGAAGTACTTATATATGACATGGTTACCAATGATCATCAGTATTTATTACTGAGATTATCGGTAGTTGTCACTTATTCTAGCTGCAGCATACCAAGCCTTAACACCAGGTTGTGGAAAGTTGAACTATCCAAAGGCTTAGTAAAAATGTCTGCAAGCTCATCAGCACTAGGAACAAATTTTGGATCAATCAGACCTTTTTCAAAACAATCTCTAATAAAGTGATGTCTGATTTCAATATGTTTAGTCCTAGAGTGCTGGACAGGATTCTTGACAATACAAAGAGCTGAAGAACTGTCCATTAACAATGGAGTCTTAGTCTCAGTTATGCCATAATCCAATAATTGGTTTTGAAGCCATAATACCTGAGATGTACAACTTGCAGCAGCAATGTACTCGGCTTCAGCAGTTGATGTAGCAACTGAGGTTTGTTTCTTACTCTGCCAAGAAATCAAACAGTTGCCTAGGAATTGGCATCCACCAGAAGTTGATTTCCTGGTCAATTTACACCCTGCATAGTCACTGTCAGAAAAAGCAACTAATTTACCAGAATGTCTAGTAGAATACCATAAACCTAGAGATGGAGTGCCTTGCAAATATCTAAAGATCCTCTTGACTGCAATCAAATGAGACTCCTTAGGTGCAGCCTGAAATCTAGCACAAACACATGTAGCAAACATAATATCTGGTCTAGAAGCTGTTAGGTACATCAAGGACCCAATCATACATCTGTAAAGTGTTTCATCAACCACTTTACCTTTCTGATCTGTATCCAGTTGTGTGGTGTTGCACATGGGAGTAGAACAGGGTTTACAATTTTGCAAATCAAATTTTTCCAAAAGATTTTTTGTATATTTGGACTGATGAATGAAAATTCCATCAGCCTTTTGTTTGATTTGCAAACCCAGAAAAAATTGTAATTCCCCCATTGCACTCATTTCAAACTTTTGTTGCATCAGCTTTGTAAAGTCATCACACAACTGTGGATCAGAGGATGCAAAAATAATATCATCTACATAAATTTGAACAAGTAGATTATGCTGCCCTGCTTTCTTAATGAATAAAGTTTTATCTATGGTGCCTCTAGTAAAATTATTTTCAAGAAGAAAGTTTGATAATGTCTCATACCAGGCCCTAGGAGCTTGTTTCAACCCATAAAGAGCCTTATCAAGCTTATACACCCAATTAGGATGTTTGTTGTCCTCAAAACCTGGTGGTTGACATACATAAACCTCTTCTTTAATTTTCCCATACAAAAAGCACTTTTGACATCCATTTGAAAAACTTTAAGATTTTGATAAGCAGCATAAGCTAAAAACAATCGAATTGCTTCCAGTCTGGCTACAGGAGCAAAGGTTTCATCATAATCAATACCTTCTTCTTGTGCAAACCCCTGAACCACCAGTCTGGCCTTGTTCTTAACAATAAGCCCATTTTCATCAGTCTTATTCCTAAACACCCATTTAGTGCCTATTGCACACTTACCTGGAGGTAGAGGAACAAGTTCCCACACTTGTTGTTTCTTGAACTGAAGAAGCTCAAGCTGCATGGCATCAACCCATCCATTGTCCTTTAATGCAATGTGATAATTCTTTGGCTCTTGCTGACTAATGAAGAGAGCATAGAAGCAGAAATTTGACAATTGACTTCTTGTTGATACTCCAGCAGTGATATCACCAATGATTTGAGACATAGGGTGATTCTTCAGATCTTGATACACAATGAGATCAGTGCAAGTGTTTGTAGCAGGCTCAGCAGCAACAGATGGTGATGGTGAAGAATTTCCTTGAAACCAATCAGTTGATGGTAGTTCAAAGGAAGTTGAAGTTGTAGAAATCTCATCAGCATTTGTTGTGGATTGTGCTGCTGGAGCTGCAGGAACATCAGGTCTAGCTGAATCAGGCAGTTGATCAGTAAATCTGAAGAGGTGAGTACTGCTATCATCATCATCAGCACCAGCAGTACCACCAGGTGGAGAACTGTTGACATGAGCAACAGCAGGAGTTTGATGAGGAGCATATTGCAGTATGTCCAAATCAAATATCTCCACAGGATTTTGTGGAATCTTGTCCTTTGGAGATTCATTAAACTTAACATGTAGAGTCTCTTCAACCATCTTTGTTCTACAGTTGAAGACTCTGTATGCTTTGCAAGTTGATGAATAACCAACAAAATATCCTGCATCCACCTTAGAATCAAATTTCTGGAGTTGATCCCTTGTGTTGAGAATGAAACAAGGACATCCAAAAGCTCTAAAGAATGAAATTAGAGGGGCCAAATGATGAAGAACTTCATATGGAGTTTTCATCAACCTCTTATTCACTAGAGCTCTATTTTGGACATAACAAGCAGTATTGATAGCTTCAGCCCAAAAAGTCATTGGCAATCCAGAGTCAGCCAACATGGACCTTGCAGCTTCAATAAGGGTCCTGTTCTTTCTCTCCACTACTCCATTTTGTTCAGGAGTTCTTGGAATGCTAAAATGCCTCTTGATTCCCTTTGAGAGGAAGAACTCATCAAGTGTGTTGTTTCTAAATTCAGTTCCATTATCACTTCTAACACACTTGACTGAGAGGGAATACTGCTTCTCAACATACAACACAAAGTTGATAATCTTCTGAGGTGCTTCATCCTTTGAATGCAAGAAGAAAGTCCATACAAATCTGGAGTAATCATCCACAATTACTAGACAGTATTTCTTCTTAGCCATACTCATCACTCTCACAGGACCAAAGAGATCCATGTGAAGAAGTTGTAAGCAGGCTGTGGACTTAGGTTCTTCTATGGAAGGAAATGAAACTTTGTGCTGTTTTCCTTTTAGACAAGCAGTGCAGTCATCTTCACATTTGAACTCCTTCATGGGCAATCCCCTTACTAAACCATGGTTAATCAGCTGATTTATGTTTTTGAGATTAACATGACCCAGCCTTCTATGCCATAGTGTAGATTCTTGAGGGGAAGCCTTGGAAAATAGGCAAGGATGGCCTTTGAGATCTATTTTCTTAGAAAGATCTAAGGCATACACTCTTCCTGTCCTGTTGGCCTTAAGGAGAGTGTGTTTATCCAACACCTTGTCAATCAAACTCAGAACTTTGGATGACAGAATCCGGCAGTTCTGACTTGTGAAAAGAGCAACATGGCCTTTGTCACACATTTGACTGACACTCAAGAGGTTGTACTTGAGATTTTCCACATGGTTAACATCATCAAACTTTATTTCCCCATTGGAAACAAAGCCTTTGCCGATGATGTAACCCTTTGCATCATTGCCAAAAGATACAAATCCCTTCTTTCCTTGAGAGTAGTCATTAAGAAGTGATCTGTTTCCTGTCATATGCATGGATCCTCCACTGTCTACATACCAGATGCCTCTGTGGCATGTTGAAGAACCCTGCAGAACAAAGCAAATTAGTTAGATTTTGAGACCCAAACCTTTTTGGTTTTGGGCCTATTCACATCAACAGATGGTGGACTAACAAGTTTGCTAGAAATAACAGCTTGAGAGGAAGAAGATGGTGGAAAAGAGGAATCCTTTGGCTTGGACCTCCTTTTCTGTGGATTCAACATAGGAGCATCTAATTGGTTGACTCTTCCCAATAGATGTTGAACCATCATAACCAGCTGTGTCTGATTTTGTGATAGAGCTTTCAGCTCTTCAGACACATTAGGACTGGAGTTTGATAAGTTCTTATGTTGCACCTTCTTCTTTTGAGCAACCTCAGCTGTTACCTGTTTAACCCCTTCCTTTTTGGATTTCTTTTTGGACTTAGGGATTACAGGATTTGATGTTGCTGGTACAAATGTGGCTTTAAACTCATTTTTCATTTTTACCATTTTCTCTTTAATTTCATCTTTATTTTTGAGTTTGGATCCTCTTTTGTACCAACAATCATCAGTGAGATGATTAAACAAACCACATACTTCACATGGTTTATTTTTCATCTTTTGTTGATCATCAACTAAAGAGGATGAAACTACTGAAGACTTGCTCTTCAGTACTTTGGAAGCACTATTTGCTTTCTTGGCTTCCTCTTTAGTAGTCTTCAAACTCTTTCTACTGACAGTTTTCTTCTTTTCAGTGCTGTCAGTAGTTGGAGCTTGAACTTCAGGAGTTAAATCTTGCTCTCCAGTCCTTTCAGGACTTTCTGACATAACTCCTGAGTTGACCAACTCTTTGATCATGTGAGTGTCAGCAATTGAACTATCAATATTAGCTGATAAGTTCTGAGAGGGCTTATTGCTGACTTCAACTTTTGATGATGCTTTATCAGAAAGTGAATCACATGATGAGGTGGATTGGTTATTGCTTTCTCCATCAGATTTCACCTCTACTCTTGGAGCAAAATCTGTAGGAGGAGCAGTGTGATTATAACCAATGCCAAACTTCACATTGGAAGCTGATTGCTTACTAAGAAGCATCTCAAAACCTTTGCATGATTTCACCCATCGATCACACTCTACTTGGGTGACTGCAAGGGTTTCTTTAAGACTTTTCTGGTCCTCCAGAATAACCTCTAGCTTAGCCTTTTCATCATTTAATTGGCATTTAAGCTTATAAATCTCATCATTTTTATATTAAGAACAGACTCATACTCAGCTTGTCTTTTGGAAATAGTTTTCTCAAACTCAAGTTTTTCATTTATTAATGCTACATTTGCCTCTCTAATAGAGACAAAAGCAGCAATGCAAGATTCAGAACATAACTTGGCTTTGGCTTCTGAAGATACCTGAGTTACCTGTGAAGATGATGCAGTTGAGCAGGAACCCTCAGTTGATTCCAGAGCCATAAGTGCCAGATTTCCAAAAGGACTATCACCACCATGTTGATCAGCACTTGTGAACAGTTGTTCATGACCAGACATATCATCTGGCAAGTTGCTCCAATCAACAACTTCTGGGGTGAAGAAGCTATGTTGTTGAGGTTGAGGGGGTTGATGAGATGGTTGAGGTTCTGGAAGTGCATGAGGTTGTGGTATCATAGGAGCTTGAACTTGACTGGTTTGTGGCATGTAATAACACGGGTAAGGATAAGGCATTTGACCCTGAGGAACAAAGTATGCAGGAGATTGTAGTTGAGACTGATGACCAGAATTGACAGGATGTTGCCCTTTGTTTTGTTGACTATTGCTAGGAAAAGTCACAAAAGGTGCAGAGGAATTAGATCCAGATGATCTACATTCTCTAGCAAAGTGTCCAAGCCTTTGGCATCTGTGACACCTCAACTTACTCTTGTCAAAACCAACTTTGGTTTTGCCAGAGAGTCCTGGGAACTTTCTTCCAGTTCTTTTGTAGAACTTCTGAGATCTGATATTTATCAAGGCCATTTGGCTCAAAATATCCATCTCTTCTAAGTCATCATCAGCAATCCCCTTGAGATCATCCATGATGAAGCATAGATTGTCATTATTACACCCAGAAAATTGACTATCAACACTCACAAATGCTGAATCAGAAATGTTTGAAGAGAAATCAATATGCTCATCATACTGGCATTCAGATGAAGCATATTCTGACTCATGACTAACCAGAGCAGTATTGCCTGGTACAAAGTCCTCAGCGAGCTTACCAGATGAAGACAGTTTTCTCTTTTGTTCTATCTCTCTCTCAAATGTGAGCAATTTCCCATGAAGTTGGGTGAGAGATAGTTTGTCCAAATTTGCACTGGAGCGTAGGACAATGGTATATGTATCCCATCTCTCAGGCAGTGATCTGAGAAATCTGTTATTCATCTGAACATTAGTATACTCATGTTTGACCATTTTCAATTCAGAGATCAAACAAGAGAACCGCTCAAACTGTTGAGTCAGTGTCTCACCCTTCCTATGAGAGAATGTCTCATATTGTTGGGCAAGGATCTCTCTATTATTTGCCAAGACCTCATCTGTTCCTCCAAATTGTTCTTTCAAGGCATTCCAGAGGTCATGGGCAGATTCATAGTGCATTAACCCAGAATAAATTTCATTTGGTAGCGCCATGGCTAGAATTCCATGAGCTTTTGCATCTATCTCAAATAATTTCTTATCTTCATCTGAGTATTGATCCTTCCTCTTCGGAACCATTTGATTGGTTTCCGGGTTATTCACCATAGACTTATGTGGACCATGTACCACTGATGTCCAACAACCTGAACTGTTAACAGACAGGTGATGGAGCATACGACGTTGCCATATGTTATACTCATTCCTAACCAGCATTGGAGGCTTGGTTGAGGAACCAGTATTGTGAGGATCATTGGAAGGAGTAGTCATTTTGAAACCAAAAACAATTTTATTCAAGCAAAAATTTTGACACACCACAACAAACTCAATGAAAACCGAGAATAAGTCTCAGGATGAATGATTAAAAACACAGAAAATTCAATCTCTATAACAATTTCTTGCAAAATAATACTAATTCACTCAAACTTGGATCTTGAAGAGCAGTTTCAATGATCAATTATTAGATCGATCAATGATTAACCTGCTCTGATACCATTTGACAGGATCAACGATCACAAGTTTGAAGTATAAGAGTGTAATGCAGCGGAATGAAGAGATGAATTAGTCAAGTTATAGCAAGAGAGTGTTATTTGTAACAAATGCGAGAGAATATTTTCTGTGATTTGGAATGTTTCAATAATGCTCAATATTATTGCTCAATCATTCATTGTTACAATAAGGTTGGCACTCCTTATATAGAGTGCAATCACTGCTGTAATCACGGGGTGGTGATTACTAGCAGATCTAGTACAAAAATAACTACTTCTTAACAAACTACTGAAATGTTCACAACTACTGAGAACATGTCAGAGTGTTAAGTATAAAATATGAAACAACTAAAAAAAACTACTGATGCTACAACGACTGAAGAACAAACTCTTCAGTCGTTTTACAAAACTACTGAAAATAGAAAATATAAAACTACTGAAAGCAAACCGTCACAACTACTGAAGAAGTCCTCTTCAGCTGTTGTGACAACATCTTCAGACTTTGTCTTCAGCACTTGTGTCTTCAGACTTTGTCTTCAGCCCTTGTGTCTTCAGACTTTGTCTTCAGCACTTGTGTCTTCAGACTTTGTCTTCAGCACTTGTCTTCAGACTTTGTCTTCAGCACTTGTGTCTTCAGACTTTGTCTTCAGCACTTGTCTTCAGACTGTCTTCAGCACTTGTGTCTTCAGACTGTCTTCAGCACTTGTGTCTTCAGACTTTGTCTTCAGTTGTTGTCTTCAGCTGATGTGGACTTCAGTAGTTGTTGTGACGTCTGTGGGACTTAAAGGTTTTTCTGATCCGGCTCATTGGTTCTTTTGGTCCAACATCTCTGCATGCATGCACTGAAGAACAGAAGTAGAAATGCTTTGGAAGTTTTACACCATGCACTAGAAATATTCTAAGTGTAAAATCTTCCGAAGCCAAGACCAACATCTTCCGAAGCCAAAAATGAAGTCTTCCGAAGCTTCAAAGACAAAGTCTTCCGAAGCCAAAGAGTGAAGACAGATTTCTTCCGAAGACTTTTAGAGATATGCCTTTATCTGATGTACTTTACCATAAAGCTGGACCGCCTTTCCGCTGCTACTCTGTAAAGTCACCAACTTACATGAGTTGGTGAAAAGGTTCATGCTTTTGGTAATTGTACATTGAGGTCTTGAGTCCATGCTTTCTACTTTATGTACTTTTATCCTTTTTGTAATATATTTGGATGTGAGCTATGGCATGTCATAGTTACTAGTCAAAAGGCAAATCTTCTTTTTGACTCTACATTTGATTTTGTAGTTGTCTAGTCAATTGTATCCAGCTGGCCTTTAAAGTATGGCCGGTTGTAGGATGTAGTATATGTATCTCAAGTACTTGTAACTTTCCTTTATGCTTTGTAACATTTGTAATAGAACTTGAGAAGCAATATACAGCATTCTTGAAAACCAATTACTTGTATTGTTTGTCATCTTGTTCTGTCTCATATTTACTTGTGTTCTTAGTATCTTTCACTAACAAGTTGACCAGTTCCCTATTTGATTTGTTAAGTGTTTTAAGCAACTCTCCTCTTTGTGTTGTTATGTTGTAAGTGCATACCCTTCACCGGTCCTTCATATACATACATATATAATATAAAAAAATAAAAATATTGGTCCCCTGAAGAGATCGGACCCTAAGCAACCCCCCCCCCCACAAAGACCGCCCATCAGGGAATTTATGATAGTCTTCATACAAATTTTAGCTTTCAATCCCTTCACATGACATTCAAGCTTATTTTTAGACTTTAGCTATTGCATACATTGGTGGTCAACCTATCCAATGAATCGATACTTTGAGTTTTGCAACAAAACAAAGAAATGTTTTAGGCTAGGTTAAAAGTTGAATTCCTATACATAAACTTACTGAGAGTGGACAAGCATAGAAGCATCACCAATGTTTTGATCGGTCTATGAGGTTCGAATGATCGCAAATCGCCCATAAAAACATATAACCATGGTGTGTCAATCCAAATGTAGAAGACAATAATGTTTAGTATATTAGCAAGACATACAAACATACAGAGGAATATTAAAGTGGAGATGAAATGACAAGTATGCCCCCACATGGGACACACGTGACGTACTTAACAGCACAAATAGACAAACATCCAAGTTGAAGACCATACGCGTAACAAAAGTGCAAAGTATTAGATTATTCTTGTAATTTTAAAAAGTTAATACTCAGAAGTGAAATCAAAACTAACTACATTTACCGTCTATGTCATTAAGTCTTGAGTAAACTACACTTTTGCTCTTTGTAGTTTGATCCAAATAATAGTTTTCATCCAAAGGTTTTTTCTCCTTGTGATTTGCAATTCGTTTCAATCAACTCCAACCCACTAACACTGTTAGTTTTTTTCTATCAACTCTAGGGGCATTTTAGTCAACTTATTGATAACGACTAATATTGCCATTTATTCAAACATTCAAACTTGTTTATTAATTTAAGGTCGTTATGAATTTTTTTTATAATATTGAATTTAAAAATTTTAAAACACTAACTCCAATACCCACCACCACCATCCACCATCGCACCGGCCACCATCACGACACCTCCACCTTCACCAATACAGTCATCACCACTTTCCTTCTCCCACCCCATGATCTTCCCCCATTTCAGCTCACCACCGCCTATCCCATTTCCTTTCTCACCCGAATAAAAACCAAAAATCACATGTAACGCCCGAAATAAAGTCAAAACGAGCTAAATAATAAAAATGAGCTTAGACGGGATTATTTAATGTAAATAAGATGGAAATGGGTTATAGATTGAGTTAACCTTTCGGGTTACGGGTTGGACGAGTTTAAGGTCCCGGGAACACCCGGTATATATAAACAGGTCAGCTAGAGTCACTCTCATTTGCAACTCAACACTCAACTTCTAGAAAGAGAGTTTAGAGAGAGAAAGTAGAGAGGAGGTGAAGATTCAAGGCTCGATTGATCAAGAGATTGAAGATCGGTGTTTGTGGACATCCAAACAACAAGAAAAGAACAAGAACCCAGGTAAGAAACATCATTTAATCGTTTCTTTAGATTAAACCTGGATTCTAGGGTTTGGGGTTTTTGAAAATGACAAATCGTCCAAAACTCACGTTTTTGTGTAAGAAAACATGTAAAAAGCTTAGATATAGCTTCATGGATGATAAACCAAGGTTTTGGGTGTAAAAGATTGAAGTTTTGGGTTAAAAATGGATTGATTCGTAATTTCAGCCCGTTCTGCGAAACTAAGTATTCATCCAGCGAAATTATGCAGTCGTCCAGCGAAACTATGGATCTTCCAGCGAAACTATAGTTTCGCAGATAGATTCGCGGACTTGAATTTCCAACGAAAGTTGGGCGAAACTGGCAGCGAAGATGCCAGTGAAACTGCCAGCGAAATTGGCAGCGAAACTGCTGATTTGTCAACGAAATTAGCAGCGAAATTAGGCAGAAATTAACCCCTTTGAGTGTTAACATATCTGCAGGATGTGATTTGTGACCCTTGCTTAGAAAGCTTGAGAAGCTACTCATCGAGTCCAGGTGAGTTCTAGATCCCCTATTTTAAAGGTTTTTAACTTGTGTTGGGCTGGAAATGCATACCAAATATACGTTTCAAATGACTGAGATTTTAAGGGGTTTTAACAGGAATATCAATTTTTCTATAACAAGATGTGCTATGTAAATGTTTAAAAATAAAAAATTTTCGCGTTGATCTGGCAGCACGGCCCCAGCCAGGGGCGTTGTCCCTTGGACCCCACTAGGGGCTGCTGCCCCTAGGACCCCGCTGTTAGGGGCTGCCGCCTCCGAACCCCAGCTGTCCCGCAGAGGGTCGGTTATGTTCTATGATGACTTGTTATGTATATGTATGTGTATGTGAGTGGATGATGTGTATACGATGATGTGTGATGATGTTATGTATGTATATGTTATGTTTTCTCTATGTTCCTTATACATATTATTCTGTAGCGTTACGTGGTGTGATTATGTTAATGAACGTAAAGTATTATCTTAACGAAGCGAAAGATTTAATTTAATGAAAATGGAACATAATAAAAGAATGTATGAAAGTCTTGCAAGTAAATGTAAAAGGGTTCACAACTCAATGAGAGTTGTTAGCCCGACTGTGTGTTATAGCGTGGATCTTGGCTGACCCATGAGGGTTCACACAGAGGAGTCAGTCTTGGTGACTGCTCCATACGTGCGATATGGTATCCTTGTCGCTTAACCCTAGATGATATGGCTTTGTGCCCAAGAGGGGGGTTAAGCATACGACAGGATCTAGATAGAAGTGAAAAATAATAAAAAGTGCGAAAAGTGCGAAATGTATGAAACGTGCGATATGTACGAAATGAACGATGACGGAAGATAATAAATATTACCTTGATGTATGTACGATGTATGATCACGTGCGATAGTAAAGAAAATGTTTTAACGAAGGAAAGATGATATATTTTTATAAAACTAGAACTCACTCAGCAACGCTGACTTTTATGCATTTTCAGTTGGCAGGTAATGATTGCTGAGGATGGCACGGGCGCAGCTACTTAGCAAGTTTTTGGGATGGCATCCATTTTATATAACGATGACGTTTTTGTGATGTAATGCAAACAAATGATATTTTTGTCATGGTTGACAATATTGTATTATTTTGCAAAAGCAATTATGTGTGTTCCCGGTATGAACGGGAACAATGAGCTTGGATCTTAGGATTCATATTGATAATAACAAGATTTGAATGATTCGATGCTAAAATAATAATAATGATGATGAACATGATGAACACAATGTGTTTAATACTTGTTGTTTATTGATTTGATGATAAAATCATCATCCATGAAGAATGATGATATGATGTTGTTGGTGATGGAACTAATTCCCACACTTGGTGGAGAATTATTCACCTTTACAATGATGATATATGTTAATATTTATACTAGTCTAGTAATTACAATAATTACAAAATAAACCCTAGACTAATATTTTTGTTGTTTTTGTTCTTCAAGTCTTCAACTTCAATAATATTGGAAATCTTCAATTTCTTTAAAGGTGGAATACCCAACAATTCTCCCCCTAAATTGTAGATTTCCACTATGAAACATGAAGCTTGATATTGTTTTTGTTTCTTGATGAATAGTTATCCAAAGTCAAGAATTTTAGTTGTTGCGGAAGCAAGGTTTTCAAACCTTTGGAACAACTATTATGTTGTTGTTTTGTGACTCGAGTCAAACACACAAACCCAAGTCCACATTTTTTTTGTTGGTAGCCCACGCACCAAGCTCAATTTGTTTATTTCAAAGCCCAAGTCTCAAGCCTTTTGTTGTTGTCCACACAACCCAATCCACTAATCTGAGCCCACAACCCATGAACACAATCACAAATCCATAGCCAAAGTCCAAACACTTCAAAAACAAAACCCATCGTTATCGGTTTCTTCTTTGTTCTTATTCACTGTTCCCGATTGCTCAAACCAAATTCACAAACACAACAATCAAATTGCTCCTGCTTCAATTGCCCTTCATGAAATCGATGAACACCTACCAAATTCGATTTTTGTTCGTCTCCCAAAATCATTTCTGTAGATGTTAGAATTGGACATCCGCAGATGTGGATTTTCAATTCCGTAGATGTTCGATTAATGTCTAAAGTCATCAATTGAGAAATTAAGGCAAGGAACATATCCGCAGATCCCAAATTTGTACATCCATAGATGTCCAGGTATGCTTTTAGTAGATGTTGATGTTCTTGTCCGTAGATCATCTACGGAAGAACGAAAATATTGAAATCCACCAAGGCATGAAATTACTTGTCCGCACATGTTCAGCGAACTTGTATTTTCAGTTGGTTTCTCTGTTTAGATTTTGGGCAGGGGAAACACACATGATGTTGACATCGATGTTAATGAAGTTTAGAGACTGATTTGGTTTTGTTTTGGTGGTGGTAAGCAGATGCAGGCTGCTATTGATAAGGTTGCTTGAAGGGTTGTTTGTGGGCTGCGGGTTATGGTGAGAATGTGCAGCAAGGGGCTGGTTTGGGGCTGCAATAGCTGCACATGGGCTGCTAATTGGTTGCTGATTTAGCTTCTGAAAAACAACAAAAATGTTGTTTAAATTGGTGCTGATTGAGGTATTGGTTGCAGCTGCACAGAGGCACCAATTTGTTGATGTTAATGTGGTTTGAGGGCTGCTTCGTTTGGTTAAGTGCAGGGCTGTTTTTGGTGTGTTTTAGTGAGGATGTTGTTTGGTTTGAGTTGAGATTAGGGGCTGCACTAAAGTGAGAAGTGCAAAGGCTGCTATCAAGTTGTAGAAATTGACTTTTGTGAGCTTAAAGGCTGCACAAAAATGTGGTTTTGGTTAAAGGTGAGGGCTGATGCTATATGGGCAAATTTGGATTGTTTTAGGTTGGATTTTGGTAAGGTTTGATGCTAGTTTTGTTCTGTTTGGGACTGCACTAAAGTAATTAATGGTAAGAGCATAAGTGGGTTGTTTTAAGTTGATTTTGATGAGTTTGGGGCTGCACAAGTTTGATTGCTGAGAGGCTGCACAAATGTGCTAATTAGGCAATGTTTGATGATGTTTAGATGGTGGTTTAGGGATGCACAAAGCTTCAGAGGTGCAAGGGTTGTATCCTTGTTTGTGGTTGATATGTTGTTGAGGTTTGAGGTTTGGTTTGCAGCTACACACAGATGGTTTTGCTTACTGTTTAGGGCTACACAAAGCTACACAAACATGGTTGTTTTGATATGTTCAAGGTTGTGGAAAGCTAAGGTTAATGACAGGGGCTGCGAATTATGTTTGTGGTGAGGTTCTGGGTTGATTTGGGTTAGTTTGAATGAGGTTATGACCTGCTCATAAGCTGCAATCTCAGGGTTGTTTGTTTTTGGTTTTGCTATCCGTTGATGAAGGAATGAACACATCAACAAATTCACTCCACTTGCTGTCTATAGATCATTGTGACTCCCATCTACGGATTTAAACAACCTCAATGCACTCAGATAACAATCTGCTGATATTTTTGATGCACAAATGAGTTGTACAATCTGCTGTAAACCTTGTACATTAGCTAAATAAAAAAATTCAACAAATATTCCATTGCATCACCTCTTAGAACCATGTAGAACTCAACCATATTGTTGTATATTGATGAAAACTTGTATAAAATTGATTTGTAACTTGTTTGTATGTCAATTTAATACAAATTTTTATTCCAAATCAGATTTGAATTAGAATCATAATTATCACCTCATGAACATCGAAACTCAAAAACTAATACTATGATTAGCTTCAAATTCACCTTATATTATTGAATTGATTGTTGAATTGGTGTAGTAATAACTTATATCGGAATCCAAAACACTGGTTGATCCAATTTCATTCTCCAAATCTGAGAATTTGTTAAAAACACCAAGAACACCAAAAATCCACTTACTTGAAATTTTGATTTTAATCCAAACATGATGTTATTGCTGATTTGTTGATGAAATTGCTATTGTAGCATTATTTTGATGAATCCAAATCAATCCAAACTCCATTTCCATGATCTAGATCCGAGAATTTCTGAAGAACACCAAGAACACACACACACACTAGTATGTGAAAATGACGAACATGAATATGAAAATCCCAGATCTCATAGATTCTGCTCCAAACTTTGATTTCTTGCTTCCAAAAGTTGATTTGATCATAGATGATGATCGAACAACATCAGATTCGATCCAAATCCATCAGATTCATCTCAAATCATTGGATTTCTCATGAAGAACACACTAACTTTTTCTCCATGTTTTCTTCAGATCTTCAATAATTTTAGCAATCTAACCATGAAATCTCATCAAAATCAATATGAATCCATCAACTCCGGCTCTGATACCAATTGTGTGTTCCCGGTATGAACGGGAACAATAAGCTTGGATCTTAGGATTCATATTGATAATAACAAGATTTGAATGATTCGATGCTAAAATAATAATAATGATGATGAACATGATGAACACAATGTGTTTAATACTTGTTGTTTATTGATTTGATGATGAAATCATCATCCATGAAGAATGATGATATGATGTTGTTGGTGATGGAACTAATTCCCACACTTGGTGGAGAATTATTCACCTTTACAATGATGATATATGTTAATATTTATACTAGTCTAGCAATTACAATAATTACAAAATAAACCCTAGACTAATATTTTTATTGTTTTTGTTCTTCAAGTCTTCAACTTCAATAATATTAGAAATCTTCAATTTCTTCAAAGGTGGAATACCCAACAAATTATTTATATATGAAATGGTTTTAAGTATTTCCGCTGCGATGTATTTAGCAAATTTAAAGGTATGTTTTATGTTTATGTGCGATGATTGTCCAAGTGTGAGCGTCCCGGGAACGGGGCCTTACATCACAGCTCTAGCTCTCTACCTTCCTTGATTCATACCCACTTCCATCACCATCACGTTCGGCGATATGCTCAGATATAAACAAAATCGATTGAGATGAAATCCATGGTGACTATCAATTCATATAAGGAACCCTAATTTGATATCGATTGGTTCCATCAGGTTGTTATCGGGGGAAAATGTGTCGGTGGTGAAAATCTATAGTGCTAACAGGTTGTGATGTGATGGTAGAGATCTGTAGAGGGTGTTGTGAGAGTGGGTAGTGGCGTATGGTGGCGGTAATGTGGGGTTTAAAGGGTGATATGTCGAAGGTGACGTGGGGTCGCAGGTGGTGGACAATGGCGGTGGTTTGGGGTTGATGAAGATGATGATGGTGATCTATCGAATGTGTTGTGGGGTGGCGGTGGTGTGGGGTTGATGAGGTGATGATGGTGGTGCCATCGGTGAAAATGACGAAGGACAAAGAGTATTGTAATTATGGTTTTAATTATGTTAACTAAATGTTTTTATAAAATTACATAATTAGCCCTTTAAATTAATAAAGAATAATATGTCATTGTAGTTAACAGAAAAAACTAACGGTGTAAGTGGATTAGAGTCGATTTATACGAATTGCAAACCACAGAAATCAAAATTAAAATTTTAAAACTTTTGGATTAGAGTTGATTGAAACGAATTGCAAACCAACAAAATCAAAATTAAAATTTTAAAACTTCTAGATAGAAAACGTTATTTACACCAAACCGATGTGTGGCAAAAGTCAAGTTTAATCTAAGTTTTTATTTTGTGTTTTTCCTATATGAAAACAACGAACCTCTGCATTGTGTTTCCGAAAGAAGAATCGCACACCGCACATGGAGGCGCAACCATCCCGTAAGCGACCGCTCTCCCACGGCGACGACGGTGGAGACCCCGACGATTTCAACAAGAAACCTCCGTAATCTCTCCACCTTCCTCTTTCTACTCTTACATTAATTTTACCTTTATACTTGTTAATGTTTTCTTCATCCGTATGTGATCTCCCGATTCCAGTTGTTCCAGCGTCCTTAGGTTTCTTTCTCTATAATTGAACATACAATATGTGTAATGGAGTTTCAATAATGGCTTTTTCACTGTAAATTGCAAACAAAAGCATGTTTGATTCGAGACAATGGTGTTATAAAAGAAACATGAAGTTTTTATTGTTTTTTTTTTGGAGTTTATGAGCAAATTAATTGGGGCCTGTGGTTTGGTTGATCCCCGGAGGAACATAGAGTAGGGTGTTAAGTTACTACTGGCAGTGGGAGATCCTTAACGATTTAGGGCTTGTGCTTAGGGCTGGAAAAGACCAGGGTGCTAATCGAGCTTGTTTGAGTGGATGTTTTATCTATCTCATGCAAAAAAATTGAGCTTGAAATATAATATAAGCGAGCTCTAGTCTTTAGTAGTATGTGAATATGTTGGTATGCTTATAAGTTGAAATTTCCAAAGGATATTATGTAAGAAGTTATTGTTTTAGACTTTCCTAAAAGGATTTAACTTATGGTCGCGTTTTGTTTTCAATTTATGGAAAAATGTTTGAAGTGAGTGTTGTTATCATATATGATATTTCATATACTTGAATAAATTTGGTTATTGATGATAATTCGTATGAATATTCTAGATTTTTGAGCCTATGATGTCTTGAAACTGGGCTTTTTGAGCTAACAAGCTGATTTCGAGCTTAGCCTAAAGTTTGCAGAATGCATTTGCAGGCAAAAGAGGGTGAGGTTTCCTAAGGGAAAGAAGGTGAAGCCTGGAGATGAAGTGGTGGCAGATTTACCCCCAGTTGCTGAAGATGAACCAGTTGTGTTGAATAATACCCAACTTGTAGCTAAAGCACGATCGAAACGACGGAATCAGAATAAAGCTGGACTTGAAATAGAAGCAACAGGAGATCTTCTTGATGATGTAGCTGCTTCTGAAATGCATTATGAGGTAATTAGTTTTTATTCTAGTCTTGTTATGTTATGTTCTTGTCTACTTTTTGCTGAACCAGTCTCTAATGATGTTAAATCATAAGATCAAAGTAGCATAACATCCTAGATGTAATGACAATCAGTCTAGCAAATAAACCAGAAGATATATAAACATTCTGTCTGTACTTATCTCAACTGCTGAGTGCTGAGATCAACTACTTCCAGTCAAAGTTTTGTCATCCTTAGCATACCATGGTGTAAAAATATAATCCTTGGTAACTTACTTATATGCTTAAGTTTCCCGCTTTGGACCACTTGTTCAATTGCCTGGGTGTTAAGCACCCTCTAGGTGCATATGTTAGAAACTTATCGTTCAACTAATCATTTTACATTTTGAAACAAGATTAATCTGTCCATGCACTGATTGATCATATTTATTTTATTTACGGATTGTTAAGCAAATGGTCAAGTGGTTGTAAGCCTTCGTAAAGAAACTATTCCAGACTTACTAAATTAATCTAATGGCCAAACTGTAATAAACGCTTTTCTTTTGAGCCTAGTTCAGCACAATCATACGTTATCATGTTCTGAAATTAAATTGAAAACTACAACGATTCAGTATGTAATCTTTTATATAGTTATATGCATGCTTCATACGGCTGATGGACCAAAAGATAGATTTAGTCATTTAGAATATTATAATCGTGATGTATTAGAATTCTGACCTTCACATATTTTGATATATTATATATCAACAATTCAACATAAACCTTAATGTGCTCCCTCAACCTTTCTAGTTAAAGTTTTTATAGAACATCAGAAGTATAAAGAAACTCAACTTTCTGTAGTCCAACTTTTTTCCACTATCAATGCTTCTAATGAAATATATACAACTTTTGATCAAATGTATACCAAGCTAAAAATTTCAAACCATACTGATCAAAATTAATTACTTGATGTTTTTTTTTCCGGTGGTGATTGTACTTACAGAAAGTAATGTAATAAAGAACACGAATGATACAAGGTTGCTTTTTACAGGATAATGAGCAACTTGAAGATGATGGAATCCAGCTTGAACCTTTCAATCTTGAACAAGAAAGGAAAGAAGGTTATTTTGACCAGACAGGAAATTATGTTGAGTATGTTTCTAATGACATTAAGGTACACTATTTGGGTTTTTTGGTTGTCAAGTGAAGCTTTGTACTACTTTACAGTGTACATCATTTTTATAAGTATCTTTGTAGGATGCATGGCTTGATAGCATTGATGCTGAGCCAAGTCTTGCACAAAAACACTCCATGGTCACAGACAATGTAGTTGAAGCTGTTGACCTTACAAGTCAAGAAATTGGAAAAATTAAGAGGCGGATTGCTGATGCGCTTGAACCAGGGGAAACGGTACATTTTCTTTTAGGACACAATCTCTCAGCTCCGTAGCCTTCATTCATACCTTTTCTATACTGCTAATTAGAGGTGGCAATTTCAACCCCATATATGTATAAATGAGTTGATCAATTGATTTGCTTGTGTTTGTAATATTTTCAATTATGTCAAATAAAAAAAATAACTAGAAGGGAACGGGTTGAAAGGGTCCAACAATCTGGAAGTCTTGCAAAGACTATATTTTTTAGTTGCTTATATGGATTCTTTAATGGACCAAAAAGTAGTTGCTTGTCGACCCAAGTTGACCCTGTGTGTTATTGGTGCTGAAATTGTCATGTCTTAATCTCTGAAGCTGTTTTGACCTGCTATCCTACCCACCCGACACGGCCATCTCGCCACCTCTACTAATCATAGTTGCTTAGTTGGAATAAATTATAGTATACTGATTGGTTTCTGTCTTTCTTTGTTAATCACTTATTTTTGTCTTGCTTAATGTATTTGATTGTTGCTTGATTCTATTTAATTATTTTATGAATCAAGTAATAAAGTTCACATATAAAGTCTATATAGCAAGAAGGTATAATCACATACATGTTATGATAGAGAATTGAATAACTTTGCACTGTACCAATTACATATGCTTCATTTGACTCTTTTTACTTATTGCAGCAACTCCATACTAGAAGTTTATAATACTTCAGAGACCACTTCTGTATTTTTTTAAGTTTTTGTGGCCATGAATCTAAATGTCATAATATCATCATGTTAACATGCCAATATGCCATAAGATGTAAAGGTTGTTTCTATTGATTTAGTAGTCCATCTAAGCAAACCATAAATTGTTTTAAATAGGGCATACCTGGTGCTTGACTTAGCTTGCGCTTTGTGCGGGGTTTGGGAATGGGCTGGGTCGTTTTTCGATTTAATCTACATAACCATAAAAAGAATATAGTTTTTAACTCACGCTTCAATTTTTGTGACAGCAATCTCATATCATGTATAATATTCCTTTTAGGTCCTGCAAGCTTTAAGAAGGCTGAAAGGAGGTTCCAATAGTAGAAAGGAAAAGATGTCAGCTGAAACAAAAGTTGTGTTTGATCAACTAACTGAAGATGCCATGAAACTAATGGAAGATGGCGACTACAGTTGAGATCATCATCTTATAATATATGTTTTAGAATCTAAAAATATGAATTTGGTAATGTTTTGATTTAAACAAATTTTGATGCAGATGTATATGATGAAAGACAGGAGGTCTTTCAGAGAGAAGCAGGTTTGAACTACCTTAGCTTAGCTGTTTTGGCTATCATAAATATTCCCACCAAATAATTTTGCCACTCACGTAGGGAGAACTGCTATGGGTCGAGATGTGTGACTTCTGGTAGGGCGAAACCAGACGTTTGGGCTGTCCTGAAACACATTTTGTCCAAAATTTGTATTTTTATAAGTAATTTGTGTGACAATATCTGATTACAATAACCATATTATTTCGTTTCTTTAATTAAAATGATTTAGACCTTTTGCAAAAATTGGTACACTTTGGTTGGCTTTTATTTCATCTGACCTGATTTCCTTCTGCATTAAAAGTACACACACTTATTATTGTTTTATTTTCTTAGAGGGATTTGAGAAGCTAGCACGAGCTAGAGGGGAAGGCACCTCTTCAAGTCCAGCGAACAAGCAGTCTGATTACTCCATAGCCAGTGACTTCAATCTGAATGGGATACATGCAGCAGATAATACTTCAAACAATGATGATGGCTTTGATATGTTTGCAGAAAATGATGATGAACAAGCTACTGTCAACCCATCAAATGGTAAGGATATATGTTTTCTAGTGGATGTGAGGTGTTTATTTATTTAT
Source organism: Flaveria ramosissima (assembly GCA_025215565.1). Taxonomy (NCBI): domain Eukaryota; kingdom Viridiplantae; phylum Streptophyta; class Magnoliopsida; order Asterales; family Asteraceae; genus Flaveria; species Flaveria ramosissima. The sequence goes on along the minus strand of CM046043.1, from coordinate 31,659,357 downwards.
TTATTTTTTGTGTCTGTACTCATAATATCTGGTAACGTTTCTTATTATTATATTACCATGAACTAAATTTGTTTTCAATTGCAGGCACTGAGCCTACACAAAATGATTATGTATTTGATGAGTCTTCGGGGTATGCATCTTTGTGCTGTCTCTTTTTGTCTACTCAGTATCTGTGTTTTTTTGCATGTGTTTTTCCAACAGTTTGTTTGACTACCTGTTATTTCACCTTTGCAGGTACTATTACAGTAGCAGTTTGGGTTATTATTATGACCCCTCTTCAGGACTGTATTGCAATGCAGCATCTGGACAATGGTAAGATTCCCTTTATCATGTGTAACTATTTTTTTTGGTGGTTTGTTCAAGCATTCAAAGTTCCAACTTATCTGCATTCTGCATCTCCTTACAATGGTGAGACTTCATGTAAACATCAAAGATCTATAGATCACTTGTGTAGATTAGGTGGAGTAGGATAGGTAGGTAACATCTAGCTGTTCAATTAAAAAAGATAACTTTGTAGACCTTTGAACATAGATGTAGGAAATAATTGAAATTGTCTATCCCAAAACTTTAAATATGTAGATGTAAATGCTGTTTTTAAATATCATGAATTGTAATATATGTGGGGAGGTCCAAGGTTCAATTCTTGGCAAGTTTAATATATATAGGAGGTGTACTTAAGGAGTAAGAGTAGGAGTAGGATAGATTTGCCTTTCTGAAAAAACCATGATGTTTGAATTTAGTTTGGTAAAATCGAAAAGATCAGATTGACCTGATTTTTGTGAATTTTCATAGATAATTAGTATGCCAACTACGATTAAAAAAATTATACCGTAAATGTCCCAAAAATATGTAACATAGTTTGAGGAATTTACATCTGATGTTCTTTTAAAAAGTTTTTTTTTCCTTTGCACTTGCATGGATTTGAACCCACACTACTTATGTGAGAAGGAGGGGGAGATTGGGTTTTTTTTGGGTGTGGGGGGGGGGGGGGGGGGGGAAATCATTATTGTCACCAGGCCATTTGCTTTGTTATACAGTTAAATATCAATCTACCCTAAGAACTGCACACAATTTAGGAATGTGCAATTAATGCAGTTTAGTGATAAGAGTACAACTGTACAAAGCATAGAATAGGAATTTTGATGAATTTTTTTGGAATCAGACATTCTTTTTGCGAAAACTAAAATGTAAAGTAGCCATTTACTATTTCGTTTTCTTTTCAAATGTTATTGTCATACCAGGTACTTGTATAACCAAGAAACCGGGGCATACGATGAGTTACAAGCGACAGGGGAAGCCAATACAAGCTAGTGGAATGTCAAGTTACTCTCTTTCTTATCTTGTACAAAGTAAAGATGAGATATGTTAAACTGAATCACCTTTGATCTTCGAAGTCTACTTGCATAGCATCTTTATGGTTCTGAGATATGATGAGTGTTGAAATATTCATTTGGAGTATTGCTTGGTTTATGTATTTTCTCCAATATTCTCCTAAGGCTGCATAGCGCACTTAGGTTTAAGCTCAAGTTTTGTTTAACTTAATAGAGATCAGCTTAATTTGACTCATTTCGTATAACATAATATATATTATTTTATCTTTTTTTTTATCATAGTTATATATAATAATAGATTCATTTAGGCTTTGGAGGCGCTACTACGCTTCTATCCTCACTATCAGCATCTCATCTTTCATACCGTAACCTCTTCAGTCTTGGACTCATTTTTATTCCATCGGCACTAGCAAATAAACTTCTTTAAAGCTTAGCTGGGAAAACACGTTTAATTGTGTAACACGTTATACGTGTTTACGACGAGTAAATGATTACCATATGGTGAATACATGGGCAACATTTTTCAACAAATTAACTTTTAATGTTTTTTATTCATACACCATGCTTATATTTTCTTAGATATAAGGTTTGATTTCAAGGTGTTTTCTTCTCTCATGGAACACTATATTTGACAAAATATAGTTTCCAGTTTGTCAACTAACTTATTTCTAGGATATCCTTAAATTTAAGAAGCATGATCAAATAAACCACTCTCTTTATAAAAGAATGTTCTCGCTCGAAAATCTAATAGCCGAAAATCTAATAACCGAAAAATTGGTTATAGGTTTGATTTTAACCATAACTGAAACCTGACTATGTTCGACGATATTAATTCTATTATGAGTGATTATGCATATTCATGAGGAATTCCAGTGTGATTAGTAAAAATCAATTGTAGTGTTATTTATTGTTACAATTCTATGAGTTTTTATTTACTATTTTCGTTTATTTTTATTCATCTAATTAAGAGGCTGTTTGAAATCTTTTGCTCGGTCAGAAGTTGGTGACCGAGTAAGGGGTTGTTGCAAAACTGACTGGGTAAGAGGAAAAATATGCAGGGGTCAGTGGTGTCGGGCCGGGTCAGACGCGAAATAGTGAGAATCAAACACGCTGACCAACTAAAATGTCTCACCGAATCAGTGGGTCAGACATTTTGACCGGGTTAAAAGCAAATCAAGCAGCCCCTATGTTTGTTTCTTACTTTCTTTTTAGATCTAAAATTGTAGCTATAAAAGACATTATATAATTTGTCTCTATTACAAGCTATTGACAACTAACTAAACTACTCTGGATGAGGAGTGAAATATTCCGCCTTCCTTCGAGTATACGCGCTTTCAAAGGAGAATAATCGTATTGCTATTTACACCCTGATCTATTAAGATCTAATCTATAATAATTTATTATTCAATCATTAAAATCAACTTAATTACTATCCAGCATTTACTTTCATTATAAATTCTCATTAAATGCAACCATATTTCAATTTAAGTATAACATTCTCATTAAATGCAACCATGTAATTTTTTTAAAAAGTATTCTTAATTAATATTTAAAAATACTTTTTTAACTAAAATCTTATATAAATATCTCGATTATTGGGTTCTTATAACAAAAATTATGGTTGCCATATAGATTATTACTTTATAAGGTATGAATACTGCAAACGAACTGAACGTTCAGCGAATAGTTCGTGAACTGTTCGGCGGAAAGTTCGTTTAGTAAATGAACGAACACGAACAAGAAAATTTCGTTCGTTTAGTTAAACGAACGAACATGAACACAAGCTATGTTCGTTCATTCATGTTCGTGACTGTTCGATAAGTGTTCGTTTATGTTCGTGAACGTTCGGTTACGTGTTCGTTTATGTTCGTAATGTGTCCGTTTATGTTCGTAATTTGTTTGATTATGTTCTTAATTTTTGTGTTAATTATTTTTATGACAATTATGTCGAGTGTTATTGGATATATATGTTAAGTGTTTATTTATTTTTAGTTAATTTTATGATGAAAATATTGATTTTATTCTAAATAAATATGTGATCACTTGTATTTTACGTTCCTTCAAATTGATAATGAAATAGACAAAGCTGCTGATTGATAAACTTAACTTTATGAATTCTACTCCCCCTAAATTTGTGATTAATGATGACATTAAGCATTTATCATAAATTTCTAAGAAAAATAGCATGAGTGACATTTAACTGTACGATGATGCTCAGACATATATACACATATGATGGGATCATACTATATATATAAGCCTCTTCGTGATGAGTTATTTTGTTGAATTGATACCTGAACAAAGTTCTGATTGCAAGTATATTGTCCACTTAAATCCATACAAGAGCTCATGTATCAACTAGGCATGCTGTTTATCATGTTTTCATATTGATTTGGAAATAACTGTGTAACACCCGGATATTTATTATTTTGAAGCCGGCGAAGAAAGAAAAGGAAATAAAGTTCAAAGTCGAGGGACCAAACTCGCCAACGAAGAAAAGTCGGGAAATGAGGTGATATTAGTGGGGAGAGGGCAGCCAACTCTCCCCATTACCCCCACATTTCAGATTTCATAGAGAGAAGAAGAGAGAAAAGAGAAGAAGAGAGAAAAAGGGGTGTTTCGGGTGATTCGGGTGTCCAAACTCGTCGTGTGGCAAGCCAAATCGAAGCCCTTGACGTTGTGCTCGTTTGTGTGAGTTCTAGGACCCCACTTTTACTTGTTTTCAACCGATTTTGGGGCTGGAAAGCATAGAAAACCTGTTTTTGTATGTGTGTGTGTTTGACCCATTTGGGTGTGATGTGTGTAATGCGTTTCGTGAATGTTTCCGGGCTTGTTTGTGCTTGTATGGTGTTATAGTATGCATTCCTAAGCTCCAGGAGGGTTAATTAGGCTTAGAATGGGTTTGGATTGGGTTCGGGATGAACTCCATTCTGCATCAGCTAGGGCTAGGCGACCGAATGGAGGCCATACGGCCGAATGAGAGGCGATTAAGGGTCATTCGCACGATTGGGATTCATTCGCACGATTGAGGGTTCAATCGCACGACTAAGGTTTCAGTCGCACGACTGAGAGTCCAGTCGCATGGGGAGTCATACGACTGAGGATTCAGTCGCATAAGCGCTTAGTCGCATGAGTTCATTCGCATTAGATCAGTCGCATAGGTGCCCATTCGCATTAGTTCCATCCGCATAAGGTCCATACGCACGACTGGATGTTCATTCGCATAGATGTTCATCCGCATGAGTCCAATCGCATGATGTTCAGTCGCATGAAGGCCATGCGACTAAAGGGTGTCCATACGCACGAATAGAGCTGTTGCACCCGAAAGAAAATGTAGTTAGACTTCTGGCTTTCGGGGGAAAGTGCAGATGTAAGTTTTGACGTAAGGGTTCCCGTAAGAGCGTGTAAGATAACTGTTATGGCCTTAGAAGCATGTAGGGCATGAAGATGATGATGTTGCATGTTTATGCATGTTATGTATGTTTGATGTTGCCCTGTATGATGTGATGTTGATGCATGCTAATGTTCCTTGGTATGATGTATATTATCTTTCCTATGGCTTTACGTATTATGATGACTGAAATGAAGTATTATGTAACGTAAAGTGGAAAGAAATGAAACGTCTTGCATGCATCGGATAACGGGTCCTTCTTTGTGATTGACCATTAATGTAGAACCTCTACCGCTTACCCCTAGTACTGTGGCATACGTTTAGCTGTTCATTTATTGACTTCGGCCCAGTAGCTATGACTGATGGTCACTCCTAGTACCGTGGCATACGTTTAGCTGTTGATTTATTGACTTCGGCCCGGTAGCTAAGACTGATCGGGGTGTAGCATATGGTATTGGTACGGATGATGTCCGATGCGCAAGTAAAGTTATATGGAACGAATGAATGAAACAATGAATGAAGATGATAATAATGATATTATCTATGCGTAAGTATGATGTGTGATCATGCAAAAGTAACGAATGGTTTTATATGAAAGTAAAGTATGTTTTATATTAAAACTAGAACTCACTCAGCAACGCTGACTTTTTATATGTTTTCCAGTTGGCAGGTAATGTTTGCTGAGGATGGCACCACAAGGCTACTCAGCTCTTTTTGGAATGGCATTCTTTTGGATTAATGTTTTTGCATTGTAATGCGAACGAACTATTTGTAACGAATGTTGTATTAACTTGCAAAAGCATTTATATAGAAATGAAAGTTTATTTTAATGTTCCGCTGCGATGTTTATGAAGTACAAATGTAAATGTATGTTTTATGTGCGATGAATGACCAACTGTAAGCGTCCCGGGAACGGGGCCTTACAAGTTGGTATCAGAGCCAAAGTTTAAGTGAAATGGGTAAATTTTCAAATTAAACCTTAACTTAAACTGAAAATGGGACGAAAGGGGAATGGGATGCCAAACTGAGTAGCTGCGTGCCATCAGGTATTTTCTTAAAGTTAATCGGTTTATGTGCGCATGGTATGTGGTTATGTGTTGTATGCAGATTTAAATACTGATGTAGTCAAGACAGGTAGTACTTGGGGTATGAAGAGTAAAGTAAGTGGCTAATCACAACTGGCCACTGTAATTAGGGACTTACTATACTTGACATAAACTGAGTTGTTTCCTTGAATGACCGTGTTGGTGTTTGAATCTTTCAGTGTGAGTTAGAGAATGGCTGGAGGCAGATCTTCTAAAGCATCTAGGGGTGGAGGCCGTGGCGGGCTTGATGTTGAGCCGCGACCCAAGAGAGGAAGACCAAGGGTCGAGAAGGTGGTTCCCGAAGAACCAGAGACTCCTCATCCAGAAGCTGGGGATGAGAGTGCAAACTTGAGGGCCTCGGTAAAGGAGGCTGTTGTTGAAGAAGTACACCAGGTCATGCAGACAATCTTACCGTCTGTGGTGACCGAAGTCATTAAGGCGGTGAAGGAAGGAGAAAGAAAGGAGAGAAACAGGCCTTCGGGGGGACGAGAGCAACCGGAGCCTGAAACAATTTTCTCCGATAACGAAGACGAAGAAGAGGAAGAGGAGCCTGTGCGAGAAGTGGCACGATGCTGTAACTACGGGGTGTTTATGAGATGCAAGCCCCCTACTTTTGACGGTAATGGCAATGCTGCTGCTGCTCACCGATGGGTGAGAGAAATGGAGGCTGTTCTCGACATCAGCGAGTGCCGGGAAGATCAAAAAGTAAAGTTTGCCACCCATTCATTTGTGGACTCGGCACTATGCTGGTGGGAAAACATTGTCCAAGCGGAGGGTAACCGGGCAATCGGGAGAATGAGGTGGCCCGAACTGAAAAAGATGGTGATCGAGGAGTTCTGTCCTCACAGGGAGATGAATAAGATTGAGAGGGAGTTCCTGTAGCTGGAGGCGGGAACCATGACACACCAGCAATACACCATGAAGTTCAACGAGATGGCACGGTTGGTGCCGGATCAGGTGACGCCTCTTTCTCGGAAGATCAAGAGGTACATTCAGGGTTTAGCGGCGGATGTTCGCCGGCATATGATCGCCGCCTGGCCAAGTACATTTAGGTCGGCGGTCGATTTGGCCGGAAGACTTTATGATGAGAGGGAAGTGGTGGTGGTCGAAGCGAGTAAGAAGGGTGGTGGTGATCGAAACTGGAACGGGAAGAGGTTTGGTCGCGGTGACGCCTCGACGGGTAACAAAAAGGCACGGGTGGATGACCGCCGCGTGGCCACACCGGGAGCGGGATCAAGGAGGTGTGGTAAGTGTGGAAAGGAGCATGTGGGAGAATGTAGGCTGGGTTTGAATGTGTGCTTCAAGTGTGGGAAGACAGGGCATATGGCAAAGGATTGCCTGTCGGGCAAATGCTTTAACTGTGGGGAAACCGGTCATATGAGCAGGGATTGTAAGAAGCCGAGGGCTGAGAGTTCCGGGGCGAAGAGGACGGGAGGTGATGGACCGAGGCGAGCGCCATGGCATTCACCATGACACATGAGGAAGCTAGAACGGACCCTAATGTTGTGTCCGGTACGTTTCTAGTGAACCAAACTTTAGCTTCTGTGTTATTTGATTCTGGTGCTAGTAAGAGTTTTATTTCTGCTGCTTTCTGTGCTAAGCTGCCTGTTAGTAGTAGACGTGTTGATGCGCCCTTTGATGTAGAAACTGCCATATGTAAGTCTACCAGGATTTCTGAGATGATAGAGAATTGTGATGTGGAGCTCGAGGGTCATAAGTTTCCTGTTAGACCGTTCGTGATGGCCGTAGGTGGTTTTGATTTGGTTCTTGGGATGGATTGGTTAGCGGACTTCGAGGCGAACATTGTGTGTCGCAAGAAGATGATTCGGTTGTCGGCGCCTGACGGTAGTTCAGTGACGGTTTATGGTGATCGGGTTACTACGATTCCGAAAGTGATCTTGATGGCAGTGGCAGGAAAGTGTATGAGGCGTGGATGTAGTGCCTACTTGGCCTATGGAAAGGATATGGATACGCCAACACCACAACTAGCCGATGTACCGGTTGTGTGTGACTTTCCAGATGTGTTCCCAGGAGACTTATCAGGAGTGCCACCTGACAGAGAGATCGAGTTTCAGATTGATCTGATACCGGGTGCCCAACCTGTCGCCAAAGCACCGTATCGGTTGGCTCCGACCGAGATGAAAGAGTTGATGGAGCAGTTGCAGGAGCTGCTTGATAAGGGGTTCATTAGACCGAGTATCTCTCCTTGGGGTGCTCCGGTCCTGTTCGTAAAGAAGAAGGACGGTAGTATGAGAATGTGTATTGACTACCGTGAGCTGAACAAGTTGACAGTGAAGAACCGATATCCTTTACCGAGGATAGATGATTTGTTCGATAAGCTTCAGGGTGCCAGTTGGTTTTCGAGAATAGATCTTCGATCGGGTTATCATCAGTTGAAGGTGAAGGAGCAAGATATTCCTAAAACAGCTTTCCGTACGCGCTATGGTCACTACGAGTTCCTCGTCATGTCTTTTGGTTTGACCAATGCGCCAGCTGCTTTTATGGATCTGATGAATCGAGTGTGTCGGCCGATGTTGGACAAATCAGTGATCGTGTTTATTGATGATATCCTGATTTACTCGAGGAGCGAAGCAGAGCATGCCGGTCACATTCGGGAGGTTCTAGAGACGTTGAGAAGGGAGAAGTTGTATGCAAAATTCTCCAAATGCGTGTTGTGGTTGTGCGAAGTTCAGTTCTTGGGTCACGTGGTGAATCCTGACGGAATTATGGTGGACCCGGCAAAAGTGGAGGCGGTTATGCAATGGAAGTCACCAAAGACGCCATCTGAGATTCGTAGCTTCTTGGGTTTGGCGGGCTACTATAGATGATTTATTCAAGACTTCTCCAGGATTGCTTCTCCACTAACTAAGTTGACCCGAAAAGAGGTGAAGTTCGTATGGGGTCAAGCTCAAGAGAAGGCGTTTGAAGAATTGAAGGCGAGATTGACTCAAGCTCCTGTTCTGTCATTACCCGATGGAAGTGAAGATCTGGTGGTTTATTCCGATGCTTCTTACTCGGGGTTGGGGTGTGTGTTAATGCAGAGAGGAAAGGTTATAGCCTATGCATCCTGACAGTTGAAGGTTCATGAGGTCAATTATCCTACTCATGACTTGGAGCTGGCAGCCGTGGTCTTTGCATTAAAGATTTGGAGGCACTACCTCTATGGGACGAGGTGCACCATATTCACTGACCACAAGAGTATGAAGTACTTCTTCGAGTAGAAGGATCTGAACATGAGGCAGAGACGGTGGTTGGAACTTATAAAGGATTATGATTGTGAGATCCACTACCATCCGAGCAAGGCCAATGTGGTGGCTGACGCCCTTAGCCGGAAAGAGAGGCCCGAGCCGATTCGGGTGAAAGCCTATCAGTTGATAATGACCTCCGATGTGATGAAGCAAGTTAAAGAGTTTCAAGATGAGGCATTGAAAGAAGATCATCTTAACTCTGAAAGAATGAGAGGTCTGGTTGGAGAATTAGGTGAAAACACACTTGGTGTTAGAACCCGGTTCGGTCGTGTGTGGATTCCTCGTTTTGGGGATCTACGGGTGAAGATCATGGATGAAGCTCACAAGACTCAATACTCCATTCATCCTGGTGCCACGAAAATGTACCATGATATGAAGAAAGATTATTGGTGGTCGGGTATGAAGCGCGACGTGGTGGAGTATGTGAGTAAGTGCCTTACTTGCTTACAGGTGAAGGCCGAGCACCAAAAGCCATATGGGAAGATACAACCTTTGGATATACCGGAATGGAAGTGGGAGCACATCACCATGGATTTCATTACAAAGCTGCCGCGTACCCCGAAAGGGTATGATGCCATATGGGTGATAGTTGATCGTTTGACGAAGAGTGCTCACTTCCTACCGTCCGCGAGACATATTCATCTGAGAGGTTGGCTGATCTGTTCATCAAGGAAATTCTAACTCGTCATGGTGTGCCGGTGTCTATTGTGTCGGATCGCGACACCCGGTTTACATCTAAATTTTGGAAGAAATTCCACGACGCTATGGGGACGAGGTTACATATCAGCACAGCTTATCATCCTGCAGGACCGTTTAAGGGCTTAACCACAATTACAACACAACAACACAATGAGGAGAATAACTAAGCTCTAATCAAACAGTGAACTGGATTAACCAAGTATGATACTAAGAACACAAGTAAAGTAAAGAGACAGAACAAGAGAGAGTTGGGTTTCAAGGAGGCAGTATATTGCTTTCTCAAGTTCTTTTACAAGTGTTACAAAGCATAAAGAAAAGATACAAGAACTTGAAATACTTATACTACAACCTACAGCCGGCCATACTTTGAAAGCCAGCTGGATACAATTGACTAGACACTAACAAAATCAATTGTAGGATCAAAAGGCATATCTGCCTTTTGACCTTGTGACTATGACATGCCATAGCTCACATCCTTTTACAATACAAAAAGGATAAAGTACATAAAGTGGAAAGTTGAATACTCAAGACCTCAATGTACAGTTACCAAAAGCAAGGCCCTTTTCACCAACTCATGTAAGTTGGTGACTTTACAGAGATGCAGCGGAAAAGGTGCTTTATGGAACAGTACATCAGATAAAGCATGTGTACTAAAAGTCTTCGGAAGAAATCTGTCTTCATAGGATGAGGCTTCGGAAGACTTTGTCTCTGAAGCTTCGGAAGACTTCATGTTTGGCTTCGGAAGATATTGGTCTTGGCTTCGGAAGATTTTACACTTAGAGTATTTTCTAATGCTTTGTGTAAAACTTCCGAAGCATTCTTCACTTCAGTACTTAGTGCATGTTGCTGAGACACTTAAGCTGTTTTGGGTTGCATCAGACTTCAGGAATCCTTACAAACTCCCCCTAGGCTGATGCTACCAAAACACTTGGAAGATCTTCAAATGTTGGTAGTCTTCAGTACAATCAGGACCATTCCTTTCTTCATGAGATGGTCAGGATCATCAAGACTTTCATAGTATCTTCTCATCTCAAAGAGATCATGCAGAGGTAAGTTGATTATGTCTTGCCATGAGTAGACATTCTCAACACCTTGATCTCTGATAACAGTCCATCTCTCTGGATTGGTAGAGTATGTCCAGGACAAGATGGGTGTCTCACTAGTTAGAGGAGCCACTTGAATAGGAGTTGATTGGGCTGCCTCATCATGCACTTCCTCAGGTTGATCTGATTCAGCCTGAGGTGCAGAGGTAGATGACTTTGGCTTCTTTTCTTTGTCTTTGGTTTAGAAGCCATCCTCTTCTTCCTCTTGGTTGTCTTTAACTGAGAAGACTGGTCTGCAGCACCATGTTGATCATCAGTGTCTTTCTCAGTTGGGTGTTCCTCCCTCACAGGTTCAGAAGGAGAGGGAGTTTGACCCTGCCTAGGATCAGAAGATGAAGCTTGCTGGGGCTCAGCTGGAGGTGCTGGTTGAGGTGTCTCTGGTTGTTCAAACTTGACCTCCACTTCAGGTGGGACTTGACTTGGAAGAGAGTGCAAGTCAATAAGTTCTCCACTCTTAATCTTCTGCTTGATCACCCTAATATGCTCATCCATAGTGGATAGAGACATGGGGCCAAGTCTCCTTCCGGAGAATCCATACAGCTTCAAGAAGCTCACCATTCTTTGTCTGTCAGCAGACTTCTTTGCATTCTTTTGAATGGTGGCCCTTGACTTTGCAGCTTCTTCCCTTAGTTTCCTTTTGGTTGTCTTTCTTTCCTTGACTAACTCAAGTTCAAGTTGCTTTAGATACTCGAACTCAATGAAGTCATAGGACAAAGGGAGAAGTGCATCTGCCTGATAGAAGCCTGTGGCACTCAGGTAGTTGATCATTTTGATCCTATCTTCCTCTTTATCTACCTGAGGTTCTTGTGGAGCCACATCTTCCTGTGCAGGACTTTCTTGAACTGGTGAGAGAGTAGGAGCATGCTTGTAAAGTCTTTTCTGTCTCTTCTCCTCTTTGAGTTGGAGAAGTATCATTGCATCCTCTTTCTCCTTCAACTCTCTTGACACTTCTCTGTCAGCCAGTTCATTTAGTTCTTCTAAGGGGAGGGAGATGATTTCATCAATGTCATAGTTCCTGGTCTGTAAGTAAGTAATCCTGACTGCCCTTAACTCATCATCCTGAGTATTTGGTCTGGGGGCAGCCCTGATTGCAGCTTGCATGAAGCTAGATGACCCAGTGGAACTTTCTCCCCTTAGTCTCCTTTTCCTCTCTCTCTCTTCCTCCTCAATTTCCTCAGGAGTCATTATCCTTTTCCCTTTGTCACCAACAGACCTTTGTGACTCAGGGTGGATTGAAGCTTGGCCTTCATTGCTTGGAGTAGCTTCCATGCTCTGGCCAGAGAGAGGCTGAGAAACACCTTCACCAGCAGGTGTCTCAGATGGAGTTTGGACCTCAGCAGCAGTTGTTGATGATGAGACAGGGGTCTCAGGTTCTGTCACTGGGCCTTCAGTCAAGGTTTCCCCTATGAAACTAATCTTAGGGTCCACCTCAACATCCAGTTGACCGATGACATTGCCTGATTCCCTAAGTCTCCTTCTTAGAGAGAACTCTGCCATGATCCTGTCTTGGATTCTTTGAGCCAGCCTGTCAGCTTGTCTTGAATTGCTTGGATTGACAAGTGGCAGGTTGACTAAATCCAGTCTTTCATAAAAGCTCAGGCTTTGGAATTGAAAAACTTCTTGTTGGCCTTGAACTCTTTGAAGTATGAGGGCTCTTCTGTCATCATCATACCTCCACCTTATGATTTGATTGCTAGTTCCCAGTGGTGGAGATGAGACAGCCCTTGGTATGCCTTCCTCAAAGAGACTCCTGATGAGAGAGTCTATAGAGTCCACATTAATGTGAACTTGAGGAAGTTGCTGAGAATGCACAACAGCAAGTGAGGATGGTGAGTCCTCTATGTCCATTCTCTCTGAAGAACTCCCAGGTTCTGTGGTTGTAACAACTTTCTCCCCCTTTTTGGTAGCATCACCCACTTGCATAGGTGAGCTGGAGGATAAGTCAATCACTTCCACAGGTTCTTGTGTTCCTGGTTGAGCTCTCCTTAAAGGTCTCCCAGCTAGTTTTTCCTGCAGATATGAAATCTGGAGTTGCTGATCATTGACCCTGTTTTGCAGGGTAGTCACCTGAGATTCCAAGTGACTAACCTTAGAGACTAAATAGGTGCATGTTTTTGACAGTTTTTGCACCTTTAGTCTCAAATTCCCCTCATCTTCATCAGAAGATTCATTGGGGGATGAGATGATTGGACCAAAGTCCTCTCTCTCACCACCAGCTTGAGTTTCTTGGCTGCTGGTTTTCCTCTGCTCACTGGCAGCCTCAGTTGAGATGCCAATGGGCTGAGTTGCCATGGTTGAGGTCTTAATGATGTAATCACTTTCAAAAGTGAGAGCCTCTTCCATATGGACATCCTGAACAGGTTCAGAAGTGTCCACCTCAGTAACAGGTGACTGATGGGGGATAGACTGAGGAGAGTCAGAGGTACTCATCTCTCTTTGAGTAGGGGAGGAGAAGAGAGACTCATGGTACTCACTGAATCCTAAGTCTTCATCAGTGTAAAAGGATAGGTTGGGAATTGGTTGGTTGAGATCCAAAGGCTGGGGATGGTAGCTGTCCCCTGAAGGTTGTCCACTTGAGTGTTGAGACTCAGAGTGAAGGCTTAAGGTTGTTGGGCTATTGAGCTCATCAGGGTGAGCTTGAGGAACCTCAGCCCTGATAGGTGAAACAATGGGAGTGGTTTGCTCCTCAGGAGAAGTGGGAGCTCTAGTGTCCACTTCTTCCTGTAAGGTTGAGTATTTGGGGGCCTGCACAGACTCAATAGTCTGAGCAGGGGTTCGTTTGGATTTTCTTTGGTAGGTGAGGGTGATTTCTGGTCTTTTTAATGGTAGGGACAAAAGAGGTGTGGGTTCAACACTAGCTTGTGTTGCTAGGTTGTCACCTTGAGCAATGAGCTCTAACATTTTTGGGACTAGGGCTGTTTCTACCCCAGAGAAGCCTACAGTTGGCTTCTTCATTATTTTAAAGATGCCGGGCTTCATCTGTCCCAATTTAAGAATATTACCTGTTTCCCTCAACTGTGAGCCCAGTTCACAGTTGAGAATGTGTTGAACATATCTAGGAAACATGTAATACTCTAAGGAGTCTAAGTTTGCAAGTAAATTAGTATAAACAAATTGTGAATACCTGAACTTGACCCCTTGAACCATTCCATGAACTATGAAGGAGAGATCCTCAGGAATCTGGTCCCATCCACCATGCTTGTTTGACAAGCTGTGGATAACCACATGGAGCAGGAATTTCCATTGGGATGAGACCTTCCCTTTCCTAAAGGTCTTTACAGAGAAATCTCCCTCATAGCCCATCTGCTCAAAAGAATGATTAACAGCTTCTTTTGGGAAGGACACCTCACCTTCTTCATCATCCAGCTGTAGATGTTGGTTAATGATGGCCGGAGTGATGAAGACTGTCCTCCCTTGCACTGTGGCAGACAGTGCCTTCTCCCCATCCATAATGACCTCTTGGCAGGTCTTCCAGAATTCAAGCAACTGATCCTCATATAGAGGAGGATCAATGGTCAGGGAGGTGAAGTAGTTTGACAGAGTCAAGAATTGGCAAATCTCTGAGAAACTTGCATCTTTCTCAGAGCTTAACAGAGCAACTTGATTATGTTGCCTGTGTAGTTGCATGGAGAAATCAGGGTTGTTTCTGCGGTTAAGGTTGGCCATTTCAGAAGCTTAAGGGTGAAGAAAGGTAGAAAGCAAAGGCGGTTTAGAGAATTAGGTTAGAGAAACAGTAGAATTGAGGAAGATAGTGGGAAAGAGGGGGAACCGTTGGGTATTTATATGAAAAGGGATTTGAACCAAAGTTAATGAAAGAGGATAAACTTTGAAATCCGAAAGTCGGTCCCACCTCTGAAAAGGTAGTTTACTTTTGCTCAAAAAGTAGTTTTCTTGGAATTCGAAAAGCTTCCGAAGTTTATTTGTCTTCGGAAGTTTTGATTTAAAAAGCTTCCGAAGCTAAAATGGCTTCGGAAGATTTTCCTGAGAGTCTTGATAATTTATGCTTCGGAAGAGAAATAAACCCTTGAATGCTTTGTATGAAAATAAACAAAGCTTCCGAAGGTTAATTTTGCTTCGGAAGGAAAAGGTTCTTGAAAATAGATAAGTGTCTGAGATAAGAATTTTAAGCTTCGGAAGATGAACTTTACTTCTTCCGAAGGTAAAATCTCTTAGACAGTTATTTATTTTAAAGACATGTTTTTCTTCCGAAGATAAAATCTTTATCTTCCGAAGTATCAGAAATTTTCAAGAATCTAAGGAAAGTCTTCAAAAAGAATTTTACATCCAAAGAAAACATGAGCTTATGAAAGTGATGAACTAGACAACTTAGGACACACATATTTTAAGAAGAAATAATTAGAATTAGTTTTAATAAAAAGTCTACTCAAAGTTAATCATCCCAATAGCTGATATCAGATACTTAAATCTCTGTTCATCAAAAGCTTTGGTGAACAGATCAGCATATTGTTCATCTGTATGAACTTTGACTAGTTTAATTAATCCTTTTTCATAGTTATCCCTTATTAAATGATACCTGATGTTGATGTGTTTGGTCCTTGAGTGCTGCACAGGGTTCTCAGTGATAGAGATAGCACTATTGTTGTCTATGTGGATAGGAGTCTCTTTGAAGTTAAATCCATAGTCCAGCATCTGATTTTGAATCCAAAGCACTTGAGCACAGCAGCTTGCAGCAGCAATGTATTCAGCCTCAGCAGTTGATGCAGACACACAGGATTGTTTCTTGCATTGCCATGAGACCACCCTTCCACCAAGGAATTGACATCCCCCAGATGTAGACTTTGCAGTCATATTGCAACCACCATAATCACTATCTGTATAGGCATACAGATTGAAATTTGGATTCTTTGGATACCATAGACCAAGTGTTGAAGCACCTTTGAGGTATCTTAAAATCCTTTTCACAGTGATTAAGTGAGACATCTTAGGGTTGGCTTGATATCTTGCACAAATACATGTAGCAAACATGATATCAGGCCTGCTAGCTGTAAGATACATAAGAGACCCAATCATAGCCCTGTATAAGTGCTCATCTACACACTCCCCCTCAAGATCTGGACCAAGGGAGTGGTTTCTGGCTATGGGTGTCTTAGCAATCTTACAATCAGTCATATTGAACCTCTTGAGTATGTCTTGAACATACTTTGACTGACTTATGAAGATGCCATCTTCAACCTGCTTCACTTGAATTCCCAGAAAGAAGTTGAGTTCTCCCATTGAACTCATCTCAAATCTGTCTTTCATCAGCTTCTCAAAGTCTTTGCAGAGCTTTGGATTAGTTGAACCAAAGATGATGTCATCAACATATACTTGAACCAGCAATAAGTCATTTCCCTGTCCTTTGATGAAGAGGGTTCCATCTATAGTACCTCTTCTGTATCCATGTTTGCAGAGATACTTAGATAGTGTCTCATACCACTTCCTGGGTGCCTGATGCAGCCCATAAAGAGCTTTGTCAAGCTTGCAGACATAATCAGGATGATCAGGGTCTACAAAACCAGGTGGCTGTTTGACATAAACCTCCTCATCAATCACTCCATATAAGAAAGCACACTTTACATCAAGTTGGTAGACCTTGAAGTTCTTGGATGCAGCAAATGCCAGGAATATCCTAACAGCTTCTAGTCTTGCTACAGGAGCAAAGACATCAGTGTAGTCAATCCCTTCTTCTTGTGTGTATCCTTGAACAACTAGTCTTGCCTTGTTCTTGATGATGATTCCCCTATCATCCTTCTTGTTTCTAAAAACCCATTTGGTTCCAATGGTAGTCTTCCCATGAGGAAGAGGACAAAGGTTCCAAACTTTCTGCCTTTTGAATTGAAGCAGCTCTTGTTGCATAGCTTCAACCCAACTTCCATCCTTTAGAGCTTCATCAACTTTCTTGGGCTCTATCTGAGATAAGAAACAAGAGTGAAGACAAACATTTGCTTCATGGGTTTGTCCTCTTGTTCTTACCCCTGTGACAACATCTCCAATGATGTTTGTGGTGGGGTGAGACTTGTGGATCCTTAGCTGAGGGATCACAGCAAGTTGTTGAGAAAGATCTAAATTTGAGAAATTTAAATCTGGTCTTGAAGATTCACCCTCCACATTATCACACTTATCAAGATTAACTTGATCCAATGAGTGTGAGACATCATTGATGTTGTCATCTATGGTGTGGTTATTAGCATCAAGAAATTCCTGATCACTATCACCATCACCATTGTTGTCTTCTACAAGTGAGGTATCTTTATCTGGTTGAGAGGCCTCTGAGCTGGAATTTGAAGGCATGCCAGATGTATCAGCTGAATTTGTCATTGTTGTGCTGATAGAAACCTCATTTGCTGAAGTAGTTCCAACTGGAGCTGAAGATGTATGAGTTGAAGGTCTTCCTAGCTCAAATCTTGGATCAGGATCACCTGTATTTAGATTTTCTGCAGATCCTGAAACATGCTCACAAGATTTGTTAAAACAGTTGGTAACTAAATCAAGATCAAACAGCCAATCCGGACCAGAACCAGCCACACAGGGAGTGTGCTCATTGAAAGTCACATTGGCTGACTCCTCAACAATTCTAGTTCTGAGATTGTATACTCTATAAGCTTTAGCTTGAGAAGAGTATCCAATGAAATGTCCATCATCTGATTTCTCAGCAAACTTGGCAATTTGATCTTTGGTATTCAAGATGGTGCAGGGACATCCAAATGACCTGAGAAAACCAATGAAAGGTTTCCTCTTGTGCCAAAGTTCATAAGGAGTCTTACCATGTGTCTTAACTACTAAAACTCTGTTTTGCACATAGCAAGCAGTATTGACTGCCTCTGCCCAGAAGGTGATAGGCAGTTTAGAGTCAGACAACATAGTTCTTGCAGCTTCAATAAGTGTCCTGTTTCTCCTTTCAGCAACTCCATTTTGCTGAGGAGTCCTGGGAGCACTATATTGTCTTGTAATACCTTTTTCATCACAAAATGCATCAAGGATTTGGTTCTTGAATTCAGTTCCTTGATCACATCTTATGGTTTTGACCTTGTGATCACATTGATTCTCAACTTTAAGATGAAATTCTTCAGAATCTCAGGGGTTTCATCCTTAGTTCTAAGGAAGAAGACCCAAGTGAATCTTGTAAAATCATCTGTGATCACCAGACAGTAAGAGGTCCTTCCTAAACTCATTACACTGGTGGGGCCAAAGAGATCCATATGTAACAAGTGTAGGGGAGTAGTGATGGAGTTCTTTTCCTTAGGCTTGTGAGATACTTTGTGTTGCTTCCCTTTCAGGCATGCCACACAATGATCATCACTAGTAAACTCTTTCTTTGGCATTCCAGTTACCAGATCATGTTTAATTAATTTATTCATGTTCTTAAAGTTTACATGGCACATTCTTTTATGCCATAGGAAAGACTCATCACTATTTGCTTTAGATAGAAAGCATGAAACTTCTCCTGAGGGAGATGTTTCTTGCAAATCCATCTTGTACATGTTCCCTTTCCTGGGGGCTCTGAGCAGGATATGCTCATGAGGAATGACCACACCAGGTTTGAGAACAATGCACTCATGCTCAGTAAAGAGCATGTTATGACTCTGATCACAAAATTGGGATACACTCAGAAGATTGTACCCAAGCTCCTTAACAAAGTTTACCTTCTCAATGCTGAGCTTACCATTTGTGACCTTGCCCCTTCCAGAAATGTAACCACCTTCATCTCCTCCAAAAGCAACTGGTCCTCCATCAATTCTCTCAAAATTATGGAGTAGAGACCTATTGCCTGTCATGTGCCTGGAACAGCCACTGTCAATTATCCAGACATTCCTGTTGGTCTTGAGCTGTTCCTGCACAGAGAAGATGATTAGTTACATTTGGAAACCCAAGCCTTACTTGTCTTGGGCTCATTAACAGTAATAGAAGGTAATGCAACAGTAATAGATCCTATGGTTGTACTATGGGGATCTTCAGCTGTTGTTGATGGAGAAACCTCAGTCATTTGGTCTTTCTTAGACTTCCACACCACCTTTGGAGTCTTGGACTTGACCTTCAAAACCTTAGAAGCTTTTAGAACTTCATAAGTTTTGATGACTGATCCTTCGGAAGAGTCTACAGTCACTGCAGCAGACTTTAGTGCTTCGGAAGAATCCTTTCTTCCGAGACCAACTTTGCTTCCGAAGGTAATTTTCCACTTACCTCCTTCTTTGATTTGGAGCTTCCGAAGGAAACAGACTTTCCTTCCGAAGCTTGAGATTTCTTGAGACTCTTTGAAGTCTTTGTTTTAGTCATGTGGACAGTACTTTTAGGATTGTATGGGCAATCCTTAGCAATGTGAGAAGTACTTTCACACATAACACATAACATTATCTTCTTCAAAGAAGTCTCCCTTTGAGAGCAAGACTGACTTTGGTCACATCCCTTCTCCACCTTCATCTTGGTAGATGCTGAGACAGTTCCTTTGGGCTGTGAACTGTTCTTGGAGTTTGATGGTCCAGGCTGTGCAGCAGTGGTACACAGCAGCTCAGTCTTCTTCTTGACACTGAGATGATTTGAACAAGAACCATGACTCTTAGCTGAGGAGTCTTGGTTGATGTCTTCAGTCCTTACTACTTTGAAACCTGCAGAGATAAAAACTTGTTTCTGCTTAGCATCAAAAGTAGCCTTGATTTCTTGAGCCTTCTTTGCCTTTCTTTTGCTCTTTCTGATCAAGTTCTTTCTTTTGGACTTGGTCATCACAGTTGATTTCTTCTCCTCAGAAGGATAGTGGCCCTTGGAAGAATCCTCTTCTTCACTCTTCTCAGAGGAATTCTTCACTATCACTTCTTCATCATCCTCACTTACAGGATCTATGAGAGGAAGCTCATCTTCACAAGTTCCACACCTAGGAGATCTTACAGACAAGATTGTGTGTGGAGGAGCTATCTCATTTGATCCTAGTCCCTGTCTATTTTGATAACAAACCTTGTTGTGCAGGGATGAGGATATCATGTTCTTGAAGGTCTCTTCTTCAAGAACACTCTTCTCTGCCTTGGCTTTGCTGATCACAAGCTCAGCCTGGCACTCAGTTAACTTAGTGATGAGATCTTGGATCTGAGTTCTGAAATCTGTATGTTCATGTTTTAGTACTGAAATGGTTTTCTCCAAGTCTTCTATCTTTAACTTGTAATCATTTTCAGACTTTCTAAAATCAGATTTTAATATGTTTAATGACTCAAGATCAGATCTCATCTCTAGGTTATAGGACCTGTATCTATTTACTTTAGCAATGCATTCAGGGGAGCAAAGATGTTCCAATACCTTGGCTTCATCATGGTCAGCCATCAGTGCTTGGTTTGGAGAAGCATCCTCCACCTGAAAACTCCAGTCAAAGCCTCCTTCTTCAACAGCAACAGCAGCATGTTGCTTTGTCTTCTCAGCTTGAGGAGCTTTGTCAGTAAAGTTTGGTCTGGGTTGTGTTTGGCCCCCATTTGCTTTAGGTGCCTTACACTCCCTGGCAAAGTGACCCATAAGGTTACAGTTGTAACACTTAACTTTGCTTTTATCCAGCCCAAACTTGCTGCTGGTAGCATTGCTTGGAAATCTTCTTCCTGTCCTCTTGTAGAACTTCTTGGCTCTGTGAGTGAGGAGAGCCATCTGCTGAACTATCTCCATGTATTCCAGGTCATCTGGATGGATACAGTCCAGGTCTTCAAGAGTGAAGAGATAATTCCCACAGCTTTCATCTGCAGACACAAAGGCTTGAGAAGAACTTGTCTCTTGGAATGGGCTTCCTTGAGTAAAGTTCTCCCTTGGTGTCTCCGGGAAGGTGATGAAAGGACCCTTTTGTGAGTTGTCAGGGTAGCATAAGAGATGATGCTGAGGTTCTATGCTGTCCCTTTCAACCACATGAAGGGCTGAACCCATTTGATTGTTGGAGTTGCCAGATGAACCTTGCATGTTCATCTCCATCTGGTATCCACTGAGAATCCCATACAACTCTGTAAGAGTAAGAGTCTTAAGGTTCTCAGTCCTCTTGATCACCACACAATAGTGTGTCCATTGCCTAGGAAGTGAGGACATGAACTTCCTTACAATGTCCCTGTTCTCAAGAGGAACTCCTCCATCCACTAGGGTATCCACAATCTCAACATACCTGAAGTATTGTTGAGTCATGGTCTCACCTGCTTTGAAGGTGAAATTTTCAAACTGCTGCTTCAGAAGATCTTTCTTGTTCTCCTTGGCTTCAGAGGAGCCTTCATACATCAGCTTCAGTGCATCCCACAGCTGTTTGGCTGTCTTGCACTTCTTGAAGCCTCTGTATACAGAGTTTGGGAGAGCAGTCTGAAGAGCAGTCATGGCCTTTCTGTCAATCTCTACTCTTTTTCTATCTTCATCTGAGTAGTTGGCCACATCTTTAGGAATCATACCAGCACCAGTAGCAGAGGGGGTGCTGGGTATGAAAGGTCCATTCTCAACAGATTCCCACATTCTTGAATCAAGAGACCTGATGAAGCCTTCCATCCTCATGCACCAGGTGTCAAAATCATCAAGAGTGATCAGTGGGGATTTGTTCATGGTTCCAGTCTCCATATCAGTCTTAGAGATGGCAGCCATTTGAAGAGTTTAGCTTTTGTGTGTTGTGAGGGATCTTAAGATGGTTAGATCTTATATCAAGAGCCTGGAATGCTCTGATACCAATTGCAGGACCGTTTAAGGGCTTAACCACAATTACAACACAACAACACAATGAGGAGAATAACTAAGCTCTAATCAAACAGTGAACTGGATTAACCAAGTATGATACTAAGAACACAAGTAAAGTAAAGAGACAGAACAAGAGAGAGTTGGGTTTCAAGGAGGCAGTATATTGCTTTCTCAAGTTCTTTTACAAGTGTTACAAAGCATAAAGAAAAGATACAAGAACTTGAAATACTTATACTACAACCTACAGCCGGCCATACTTTGAAAGCCAGCTGGATACAATTGACTAGACACTAACAAAATCAATTGTAGGATCAAAAGGCATATCTGCCTTTTGACCTTGTGACTATGACATGCCATAGCTCACATCCTTTTACAATACAAAAAGGATAAAGTACATAAAGTGGAAAGTTGAATACTCAAGACCTCAATGTACAGTTACCAAAAGCAAGGCCCTTTTCACCAACTCATGTAAGTTGGTGACTTTACAGAGATGCAGCGGAAAAGGTGCTTTATGGAACAGTACATCAGATAAAGCATGTGTACTAAAAGTCTTCGGAAGAAATCTGTCTTCATAGGATGAGGCTTCGGAAGACTTTGTCTCTGAAGCTTCGGAAGACTTCATGTTTGGCTTCGGAAGATATTGGTCTTGGCTTCGGAAGATTTTACACTTAGAGTATTTTCTAATGCTTTGTGTAAAACTTCCGAAGCATTCTTCACTTCAGTACTTAGTGCATGTTGCTGAGATACTTAAGCTGTTTTGGGTTGCATCAGACTTCAGGAATCCTTACACATCCCCAGACTGATGGTCAGTCAGAAAGGACCATCCAGACACTGGAAGACATGCTTCGGGCGTGTGTGATTGATTTTGGTGGAAGTTGGGATGACCACCTACCGTTAGCTGAATTCTCATACAACAACAGTTATCACGCCAGCATTGGCATGCCTCCATATGAGATTCTATACAGTAGGAGATGCAGAACACCCGTTTGTTGGGGTGATATTGGTCAGAAGGAATTGGGGAGCGTCGAGGTGATCGAGGCTACGACTGAGAAGCTTGAGAAGATCAAAGCCTTCATGAAGGCAGCCAAAGATAGACAGAAGTCGTATGCTGATAAACGACGCAGGCCGATTGAGTTCCAGGTGGGTGACCGGGTTATGTTGAAGGTCTCACCTTGGAAGGGTATCATTCGCTTCCGAAAGCGGGGCAAGTTGAGCCCCAGGTATATAGGCCCTTTCCGAATCATTGCTCGGGTAGGAGAGGTGGCCTATAGACTGGAGTTACCGGATGAGTTAAGTGGAATTCACCCGACATTCCATGTATCTCATCTAAGGAAGTGCTTAGCTGATGAAGATATGATTGTTCCACTGGAGGATATCGAGGTAGACGAACAGCTCAATTATGTGGAGCAACCAGTGGCAATCATCGACCGAAAGGAGAAAAGGCTAAGGAATAAAGTGGTTCCTCTTGTGCGTGTACAGTGGAAGCACAGGAAGGGATCCGAGTCAACGTGGGAGACTGAGGAAGAAATGAGACAGCATTATCCATGTTTGTTCGAAGAATAACAGGTTTCGGGGACGAAACCTATTGAAGGGGGGTGGACTTGTAACACCCGGATATTTATTATTTTGAAGCCGGCGAAGAAAGAAAAGGAAATAAAGTTCAAAGTCGAGGGACCAAACTCGCCAACGAAGAAAAGTCGGGAAATGAGGTGATATTAGTGGGGAGAGGGCAGCCAACTCTCCCCATTACCCCCACATTTCAGATTTCATAGAGAGAAGAAGAGAGAAAGGAGAAGAAGAGAGAAAAAGGGGTGTTTCGGGTGATTCGGGTGTCCAAACTCGTCGTGTGGCAAGCCAAATTGAAGCCCTTGACGTTGTGCTCGTTTGTGTGAGTTCTAGGACCCCACTTTTACTTGTTTTCAACCGATTTTGGGGCTGGAAAGCATAGAAAACCCGTTTTTGTATGTGTGTGTGTTTGACCCATTTGGGTGTGATGTGTGTAATGCCTTTCGTGAATGTTTCCGGGCTTGTGTGTGCTTGTATGGTGTTATAGTATGCATTCCTAAGGTCCAGGAGGGTTAATTTAGGCTTAGAATGGGTTTGGATGAGCTTGGGGCCGAATATGGCAGATTGGGTTCGGGATGAACTCCATTCTGCATCAGCTAGGGCTAGGCGACCGAATGGAGGCCATACGGCCGAATGAGATGCGATTGAGGGTCATTCGCACGATTGGGATTCATTCGCACGATTGAGAGTTCAATCGCACGACTAAGGTTTCAGTCGCACGACTGAGAGTCCAGTCGCATGGGGAGTCATACGACTGAGGGTTCAGTCGCATAAGCGCTTAGTCGCATGAGTTCATTCGCATTAGATCAGTCGCATAGGTGCCCATTCGCATTAGTTCCATTCGCATAAGGTCCATACGCACCGCTGGATGTTCATTCGCATAGATGTTCATCCGCATGAGTCCAATCGCATGATGTTCAGTCGCATGAAGGCCATGCGACTGAAGGGTGTCCATACGCACGAATAGAGCTATTGCACCTGAAAGAAAGTGTAGTTAGACTTCTGGCTTTCGGGGGAAAGTGCAGATGTAAGTTTTGACGTAAGGGTTCCCGTAAGAGCGTGTAAGATAACTGTTATGGCCTTAGAAGCATGTTGGGCATGAAGATGATGATGTTGCATGTTTATGCATGTTATGTATGTTTGATGTTGCCCTGTATGATGTGATGTTGATGCATGCTAATGTTTCTTGGTATGATGTATATTATCTTTCCTATGGCTTTACGTATTATGATGATTGAAATGAAGTATTATGTAATGTAAAATGGAAAGAAATGAAACGTCTTGCATGCATCGGATAACGGGTCCTTCTTTGTGATTGACCATTAATGTAGAACCTCTACCGCTTACCCCAAGTACTGTGGCATACGTTTAGCTGTTCATTTATTGACTTCGGCCCAGTAGCTATGACTGATGGTCACTCCTAGTACCGTGGCATACGTTTAGCTGTTGATTTATTGACTTCGGCCTGGTAGCTAAGACTTATCGGGGTGTAGCATATGGTATTGGTATGGATGATGTCCGATGCGTAAGTAAAGTTATATGGAACGAATGAATGAAATAATGAATGAAGATGATAATAATGATATTAACTATGCGTACGTATGATGTGTGATTATGCAAAAGTAACGAATGGTTTTATATGAAAGTAAAGTATGTTTTATATTAAAACTAGAACTCACTCAGCAACGCTGACTTTTTATATGTTTTCCAGTTGGCAGGTAATGTTTGCTGAGGATGGCACCGCGAGGCTACTCAGCTCTTTTTGGAATGGCATTCTTTTGGATTAATGTTTTTGCATTGTAATGCGAACGAACTATTTGTAACAAATGTTGTATTAACTTGCAAAAGCATTTATATAGAAATGAAAGTTTATTTTAATGTTCCGCTGCGATGTTTATGAAGTACAAATGTAAATGTATGTTTTATGTGCGATGAATGACCAACTGTAAGCGTCCCGGGAACGGGGCCTTACAAACTGTTATGGGCTTCACATTCAGTTCACAAAGATTTTGTCCTCCCATTGCAAGTCAAATCATCACTTTTTCACACTTAAGAACTATGTACTTTAAGTTATAAGTTCTATCTTGAGATGAATTGGGCATCTCATTAATGCAATGATGTAAAAGCTCTAGATTAATATACAATTGATCACATAGGATTCTTTTGAGAGCTTAGATATGATCATCATCAGGTCACCAGGTCTTTACTCACGTAAAACAGAGGTGCCTTTAACCCAGGTCTTTGTTCACATAAAACAGAGGGATGATGAGGATCATGATCTTTTCACCTTTTGTAACTGATATTCAGTATGGTGATCATACACCCAGGTCATTGTTCACACAAAACAGAAGGAGTATGATTTGCAAAGATAGATATTATAAAGTGTTGGTACATAGTGTGTTTAGATGAGTGATTTGGTCACATCAGAATAAGACTCACTTTGTATTCTGAAAATGAAGTTCCCACAAACAATCACTTAGCATTATGTTTGGCATGCACTCAGTGTAGTTTCCACTCAAGATGACTCTACTCACATATCAAGAAACTTGCTTAGATTTATTGTTATTTATGAATTCTAGGATTAGTAGATCTAGTCCATTTTGTATAGGCTTAGTACTTGAATTAATATCTGTAATGAATGGTTGTAATTCATTATTGTGTATGCATTATATATATAGGTTAACCCATTTATATGTGTGTATGGTTGCAGGTACAAACATTATACTTGGTCAATTTCTGAAATTGACCAAGTGTAAGAAACATCCACGAATGAACATTTTGTTCTTCCGTAGATATGTTTCTTACAAGTAAAATGCATCCAAAGATCTTCTGCAGATGAACAATCACACTGAGGTTGGAAGAACAAGATTGCTTCGGATGAACAAGATTGCTTCGGAAGAACAAGATTGCTTCGGAAGAACAAGATTGCTTCGGAAGAACAAGATTGCTTCGGAAGAACAATGTATCTTCAGAAGAACAAGACTTCTGCGGAAGAACAAAACATCTACGGAAGACAATATTCCTGCGTTGTCCAAACACTTGTATAATACAAGTGTTACAAGTCAACAAGGTAGTTATGCGATGTCACACCCCAACCTTGACGGCGGAAACGTCGAGGAGTGAGAGTTAAGATCGTTCACAGCCACATAACGCTATTAATAATCCAAATATAATTTAAACATAAGTTTCAATTGTAACGTTACAACATATGTCTCAAAGAAATTAAATGCATAACATAGAATGTAACAAATCATTCTTATTTCATTTATTTATCTAGGTCCATTCCTAGATGTGCAAGCTTCAAAGTGTAGAACGCATACTTGGGGTATTCCTGAAACATGTTAAAAATAAAAGGTCAACATAAAAATGTTGGTGAGCATTCCATAGTTTCCAATACATAAGTATATAAAAGATGGCAATTCAAGTCATAAGTTAGTGAATAAAGTGATTAGGGATGTTATGAACAATGCAACAATCAAACCTCGACAAAAGTTTTACAAGTCTCAAACGTTAAAAGTATATACGATCAGCTAAGTGTACTTGGATCAACCAAGCAGGCTTGTCTTACCCATAGATCTATGACTTCGCTGGGCTAGCAATAGTTAATGATTGTACATATAACGCCATAACATGGTAACCACAGAAGTTCAACTAACCACAACTTAACAAGATGAATTGCCATAAAGTTTACAAGTCTCAAAGAGGTTTACAAGTGCAATAATATACGTTAACATGTTTCGCCCCAAAGTGTGAAAATAAGAAAAAGGGGTATGAAATACTCACATGGAAAACTCACAATAATAGTGATGGTTGTAGAGTACATAAGAAAGCTTGGATGTTTAAGAGTAAAAGGTGATGTCCTAAATGATAAAAAGAAACAATAACTTGAGTTTGGGATTCATTACGAGAAGTTAGGACGCTTAGGAATACCAATAAGCGAAAGGTAGATTGATAAACGATTATTGTACCAATTTTAGATTCTGGACAGAATGTTTGGTATGTGTTTGAACAGGTTTTAAAAATAGCAAACGGTTTCATAAAATTATAAAAATTTATACTTGACTAGTTCAAAGTCTCCCGGACAACTTTTATTCAGAAACATTTTTATGAAAAGAATTATTTATAAATCAACAAGTTATTATAAAACTACACGTCTAATCTATATAATTCATTAATATAAATAAAATAAGTTAAATAAAGAAATTCATATCGTAAGATAGTTCGATTTTAGTTCGGGTTCGGGTTTATAACTTGAAAATGCCGGATGTTACAGTCTCCCCTACTTTAAGAAATTTCGTCCCGAAATTTAATCACAAGAAGACTAATTTCAAGGATGTGAGGAGACTTGGATTTCATGACACATTCGCAAGTGACACTTGGAACGTTTAAATTCAAATGAGTTTGATTATGATGGGATGGTATGCTTAAGTTTGTTAAGTTCATTATTTATGATTTCATGTGCTCCTTGACAAAGGTTACAAGATTGTTAATCTAAAATTTATAATTAATAAATGTTTGTACCTTAAATGGTTCAAGACATTCGGGAAGGTTTTGTCACGCGAAAAACACTAAGTATTGGTGTGACACGAGACTCGGAGATAAGTTTAGGATGTTTTTGGATGGAATATAAAAGCTTCTCAAGTAATAACTTTAACATAGATCTTAGATGATTGATTCTTGTCTACTTATGCCATTAAGGTTTCAAGCTTAACTAGTGTAACGCTGATATAAGGATTGTGTTCGTTAAGGTTAGAGATTCAATTCAGAATGAGGACATCATTGTAATAGATTTTCAGGATAAGTGTGGATTTGAGGGGAAGTCATTCGGAAAAGATTATTAAGGGTCGTTAAGAGATTTGGGATAATGTGTTTAAGATTTAGGAGGCCAAAATCAATGAAGAAACAAGCCAATAGGTCAATAATGCACCAAAGGACATCAAGAAGTACAAGGCAATTTGAACATATACCCAGCTACGTCATCATTTCCTTTATGCCAAACCATGAATACCAATCGCGAAAATTCATGATCATCTTTGTCCACATCGGAATGTATAACAAGTCTTGTGAGTCGTAAACAAGATAGAGATTTAGAGATTTTCAAAATCAGGTGTTCAAGGTTATCAAATATAATGGAAATTGCATTTTTAAATTATGGGTAAAGAGTTAAACAAGGCATCGTTCAGGATCAGATTTGAATTTCAATAATTCAGAATATCGATGATAAAGGCAATGACAAACAGCGTCCCAAGTACGGCTTGCACATGCGGTGCATCAAACCCATAAGCACAGTCGAGAACATTCGTATGACTAGAAAGACATAATCACAAGTTGATAACGTCTTTATTTAGTAGAAAGATCGTTTAAGAAGGCTACCATCACACAATCATGTGTTGATGACAACTCAAAATAAAAGTTGATAAGTAAGAAATAAATGGTTCGATGTAGCTAGATCGAGTCAAAACATGAAGATAAAGGAAAAGAAATCGATTTAAGAATTTAAATGCTCCAAGCTCGAAATCAAAATCAACCTAGAGTGATCAGGTCTCCTTTCAAGTTCAGAAATCATGCTTTGGCTTGATAGGTCCAACACTAACATTGGTTCACCCTTCAAGTTACTACATGTTTCTTGTCACTTGATTAAAACCTTGGTAAGTTGGAGATCAAGAAATGAGAATAGTCATCAAGGTGTGGTTATCACTCCTAACTTGATGGTGTATTCCCAAGGTATGACCGCTAACTTACCAATTAAAAAGTTCGATCCCAACTCCTTGTTGAGGATCCACAGAAATAAAACGAGGTAACTCACCATTAAGGTAAGGGAAATCACTCCTATCTTAACGGTGAAGTTTTACAAAAACAAAATATAACAAGATAAACTTCTTCATCAAAATCCAGAATTCACTCCTACTTTGATGAAGTCGTCTCATTTGAACAAATACAATTCATAAAGATGATATTATCATCAAGGTATGGAATTCACGCCTATCTTGATGATTGAATTTTATAATAGCAAGAAAACAATCGAAGATTGACATTTGTCACCAAAGTACGGGTTTCAATCCTATTTTGGTGAGATCATGTCATTTGTGAAATGCCATTCCAAAGAAAATAATTGAAGTCAATCCTCGGGATAAGGAAATCATCCCGACCCAGAGGATGAAATTTCATAAAACACACTATTGGAAACCATTTATCAAAACGAATGAAGAATCATCACCAAAGTAAGGGAATCATCCCTGTTTTGATGAGTTAGAATTATTTAGGAGATACGAGTGTTCTTAGTCATAAGTTGACTTGCAACTCTTGCATCTCCCACGGTGCAAACGATATGAAGTTCGACTTAACAACGAAAGGAAGAGAATATCTATTAGAAATTCAGAAAATTTCAAGTTACATCAATGTAACAAAAGGAAAAATCATGCTTACAAGCTTAAGATCAAAGTTCAAGATAACAGAAGTTGTTGTGGTGTTCAAATCTTGGATGGTTTCCATCGAGAAGACGAAATCAAGGGCAGGAAATTATTCACACCACAATGAGATGTGAACATTCGATTCACAATCGAAAGGGATACATGGACTTCTCAAGATTTGAGGTCAACCATAGCCTTATTGAAGACACGCGTACTTATAAGTGATCACTCATCTCAAGGGTTTCGAGTCAAGTAAGTGGATTCAATGATCGAGTCGAATCACCATTTACACTTTGCCTAGACAAAGTATCCCGAGATGTAAGAATTCCACCTATAGCATTGCATGTCTTTAGTTATAGGACGCATCCTTAGGAAGACTTGAGAACCATAAGTAACGGTTTAAAGTTTTTTTTTTTGATGACCATTCGGTTTAGATTCCCAATATCTTTGGGTATATTAAGAGTCATGCACACGTTGGTCAAGGTATAGAAATAGATACATGAAACGCTCAACGTGTAACGGTGTTTAAACGTAAGAGTTGAAATGTAGGATAGGTTCAATATTAACAGGAACATTATGTATGATAAGAATGAAGGGATACCAGTTCAAGGAATCAAAGATTTTTAAGATACAAAGAGGGTGGTTCCATTTGGTAACGCATTACCATTTGGAATTGTTGACACGTCAAGGTAAATTGACCCATTTGCCATAGAGACTTGTGCATGTTGACCATAGTTTATCACTCATCCCAGAAATCCCCAGGTAAGCATAACTGGTCTCACAATGAGATTTATACGATATGCTTGCCTTAGCCCGAAGGCCTTTTGCCAGGAAATCCAGAATACAGGTGTCTATGTGTCATACAAATTTCTTTGGGTTATGAAATCAAAACCTTGATGAGATTTTCATAAATTAGACATTGAGTCTAAGGAATTGAACCCAGATGATAAGTGTAGATTCCACATGTCGTTGAGGATAGGTTTAGGAAGTTCATTTGTCGGGGAGGGTCAAAGAGTCAAAGTTAAGTTTAGGGAGACAAGTAACTAAGTTTAAGCATACATAAGGCAATCCTATGCTAAGGCATCAAGTTGCACAAAAGGCATAGCATTATGTAGCATGCAAACAACATGTAAGCACAAAGGTATAAGGATCTTTCTATGAGGTTCATGCAACTATAGTCTAGGTCACCATTTCTAATAACCTAAATCCCTATAGTTATGGGCTCTGATACCAATCTGTCACACCCCAACCTTGACGGCGGAAACGTCGAGGAGTGAGAGTTAAGATCGTTCACAGCCACATAACGCTATTAATAATCCAAATATAATTTAAACATAAGTTTCAATTGTAACGTTACAACATATGTCTCAAAGAAATTAAATGCATAACATAGAATGTAACAAATCATTCTTATTTCATTTATTTATCTAGGTCCATTCCTAGATGTGCAAGCTTCAAAGTGTAGAACGCATACTTGGGGTATTCCTGAAACATGTTAAAAATAAAAGGTCAACATAAAAATGTTGGTGAGCATTCCATAGTTTCCAATACATAAGTATATAAAAGATGGCAATTCAAGTCATAAGTTAGTGAATAAAGTGATTAGGGATGTTATGAACAATGCAACAATCAAACCTCGACAAAAGTTTTACAAGTCTCAAACGTTAAAAGTATATACGATCAGCTAAGTGTACTTGGATCAACCAAGCAGGCTTGTCTTACCCATAGATCTATGACTTCGCTGGGCTAGCAATAGTTAATGATTGTACATATAACGCCTTAACATGGTAACCACAGAAGTTCAACTAACCACAACTTAACAAGATGAATTGCCATAAAGTTTACAAGTCTCAAAGAGGTTTACAAGTGCAATAATATACGTTAACATGTTTCGCCCCAAAGTGTGAAAATAAGAAAAAGGGGTATGAAATACTCACATGGAAAACTCACAATAATAGTGATGGTTGTAGAGTACATAAGAAAGCTTGGATGTTTAAGAGTAAAAGGTGATGTCCTAAATGATAAAAAGAAACAATAACTTGAGTTTGGGATTCATTACGAGAAGTTAGGACGCTTAGAATACCAATAAGCGAAAGGTAGATTGATAAACGATTATTGTACCAATTTTAGATTCTGGACAGAATGTTTGGTATGTGTTTGAACAGGTTTTAAAAATAGCAAACGGTTTCATAAAATTATAAAAATTTATACTTGACTAGTTCAAAGTCTCCCGGACAACTTTTATTCAGAAACATTTTTATGAAAAGAATTATTTATAAATCAACAAGTTATTATAAAACTACACGTCTAATCTATATAATTCATTAATATAAATAAAATAAGTTAAATAAAGAAATTCATATCGTAAGATAGTTCGATTTTAGTTCGGGTTCGGGTTTATAACTTGAAAATGCCGGATGTTACATGCGAATCCCAAGAAATCCGATGATTCCTTAACAGAAACAATTCAAATCCCAAGAGATCCGGTGTTTCCTTTAACAGAAACATCATTGTCTATATAAATGGATCCTAGGTTTCGACGGCAACAACAATAGCAATACGACAATTCCACAAATAGCAAACATCACATCAAATCTCACAATCAAACCCTAGCAGCCGTCGCATCATTTATCACAAATTTTAATATCATTCATTCATTATTTGTAATCATTAACATGTTTTAATGAAATACATATTATTCGTTAATTGTGTTTCTTTTAGTGTGTTCTTGAATCTTTATTGATATTGAAATTTACTACAAAACAATTAAACCAAGCCAACGTTGATTCCGCAAACGTTGACTTGCCTTCAACTGACACTGATAATTCCTGATTGCGATCCTTGGATTCACAGGTGGTATCAGAGCCAAGTGCTCGTTGATTTAGATCGATTGATCTATCAGTGTTAGTTGTGTTTAATTGCTTTGAATTCTGTAGATTTGTCAGTTTTTACTGATTAGATCTATTGTCTTTAAAAGGGATTTGTGTGAAACTTGTTTGTCGTTCAACAGTAGTCGGTTAGATTAACTTGGATCTATATTCAAATCAATTGAATAGCAGATCCTGTTGATCATATTCATCAATTAACATCTCAGATCTTAACTAATCATGAGCAACTTTAGTGGATCATCTTACCAACCACCGAAGTTTGAAACAAAAGCAGCTTCAAATCATGGAAAATCAAGTTTAGGAATCATGTAAATTTTACAGATTCTGACTTATGGGTCTTTATAACAGAAGATCCTTATATTCCTCCAACCCTTGGGCCGGATTATAATGATAACAATCAACCCATAAGCACAAAAGATCTTCACCTGATGATATTAAGAAGGTTAAAGTTGATATCAAAGCATATAGCTTGGTTAGTATGGCTTTGCCAGAAGAAATATTGATCAGATGTGAAAATTATAAAATAGCAAATTCCTTGTGGAAGATTCTTCATACACTTTGTGAAGGGAGTGATGAAATCCGAAGCATTAGGAAGGACACCCTTCGTTCACAATATGAAACTTTTCATCATATTGAGGGTGAATCAATTCCTCAACAACTCTACAAGTTTATGCAACTTGTCACAGAAATGAACATTCTGGAGTTGAAATACACAAATGAGGAATTGAACAAGAAAATGCTCTATACTTAACTAGAAAGTTGGAAGCAAACTGTATCCATGTTCAAGAATACCATAGATCTCAAAGCAGTCGGACTAGACACTCTAATGGCTAAAGTTTAGGCTCTTGAGCTGGATGAGAAATCAAGAAACAAGAGTATAAGAACTCATGTATCACCATATCACTTTAAAGAAACAAGAAGTGCTGGAAGTACTTTCATGTCTAGTAATGATGGTGATAACTCTTGTACTTTGAGTGAAGATGAAGAGGAAGTAAGTTTCTATGCTTCAAAACCTCCTAAGAAATCTTCTCAAAGTAAGTCAAGAAAAGAGAAAGAAAGATCTGATGATCAAAGAGACAAATCATCTGAAAAACCATCATCCAACAATCAATCAGAGTCTATCATTGTCATTCTAGACTCTGAAGAACAAAAGGCAGCTTTTGCAGCCTTCAGTTCAAGCTTTCAAGCTTACCTAGGAAGTACATTCCCCACTGCCAACATGTGCCAACAAGATTTGGAAGAACTGCCTCCGGATGTAGTGGAGGAAATGGATCTACAATGGAAAATGGCAATGATTGCCTATAGAGCCAAACAATATCTAAGAAACAAGAATTTGGCTGCTGCAAGTAAATCATCACGTATAGGAGTTGATAAGTCAAAGGTAAGATGCTTCAAGTGCAATCTCTATGGACACTTTTCTAGAGAATGCAATCAACAAAATTCTGACATAACACAACATCAGAATCATCAGGCCAAACAACCCTCATCAACTCAAAGATGTTTTAGACAGCCACAACTGACCAACTCATCCCCACTAGCCACCAATTCACCAGCAAGAACTAGCAACTCTAAAGACTCTGGGCTGATCATTCTTCAAGATGGAACCTGTGACTGGAATGTGTATGAGAAGGAAGTCTTAGAAGAAAATCAAGCTCTAATGGCTCACATGGAAAATAAAGTTCCACCCATGGCAAGTGAGGTAAGAGACAGGTTATGTTCATCAATATGTGTTGAGGAAGTAGAAAGATATAGAGTCCATGCTCAACAATTAGCTGATAAAGTTAAAGAAACAATGATTTTGAATGAATCTCATGTAAGAGAACATAAACTATATCAAATTAAAATTAACTCTTTACAAAAGGATTTAGACAAAATTGTTTCTGAAAATTACAGTTTGAAAGCACAAGTTGAGCATCTGACCACTTCCTTAACCAAATCCATGGCTGATCATGCATCAACTAAAGTGAAACTTCAGAAATTTTAGCTCTCATCTCAGCAATATGAGAAATTACTAAATTCTCATATTGAATCAAAGAAAAGATCTGGGTTGGGATACAATGCTGTGGCACCTCCAGTTAACAATAACTATGTTTCTTTGCCTGAATCAATGACAAATAATCTGTCAAAACATTTTGTGCCTAGCACCAATATAGGAACTAGCTTAAATCAACAAAACATTGATAATGAGGTGAATGAAACTGAGTCTTCTGAATCAGAAAAGATTAATCAATTTAATTCAGAATTCGACTTAGATGAGCAGGATGACATGGATGATTCTGATGAACATGATGCTGATCTTTTAAATAAGGGTAAGAATGTTGTGTTTGAAACAAATATTCCAAAAGTGCTTGAAGAAACAAAGCTGCCATACCCTCCTAAACAAAGAAACATGCTGAAAACCATTTGCAAGAGAATAGCTCAGTTGAATGAAGGTCTTCAAGAGCTAAATCAGCAACAAGCCTCCTCCAATAAAGTAAATGAGAAATCTGCTTCTACTGAGGAAAGAGAGAAATCCATGGAAAAAGGAAAGAAAAAGGCATCAGCAGATCATCAACGGAAGAAGAACCTCTTTCCTGTACCAGATCTACGGAAAAAGAAAACCTTAGTAGAAGTTAATGATGATTCAGTAGATGATCTACGAAAGAGGAATTCAGCAACAAACAATCAAAAGATGCATAAAGTGGAAAAAGAAGAAGCACATCCAAAGCTGAAGAAGAAAGAACAACATCAAAAGTTAGCAAACCATAAGAATGATTCTGAGAAAGAATCAGATGAAAAGTATTGCAAATGGTGTGACATGAAAAATCATAATACTGAAGATTGTTACTTTAGTAGCTACTGCTCTATTTGCAATATAAACAATCACATGACTGCTGATTGCTACTTCAACAAACATTGTGCCATCTGCAACAAAAATAACCATTCCACTCAGGAATGTTATTTCAACAAAAAGAACAAGACAAAAGGCACAAAGAAGAAAGAATCAGATAAGTCTGAATCAGATACTAAATCTACTGATTGTGAAAGGGTTCAAAACTGAAGAAGTCTGAACTAAAATCAAAGTCAAAATCAAAGGACAAAACATCATCAAGTGCTCATCCATTAAAGAAAAGACCAACTTTCCAACAGTCAAAAACACCTCACAAAAGGGTAGATTTGACTGATAAGGAAACAAAGGATGATGATGCATTCTTTGATAAATTTGAAAAGGGAAATCATATACCTCATCAAAAACAAAAGATTGTGAGACATTTAATCATAAAGTTTTATTATCAAAACCAAAGTCTCAAATGAACAAAATTAAGTTGAATCAAGAAGAAATTAGGAAACAAGAACCTAGTTCATCAACATCCCATTCAACAAAATCATCCTCATCTGAAACAACTCAGAATGAATCAACCAAAACTAAAACTAAAACTTCAAGACTTGTTCATGAAGGAGTAACTATTTTAGACACTGTTGACAAACCTAAGATCATTAAGACTTGGGTTGTCAATTCTAACTGATTTATTTCTGAATACAGGAACAATATTGAAGAGCTAACAACAAGTGGTACGTTGATAGTGGTTGTTCCAGGCATATGACAGGAAACTTTCACTTCTCCATGATTTCAAACATAAAAATGCTTCTTATGTGGCATTTGATGGGGATAAAAGGGAGGTAAAATTATTGGTGATGGAATGATAACAAATGGTGTGCTCAAATTTGAGAAAGTAAATTATTGTGAAAATTTACAGTATAATCTACTAAGTGTGTCTCAAATTTGTGATCAAAATTATACCACATTGTTTGATAATACTAATTGTTATATTCTTAAGCCAGGGTTTAATGTTCCAGAAGAATGGGTCCTCCTCAAAGCAGCAAGAAAAGGAAACACTTATGTTTTGGATATGAACAACACATCACTCACAAAACATGAAACATGCCTTCTATCTAAGTTATCAGAAGATGTATCTCAACTATGGCATAGAAGGCTTATCCATTCTAACAATGAAGAACATGAACCAATTGGTGAAAAATGACATGGTCATTGGATTGCCAAACAAAGAGTATCATTGCTCAACTCACTGTTCTTCTTGTTACAAAGGAAAACAACATAGAGTGTCACATAAATCCAAAATTATCAATACTAATACTACACCACTCAAATTGCTTCACATGGATCTGTTTGGTCCTACCAATGTGATGAGCATTGGAAAAAGGCAATATTGTTTGGTGATAGTTGATGATTTCACAAGATTCACATGGGTCTTTTTCTTAAAAAAAAAGAGTGAAACATCAAAAACATTAATGGACTTTGTGATCAAGATTGAGAATCAACTTGATATAGAAGTTAAAATTTTTAGGAGTGACAATGGTACTGAATTTGTCAATTTTGAACTGGATTCCTTTTGCAGGAGCAAAGGTATTGCAAGGAAATTAAGTGCACCAAGAACTCCACAACAAAATGGAGTTGCTGAAAGAAAAAACAAAACTCTCATTGAAGCAGCCAGAACAATGCTAGCTGATTCACAATTGCCCATCACATTTTGGGCTGAGGCTGTGAATACTGCATGCAATGCTCAAAACAGAACATTAATTGTCAAAGAACATAACAAAACTCCTTATGAGCTCTTGTTTAAAAGAAAACCATACATAGGATATCTTAAAGTCTTTGGATGGCATGTATCTGTTTTAAACATAAAAGAGTCATTGGGAAAATTTTCAGAAAAAGCATATGATGGTTTCTTTGTTGGATACTCTTCAACATCTAAATCTTATAGGATTTATATTCCACAACATAACATTATGGAAGAAACTCCTAATGTATCCTTTGATGAATCTGTATTTACTAAGTCAGTTAAAAGTTCATCATGGTTGTTTGACATAAATGCTCTAACTAAATCATTTAACTATGATCATTTGAACACTGCAGGATCTGATGAAGTATGTTATCCATTTGTTCCACCTCTTATAACTGAAGTAACATTATCTGCTGATCCTCCAAGGATACACACATCCTCGGGTGGAAACACATCAGCAGCAGCTGCAGACACTACATGTGGAAATGAACATGGTGCATCCGGAGATGTGAATGTTGTCCCTTCAACAGATCCATGCTCTCAAGTGAATACAACAAACATTGGAAATGTTTCAAGTCCTCACTTATCGTCCGGAGAAGTTCCTGTAACTCCTACGGAAGAGCAAAATGATTCCGGAGAAGTTCCTACAGAAGGCAAAATGATTCCGGAGAAGTTCCTACGGAAGAGCAAACCGATACTGGAGATGCTCCTACAGCTCATACAGAAGACACTCATGATCCTTCACCTCATGTTGAACATTTTGACTATTTTCTAAACTCTCAACCTGGGTTGGATCAGTTTGAGGCAATGGAAATGACTAACCTGGAATCATCTATGCCAGTTGAATCAACTCCATCAATGAGAATCCATAAGACTCATCCAGTCAACAACATCATTGGAGATCTTACAAAGAGAACTACAAGGAGCCAAAGTGGTACTGCCAACCTTTGTCTCTTCAGTTGTTTTCTTTCTCAAGTGGTCCCTCCAAACATCACTGCTGCTTTTAAAAAACAATAGTTGGATTGAAGCTATGCAAGAAGAGCTTCAACAATTTAGAAAGCAAAAGGTATGGTCTCTAGTTGATTTGCCTGAAGGTCAACATCCTATTGGAACAAGGTGGCTATACAAAAACAAACTGGATGATAGAGGGATTATTGTAAGAAACAAAGCAAGGTTGATTGCAAAAGGATACACACAAGAAGAAGGAATAGACTATGATGAAGTTTTTGCACCAATTGCAAGAATTGAGGCCATAAGAGTGTTTCTAGCTTATGCATCATATAAGAAGTTCACTGTGTATCAAATGGATATCAAGTGTGCATTCCTATATGGGAAGATTGATGAGGAAGTTTATGTGTCACAACCCCCCGGTTTTGAAGATCCTTATTATCCTCATAGGGTATACAAGCTAGATAAAGCCTTGTATGGTCTTCATCAAGCACCAAGAAAGTGGTATGAAACACTATCATCTTTCTTGCTCAAGCATGGCTACAAAAGAGGAACCATTGATCAGACACTCTTTCTCAAACAAGAACATCAAGATCTCTTAGTTGTTCAAATATATGTTGATGACATTATATTTGGCTCAACTAATAAGAGATTGTGTGTAAATTTTGAAAAGCTGATGAAATCTGAATTTCAGATGAGTTCAATGGGTGAATTAACCTTCTTTCTTGGTCTTCAAGTTCATCAAAAACCAGATGGGATATTCATCAATCAAGAAAAATACATACATCAAATTTTGAAGAAATACAATCTTGCTGAAGTATCCTCATGCAAAACACCAGCATCAACAATTGACAAGATTGTTCCTGATCCTTCAAGAAAATCTATTGATCAAAAATTATATAGATCAATGATAGGTTCACTTATGTATCTAACTGCCAGTAGACCTGACATTATGTTTGTTGTGTGTGTGTGTGCTAGGTACCAATCTGATCCAAGGGAGTCTCATCTGAATGCTGTAAAAAGGATTTTCAGATACCTCAAAGGAAAACCAGGACTTGGTCTTTGGTATCCAAAGGATGGTGACGTTACACTCTACTCATACTCAGACAGTGACTATGGTGGATGTAACAGTAACAGAAAAATAATAACTGGTGGATGTCAATTCATCGGACCAAGGCTAGTATCATGGCAGTGCAAGAAACAAACCAATGTATCTGTATCCACAGCTGAGGCTGAGTACATAGCTGCTTCAGCTGGTTGCTCTCAAGTCCTTTGGTTGTAAAACCAATTGCTTGACTATGGTTACAACTTCCTTCAAACTTCAATTTACATAATTCTGATGCTATGTTTATAACTGCTAATCCTGTGCAACATAGTAAAACAAAACATATTGAGATAAGATATCATTTTCTGAGAGATTGCTCAGAAAAGGGTTTGATTAAGTTAGTCAAAGTGGATACAACAAATCAGCTTGCTGATTTATTCACTAAAGCCTTTGATTCAGTCAGATTTAATTTTCTAATTGAGTCTCTAGGCATGATTAACTTAGATTAATCAATTTGAACAGACAAAATACTGTGTAATGATGCTTCAGCATGACATATGCATGGGAAATGATAGTACACTATGTACCAACACTTTATAATATCTATCTTTGCAAATCATACTCCCTTTGTTTTGTGTGAACAAAGACCTGGGTGTATGATCACCATACTGAATATCAGTTACAAAAGGTAAAAAGATCATGATCCACATCATCCTTCTGTTTTGTGTGAACAAAGACCTGGGTTAAAGGCACCTCTGTTTTACGTGAGTAAAGACCTGGTGACCTGATGATGATCATATCTAAGCTCTCAAAAGAATCCTATGTGATTAATTGTATATTAATCTAGAGCTTTTACATCATTGCATTAATGAGATGCCCAATGCATCTCAAGATAAAACTTATAACTTAAAGTACATAGTTCTTAAGTGTGAAAAAGTGATGATTGACTTGCAAAGGGAGGACAAAATCTTTGTGAATTGAATGTGAAGCCCATAGCAGTTATTTCCAAATCAATATGAAAACATGATAAACAACATGCCTAGTTGATACATGAGCTCTTGTATGGATTTAAGTGGACAATATACTTGCAATCAGAACTTTGTTCAGGTATCAATTCAACAAAATAACTCATCAGGAAGAGGCTTAGTATTATAGTATGATCCCATCATATGTGTATATATGTCTGAGCATCATCATACAGTTAAATGTCACTCATGCTAATCTTCTTAGAAATTTATGATAAATGCTTAATGTCATCATTAATCACAAATTTAGGGGGAGTAGAATTCATGAAGTTAAGTTTATCAATCAGCAGCTTTGTCTATGTCATTATCAATTTGAAGGAATTGGAATATGAGCACCATCTTAGCTCCTGGATACATGAAATTTTCTTTAAAAATCATTTTAAACTTTCTTGTGCTAAATTGTCATGAATACAAAGTCAACAAGGTCGAAAAACAATAAATGGTTCTAAACAATGGACTTGGACCATACAACAATATTTCTCTGCATTGTGGCATCTTAAGCATCAGCAGAAGCTACAGTTTTGAACATTTAAATGTTTATCCGTAGATTGGTAAACTACGGATGAGCAAAGATCAACAAATATATTTTAATTTCATAGTTTGGTAATCTATGAAAATGTAAGTTATACTTCATCATCCTCAGATGATTTATGGGATCCGTAGATGATCTGCGAAAGAATTTGTTGAGGGTCCCACTTCATTAAAGTAATAAAACTAATGTGTCTGAGAGTATAAATGATGTTGTTTGACTTCAAAATTCATTATTCGCTTTTTCAGTTCACTTTTTCAGACCTAGAAAAACACACTCTCAACAAACTTTTCCCCCTTCTATAACATTCAAATTTTACCAAATCAAAATATCAAACAAACATATATATGTGCTCTCAGATCACCATGTTCAAGATGGATAATCGATTTGTGAAAGAGCACAATGTGTGTGCCTTCTTAAACCCTGACGATCCTGTTTCAGTAGGGTGTCAAGACATTATCCGATATCTAAGAAGATCCAGGCTGTTCTATGCCTTATCAACAGAGCCTGTGATTCACCAATCGCACATAACTGATTCCTGGAAGTCCGCCCAAATAGAGGAAGATGGTCAAGTTATTGTGGCTGATGTGAAGAATCAAAGACTGAGAGTGGATGAACAGACAATAAGAAGGGTTCTTGAGTTGGGAGATATAGAAGTTGGTCACCCTGATGTGTTTGACAATGAATACATAGAAAATGTCTTTCTTCTGATGGGGTATGATGGTGACTTCGAGAAAGGAGAAATAAATAAAGAAAGACTCTGCAAGCCGTACAGATTTCTCTGCCACACTTATCTTAACTGCATCTCAAACAGGAATCTGGACTTGACAGATTTTCAAGGCATATCTCTTCAGGCATTATTTGTGTTTTTGAGGGAAGAACCTACAATTACTCAAAGTACATCTTCAATTGCTTATGTGATCACATCAAAGTACAGGAGGCTAACAAGATGTACATGTTTCCAAGGTTTCTGCAACTAATCATCAATGCTGATCTGCCTGGAACTACTATGGATGGTGATGTGTTCGTTCAAGCACACCTTGGCAGATCCGTACTGAATAAAATATCTGGGAAATATGAAGGAGGAGACATGCCCATGTTTGATCATGTGGTAGATGCTCATGCAAACATTCCTCAAGAGCTTGTGTGGGAAGATCAACAGGAGGTTTCATCAACCAACTCTGTTCAAGACACTCACTCACCAGATATATCACCCATACATCATCAACCTCAACCATCCCTACCAAATTCACCTGCCAGCCAAAACACAGAACCTATCTCTCCAATTCACCCTCTATCACCAAATCAACAACAAACACCCCAACCACAATCACTAGCCAGCCAAAACAATCAACCAATCTCTCCAATTCATCCTCAATCACCAAATCAGCTTCAAAT
The DNA here is from genome assembly GCA_025215565.1 of Flaveria ramosissima. Lineage (NCBI taxonomy): Eukaryota > Viridiplantae > Streptophyta > Magnoliopsida > Asterales > Asteraceae > Flaveria > Flaveria ramosissima. Next base: position 31,617,461 of record CM046043.1, on the reverse strand, counting down.
GCAACTTTTTCAACAACCTCCAAATCCAGAAAATTCATCCACTGAGAGCATTTACATTGGGGGAGACAGAGTTAGCCTCACAAGCAAGTATAGTTCAACTGTCGTTAACCAAAACTGAATCCCCTGTACTCTCAAATGAAACTAAACCAGTCTCTCCGGTCACTGACCATCAACAACAACAACAACCACATCAAGAACTGGAAGATCAAGCTATTGAGGCCAGTTCAAGCTCAGCAAGTGTAGCCCATGAAGAAGTAAATGATGATGAGATTGCTTCTCAACATCAGGAAGAAGAAGAAGAGGCAAACTATGTTGATGTGATTGCCTACAATGAAGATGATCTAAGTGATACTGATATCTCTGTCAGCAAGAGTTATCTGGTTGCTGAATACAACAAGCTTATTCTGAAGTCTAACAATAGAAAGCAAAGAATTCAAGAGTTGAAGGGAATGATGAAAGTAAAAGATGATCAACTGATGAAGCAAGAATCAAGTCTGAAAAGATTGAGGGAGAACATACAAGAAAACAATGAAGTGATTGATACATTGCATGAGCTGGTTAAAGAACTTAAAGACTCAGCAAAGAATGAGAATATTGAAAATAAGAAGCTAAGGCTGAAGGTTGATCAAATGAATGACTCTCTCTATGATCAATCAGCTTTGTTGAGAAGAAAAGATGAAGAGATTGATCAGCTGAAGATGAAGATATGTGCTATTGAATTAGAGCAACTAAAGAAACCTGCTGAAACTTCAAAGCAACTTATTCAATACTCGAGAAAAAGGAAGTATTTGGGTTCAACAAATATACAAACAATCAATATTGAAGAGACACCCAAGAAGTCAAGGCATACATCTTCAGAACACACTCCTTCAGTGGATGTGTCACCATTAAAACAAGTAACTCATGATGAAGATGAAGCTAAGAGTGATGCTGAATGGAAAGAGCTGATTGAAGATGAATCTAACAAAGATCAAGAAGAATCAAAGACTGATGTTCTTCTTACAACAAAAGACATTACGGAAGAGAGGCCCAAGTCATCTGTGTTTATGACACTGATCAATCATGGGTTCCCATTTGACATGGTTGAAAGAATGAACTTGACTGAGATGAAAGATATGCTGAAAGAGTTTGAGCTTGCTAGGATCATAATTCTAAATTGTGACTATGAAGCATTCACCACTTTTCAAGCCATTCAGAAAATCAAGAAAGATCTAGGTCACTGTGATACAACAAAACTGAGCAAGTACAATATGGTATGTTGCCTACAGGGTCACAACTATAAGGGTCATGAGCTTAAAGGAAGAAGTATTGCTGAGCTGAGAAGAATGATGGAACATGTAATGTCTGTTGAACTTGATACTGGAGTCAGATTCAGAACTGAAGCTCCACACCCATCTTATCAGCAACAAAGCAAACTTCTTGCTGATCCTATAACTGTTGAATCTAAAGATCAACACAAAGGAAAAGAAAAACTAATCAGAGAACCAAGAGCAGTCATTCCTGGCAAAGTGTGGCCATTGGGAACAACAGTCAGAGAAATCACAGAGAAGAAGTCTACATTGATAGAATTGCTTGACCACATTACTAGTCCATCCTCTCTGGAAGACAACAGAATCATGGCATGGAAATCTGATCAAGAATGGAACTGTGCTATCATCAAGAGGACATCTGGAAGAATTGAATACTTCCATGATGTAGAAACATTACTGAGACTTCCTGGGAGAGACATCAAAGACCTGCAAAGCCTGATCATCTCAAACTATCCAATCCATCCAAGAGGAAAAGACTTTTCTGTTTCAGTGGGTAGGATGAAAACAAGATTTGTAGACGATGTACTGAAGGAGGCTAAGAGGGAAGATGCTGAACATAAGAAAAGACTTCAAAAAGGAAAAAGATCAAACATCAACTCCTCTACTATGGTTGATGATGAACTCTTAAGGAGGGTTGAATACTCAAATAGAAAAACAGCAGCCATCAAAGTCATAGCAGGAAATCAATACACTATTCCCATAACTGAGTGGGGATATGTGGAGAAGACAAAAGAAATGGTGCTACTAAGGAATGCTGAGGGGAAGAAAGGTGAAAAGATAAGAATTTTTGACCCAGTAGAAATCAAACTGCTACACCCCAGCTACACATCATACCTACATGATAAGTTCTTTCCAAAGTTGTCAGATCAAAGAGCACAGAATGATCTATGCTTATATATGCACATGATTCAAGTGGTGGATAAACTACATGCTAAAGCATACAAAAGAAGAAGACATGATGCTGAGCTGCTAAAAGGAGCCAACATTGAAGAAGTATCAGAATTAAGAATCTCAGAGGAAGATGATCTCGAGATAATGCACAATGAAAGTGTAGTGGAAACACTCACCACTGAATAAGACATTTTGGGCCTAAGTTTTGAGACTCTGCAAAGGATATGCATAATGGAGATCAAGTACAAGTACGATGATCAAAAGTATGCAATATCAAACTTCAACAAAAGGATGGTGGCAAGATTGAAAGAACTTTCAGTTTTGAAGAGCTGATTACAAGTATCTAAGCCTAAAGGGGAGTATTGTTAGGTCTAGGATCAGTAGCTCTAGTCCATTTTGTATAGGCTTAGTACTTGAATTAATATCTGTAATGAATGGTTGTAATTCATTATTGTGTATGCATTATATATATAGGTTAACCCATTTATATGTGTGTGTGGTTGCAGGTACAAACATTATACTTGGTCAATTTCTGAAATTGACCAAGTGTAAGAAACATCTACGGATGAACATTTTGTTCTTTTGTAGATATGTTTCTTACAAGTAAAATGCATCCAAAGATCTTCTGCGGATGAACAATCACACTGAGGTTGGAAGAACAAGATTGCTTCGGAAGAACAAGATTGCTTCGGAAGAACAAGATTGCTTCGGAAGAACAGGCTTGCTTCGGAAGAACAATGTATCTTCGGAAGAAAAAGACTTCTGCGGAAGAACAAAACATCTACGGAAGACAATATTCATGCGGAGTCCAAACACTTGTATAATACAAGTGTTACAAGTCAACAAGGCAGTTATACGAATCCCAAGAAATCCGATGATTCCTTAACAGAAACAATTCAAATCCCAAGAGATCCAATGTTTCCTTTAACAGAAACATCATTGTCTATATAAATGGATCCTAGGTTTCGAATCATGGGCGGCTTCGACGGCAACAGCAATAGCAATACGACAATTCCACAACACCAAATATCACATCAAATCTCACAATCAAACCCTAGCAGCCGTCGCATCATTCATCACAAAATTTAATATCATTCATTCATTATTTGTAATCATTAAAATGTTTTAATGAAATACATATTATTTATTAATTGTGTTTCTTTTAGTGTGTTCTTGAATCTTTATTGATATTGAAATTTACTACAAAACAATTAAACCAAGCCAACGTTGATTCCGCAAACGTTGACTTGCCTTCAACCGACACTGATAATTCCTGATTGCGATCCTTGGATTCACAGTCATGTTTATGAACATTTTTTTGTTTCCGTTTGATTTTGTTTGTGTTCGTTTGCGTTCAGTAAGTGTTCATGAACAGTTCATGAACATGTTCATTTTCTTAATGAACGAACACGAACAAGGAAACTCGTTTGATAAGTGTTCGTGAACAGTTCATGAACAAGTTTATTTCTTAATAAACGAACATGAACAAGGCTTTTTCCGTGTTCGTTCGATTCATTTGTTGCCCCATGTACGAATATTGATATACTAATAGCAATTAAAATATATTGATGTATGCGACCGTTAAAAAATATAGTACATGTATTTTTTATTTTTTACAATGTAGATGTTTCATTTTTAGTTTACTATTTCCTAAATATCAACTTTTAATTCATGGCGCAAGTGAAGGTAAATCAACTTTAGAAGCATAACAAAAAAAATATTAAAACTAACTAAAAACAAAGGCTGCTTCAATTGAGCATTCCCATCCCATTGTGTAAACTCACCCTTATCTTTATATTTAAATACTTTAATTAGATTCCTTCTCCATCTTATTCTCTAAACAAATCTTTATCTTTATAATTTGTCAAAAAAATTTATGGGTGCTACAGTAAATTGGTAAATATACCAATCCACTGTACATGCCTTAGAGCATTCATAGTAAAATCTTTATCTCCATCCTTATAATTTAATCAAAAACCATCATCCCTTAAATTTATATACCAATTTTTAAAATATTCTCATATCTCATTCTTTATCTTTATCTTTATATTCTTTTTTTATTATTTATTTCTCTTTCTTTTCTTTACAATATCAACTAACAACTATTTTATCTTATTATCTTATTTCTTCTAAAATTGATTTTTATTTAATTTTTTATAAAAATTTTATTATATAGTTATTATTTTTGGGTTTCGAGTTAAAAGATTAAAATGAAAAAAAAACACTACATAAGTTTCATATAATAGCTAGACAAAACTAAGTTTTAATAGACAATGAAATTTAAACATGTTACATCACTTAGAAGGAGATTTCGAAGGAGATTTCGAATGAGTCGTCCTCTATTTCTCCGTATCGTAAATGAGGTCGAGTCTAACGAGCCATACTTTATCCAAAAAAGAGATAATGCCGGTAGACTCAGTTATCTTTTTTGCAAAAGATAACAGCATCACTTAGAATGATGGCGTACGGGGTTACTGGAGATTTTATGGATGAATATATACGTATCGGTGAAAGCACTGCAATGGAAAGTCTGCAAAAATTCACCAAAACAATAGTAAGTATTTTTTTCAGATGAATATCTACGATCTCCAAATGCCAATGATATTGCACGATTGCTTGATGTTGCTGAACAACGAGGATTTCCTGGAATGCTTGGAAGCATTGACTGTATGCATTGGAAGTGGAAAAATTGTCCCTCGGCTTGGAAAGGTATGTACTCTAGGCATATTCGTGAACCTATTATTATTTTGGAGGTGGTTGCATCATATGATCTTTGGATATGGCATGCATTTTTTGGCATGCCCGGTTCACATAATGACATTAATGTGCTAGAGAGGTCTTGATTTTCATGGAACTTGCACAAAGGCTTGCTCCTCCTGTTAATTTCACAGTGAACGGTCATGACTATACTATGGGATATTATCTTGCTGATGGTATTTATCCTAAGTGGCAAACTTTTGTGAAGACGATCCCATTACCAAAAGGAAATAAGAATAAAAGTTTTGCCAAAGCACAAGAATCGGCAAAAAAAGATGTTGAGCGAGCATTTGGTGTCCTTCAACAACGATTTGCAATCATTCATGGACCTTCTCGAATGTTTCAGATGAAGGAACTAACAAATATAATGAAAGCATGTGTTATTCTAGCATAATATGATCATTGAAGATGAACCTGTTGACAATGACAATCTTAACTTTGAGTATGATCAACTTGATGATGATCCCCTTGAATTGTTACGCGATCATACAACTCAATTTATGGACTTCATCCAACGTCATAAACAAATTAGAGATAGTTCAGCACATCATCAACTTCAAGAAGATCTAATTGAACATCAATGGCTGCTCTTTTCCCAACAATAAATAAGGCTGTATTATATGGAGCTAACGTTTGTTTGTCATGTCTTAACAATTTTAAAAAGTCATTAATTTAACTATAATAACTTTGCACGAATTCCTAAATATCTATATTAATTTAACTCACATTCTTAGTTGTTGACCATATTAAACTTGTTCAAACTTCTAAGATGTTAGAATATAATTTGATTGGATTTACAAAACAACAATGTTAGTTAATATATTTAATGTAGTAGACTAAGGTGTAAATAGAAATTAGACTAGGGTGCATTTAGAAAAACCCTTATAACTATTACACTAAATCAACTTTGGAATCGAGCAACTGAAATTTCCCTCGGGAAACTAAATTTCCCTTTTAAAACTAATTTTCTATTAAATTTAGTTGTTGTAAATGTTTGTAAAGCTTTGTTAGTAATATAGTGTTTACACAGTGCAGGACCATTTAAGGGATGATCATTTACAACAAAACACATAATGAGGAGAGTGTTTAGAACACTTAACAGATCAAATAGGAGACTGGAAACAATTATAGTTTGATACTAAGAACACAAGCAAGTATAAGACAGGGCAAGAACAAACAACACAAGTATTGGTTTTCAAGAATGTTGTATATTGCTCTCAAGTTCTTTACAAGTTACAAAGCATAAGGAAAGATACAAGGACCTAAGATACTTTATACTACATCATACAGCCGACCGTACTTAGAAGACCAGCTGGAAACATGAACTAGACAATAACAAAATTAAATGTAGAGTCAAAAGGCATATTGCCTTTTGACTAGTGACTATGACATGTCATAGCTCACATCCTAATATATTACAAAAAGGATAAAAGTACATAAAGTAGAAAGCAAATGGACTCAAGACCTCAATGTACAGTTACCAAAAGCATGGACCTTTTCACCAACTTATGTAAGTTGGTGACTTAACAGAGTTGTAGCAGAAAGTGGTCCAACTTTATGGTAAAGTACATCAGATAAATCATGTGTTCAAAAGTCCTCGGAAGAAATATATCTTCACTTCTTGGCTTCGGAAGAATTTGTATTTAAAGCTTCAGAAGACTTCACTTTTGGCTTCGGAAGATGTTGGTCTTGGCTTCGGATGATTTTACACTTAGAATATTTCTAGTGCATGGTGTAAAACTTTCTAAGCATTTCTACTCTGTACTTCAGTGCAAGCATGCAGGAAAGACTTTGGATGTTTTAGATGCATCAGCCTTACATAAAGCCTTAAAAACTCCCCATAGGCTGATTCTACCAAAACATTTGAAGACCTTAGATGTTGACAGTCCTCATCATGATGATGACCATACCCTTCTTCATTAGATGGTCAGGATCACTTAAACTCTCATAGTGTCTTCTCATCTCAAAAAGATCATGCAAAGGTAGATTGAACATGTCCTGCCATGTATAGACATCTTCAATACCTTGATCTCTGATTACATGCCATCTTTTTGGATTAGTAGTGTAGGTCCAGGACAAGATGGATCTTCTTGATGCAAGAGGAGCTGCTTGAATTGGAGTTGTTTGAGCTTTATCTTGTTGCACTTCCTCAGGATGTTTTGACTCATCCTGAGGCTTGGATGTGGATGACTCTGTCTTCTTCTTCTTCTTCTTCTATGACTTGGGTTTAGACGCCATCTTTTTCTTCCTCTTTAAACTCTTCAACTGAGAAGAATGGCTTGCAGCACCTTGTTGTTCAGTCTTGTCTTTCTTAGTTGGATCTTCCTCCCTTACTGGTTCAGAAGGAGAGAGAGTTTGACCCTGTTGTGGATCAGAAGATGAAGCTTGCTGAGGTTCAGAAGGAGGTCTAGGTTGTGTTCTCTCAAATGGTTCAACCTTAACCTCCACTTCTTGAGGGACTTGACTTGGTGGGGAGTGTAAGTCAATGAGCTCTCCCATTTTGATCTTTTGCTTGATCACCCTAATGTGCTCATCCATGGTGGATAGAGACATTGGGCCAAGTCTCCTTCCAGAGAATCCATACAGCTTCAAGAAGCTCATCATCCTCTGCCTATCAACAGACTTCTTTTGACTTTTTTTGGAAATGGCTCTTGACTTGGCTGCTTCTTCCCTCATTTTATCTTTGTAGCCTTTTGTTCTTTGAGTACTTGAAGTTCAAGTTTTTTGAGATACTCAAACTCAATATACTCAAAGGACAAGGGAAGAAGTGCAGCTGCCTGGTAGAGTCCTGTGGCACTCAAGTAGTTTATCTTGTTTTGCCTGTCAGTTTCTTTATCTACCTGAGGTTCTTGTGTTGCCACAGTCTCTTGCATAAGGTTTTCTTGAACTGGAGAAAGAAAGTAGGTGTAACACCCGGAAGTTTATAAAGATATGAAATAAAGAATAAAAGTGAAGAAAGAGGAAGAAATGCAATTTAACCCAAGTTGAGGGATTAAATGTGTAAAAAAAGACAAAATAATATAATGTTTTGTACCAAAAGCAACATGGCCGCCCATACCATGTTATTTTACCTTTTGTCTTTGGGTTCTAGAGAGAGAAAGAGCAGGGTTTTCGGGTTTTTGAAAAAAGAAGAAGAAGAAGATCGAATTCAGGTGTTTGAACTCATAGTGCATTCGGGTTTGAAGAAGTCATTCACGAAAGTTGCAAAAGGTGAGTTCTAGATCCCCGTTTTTACATGTTTTAACTTGTTTTGGGGCTAGAAATGCATTTTATAACGTTTTTATTATTTTTGGGTGTGTACTCGTATGTATATATGTATGTGTTTTGTGGGTGGGTGTATGTTGGGAATGATATATGGTTATGTTCATGTTTATAGAATGTTTATGTTACTTAGTATGTTAGAACTAGGCTTAAACATGTTCGGATATGATTTTGGGACTGAAAAATGATGTTAGTTATAAGATAGTTGCTCATGCGCGTAAGTCTCCATGCGCCTGAAATCCATGCGCCCAAATAGTATCCATGCGCCTAGGATATGCCTAAATTGCCTAAGTGTTCCCATGCGCCCAACCTGCCTATGCGCCTGCTTAGTGTCCATGCGCCTAGAAAGTTGCCCAGCATGACTAAGTGTGGGCCATGCGCCCGTATAGTGCTCATGCACCCAAAGGTTTTCCATGCGCCTAAGTGTTCCCATGTGCCTGAAAGGCCATGCGCCTGCATAGTGCCCATGCGCCTAAAGAACTTAGAATTATTTTTGAAATTTTGGGAAAAATAAAGTTTTAGGCTTTGACTTGGGATGTTCCCAGGGATGATGTATGATGATTATATGATGATGTATGATGCTGTATGTGATGTTTATGATGATGTTATGTATGTTTATGTTATGTTTCTTTATGTTCCTTATTATATATATTTATGTGGTTTTGCTTGGTATTATTATGAAATGAACGTAAAGTATTATGTAATGAAAGCAGAAGTTAATGATGATGAAAAGAGGAACGTAAAGAATGAATGAATGCATGCATTAATAAAAGAATGAATGTAAGAAAGTATTGCAAGCAAATGTATGGAGGTTCACACCCAATGAAAGGTGTTAGCTCAACTATGTGCGGGTTAGCTACCCCGGAAGGATGCACACTGTGGTCCAATCTTTGTGATTGACCATATGTATGGGAAACTTGCCGCTTGACCTAGGTACTGGAGTCAGCTTCGTGCACAATGTTCGGGGTCTATTGATAGACCTCAGGCCCAGTAACCAGCTTCGTGCACAATGTTCGAGGTTTAGCACATGGCATTGGTCCGGAATGAAAAGTGAAAGATAGTGATGAATGTACTTGCCCTAAGCCTAGTAACCAGCTTCGTGCACAATGTTCGGGGTATAGTACATGGCATCAAAAGTTAATGACGAACGTATGAAATGTATGATAAGAACGAGAATGAATGGATGATAACGAATGAATGAATGTCAAAGAATGATGATGAAAGATAATAATAAGATTATCTATTTGTACGTATGATGCATGATCGCGAACGAAAGTAAAGAACGGGTTTAAACATAAGTAAAATATTTTTATTATAAAGCTCGAACTCACTCAGCAACGCTGACTTTTTATGTATTTTCCAGTTGGCAGGTAAGAGTTGCTGAGGATGGCACGGGGGCAGCTACTTGGCTTGTTTTGGATGGCATCCATTTTGTATTATGATAATGTTTTTAAGATGTAATGCAACAAATGATATTTTGTAACTTAACAATGATGTATTATTTTGCAAAAGCGATTATTAATATATGAAATGGTTTAGTTTAAATGATTCCGCTACTGTATTTTAGTAAATGTTAAAATGTGTTTTATGTTTTATGTGCGATGATTGACCAACTGTGAGTGTCTTAGGAACGGGGCCTTACAGTAGGAGCATGCTTGTACAGTCTTTTCTGTCTTTGATTTGGAGGAGCAACCTTGTATCCTCTGCTTCCTTCCTCTCTCTAGACATTTTCATGTCTGCCAGTTTATTTAGTTCCTCTAAGTGGAGAGAAATGATTTCATCAATATTATAGTTCCTGATCTGTAAGTAAGTAATCTTGACTGCCTTTAACTCATCATTTTAAGTATTTGGTGTGGTGGCAGCCTTGATTACAGCTTCCATGAAGCCTGAAGACCCAGCAGTGGAACTTTCTCCCCTTAGCTTCCTCTTCCTCTCTCTTCCTCCTCCTCAATATCCTTAGGAGTCATTATCCTTTTTCTCTTTGTCACCAACAGACCTTTGTGACTCAGGGTGCCTTCATTGCTTGGAGTAGCTTCCATGCTCTGGCCAGAGAGAGGTTGTGATACACATTCACCAGCAGGTGTTACACTGAGGGAATGGATTATTGAAGTAGTTGTGGTTGTGACAATTGCAGGATCGGGTTTTGTCACTTAAACACTTAGTTTTTCTCTCAATACTCACTTGTAACACACTCAGATCAGATGATGTAGAATCTCTTCTAAGAGTTGATGATAATATACTAAGTAGCAAAGAACACAAAGAAATAATTTTCAAGGTACTTGTATATATTACTTCTCAACACAAAGTATTACAAGACTCTTACAAGCATTTGCATGAGTTACAATGAGAAACTATATATACTAGATCCTACAACCGAATATACTTTGATACCAGCTGGAAACCTATAACTAAGACATATACTACAATGCTAAAGTTAAGATATCTTAGATAAAGTATTATCTATGGTAGTCATGACATGTCCATGACTTACCTTTTGTCACCAACTAAAGTTGGCAACTGTACTAACTGATAAAGGTAAACAGTGGAATAAAGTATGGTCAACTACATGGATTTTGAGAAAACACCATGCAGTATCTCAGAGGTCTGCAGCGGAGTGTCAGAGAGACCATACTTATGTCTACTGGTTCATAATAGTGTCTTCCGAAGGTTAGTTGTCTTTGGAAGAACAAGTTCTTTCAAAGCAACTTATACTTCGGAAGATGCTACTTCTTCCGAGGCTTGAGGACTCCTTCATATCTTCATACTTTGAAAGTTGACTTCTTATCTTTCTTCTAAGTTTTGAACTTCAAAAGTGAATACTTTGTCTTCGGAAGTTGGAGTTTTCCTTCGGAAGATGATCTTGCACATTGTCTTTGGAAGAACTCCATTTCCTTCGGAAGTTCCACAGTTAGCTTCGGAAGTCCTTTATTAGTTGCACCCAAAAATAGTCTAAGTGATTTGGTTTTGGTTGCACCAGCCTTTCTAGATCCAACAAACTCCTCCTAGGCTGATGCTACCAAAACCTCACTTATTTCTGCTTCTCAAAACCTTCAGCGCCAGGGACAGAAGATGTTTGTCTGTTTTCTTGTTCTTCCCTGAAGTTGTGCTGAGAAGTTTGTACAAGTCATTAGTGGATAGGAGATCCAGTCTATCACTCTGAATGACATGTACCCTTTGTTGTGCCCCCTTGAAGAGAGTTAGTTGATGGGAGTTATAGTCATACTCCCATCTAACTATGGATTCAAGTTCGGGACCCTTAACCATTTGAAGAAAGGCTTTGCCTTTGGTTGTTGATCCTTTCCTTTTCTCCTCCTCTCTCAGTTTCAACTCTTCTTCAATCTTGGTCCTAGCAGTTAGCTCGGCCAGATGAAGACTGCTCAGATGATTTCTGATATGAGCAGCTACCTTAGAGTTGGAGGGGTTGGAGAATGACTTCTCTACTAACTCAGCAATATCAAATCTGCTTAAGTGTAGCAGAGATGAGGCATTTAGCCTGTTTAGCTCTCCACTCTCTCTCTCAACAACAAAGTTGTGAGAAGAGTCTTCAAACCTCCACTGGATAATCATCTTCCTAGGCACAAGGGGTTGACTTGGTACCTTGTCTCCTTTTTTCGTATCCAGCAGAGTCACCAGCCTTCTCCTTAACTTCTTTTCTTCTTCATTCAGAGAGTCTGAGTTGAGGCCAAGGAGCTTTGCGGCTTGGTCCAATGTTCCTCTAGGCAGATCAAGAAATTGATCTCTAGTGAGGGAACATGAGGATCCATCAACATAGGTTAGTTTGACAGACTCTTCCTCACAAGAGATATCGCTCAGGGTTGTACAATTGATGAGCTTTGTCTTGATTGCCTTGAACTCCTCTAAGGAGAGATGTTTGGAAGGCTCAGGGGATGGGTTGGGAGGTTGTTGGGTAGGTTGTGGTGTTTTGGTTCTGGCAAGTGTTTTGGGTTGGAGGATGGGTAGTTTAGGTGGTTGAGGTGAGGAAGTTGGTAAGGTTGATGGTGTAGGTTCAGGGGTGTTAGGCTCAGAGGTTGGTTCAGTCTTGATGGGGAATGGAAAAGGAATTGGTTCAGGTTGTGGTTGGGTTTGAGGTTGGGGTTGACTGGTTGGTTTGAAGATCATCCCCTGTCCCCTTCTATACATCTCCTTACTCTTCCCCGAGCGAATTTCAGCCTTTATGTCACTAACATGTCGCTGGAGAGTCTTCTCAGACGTAGGACCCACCTGCCTGCCAGAGAAGCCATGAGCCCGGAGATAGTCTTTCATCCAGGCCTTTTCACCTATCTTTCTGGCAGTAGCGAGTCCTGCTTCTTCTTCCTTCTTCTTCTTCAACCTCAGCTTCTCCTTAGCAGCTTTCTTTCTCTCCTTCTCCATTTGATCTTGCTCTTTGTTGAAGAGTGTAACATCCTGTATTTTTTCGTTAATTAAAAATTAACATCGTTTATTCTTGTAGGGACCATTGTTGTCAATTATGAATTTATGGAATAGTCATGTTTATTTCCTTAATGTCTTTAATTCTTTTAATAACTAATAATAATAATTTTAATAATAATAGTAATAATGCTAGTAACAATAATAATAATGCTAATAATAATAATAATAATAATAATAATAATAATAATAATAATAATAATAATAATAATAATAATAATAATAATAATAATAATAATAATAGTAATAATAAATGTTATAATAGAATAATACTAGTAATAATAACTAAGATAATAGTATTAATGATAATAATTATAATAATGTTATTAATAATAATAATTTGTAAAAATTATTAAACTTGCAAATGTTTAAAACTTAAATTAATTAAGTTAAGGGGGCTTGTTTGTCATTTCATAAACTTTAAAAAGAAGTTTTGTGCATAAAATAATAACAAGTTAAACTACAAGAGCCAAATGTTTAACTTTAAAAGTTACCATCCAACTCCTCTGCCACTTTAAACCCGGTAGATTCCGGCCACCTCTCCGACCGAAGTCCGGCGAAGTGAAAACCCACAAAACCCTTCGAATCGTGAACCCCAATCGTTCCCAACCGCTTCAGGAACAAGAATCGAACCTATTATTGCACTTTAATTCGATTTTAAGGATCGTTATGAGCATTCAAACACGAAACCGAAGTTTGTCTTTAATCATAGAGTCGTTTGAGCATTTAATCCTAATTATAATCTAATTAAACTAACCTAAACAATCATCTAAGTAATCCTAATCGTTTACAACTAACAATTCCTCCTGAAACAAACACGAACATCACCTTCGATTCTCTCCATTGCCGCGACCTGCAACTTACTCGAACGCCATCTTCTGGACAACAAGATTCGAAATTGATAAGGGACTTTTGGTCTAGTATGTCATCCGAAGCTACCCACGAAGTTAATTTGATTATCTTCACCGATTTCTTATCCATAGACTCAACCTCGATCGTGATCATCATTCATCTTGTTCACTTTCTATTCGACTTCAATTCGGGTAATTAAACACATGATTTAACTTGTTTTAACATGGGGAACAAAAGCCCATGAACATAATCTGTAATCGAATCGCATTGGGGTTCAATTTGATCTAAGAACAATCTAGGGTTTATCAGATTTGGGGGATTTACGTTGATTATATGTTTAAAGATTAAAAACAGAGATGAATCGTAAACTCGTTTATTTTTACTTATTGATCATCAATTATATACTTATTGATCATGTGAGTTTTTCCATACCCCTTTTTGTTTATTTTTACACTTTGGGGTGAAACATGTTACCTTATGATTATTGTACTCGTAAACTCGTTTGAATCTTGTAAACACTTGAGCAATTCATCTTGTTTGTTGCGGTTAGTTGAACTTTAGTAATTACCATGTGATGACTATTATATGTACAATCATTAACTATTGCTAGCCTAGCGACGTCATAGATCTATGGGTCTGACAAGCCTACTTGGTTAATCCAAGTATTCTTAGCTAATCGTTTAATCTTGTAATCTTGTAATCTGTCAAGGTTTGATTGTTACGTTTGTCATACATACCTAGTTACTTTACTCACTAACTTATGACATGAATTCCCATCTTTTATATATATGTATGTATGAAAACTATGGAAAACTCACTAACGTTATGTTGACCCCCTTTATATTTAACATGTTTCGGAAATGGTAACGCTTAGCTTGTTTTGGAAGATTGTTGCAATCTAGGGTTGGACCTAGATTAATAATCAAAAGACATTTATTATTCCTGTGACATTTTTTTTCTAGATTTTGTTAACTTTGGAAGACTTATGTTATTTCTACATGTATTATATGAATCATGATGTTTAATAATAATGACACTTTTAATAGTCGTTATGTGGCATGAACAATCTTAACCCTCACATCTCGACGTTTCCTCCGTTAAGGTTGGGGTGTGACAGATTGGTATCAAAGCCCATAACTATAGGGATCTAGGTTATTAGAAATGGTGGCCTAGACTATGGTTAACCTAGGGACCCTTTCATGAAAACTTGTTATAATCTTGTAAGCTTACTTATATGTTCATTTATGTTGTTCCTTGTTACATGCTAAATCCCTTACGTGCTATTTGTTTATATTTATAAATAGTGCTTTAGGATTGTGCCTTGAACCTTGTAAACCCCAACTTCCTAATCCCCCCTTATGCCTTTAAATCTTACGCGTCTAATCTTTCTTAATCTTATTCTCGAATACGTGTGTAAATCCACGCATCTTATCGGGTGGAACAATTCCTTAGACGATATGTATAAATTTTGAAAATCTCATTGAGGTTTTAATTCTAATAATCTTAGGGAAGTGTGTGACACATAATCACCTGTATTCTGGATTTCCTGGCAAAAGGCCCTCGGGCTAAGGCAAGCTTTTGTATAAATCTCATTGCGAGACTTGTTATGCTTACCTGGGGATTTCTGGGATGAGTGCTAAATTATGGTCAACATACACATCTTCCTCGAGGTAATTGGGATTAAGTCACCTCGATGTGTCCATGTTCCTGTTGGCTATGTGATACCAATTGGAACCACCCTGAGTATATCTATAACTATCTAAAATTCTTGTTTTCTCTGAACTAATGTATCTCCAAATACTAATATTTCCTTTATTTATCTTATAGAAGTCTCGCCATCAAGGAAAGCGTGCGACCTCCGATCGTAAACTCGCTGCAATGATCGCCCGGCAAATGGCTGTTGTACTTCCGTCAATGGTTGCTGAACTTAGCAGCACCTTAATGGCCAATAACAACAATAACACCTATGGAAACAATGGTGGTGGTGACAACAATGCTCAAGGAGAAAATAGCAACAACCAAAGTGGGAATAATCGCACCTGCTCATTGAAGCATTTCAACTCGTGTAAACCCACTACCTTTAGTGGAAAGGAAGGAGCCACCGAACTTCTCGAGTGGTTCGATAGTATGGAGAATACGTTTATTGTCAGCGAGTGTCCCGATGAATTCAAGGTCCGTTATGCTGCAAGCGTCCTTCAACAACGGGCGCTCACGTGGTGGAATAGTGAGAAAAGGAACCGAGGGACTGAAGATGCCTTGGCGTTACCTTGGGGAGAATTTAAGGACATAATGATCCAAAAGTTCTGCTCGAGGAATGAATTGCAGAAGCTGGAGGAATAGTTCTGGAACCTTAGGCAAGACAGTGGCAATCATTTGGCTTATTCCACCCGGCATCATGAGTTGAGCATGCTCCTACCCCACATGGTGGATACCGTGCCCCGCAATATCGAGAAGTTTATTAAGGGGGGTACCACCTCAAATTCAAGATGTTGTGGTGGGTAGTAAGCCCAAAACCTTGGAGGAGGCGATTACTATCGCCGCCCAGCTCACTGAAAACCATATTAGGGCTGGCACTTTGTCGGTGAAAGGTGCCAAAACTGCTACGAAGGTGACTCCCGAGGCTACAAAGGAGGTGAAGGCCGAGTCCTCTTTCAAAAGCAAGAAGCGGCACACCGACTTGTAATTACGCGGTGTCAGCACCAAATGTCCCTCAAAGGCAAGTTGTCATCGCAAATCCAACCCCCATGGCGAGGGCTTATACTGGGCCGCATCCGATGTGCAATACTTGCAAGTACCATCACACGAGTTACACTCCCTGCCGAGTTTGCTCGTTGTGCGGGAAGTATGGGCATCTGGTGGCTACTTGCCTTCGTGCTCCAAACAATGCTGCGCTGCTTGCTAATCGAGCCTGCTACAACTGTGGCGAACCTGGACATTTTCGTCCACAATGTCCTCGCAGTGCGGGAATTGTGCCACCGGCTCGTGGAAGGGCCTTTAAAATCAACGCCAACCAAGCCCAAGCCAACAACGACGTGGTGAATGGTACGTCGTTAATTTCTTTTAATCGTTCTTTGTCTTGTAAAAATCCCTACATGCGTTCATTATACCAATAATAGGTCATTACTGAACAGGTATGTATCTTGTAAATAGTCGTTATGCTTCTGTACTCTTTGATTCGGGTGCGGATAAGAGTTTCGTGTCTTTGGAGTTCGAGCCTATTCTTTCTAAGCCGCGTGCAAATCTATAAAGATCCTTTGTGGTCGAAGTCGCCGATGGAAAATCGATCGTCGTTGACGTCGTAATACGCGATTGTACCTTGAGTCTTAACGAGCACGAGTTCCTCATCGACCTTATTCCTATGCAACTGGGAAGCTTTGACGTTATTATCGGCATGGATTAGTTAGCCAAGCAACACGCGGAAATCATATGTTTCGAGAAGTGCATTCGAATTCCTTTACCATCGGGTGATACTTTGAAAGTCTTCGGGGAGAAATCATCTCAAAGACTTAACCTTATGTCTTGCATCAAGCCCGAAAGTGCATAAGTAAAAACTATGTAGCTTTCATGGCTTATGTAGTTAACACGAAAGCCAAGGGTAAAGAACTGAAGGATATTGTAAGGATTCCTGAAGTCTGATGCAACCCAAAACAGCCTAAGTGTCTCAGCAACATGCACTAAGTACTGAAGTGAAGAATGCTTCGGAAGTTTTACACAAAGCATTAGAAAATACTCTAAGTGTAAAATCTTCCGAAGCCAAGACCAATATCTTCCGAAGCCAAACATGAAGTCTTCCGAAGCTTCAGAGACAAAGTCTTCCGAAGCTTCAGCCTATGAAGACAGATTTCTTCCGAAGACTTTTAGTACACATGCTTTATCTGATGTACTGTTCCATAAAGCACCTTTTCCGCTGCATCTCTGTAAAGTCACCAACTTACATGAGTTGGTGAAAAGGGCCTTGCTTTTGGTAACTGTACATTGAGGTCTTGAGTCTTCAACTTTCCACTTTATGTACTTTATCCTTTTTGTATTGTATAAGGATGTGAGCTATGGCATGTCATAGTCACAAGGTCAAAAGGCAGATATGCCTTTTGATCCTACAATTGATTTTGTTAGTGTCTAGTCAATTGTATCCAGCTGGCTTTCAAAGTATAGCCGGCTGTAGGTTGTAGTATAAGTATTTCAAGTTCTTGTATCTTTTCTTTATGCTTTGTAACACTTGTAAAAGAACTTGAGAAAGCAATATACTGCCTCCTTGAAACCCATACTTTCTTGTTCTGTCTCTTGCTTTACTTGTGTTCTTTGTATCACCTTTGGTTACCCAGTTCACTGTTTGATTAAAGTTTAGTTAGTCTCCTCATTGTGTTGTTGTGTTGTAATTGTGGTTAAGCCCTTAAACGGTCTTGCAATTGGTATCAGAGCATTCCAGGCTCTTGATATAAGATCTAACCATCTTAAGATCCCTCACACACACAAAAGCTAAACTCTTCAAATGGCTTCCATCTCAAAGACTGATATGGAGACTGGAACCATGAACAAATCCCCACTGATCATCTTGATGATTTTGACACCTGGTGCATGAGGATGGAAGGCTTCATCAGGTCTCTTGATTCAAGAATGTGGGAATCTGTTGAGAATGGACCTTTCATACCCAGCACCCCCTCTGCTACTGGTGCTGGTATGATTCCTAAAGATGTGGCCAACTACTCAGATGAAGATAGAAAAAGAGTAGAGATTGACAGGAAGGCCATGACTGCTCTTCAGACTGCTCTCCCAAACTCTGTATACAGAGGTTTTAAGAAGTGCAAGACAGCCAAACAGCTGTGGGATGCACTGAAGCTGATGTATGAAGGCTCCTCTGAAGCCAAGGAGAACAAGAAAGATCTTCTTAAGCAGCAGTTTGAAAATTTCACCTTCAAAGCAGGTGAAACCATGACTCAACAATACTTCAGGTATGTTGAGATTGTGGATACCCTAGTGGATGGAGGAGTTCCTCTTGAGAACAGGGACATTGTAAGGAAGTTCATGTCCTCACTTCCTAGGCAATGGACACACTATTGTGTGGTGATCAAGAGGACTGAGAACCTTAAGACTCTTACTCTTACAGAGTTGTATGGGATTCTCAGTGGATACCAGATGGAGATGAACATGCAAGGTTCATCTGGCAACTCCAACAATCAAATGGGTTCAGCCCTTCATGTGGTTGAAAGGGACAGCATAGAACCCCAACATCATCTCTTATGCTACCCTGACAACTCACAAAAGGGTCCTTTCATCACCTTCCCGGAGACACCAAGGGAGAACTTTACTCAAGGAAGCCCATTCCAAGAGACAAGTTCTTCTCAAGCCTTTGTGTCTGCAGATGAAAGCTGTGGGAATTATCTTTTCACTCTTGAAGACCTGGACTGTATCCATCCAGATGACCTGGAATACATGGAGATAGTTCAGCAGATGGCTCTCCTCACTCACAGAGCCAAGAAGTTCTACAAGAGGACAAGAAGAAGATTTCCAAGCAATGCTACCAGTGGTAAGTTTGGGCTGGATAAAAGCAAAGTTAAGTGTTACAACTGTAACCTTATGGGTCACTTTGCTAGGGAGTGTAAGGCACCTAAAGCAAATGGGGGCCAAACACAACCCAGACCAAACTTTACTGACAAAGCTCCTCAAGCTGAGAAGACAAAGCAACATGCTGTGTTGCTGTTGAAGAAGGAGGCTTTGACTGGAGTTTTCAGGTGGAGGATGCTTCTCCAAACCAAGCACTGATGGCTGACCATGATGAAGCCAAGGTATTGGAACATCTTTGCTCCCCTGAATGCATTGCTAAAGTAAATAGATACAGGTCCTACAACCTAGAGATGAGATCTGATCTTGAGTCATTAAACATATTAAAATCTGATTTTAGAAAGTCTGAAAATGATTACAAGTTAAAGATAGAAGACTTGGAGAAAACCATTTCAGTACTAAAACATGAACATACAGATTTAGAACTCAGATCAAGATCTCATCACTAAGTTGACTGAGTGCCAGGCTGAGCTTGTGATCAGCAAAGCCAAGGCAGAGAAGAGTGTTCTTGAAGAAGAGACCTTCAAGAACATGATATCCTCATCCCTGCACAACAAGGTTTGTTATCAAAATAGACAGGGACTGGGATCAAATGAGATAGCTCCTCCACACACAATCTTGTCTGTAAGATCTCCTAGGTGTGGAACTTGTGAAGATGAGCTTCCTCTCATAGATCCTGTAAGTGAGGATGATGAAGAAGTGATAGTGAAGAATTCCTCTGAGAAGAGTGAAGAAGAGGATTCTTCCAAGGGCCACTATCCTTCTGAGGAGAAGAAATCAACTGTGATGACCAAGTCCAAGAGAAAGAACTTGATCAGGAAGAGCAAAAGGAAAGCAAAGAAGGCTCAAGAAATCAAGGCTACTTTTGATGCTAAGCAGAAACAAGTTTTTATCTCTGCAGGTTTCAAAGTAGTAAGGACTGAAGACATCAACCAAGACTCCTCAGCTAAGAGTCTGGTTCTTGTTCAAATCATCTCAGTACAAAGAAGAAGACTGAGCTGCTGTGTACCACTGCTGCACAGCCTGGACCATCAAACTCCAAGAACAGTTCACAGCCCAAAGGAACTGTCTCAGCATCTACCAAGATGAAGGTGGAGAAGGGATGTGACCAAAGCCAGTCTTGCTCTCAAAAGGAGACTTCTTTGAAGAAGAAAATGTTGTGTGTTATGTGTGAAAGTACTTCTCACATTGCTAAGGATTGCCCATACAATCCTAAAAGTACTGTCCACATGACCAAAACAAAGACTTCAAAGAGTCTCAAGAAGTCTCAAGCTTCGGAAGGAAAGTCTGTTTCCTTCGGAAGCTCCAAATCAAAGAAGAAGGTAAATGGAAAATTACCTTCGGAAGCAAAGTTGGTCTCGGAAGAAAGGAGTTCTTCCGAAGCACTGAAGTCTGCTGCAGTGACTGTAGATTCTTCCGAAGGATCAGTCATCAAAACTTGTGAAGTTCCAAAAGCTTCTAAGGTTTTGAAGGTCAAGTCCAAGACTCCAAAGGTGGTGTGGAAGTCTAAGAAAGACCAAATGACTGAGGTTTCTCCATCAACAACAGCTGAAGATCCCCATAGTACAACCATAGGATCTATTACTGTTGCATTACCTTCTATTACACTTAATGAGCCCAAGACAAGTAAGGCTTGGGTTTCCAAATGTAACTAATCATTTTCTTTGTGCAGGAACAGCTCAAGACAAACAGGAATGTCTGGATAATTGACAGTGGCTGTTCCAGGCACATGACAGGCAATAGGTCTCTACTCCATAATTTTGAGAGAATTGATGGAGGACCAGTTGCTTTTGGAGGAGATGAAGGTGGTTACATTTCTGGAAGGGGCAAGGTCACAAATGGTAAGCTCAGCATTGAGAAGGTAAACTTTGTTAAGGAGCTTGGGTACAATCTTCTGAGTGTATCCCAATTTTGTGATCAGAGTCATAACATGCTCTTTACTGAGCATGAGTGCATTGTTCTCAAGCCTGGTGTGGTCATTCCTCATGAGCATATCCTGCTCAGAGCCCCCAGGAAAGGGAACATGTACAAGATGGATTTGCAAGAAACATCTCCCTCTGGAGAAGTTTCATGCTTTCTATCTAAAGCAAATAGTGATGAGTCTTTCCTATGGCATAAAAGAATGTGCCATGTAAACTTTAAGAACATGAATAAATTAATTAAACATGATCTGGTAACTGGAATGCCAAAGAAAGAGTTTACAAGTGATGATCATTGTGTTGCATGCCTGAAAGGGAAGCAACACAAGGTATCTCACAAGCCTAAGGAAAAGAACTCCATCACTACTCCCCTACACTTGTTACATATGGATCTCTTTGGCCCCACCAGTGTAATGAGTTTAGGAAGGACCTCTTACTGTCTGGTGATCACAGATGATTTTACAAGATTCACTTGGGTCTTCTTCCTTAGAACTAAGGATGAAACCCCTGAGATTCTGAAGAATTTCATCTTAAAAGTTGAGAATCAATGTGATCACAAGGTCAAAACCATAAGATGTGATCAAGGAACTGAATTCAAGAACCAAATCCTTGATACATTTTGTGATGAAAAAGGTATTACAAGACAATATAGTGCTCCCAGGACTCCTCAGCAAAACGGAGTTGCTGAGAGGAGAAACAGGACACTTATTGAAGCTGCAAGAACTATGTTGTCTGACTCTAAACTGCCTATCACCTTCTGGGCAGAGGCAGTTAATACTGCTTGCTATGTGCAAAACAGAGTTTTAGTAGTTAAGACACATGGTAAGACTCCTTATGAACTTTGGCACAAGAGGAAACCTTTCATTGGTTTTCTCAGGTCATTTGGATGTCCCTGCACCATCTTGAATACCAAAGATCAAATTGCCAAGTTTGCTGAGAAATCAGATGATGGACATTTCATTGGATACTCTTCCCAAGCTAAAGCTTATAGAGTATACAATCTCAGAACTAGAATTGTTGAGGAGTCAGCCAATGTGACTTTCAATGAGCACACTCCTTGTGTGGCTGGTTCTGGTCCGGATTGGCTGTTTGATCTTGATTTAGTTACCAACTGTTTTAACAAATCTTGTGAGCATGTTTCAGGATCTGCAGAAAATCTAAATACAGGTGATCCTGATCCAAGATTTGAGCTAGGAAGACCTTCAACTCATACATCTTCAGCTCCAGTTGGAACTACTTCAGCAAATGAGGTTTCTATCAGCACAACAATGACAAATTCAGCTGATACATCTGGCATGCCTTCAAATTCCAGCTCAGAGGCCTCTCAACCAGATAAAGACACCTCACTTGTAGAAGACAACAATGGTGATGGTGATAGTGATCAGGAATTTCTTGATGCTAATAACCATACCATAGATGACAACATCAATGATGTCTCACACTCATTGGATCAAGTTAATCTTGATAAGTGTGATAATGTGGAGGGTGAATCTTCCAGACCAGATCTAAATTTCTCAAATTTGGATCTTTCTCAACAACTTGCTGTGATCCCTCAGCTAAGGATCCACAAGTCTCACCCCACCACAAACATCATTGGAGATGTTGTCACAGGGGTAAGAACAAGAGGACAAACCCATGAAGCAAATGTTTGTCTTCACTCTTGTTTCTTATCTCAGATAGAGCCCAAGAAAGTTGATGAAGCTCTAAAGGATGGAAGTTGGGTTGAAGCTATGCAACAAGAGCTGCTTCAATTCAAAAGGCAGAAAGTTTGGAACCTTTGTCCTCTTCCTCATGGGAAGACTACCATTGGAACCAAATGGGTTTTTAGAAACAAGAAGGATGATAGAGGAATCATCATCAAGAACAAGGCAAGACTAGTTGTTCAAGGATACACACAAGAAGAAGGGATTGACTACACTGATGTCTTTGCTCCTGTAGCAAGACTAGAAGCTGTTAGGATATTCCTGGCATTTGCTGCATCCAAGAACTTCAAGGTCTACCAACTTGATGTAAAGTGTGCTTTCTTATATGGAGTGATTGATGAGGAGGTTTATGTCAAACAGCCACCTGGTTTTGTAGACCCTGATCATCCTGATTATGTCTGCAAGCTTGACAAAGCTCTTTATGGGCTGCATCAGGCACCCAGGAAGTGGTATGAGACACTATCTGAGTATCTTTGTAAACATGGATACAGAAGAGGTACTATAGATGGAACTCTCTTCATCAAAGGACAGGGAAATGACTTATTGCTGGTTCAAGTATATGTAGATGACATCATCTTTGGTTCAACTAATCCAAAGCTCTGCAAAGACTTTGAGAAGCTGATGAAAGACAGATTTGAGATGAGTTCAATGGGAGAACTCAACTTCTTTCTGGGAATTCAAGTGAAGCAGGTTGAAGATGGCATCTTCATAAGTCAGTCAAAGTATGTTCAAGACATACTCAAGAGGTTCAATATGACTGATTGTAAGATTGCTAAGACACCCATAGCCAGAAACCACTCCCTTGGTCCAGATCTTGAGGGGG
Organism: Flaveria ramosissima; assembly: GCA_025215565.1. NCBI lineage: Eukaryota > Viridiplantae > Streptophyta > Magnoliopsida > Asterales > Asteraceae > Flaveria > Flaveria ramosissima. The sequence continues at coordinate 31,593,958 of CM046043.1, read as the reverse complement.
AGTGTGTAGATGAGCACTTATACAGGGCTATGATTGGGTCTCTTATGTATCTTACAGCTAGCAGGCCTGATATCATGTTTGCTACATGTATTTGTGCAAGATATCAAGCCAACCCTAAGATGTCTCACTTAATCACTGTGAAAAGGATTTTAAGATACCTCAAAGGTGCTTCAACACTTGGTCTATGGTATCCAAAGAATCCAAATTTCAATCTGTATGCCTATACAGATAGTGATTATGGTGGTTGCAATATGACTGCAAAGTCTACATCTGGGGGATGTCAATTCCTTGGTGGAAGGGTGGTCTCATGGCAATGCAAGAAACAATCCTGTGTGTCTGCATCAACTGCTGAGGCTGAATACATTGCTGCTGCAAGCTGCTGTGCTCAAGTGCTTTGGATTCAAAATCAGATGCTGGACTATGGATTTAACTTCAAAGAGACTCCTATCCACATAGACAACAATAGTGCTATCTCTATCACTGAGAACCCTGTGCAGCACTCAAGGACCAAACACATCAACATCAGGTATCATTTAATAAGAGATAACTATGAAAAAGGATTAATTAAACTAGTCAAAGTTCATACAGATGAACAATATGCTGATCTGTTCACAAAAGCTTTTGATGAACAGAGATTTAAGTATCTGATATCAGCTATTGGGATGATTAACTTTGAGTAGACTTTTTATTAAAACTAATTCTAATTATTTCTTCTTAAAATATGTGTGTCCTAAGTTGTCTAGTTCATCACTTTCATAAGCTCATGTTTTTTTGGATGTAAAATTCTTTTTGAAGACTTTCCTTAGATTCTTGAAAATTTTTGATACTTCGGAAGATAAAATTTTATCTTCGGAAGAAAAACATGTCTTCAAAATACAATAACTGTCTAAGAGATTTTACCTTCGGAAGAAGTCAAATTCATCTTCCGAAGCTTAAAATTCTTATCTCAGACACTTATTTATTTTTAAGGACCTTTTCCTTCCGAAGCAAAATTAACCTTCGGAAGCTTTGTTTATTTCTATACAAAGCATTCAAGGGTTTATTTCTCTTCCGAAGCATAAATCTTCAAGACTCTCAGGAAAATCTTCCGAAGCCATTTTAGCTTCGGAAGCTTTTTCATCAAAACTTCCGAAGACAAATAAACTTCGGAAGCTTTTCGAATTCCAAGAAAACTACTTTTTGAGCAAAAGTAAACTACCTTTTCAGAGGTGGGACCGACTTCCGGATTTCAAAGTTTATCCTCTTTCATTAACTTTGGTTCAAATCCCTTTTCATATAAATACCCAACGGTTCCCCTCTTTCCCACTATCTTCCTCAATTCTACTGTTTCTCTAACCTAATTCTCTAAACCGCCTTTGCTTTCTACCTTTCTTCACCCTTAAGCTTCTGAAATGGCCAACCTTAACCGCAGAAACAACCCTGATTTCTCCATGCAACTACACAGGCAACATAATCAAGTTGCTCTGTTAAGCTCTGAGAAAGATGCAAGTTTCTCAGAGATTTGCCAATTCTTGACTCTGTCAAACTACTTCACCTCCCTGACCATTGATCCTACTCTATATGAGGATCACTTGCTTGAATTCTGGAAGACCTGCCAAGAGGTCATTATGGATGGGGAGAAGGCACTGTCTGCCACAGTGCAAGGGAGGACAATCTTCATCACTCCGGCCATCATTAATCAACATCTGCAGCTGGATGATGAAGAAGGTGAGGTGTCCTTCCCAAAAGAAGCTGTTAATCATTCTTTTGAGCAGATGGGCTATGAGGGAGATTTCTCTGTAAAGACCTTTAGGAAAGGGAAGGTCTCATCCCAATGGAAATTCCTGCTCCATGTGGTTATCCACAGCTTGTCAAACAAGCATGGTGGATGGGACCAGATTCCTGAGGATCTCTCCTTTATAGTTCATGGAATGGTTCAGGGGGTCAAGTTCAGGTATTCACAATTTGTTTATACTAATTTACTTGCAAACTTAGACTCCTTAGAGTATTACATGTTTCCTAGATATGTTCAACACATTCTCAACTGTGAACTGGGCTCACAGTTGAGGGAAACAGGTAATATTCTTAAATTGGGACAGATGAAGCCCGGCATCTTTAAAATAATGAAGAAGCCAACTGTAGGCTTCTCTGGGGTAGAAACAGCCCTAGTCCCAAAAATGTTAGAGCTCATTGCTCAAGGTGACAACCTAGCAACACAAGCTAGTGTTGAACCCACACCTCTTTTGTCCTTACCATTAAAAAGACCAGAAATCACCCTCACCTACCAAAGAAAATCCAAACGAACCCCTGCTCAGGCTATTGAGTCTGTGCAGGCCCCCAAATACTCAACCTTACAGGAAGAAGTGGACACTAGAGCTCCCACTTCTCCTGAGGAGCAAACCACTCCCATTACTTCACCTATCAGGGCTGAGGTTCCTCAAGCTCACCCTGATGAGCTCACTAGCCCAACAGCCTTAAGCCTTCACTCTGAGTCTCAACACTCAAGTGAACAACCTTCAGGGGACAGCTACCATCCCCAGCCTTTGGATCTCAACCAACCAATTCCCAACCTATCCTTTTACACTGATGAAGACTTAGGATTCAGTGAGTACCATGAGTCTCTCTTCTCCTCCCCTACTCAAAGAGAGATGAGTACCTCTGACTCTCCTCAGTCTATCCCCCATCAGTCACCTATTACTGAGGTGGACACTTCTGAACCTGTTCAGGATGTCCATATGGAAGAGGCTCTCACTTTTGAAAGTGATTACATCATTAAGACCTCAACCATGGCAACTCAGCCCATTGGCATCTCAACTGAGGCTGCCAGTGAGCAGAGGAAAACCAGCAGCCAAGAAACTCAAGCTGGTGGTGAGAGAGAGGACTTTGGTCCAATCATCTCATCCCCCAATGAATCTTCTGATGAAGATGAGGGGAATTTGAGACTAAAGGTGCAAAAACTGTCAAAAACATGCACCTATTTAGTCTCTAAGGTTAGTCACTTGGAATCTCAGGTGACTACCCTGCAAAACAGGGTCAATGATCAGCAACTCCAGATTTCATATCTGCAGGAAAAACTAGCTGGGAGACCTTTAAGGAGAGCTCAACCAGGAACACAAGAACCTGTGGAAGTGATTGACTTATCCTCCAGCTCACCTATGCAAGTGGGTGATGCTACCAAAAAGGGGGAGAAAGTTGTTACAACCACAGAACCTGGGAGTTCTTCAGAGAGAATGGACATAGAGGACTCACCATCCTCACTTGCTGTTGTGCATTCTCAGCAACTTCCTCAAGTTCACATTAATGTGGACTCTATAGACTCTCTCATCAGGAGTCTCTTTGAGGAAGGTATACCAAGGGCTGTCTCATCTCCACCACTAGGAACTGGCAATCACATCATAAGGTGGAGGTATGATGATGACAGGAGAGCCCTTATACTTCAAAGAGTTCAAGGCCAACAAGAAGTTTTTCAATTCCAAAGCCTGAGCTTTTATGAAAGACTGGATTTAGTCAACTTGCCACTTGTCAATCCAAGCAATTCAAGACAAGCTGACAGGCTGGCTCAAAGAATCCAAGACAGGATCCTTGCAGAGTTTACTCTAAGAAGGAGACTTAGGGAATCAGGCAATGTCATCGGTCAACTGGATGTTGAGGTGGACCCTAAGATTAGTTTCATAGGGGAAACCTTGACTGAAGGCCCAGTGACAGAACCTGAGACCCCTGTCTCATCATCAACAACTGCTGCTGAGGTCCAAACTCCATCTGAGACACCTGCTGGTGAAGGTGTTTCTCAGCCTCTCTCTGGCCAGAGCATGGAAGCTACTCCAAGCAATGAAGGCCAAGCCTCAATCCACCCTGAGTCACAAAGGTCTGTTGGTGACAAAGGGAAAAGGATAATGACTCCTGAGGAAATTGAGGAGGAAGAGAGAGAGAGGAAAAGGAGACTAAGGGGAGAAAGTTCCACTGGGTCATCTAGCTTCATGCAAGCTGCAATCAGGGCTGCTCCCAGACCAAATACTCAAGATGATGAGTTAAGGGCAGTCAGGATTACCTACTTACAGACCAGGAACTATGACATTGATGAAATCATCTCCCTCCCCTTAGAAGAGTTAAATGAACTGGCTGACAGGGAAGTGTCAAGAGAGTTGAAGGAGAAAGAGGATGCAATGATACTTCTCCAACTCAAAGAGGAGAAGAGACAGAAAAGACTTTACAAGCATGCTCCTACTCTCTCACCAGTTCAAGAAACAGGAAGATGTGGCTCCACAAGAACCTCAGGTAGATAAAGAAGAAGATAGGATCAAGATGATCAACTACCTGAGTGCCACAGGCTTCTATCAGGCAGATGCACTTCTTCCCTTGTCCTATGACTTCATTGAGTTCGAGTATCTAAAGCAACTTGAGCTTGAGTTAGTCAAGGAAAGAAAGACAACTAAAAGGAAGCTAAGGGAAGAAGCTGCAAAGTCAAGAGCCATCATTCAAAAGAATGCAAAGAAGTCTGCTGACAGACAAAGAATGGTGAGCTTCTTGAAGCTGTATGGATTCTCCGGAAGGAGACTTGGCCCCATGTCTCTATCCACTATGGATGAGCATATTAGGGTGATCAAGCAGAAGATTAAAAGTGGAGAACTCATTGACTTGCACTCTCTTCCAAGTCAAGTCCCACCTGAAGTGGAGGTCAAGTTTGAACAACCAGAGACACCTCAACCAGCACCTCCAGCTGAGCCTCAGCAAGCTTCATCTTCTGATCCTAGGCAGGGTCAAACTCCCTCTCCTTCTGAACCTGTGAGGGAGGAACACCCAACTGAGAAAGACACTGATGATCAACATGGTGCTGCAGACCAGTCTTCTCAGTTAAAGACATCCAAGAGGAAGAAGAGGATGGCTTCTAAACCAAAGACTAAGAAGAAGCCAAAGTCATCTACCTCTGCACCTCAGGCTGAATCAGATCAACCTGAGGAAGTGCATGATGAGGCAGCCCAATCAACTCCTATTCAAGTGGCTCCTCTAATAACTGAGACACCCATCTTGTCCTGGACTTACTCTACTAATCCAGAAAGATGGCATGTTATCAGAGATCAAGGTGTTGAGAATGTCTACTCCTGGCAAGACATAATCAACTTACCTCTGCATGATCTCTTTGAGATGAGAAGATACTATGAGAGTCTTGATGATCCTGACCATCTCATGAAGAAAGGAATGGTCCTGATTGTACTGAAGACTACCAACATTTGAAGATCTTCCAAGTGTTTTGGTAGCATCAGCCTAGGGGGAGTTTGTAAGGATTCCTGAAGTCTGATGCAACCCAAAACAGCCTAAGTGTCTCAGCAACATGCACTAAGTACTGAAGTGAAGAATGCTTCGGAAGTTTTACACAAAGCATTAGAAAATACTCTAAGTGTAAAATCTTCCGAAGCCAAGACCAATATCTTCCGAAGCCAAACATGAAGTCTTCCGAAGCTTCAGAGACAAAGTCTTCCGAAGCTTCAGCCTATGAAGACAGATTTCTTCCGAAGACTTTTAGTACACATGCTTTATCTGATGTACTGTTCCATAAAGCACCTTTTCCGCTGCATCTCTGTAAAGTCACCAACTTACATGAGTTGGTGAAAAGGGCCTTGCTTTTGGTAACTGTACATTGAGGTCTTGAGTCTTCAACTTTCCACTTTATGTACTTTATCCTTTTTGTATTGTATAAGGATGTGAGCTATGGCATGTCATAGTCACAAGGTCAAAAGGCAGATATGCCTTTTGATCCTACAATTGATTTTGTTAGTGTCTAGTCAATTGTATCCAGCTGGCTTTCAAAGTATAGCCGGCTGTAGGTTGTAGTATAAGTATTTCAAGTTCTTGTATCTTTTCTTTATGCTTTGTAACACTTGTAAAAGAACTTGAGAAAGCAATATACTGCCTCCTTGAAACCCATACTCTCTTGTTCTGTCTCTTGCTTTACTTGTGTTCTTTGTATCACCTTTGGTTACCCAGTTCATTGTTTGATTAATGTTTAGTTAGTCTCCTCATTGTGTTGTTGTGTTGTAATTGTGGTTAAGCCCTTAAACGGTCTTGCAGATATTCCTGCCGTGCAATATTTTTCCGGGGTGTTTCCCGAGGATCTTAGTGGGTTACCTCCCATACGAGAAGTTGAGTTCAAAATCGACTTGATCACCATAGTCACTGTCAGAGTAGCCATAGAGATTGAAATTGTTGTTCCTTGGATATCAGAGACCTAATTTAATTGCTCCTTTGAGGTATCTGAGGATTCTCTTGGCAACAACTAGATGAGACACCTTTGGAGCAGCCTGATATCTTGCACAAATGCAAGTTGCAAACATGATATCAGTTCTACTTGTTGTGAGATACATCAGAGAACCAATAATTGCCCTATACTGATGTTGATCAGTATCCTCCCCCCTCAGAGTCAGGACAAAGAGGTATAGGTGTTTTTGTTGGCTTACAATCTTTCATGTCAAATATTTCTAAGATGTTATTGACATAATTAGATTGATTGATGAAAAACCCTTCCTTCATTTGCTTTACCTGATTTCCAAGGAAAAAGTCTATTTTTCCCATGGAACTCATCTCAAACTTCTTATTCATAATGCTCTCAAAGTCCTTACACATTTGATCATTTGAGGAACCAAATATGATGTCATCAACATAGACTTGAATGAGCAAGATGTCCTTTCCAGACTTCCTTATGAAAAGAGTCTTATCAATGGTACCTCCAGTGTAACCATTCTTCAGGCGAAACTGAGACAATGTCTCATACCATAGCCTGGGTGCTTGGTGCAGCCCATATAGAGTTTTATCCAATTTGCACACATAGTTGGGGTGTTGTGGGTCTTCAAATCCTGGAGGCTGGCACACATAGACTTCCCTATCTATATCCCCATATAGAAAGGCACACTTGACATCAAGCTGATAGACAGTGAAATTCTTGGATGCAGCATAAGCAAGGAAGATTCTAACTTCCTCAAGTCTTGCAACAGGTGCAAAGACATCAGTATAATCGATTCCCTCCTCTTGAGTGTATCCTTGAACCACCAGTCTTGCCTTGTTCTTGAGGATCAAGCCTCTATCATCTCTCTTGTTTCTGAAAACCCATTTTGTGCCTATAGTTATTTGACCAGATGGTAGCGGACATAGGTTCCAAACCTTTTGTCTCTTGAATTGAAGCAGCTCCTCTCGCATTGATTCAACCCAGCTACCATATTTCAAGGCATCTTCTACCCTCTTGGGTTCCATCTGGGATAAAAAGCATGAGTACAAGCAGACATTCGCATTGTGAGTTTGTCCTCTTGTTCTCACACCTTCAGAGACATCCCCTATGATGTTTTCAGCTAGATGAGTGTTATGAATCCTAAGTCTAGGAATTACCTCCAATTGCAAAGATAGATCCAGATTGGACATATTTTGCTCAAGAGCTTGAACACTTGGTCCAGCTGCTCTTTCAAACTCATTAAATGAGGACTGATTGAATGAATGAAAAACATCATCATCATTTGTTGGCTGTGAAGTATCAGTAACAGTTGCCTGTTCATTTAAGATGTTGCTTCCATCAGCTTGGTGTTGTGCAGTGTCACCTGATGAGGTTTGAGGGTCAACAGGTGAATCACTGGTTGAAGCTCCACTATTCCTTGAGATAGTCATACTGACAGTTCTGCCAATAGTGGGAGCTTGATTTGTTGCAGCTCTTGGAGAACTTGGAATAGGCCTGGGTAGCTCACACAGATGGTCTTCATCAGAATCACTTTGAGCACTTGTTCCAGCTGAAACATTCTCACAAGATGGTTTAGAATAGTTTGGAAACAGTTCTAAATCAAAGATATGATCAGGGCCATTCCCCCTAACACAAGGAGTGTGCTCATTAACTACAATGTTGAAAGATTCCTCAAATTGTTGATTTTTGATGTTATAAACTCTATAAGATTTAGAGTTAGAGGAATATCCAACAAAGATAGCATCATCTGACTTTTCAGCAAATTTTGCCAAATTGTCTTTTGTGTTAAGTATAGTACACCTGCTGTCAAAGGACCTTAGAAAGCCAATGAACGGTGGCCTCTTGTTCCATAGCTCATAAAGGGTTTTTCCATGTGGCTTAACTACAAGAACCCTGTTCTGCACATAGCATGCAGTGCTGACTGTCTCTGCCCAGAATGTTAGAGGCAGCTTTAAATCAGCTAACATGGTCCGAGCAGCCTCAATAAGTATCATGTTCCTCATCTCAGCAACACCATTTTGTTGAGGAGTTCTAGGAGCACTATATTGTCTGGCAATCCCTTTTGAGTTACAGAATGAGTCAAGAACGTGGTTCTTAAACTCAGTCCCTTGATCACTTCTAATTATATTAACCTTGTGATCAATTTGATTTTCTATTTTAGAATTTAAAGTTTTAGCAGTTTCATCTTTAGTTCTTAAAAAAAATACCCATGTAAATCTTGTAAAATCATTAACAATCACAAGGAAGTATGATTTCCTTCCAATGCTCATTATACTTGTGGGACCAAATAGATTCATGTGCAATAACTGTAATGGAGTGGTGATTTAGTTAACAACTTTGGATATATGAGATGCCTTGTGTTGCTTCCCTTTCAGGCATGCAACACAGTTATCTTTGCAGAAAAATTCCTTTTTAGGCAAACCATGTATCAAGTTATTTTTAGCTAATTTATTCATTGTATTAAAATTTACATGACTCGTTCGTTTATGCCATAGTGTTGACTCATCACCATCAGCTTTGGAAAGAAAGCATGATACTTCATCCATTGGGGAAGCATTGTTCATATCAAGCTTGTACATATCCCTTTTCGTTGGAGATCTAAGAAGCACAAATTCCTGAGGAATTGTCATCCCGGATTTAAGGATAATGCACTCATGTTCTGTGAGGAGCATTTTATGTTTTTGATCACAAAAATGAGAAACACTTAACATGTTGTGTTCAAGCTGTTTGACAAAGTGAACTTTGTCAACTTTTAATTTTCCAATGGATATACTTCCTCTACCAGAAATATATCCTCCAGCCTCACCTCCAAACTAGACAGGACATCCATCAAAATGTTGGAATTGTTGAAGGAGAGATCTGTTCCCTGTCATGTGCCTGGAGCATCCACTATTCACAATCCAAACATTGTTATTCTTGTCATATGGATGTCCATGCACATAAGATAAGATGATTAGTTTTGATTGGACCCAAGCCTTGTTGGTATTGGGTTCTTCCAATGATAATGACATAATTGAACCAAAGTTAATGCATGAGGGTTCAATGGATGTCTTTGAAGAAGAGGTTTGGGCTGCAGCATCTTCCTTGATCTTCCATTCCATCCCTTGGTTGATCATAGAAAATGAGCTTATTGAAGCTTTTGCAGAATGGCATTCTTCCGAAGCTTCTTTCTTTTCGGAAGAAGCCTTCACCACCTTTTCTTCCAAAGTAGTCTTCTTCTGGGATGGTTTCAAGGGGACTCTTTTGTTCTTTTGAGTCCTGACAGCTTTAACTTCCGAAGCCATTTTCCCTTCGAAAGAAGGACTTTCTTCCAAAAGCAACCTTGCTTCGGAAACAAGCTTGCCCTTTTTCATCACTTGAATCATTTGATAAGGTCCAAATGAGAAACCTTCCCTGACTCCTCTTTTAACATTATTTTCATAATGTGTGCTAGCAGGATTGTAGTAACAATCTTTGGCCATGTGGTTTTGCAGACCACACATTATGCATGGAATGTTAATCTTCTAGGAACTTGAGGATTGCTGTTTCTTGTTCTTTTTCTCCTTTTTAGCAATCTTTCCCTTTAACGTCTGATCCTTTGGTAGGACAGGAGTGCTGGTACTACACCCTTTTCCTGAATCAGAGTTACCTACCACCTAGAATCCAGCTGAGATGAATACACCCTTTTGCTTTGGGTCTATCTTCAGCTTTGACTCAGCCACTTTCTTGACAGTTTTTCTGGCTGCCTTAGCTCTGCTTCTTTTGGCTTTGCTAGTCAGGGGTTGATCATCACTAGTAGGAGTGGGTAGAATTACCTGGTCCTTCCGTGTGATGGTCTCCATGGTTGTATCACTCTTTGACTCATAAGAAGGTGGGTCAGTAGATGGAACCTCTTGCTCTTCAGTACCACACATTGGTTGTCTTATAGACTCATAAGTATATGGTGGAGTAATTTCATTGGTTCCCAACCCACCTTTGTTTTGGTAAAAAAGTTTTGAGGGAGAGGATGATGCAAGTATGGCTTGGAAGTTTTGCTCAGAAATAGCATACTTCCTGGCTTGAGCCTCAGCTGTGACAAGCTGGGCTTGAGCCTCAGACAATTTGGATATTAAATCCTTTATTTGAGTCTTATAATTTGTGTGTTCATGTTTTAATAAGGACACAGTTTTCTCTAACTCCTTAATTTTTCTTTGATAGTCAGATTCAGCCCTTTTAAAATCAGATTTTAAAACATTTAGAGACTTAATATCGGATTTAATCTCCATATTGTAGTCCTGATATAACTTAACCTTAGCAATACAGGCAAGAGTACAGAAATGTTCATATACCTTATTGTCATCTATTCCAGCCATGAACTCTTGAGCAGGAGTCACATCCTGTACCATAAAGCTCCAGTCAACTTCTTGAGCCATAGCAGCTGTCTCTGTTGACTTTCCAATAGGCTTTGGTGTAGAGGGATGTGTGGAGGCCTGTGGGGTTCCCGGATTTGACTTGGGAGCCTTGTATTCCCTTGCAAAATGACCAAGTTGGTTACAGTTGTAACATTTGGCCTTGGTTTTGTCAAACCCAAATTGGGTTTTAGGGAAATTGCCTTCCAGTTCTGTTGAAGAACTTTTTTGCTCTATAGGTTAACAGAGCCATTTGTTGGACTATGTCCACATATCCACATCATCTGGGCTCAAGCACTCTAGATCATCAAAGCAGTACTGATAATCACTGGAGTGCCCATTTCCTGAGACAAAGGCACAGCTGTCCTGAAAGGAACTTTGTTGAGCCTGTTGAGACCTTGGAGTCTCAGGGAATGTAATGTATGGCCCAGAAGAACAGGATGGCTGTTGGGTGTTTTCAGGTACTGTTGAGGTTGGGTGGGTCCTTAGCTTCAGCAACCATTAAAGTGTTGCTAGCAGGAAGACTCAAGGGTCTGCTTGTCTGATGGCCTCTCTTGCTCTCCATCTCTAAATGGTATCCATCAAGGATGCCATAAAGTTCAGTCATGGTGAGGGTGTTCAGATTCTATGTTCTCTTGATAGAGACACAGCAGAATGTCCACTCATTAGGAAGTGCACTCATGAACTTTCTTGTGAGGTCTCTTAGTTCAAGGGCAATTCCTACAGACTGAAGGGAGGAAATAAGGTCCATGTACCTGAAGTATTGCTGGATGAGGGTCTCTCCAGCAATGTAGGTGAAGTTCTTAAACTGCTGCTTCAGGGAGTCCTTCTTGGAGTCATTGGAGCTAGAGTACATATGAGCAAGTGCATCAAACAGTTCTTTGGCTGACTTGCAATGCTCAAACCCCACCATGATGGAGTTTGGTATTGCAGTCATGAGAACAGTCATTGCATTGCTATCAATGTCCAGCTTCTTTCGGTCCTTATCAGAGTAGTCTTCAACAACTTTCTCTATCATGGCACCGTTTCCACCTGGTGCTGCCACCTTTGGTTTGTACGGACCATTGACAATAGATTGCCACATCTTGCTGTCTTGATACCGGATGAAGCCTTCCATGCGTCCGCTCCATGACTTGAAGTTTTCAGGGGTGAGGATGGGTGCTTTAGTCATCGTCCCCATCTCTACTTCAGACTTGTTGAGGGCCATGTTGAGTGTGGTAGGAGGAGTTAAAAACAGGTTGATTTGGATGGTAAGATCTCACAATCAAGAGCCTAAAAAGCTCTTATACCAATTGCAGGATCAGGTTTTGTCACTTAAACACTTAGTTTTTCTCTCAATACTCACTTGTAACACACTTGGATCAGATGAAGTAGAATCTCTTCTAAGAGTTGATGATAATATACTAAGTAGCAAAGAACACAAAGAAAGAATTTTCAAGGTACTTGTATATATTACTTCTCAACTCAAAGTATTACAAGACTCTTACAAGCATTTGCATGAGTTACAATGAGAAACTATATATACTAGATCCTATAGCTGGATATACTTTGATACCAGCTGGAAACCTATAACTAAAACATATACTACAATGCTAAAGTTAAGGTATCTTAGATAAAGTATTATCTAAGATATGGTAGTCATGACATAAAGTATTATCTAAGATATGGTATCTTTAGATAAAGTATTATCTTAGATAAAGTATTATCTAAGATATGGTAGTCATGACATGTCCATGACTTACCTTTTGTCACCAACTAAAGTTGGCAACTGTACTAATTGATAAAGGTAAACAGTGGAATAAAGTATGGTCAACTACATGACTTTTGAGAAAACGCCAAGCACTATCTCAGAGGTTTGCAGCGGAGTGTCAAAGAGACCATACTTATGTCCACTGGTTTATAGTAGTGTCTTCCGAAGGTTAGTTGGCTTTGGAAGAACAAGTTCTTCCGAAGCCACTTATACTTCGGAAGAGGCTACTTCTTCCAAGGCTTGAGGACTTCTTCATATCTTCATACTTCAGAAGTTGAATTCTTATCTTTTCTTCTAAGTTTTGAACTACAGAAGTGAATACTTTGTCTTCGGAAGTTGGAGTTTTCCTTCGGAAGATGATCTTGCACCTTGTCTTTGGAAGAACTCCATTTCCTTCGGAAGTTCCACACTTATCTTTGGAAGTCCTTTATTAGTTGCACCCAAAAATAGTCTAAGTGATTTGGTTTTGGTTGCACCAGCCTTTCTAGATCCAACAACAATGCTCTCAGGCTCTATTACTGGGCCTTCAGTCAAGGTTTTCCCTTTGAAGCTAATCTTAGGGTCTGCCTTAACATCTAGTTGACAATGACATTACCTGATTGCCTTTGTCTTCTTCTTGAGCTGAACTCTTCAATAATCCTGTCTTGAATCCCTTGAGCCAGCCTGTCAGCTTGCCTAGATAGGCTTGGATTGGCAAGTGGCATGTTGACTAGATCAAGACCTTCATAGTAGTTTAAGGTCTTAAAGTTGAAGACTTGTTGTTGCCCTTGAACTCTTTGAAGTATGAGGGGTCTTCTATCAGCATCATACCTCCACCCAATAATGTAGTTTGAAGTTGGGGTGGGGATGACATAGCCCTTGGAATACCTTCCTCAAAGAGACTTTGAATAAGTGAGTCTAGTGAGTCCACATCAATGTGAACTTGAGGAAGTTGCTGAGTATGGACAATTGCAAGTGAGGATGGCGAGTCCTTAATGTCCATACTCTGTGAAGAACTCTCAGGTTCTGTGATTGCTATGACTTTCTTCCCCTTTTTGGTAGCATCACCCTCTTGCATAGGTGAGCTAGGAGTTAGGTCAATCACATCCATATGTTCTTGTGTTCCTGGATGAGCTCTCCTTAAAGGTCTCCCAGCTAGTTGTTCCTTGAGATAAGATATCTCAAGTTGCTGATCATTGACCCTGTTTTGTAAGGTAGTCACCTGAGATTCCAGATGACTAACCTTAGAGACTAGATAGGAGCAAGTTTGTGGTATTTTTTGCACCTTTAGTCTCATGTTCCCTTCATCTTCATCAGAAGAGTCATTAGGAGATGAGAGAATTGGACCAAAGTCTTCACTCTCATCACTAGTATCATGTTCTTGGTTGCCTGATTTCCCCTGCTCACTGACAGCTTCAAGAGAAGTGTCAATGGACTAAGTTGCCACGGTTAAGGTCTTAATGATGTAATCACTTGTAGAAGTGAGATCCTCTTCCATATGGACCTCCTGAATAGGTTCAGAGGGATCCACCTTAGTAATGGGTGAATGATGTGGGCTAGACAAGGAAGAGGCAGGAGCACTCATCTCTCTTTGATTGGGGGAAGAGTAGAGGGACTCATGGTACTCACTGAATCCCATGTCCTCGTCATCATAGAATTCAAGGTTAGGGATAGGTTGGTTGAGATCTAGAGGTTGGGGATGGTAACTTTCCCCTAAAGGTTGTTCACTTGAGTGTTGAGACTCAGAGTGAAGGCTTAAGGCTGATGGGCTAATGAGCTCATCAGGCTGAGCATGAGGAACCTCAGCACTGATTCTTGATGAGATGGGAGTGGTTTTCTCCTCAGGAGAAATGGGAGCTCTAGTGTCCACTTCTTCATGTATGGGTGATGATATAGGGGCCTGCACAAGCTGAATAGCTAATGCAGGGGTTTGTTTGGATTTTCTTTGGTAGGTGAGGAGTATTTTAGGCTGTGACGGTGGTTGAAAAGTAGAAGGTATGGGTTCAACACTATCTTGTGTTGCTAGGTTGTCATCTTGAGCAATGAGCTCAAACATTTTAAGGACAAGGGCTGTTTCTACCCCAGAGGAAGCCAACAATTGGCTTCTTTATTATTTTAAAGATATCGGGCTTCATCTGTCCCAATTTAAAAATATTACCTGTTTTCCTCAACTGTGAGCCCAGTTCACAGTTAAGAATGTATTGCACATATCTAGAAAACATATAATACTCTAAGGAGTCTAAGTTTGCAAGTAAATTTGTATAGACAAATTGAGAGTACTAAACTTGACCCCTTGAACCATTCCATGCACAATGAAGGAGATATCTTCCGGACTCCCAGCCCCCATGCTTGTTGGACAAGAAGTGGATGACCACATGTAGTAGGTACTTCCACTGAAGGAGTGGTTTACAACTTCCTTGGGAAAGGACAATTCACCTTCCTCACCATCCAGCAATGAGTGTTGATGATGGCTAGAGTGATAAAGATTGTCCTCCCCTGCACTCTAGCAGACAGTGCCTTCTCCCCATCCATGACAGGTCTTCCAGAATTCAAGCAGATGATCCTCATAGAGTGGAAGATCAATGGTTAGGAGGTGAAGTAGTTGGATAGAGCTAGAAATTGGTAAACCTCTGAGAAACTAGAATCTTTCTCAGAGTTCAACAGGGCAACCTGATTGTACTGCCTGTGAAGTTGCATGGAGAAATCAGGGTCGTTTCTACGGTTTAGGTTGGCCATTTTAGAAAGCTTAAAGGTGAAGAAAGTGAAGAACAAAAGAGGTTTATGGGTGAATTTAGGTTTTGGAATAGTGCAGATGAAAAAGAGAGTGAAAGAGGGGGAACCGTTGGGTATATATATTTATGTGAAATGGATCTCTGACAAAGTTAATGAAAGAGGACAAACTTTGAAATCCGGATGTCTAAACTCTTTCAAAGGTAATTTTACTTCGGAAGTATTGATAAAAAGCTTCCAAAGCCAAAATGACTTTGGAAGATATTCCAAACAGTTTAGGAAATTTTGCTGCGGAAGAAATTTAAATATGGAAATTTTATTTGAAAAAGAATAAAGCTTCCGAGACTAAATTGCTTTCGGAAGGAATTTATTCTTTAAAACATACAAGTATTCAAGAGTAGATTTAAGCTTCGGAAGATATTTTGAGAATTTCTTCCGAAGGTAAATTCACTTAAGTAGTTGTTTGTTTTGAAGACATAAATTTCTTCTGAAAGTAAATGCATATCTTCCGAAGAAAAGAAGAATCAAAATTTTCAAAAATCTAAGGAATATCATTTTAAAAGATTTTTCTTCCAAAGGAAACAAGGGCTTATGAAGGTGATAAAATAGACAACTTAGGATATTGTTCATTTGTTAAACACAGGTTTTAGAAATAATAGAGTTAAGTTTTAAGAAAAGCTACTCAAAGTTAATCATCCCAATAGCTGATATATGATACTTGAATCTCTGCTCATAAAAAGCTTTGGTGAACAGATCAGCATATTGTTCATTTGTGTTAACTTTGACTAGTTTGATTAATCCCTTTTCAAAGTTATCTCTAATCAAATGATAACTGATAATGATGTGTTTTGTCCTTGAGTGCTGCATAGGATTCTCTGTAATGGAGATAGCACTGTTGTCTATATGGATAGGAGTCTCTTTGAAGTTGAATCCATAGTCCAGCATCTGATTCTGAATCCAAAGCACTTGAGCACAGCAACTTGCAGCAGCAATGTATTCAGCCTCAGCAGTTGATGCAAACACACAGGATTGTTTCTTGCATTGCCATGAGACAACCCTTCCACCAAGGAACTGACATCCCCCATATGTAGACTTTGCAGTCATGTTGCAACCACCATAATCACTATCTGTATAAGCATACAGATTGAAGTCAGGATTCTTTGGATACCATAAACCAAGTGTTGAAGCACCTTTGAGGTATCTTAGAATCCTCTTGACAGTGATGAGGTGAGACATCTTAGGGTTGGCTTGATATCCTGAACAAATACATGTAGCAAACATGATATCAGGCCTGCTAGAAGTAAGATACATAAGAGACCGAATCATAGCCCTGTATAAGTGTTCATCTACACACTCCCCCTCAAGATCAGGTCCAAGGGAGTGGTTTATGGCTATGGGTGTCTTAGCAATCTTACAATCAGTCATGTTGAACCTCTTGAGTATGTCCTGAACATACTTTGACTGACTTATGAAGATACCATCTTCAACTTGCTTCACTTGAATTCCCAGAAAGAAATTGAGTTCTCCCATTGCACTCATTTCAAATCTGTCTTTCATCAGCTTCTCCAAGTCTTTGCAGAGCTTTGGATTAGTTGAACCAAAGATGATATCATACACATACACTTGAACTAGCAATATGTCATTTCCATGTCCTTTGATGAAGAGAGTTCCATCTATAGTACCTCTCCTGTATCCATGTTTGCAAAGATACTTAGACAGTGTCTCATACCACTTCCTGGGTGCTTGATGCAACCCATAAAGAGCTTTGTCAAGCTTGCAGACATAATCAGGATGATCAGGGTCTACAAAACCAGGTGGCTGTTTGACATACACCTCTTCATCAATCACTCCATACAGAAAAGCACACTTCACATCAAGCTGAAAGATCTTGAAGTTCTTGGATGCAGCAAATGCCAGGAATATCCTAACAGCTTCTAGTCTTGCTACTGGAGCAAAATCATCAGTGTAGTCAATCCCTTCTTCTTGTGTGTATCCTTGAACAACTAGTCTAGCCTTGTTCTTGATGATAATGCCTCTATCATCCTTCTTATTCCTAAACACCCATTTGGTTCCAATGGTAGTCTTCCTATGAGGAAGAGGACAAAGGTTCCAAACTTTTTGCCATTTGAATTGAAGCAACTCCTGTTGCATAGCTTCAACCCAACTTCCATCCTTTAGTGCCTCATCAACTTTCTTTGGCTCTATCTGGGATAAGAAACAATGTATTCAGCTTCAACAGTGGATGCAGATACACAGGATTGTTTCTTGCATTGTCATGAGACTATCCTTCCACAGAGGAACTGACATCTCCCTGATGTAGACTTTACAGTCATATTGCAGCCACCATAGTCACTTTCTGTATATGCATACAGATTGAGTCAGAATTTTTTGGATACCAAAGGCCAAGTGTCGAGGAACCTTTGAGATATCTTAAAATCCTCTTGATAGTGACCAGGTGTGACATCTTAGGGTTGGCTTGATATCTTGCACAAATACATGTGGCAAACATGATATCAGGCTTGCTAGCTGTGAGGTACATAAGAGACCTAATCATAGTCATGTAAAGGTGTTCATCCACACACCCCCTCAAGATCAGGTCCAAGGGAGTTATTTCTCGCTATGGGTGTCTTAGCAACCTTATAGTCAGTCACGTTGAATCTTGTAAGTATGTCTTGCACATGCTTTGACTGACTTATGAAGATGTCACTGTCAACCTGCTTCACTTGGACTCCTAGAAAGAAATTGAGTTCTCCCATTGCACTCATTTCAAATCTATTCTTCATCAGCCTCTCAAAGTCTTTGTAAAGCTTTGGATTGGTTGACCTAAAGATAATGTCATCTACATATACTTGTACTAGCATTAAGTCATTTCCTATTCTTTTAATGAAGAGAGTTCCATATATAGTACCTCTTTTGTATCCATGTTGACAGAGATACTGAGACAGAGTCTCATACCACTTTCTAGGAGCTTGGTGCAGCCCATAAAAAGCTTTATCAAGCTTGCTAACGTAATCAGGATGATCAGGATCTGCAAACCCAGGTGGTTGTTTGACATACACCTTTTCATCAATCATCCCATAAAGAAGAGCACACTTGACATCAAGTTGGTAGACCTTGAAGTCCTTAAATGCAGCAAAAGCTAAGAACATTCTAACAGCTTCAAGTCTTGCAACGGGAGCAAAGACATTTGTGTAGTCAATTCCTTCTTCTTGTGTGTATCCTTGAATAACTAGTCTAGCCTTGTTTTTTATGGCAAGTCCTCTATCATCCTTCTTATTCCTAAACACCCATTTGATTTCTATGGTAGTCTTCCCTTGAGGAAGAGGACATAGGTTCCAAACCTTTTGCCTTTTGAATTGAAGCAGCTCCTCTTGCATAGCTTCAACCCAACTTCCCCCCTTTAAAGACTCATCAACTTTCTTTGGCTCTATCTGGGATAGAAAAAAAAAGTGGAGACAAACATTTACATCATGGGTTTGTCCTCTTGTTCTTACCCCAGTATCAACATTTGCAATGATGTTTGTGGTGGGGGTGAGACTTGTGGATCCTTAGTTGAGGGATCAAAGCAAATTGCTTGGAGAGATCTAAATTAGAGAAATTTAGATAAGGCATTGAAGTTTCTCCCATCACATCAGCTCACTTATCAAGTGTAACTTGATCCAATGAGTGTGTGACATCATTGATGTTGTCTTCAATGGAGTGGTTATCAGCATTAAGAAACTCTTGATCACTTTCACCACCACCATTTCCTCCTACCTTTGAAGCTCTTTCATCTAAGTTTTGTGCCTCTATCCTAGAATTTGAAGGCACCCCATAAGTATCAGCTGAGTTTGTTATTGTTGTGCTGATAGGGACTCCATTCGCAGGGTTAGTTACAACTGGAGCTGAAGTAGTATAGCTTGAAGGTCTTCTTAGCTCAAATCTTGGATCAGGATCACCTATAGGTAGTATATCTATAGATCCTGAAACATGCTCACAAGATTTGTTAAAACAGTTGGTAACTAAATCAAGATCAAATAGCCAATCAGGACTAGAACCTTTCACACTGGGAGTGTGCTCATTGAAAGTCACATTAGCTGACTCCTCAACTACTATAGTTTTGAGATTGTATACTCTATTAGCCTTAGCTTGAGAGGAGTATCCAATAAAATATCCATTATCTGATTTCTCATCAAACTTGGCAATTTGATCCTTGGTATTCAAGATGGTGCAAGGACATCCAAATGACCTGAGAAAACCAGTGAAAGGTTTCCTCTTGTGCTAAAGTTCATAAGGAGTCTTACCATGTGTCTTAACTACTAAAACTCTGTTTTGCACATAGCAAGCAATGTTCACTGCCGCTGCTCAGAAGGTGATGGGCAGTTTAGAGTCAGACAACATAGTTCTTGTAACTTCAATTAGTGTCCTGTTTCTCCTCTCAGCAACACCATTTTGCTGAGGAGTCCTGGGAACATTATATTGTCTTGTAATACCTTTTTCATCACAAAATATGTCAAGGATTTGGTTCTTGAATTCAGTTTCTTGATCACATCTTACGGTTTTGACCTTGTGATTACACTGATTCTTAATCTTTAAGATAAAATTTTTCAAAATCTCAGGGGTCTCATCCTTAGTTCTAAGAAAGAAGATGTAACCTTTCGTATTTTTCGTTAAATAAAAGCTAACGTCGTTATGTTCTTGTAAGAACCTTTTTTGTCATTAATGAAACTTTGTGGATCGTTTATGCTTGTTTCTTTGTTAATTTAAAAATTAATAAATTTATTAAATTATAATGATGATAATAATAACAACAACAACAACAACAATAATAATAATAATAATTATAATAATAATAATACAAATAAAATAATAACAATAATAATAATACTAATAATAATAATAATAATAATAATAATAATAATAATAATAATAATAATAATAATAATAATAATAATAATAATAATAATAATAATAATAATAATAATAATAATAATATTAATACAAGTAATTGCAACTTTTACTTATCATTATAAAAACTTAACTTAAGTTATAATAATAAAAAATAGTAATAATAGTAAAAAATAAAATAAAAAATAATAATAGCAATAAAAATAATAACTTATAAAAGTTAAAAAACTAATAAATTAGAAAAATGTTTAAAACTTAAAGTTTAATTAAGTTCAAGGGGTGTTTTGTCATTTTGTAAACTTTAAAAGAAAGTTTAAGACATAAAATAACATAATTTAAATCACAGGGACCAGTTATGTAACTTCTTAAAACCCAAACCAAAACCCTTGTATTTCCGGCCAGGCAACTCCGGTCACTCTCCGGCCGACTCCGGCAAGGTTTCAAAGCCCCAAAACTCTTCGGATTTCCACCCAAAATCATTTCCAACCGCTTCGTGAGGATGTTTCGAACCCTGAGATGTACTTTAATTGAGTTAAAGCGACGGTTAGGAACTCGAATCACCCGATTAACCGTTGCCTTCAATCATCGAGCCGTTTACTCATTAAAGATCAATAAAAATCAAATTAATTGAGCATACACAATCGTTTAACCGTTTCTAATCTATTACTAAGAACAATTTCAGTCTAAACACCTGAAATCAACACATTCGATAGAGGGTTTTGATTCTTGACTATCTTCTGAAGCTTCACAGAATTTAATTCGGTTGTCATCAAGAATTGCACATCGAACGCATTCAAGCCACGGTCGCGGCTCTTTTGAATCTGTTCTTATCAATTTGAACATCGATTCGGGTAATTAAATGTGTCCACAGACTCGAAATCACATGGGGATTAAAAGCCCCAATGTTGATTCCATTATCATGAATGAATTGTTGATCAATTTGTTCGATTTGTTGCTAGGGTTCATAAGGAATTGGGATTTCTGGTAATTAATGGTTTTAACAATTAAAAAGTGTTTCTTTGGCAGGCATAGGCGCCCAACCTAATGGTAAACCGCGCACCCTGTCAACCTTGAGGTTCCGGGTTCAAACTCGGGCACCCTTATTTTATTTCTAAAACCTTTTTTAATAAATTTAATTGCAGAAAAATCTTAATAATTATAAAAATCATTTTTGTAAACTTTAACTATTTTTAAAACCACCAAATTATTTTCTGTAATTTTTCAAAATTAAATATTTATATATTCTTAGAATAAAACAATATAACAAGAGTCATTTTTAGTTTATTTCTTATAAAATGGACTTTAAATAATAGTTTAAATTTAAATTAATAAATTATTATTGGTCCATACATTATTGTTTAAATCATGATTATTTCAAATAATTATAAAAAATTATTTACACTTTATATTCAAACCTTACCAATTATTATAAACGATTTAATTTTATTTCTTTATATTAAATTACTTAAATGGTATAATCCTTTTCATTGAATCAAAATATAAGTGATTCTATTTTTTGATGTTATTTATTAATTTATCAAAACCCCAAATTCCTATTGAAACTCTAGTTCACGTTTAGTCGTTAATTTTGTTGTTAAACTTAAATCTTGGAACTTATACATTTAGGTGTCCTTTAAAAAGGAATCGTTGGAGCGCTACTAATATTTTTATTATTATTCTTAAGATTCATCCTATACAACATGTGAGTTTTCATGCCCCTCTTTTACCTTATTTCACACCTTTTGGGGTGAAACATGTTAACGTATAAACTTGCACTTGTAAACGTCTTGATACTTATAGATGCACTAGCAATTCATCTTTGATCTTGTCATGGTTATTTGTAATATTGTGAGACTTATATGATAGACATCATGTGTTGACAATCATTAACTATTGCTAGCCTAGCGACGTCATAGTTCTATGGGTCTGATAAGCCTATTTGGTACTAAAGCCGAGGTTATTGTCGGCTCCTGATGACGAATGACTTGTTTATCATGAGAACCAAGTACACTTAGCTAATCGTTATAACTTGTAATGGATATTTTGTCAAGGTTTGATTGTACCATTATGCTATATATACACTTGCATTATTCGTAACCGATGACTTGAATTGCTACTTTTAAAACTTCTATATATATGTATGTTTAACCCATGGAAACTCACCAACTTTCAAAGTTGACTTTATTTTTAACATGTTTCTGGAAATACCCAAGGTTTATGATTAATATTAAAGTATGCTTACATCTAGGGTTGGACCTAGGAAATAAAAAGACATGCCTTGGAATCTTGGAATTTTGAACTGATGTTATGTTTTGTTTTGTTTGAGACTTATTGGTTGTAGTTTTTCATTTTAAAACTTATGATTATTTATATTTACATTTAATGGTAGTGTTATGTGGATTTGAACAATCTTAACCCTCACATCTCAACGTTTTCGCCGTTAAGGTTGGGGTGTGACAGAAGACCAAAGTGAATCTTGTAAAATCATTTGTGATCACCAAACAATAAGAGGTCCTTCCTAGACTCATTACACTGGTGGGGCCAAAGAGATCCATATGTAATAAGTGTAGGGGTGTAGTGATGGAGTTTCTTTCTTTTGGCTTGTGTGATACCTTGTGTTGCTTTCCTTTCAGGCATGCAACACAGTGGTCATCACTTGTAAACTCTTTCTTTGGCATTCCAGTTACCAAATCATTCTTAATTAATTTATTTATGTTTTTAAAGTTTACATGCACATTCTTTTATGCCAGAGAAAAGACTCATCACTATTTGCTTTAGATAAAAAGCATGAAACTTCTCCTGAGGGAGATGTTTCTTGCAAATCCATCTTGTACATGTTACCTTTCCTGGAGACTCTGAGTAGGATATGCACATGAGGAATGACCACCCCGAGCTTGAGAGAAATGCATTCTTGCTCAGTAAAGAGCATGTTATGACTCTGATCACAAAATCTAGATACACTCAAAAGATTGTATCTAAGCTCCTTGACAAGCTTACCTTCTCAATGTTGAGCTTACCATTTGTGACCCTGTCCCTTTCAGTTATGTAACCTCCAACATCTCCTCTAAAAGCAACTGGTCCTCCATCAATTTTCTCAAATTTTTGGAATAGTGACCCATTTCCTGTCATGTGCCTGGAACAGCCACTATCAATAATCCATACATTCCTGTTTGTCTTGGGTTGTTCCTGCACAAAAAAGATGGTTAGTTACATTTGGAAACCCAAGCCTTATTGGTCTTGGGCTCATCAAAAGAAGTTGAAGACAATGCAACAGTAATTAATCCTATTGTCATGTTATGAGATTTGCTGATGTTGATGGAGAACTTTCAGTCACTTGGTCTTTCTTTGTCTTCCACACCACCTTTGGAAGCTTAGACTTGACCTTCATCACTTCAGAAGTTTTGATAACTTCAGAAGTTTTGATGACTGAACCTTCGGAAGATCTTGCTAACACTGCAGCAGGCTTCAGTGCTTCGGAAGTATTCCTTTCTTCAAGACCAAATTTTCTTCCGAAGGCAAATTTTCACTTGTCTTCTCCTTCATTTTAGAGCTTCCGAAAGGAAAAATTTTTCCTTCCGAAGCTTTCTTTTTCTTCAAACTCTCGGAAGTTTTCTTATTGGTCATGTGGACAGTACTTTTTGGATTGTAGAGACAATCCTTAGCAAGATGAGAAGTACTACCACACATAACACAGTTCATCTTCTTCTTCTGAGTCTTCCTTTGGAAACAAGGGTGAACTTGATCACTTTCCTTCTCTATCTTTATCTTTGCAAATGATGTGGCAATTCTTTCAGGGTGAGAGCTGCCTTTGGAGCTGGATGTTTCAGGTTTTGTAGCAGTGGTACATAACTGGTTAGGCTTCTTCATGTTGTTGGGATGATTTGAACATGAACTAGAACTCCTGGTACTAGAGTTCAGGTTTGTGTCTTCAGCCTTAACCACCTTAAATCCTGCAGAGATAAAGACTTGTTTCTGCATAGAGTTAAGGTGGCCTTGATCTCTTAAGCATTCTTGGATTTTCTCTTGGCTTTTCTGATCAAGTTCTTTATTCTTGACTTGGTCATCTCAACCCTTTACTCTCCTCAGAGGAATATTGACCCTTCTTAGAATGCTCTTTTCACTCTTCTTAGAGGCATCCTTCACTATCTCCTATTTATCCTTTTCACATATTGAGTCTATGAGAGGAAGGTCATCTTCACAAGTTTCACACCTAGGAGATCTTACAGACATGATTATGTGTGGAGGAGCTATCTCACTAGATCCCAGTCCCTGTTTATTTTGATAACAAACTTTTGCATGTAAGGATGAGGATATCATGTTCTTGAAGGTCTCTTCTTCAAGAATATATTTTTTTGCCCTGGCTTTGCTGATCACAAGCTCAGTCTGGCATTCAGCCAACTTAGTTATAAGATCTTTGATCTGAGTCCTATAGTTGGTGTGTTAATATTTAAGAGTTGATATGGTTTTCTCTAAGTCCACTATCTTTGGTTTGTAATTGTTTTCAGCTCTTTTGAAATCATATTTTAACATATTTAAAGACTCAAGATCAGATCTCATCTCTAAGTTGTAGGACCTGTATCTATTCACTTTAGCAATACATTCAGGTGTACAAAGATGTTCCAATACCTTTGCTTAATCTTGGTCAGCCATTAGTGCTTGGTTTGGAGATGCATCTTCCACCTGAAAGCTCCAGTTAAAGCCTCCTTCTTCAACAACAACTGCAGCTTGCTGCTTTGGCTTCTCATTCTAGGTGGCTCTCTCATTATAGTTTGGTCTGGCTTATGCTTGGCCATCATTTGTCCTTGGTGCCTTGCACTCCCTTGCAAAGTGACCCATCTGGTTACAGTTGTAACACTTTACTTTGATTTTGTCCAGCCCAAACTTTCTACTGGCTGTATTGCTTGGAAACTTCTTCCCTATCCTCTTGTAGAATTTCTTGGCTCTATGAGTGAGAAGAGCCATTGCTGAACTATTTCCATGTATTCCAGATCATCTGGATGAATACAGTCCAGGTCTTTAAGGGTGAAGAGAAAGTTGCTTGTGCTTTCATCAGAAGACACAAAGGCTTGTGAAGAGCTTGTCTCTTGGAATGGGCTTCCTTGAGTGTAGCTTTCTCTTGGTATCTCCGGAAGGTGATGAAAGGACCCTTTTGTGAGTTGTCAGGATAGCAGATAAGATGATGTTGTGGTTCTCTACTATCCTTTTCAACCACATGGAGGGCTGAACTCAGTTGATTGTTGGAGTTACCAGATGAACCTTGCATATTCATCTCCATCTAGTATCCACTAAGAATACCATACAACTCTGTCAAAGTAAGAGTCTTAAGGTTCTCAGTTCTCTTGATAACAAAACAATAATATGTCCCTTGTCTAGGAAGAGAGGACATGAACTTCCTTACAATGTTCCTGTTCTCAAGAGTCACTCCAACTTCCATTAGAGTATCCACAATCTCAACATACCTGAAGTATTGTTGAGTCATGGTTTCACCTGAATTGAAGGTGAAGTTTTCAAACTGCTGCTTCAGGAGATCCGTCTTATTCTCCTTGGCTTCAGTTGACCCCTCATACATCAGCTTCAGTGCATCCCATAGCTGTTTAGCTGTTTTGAACTTCTTGAAGCCTCTGTATATGGAGTTGGAAAGAGCAGTTTGAAGGGTTGTCATGACTTTCTGATCAATATATATTCTCTTCATGTCTCCTTCAGAATAGTCAGCCACAACCTTTGGAATCATATCACCTCCAGCAGCAGCTGAAAAGGTGCTTGGTATGTGAGGCCTTGAGACAACAGATTGCCACATCCTGGAGTCTTATGACTTGATGAACTCTTTCATTCGTTGGCACCAAGTGTCAAAGTCTTCAGGAGTGATCAGTGGAGACTTTGTCATGGTTCCAGTTTCCATATCAGCTTTAGTAAGAGCTGCCATTTGAGATGTTAAGTATTTCGTGTGTGTGAGGGATCTTAAGATGGTAAGATCTTACAACAAGAGCATGGAATGCTCTAATACTAATTGCAGGACCGTTTAAGGGATGGTCACTTATAACACAACACGCAATGAGGAAAGTGTTTAGAACACTTAACAGATCAAATAGGGAACTGGAACAATTATAGTTTGATACTAAGAACACAAGGAAGTATGAGACAAAACAAGAACAAACAACACAAGTATTGGTTTTCAAGAATATTGTATATTTCTCTCAAGTTCCTTACAAGTGTTACAAAGCATAAGGAAAGATACAAGGAACTGAGATACTTTATACTACATCCTACAGCCGACCATACTTAGAAGGCCAGTTGGAAACATTTGAACTAGATAACAACAAAATCAAATGTAGAGTCAAAGGGCAGATTGCCTTTTGACTAGTGACTATGACATGCCATAGCTCACATCGTAATATATTACAAAAAGGATAAAAGTACATAAAGTAGAAAGCAAAAGAACTCAAGACCTCAATGTATAGTTACCAAAAGCATGGATTTTATCACCAACTTATGTAAGTTGGTGACTGAATAGAGTTGTAGTGAAAAGTGATCCAGCTTTATGGTAAAGTACATCAGATAAAGCATGTGTTCAAAAGTCTTCGGAAGAAATCTGTGTTCACTTCTTGGCTTCAGAAGACTTTGTCTTTGAAGCTTCTGAAGACTTCACTTTTGGCTTCGGAAGATGTTGGTCTTGGCTTCAGAAGATTTTACACTTAGAATATTTCTAGTGCATGGTGTGAAACTTCCAAAGCATTTCTACTCTGTACTTCAGTGCATGCATGCAGGAAAGGCTTTGGATGTTTTAGATAAAGCCTTACACACATCGACGCGCGTTTAAATTAACCGTTAACCTGAACCATATTACTTTGTTAACTGACCATCAAAGACGGTACGTGGCTCAGAACCAATGGTTAGTTGTGGTTGCACATCGAAAATGTCTACCAAGCCAGTGCAAACAACAACAGTTTCAGTATACCATCACGGCCACAGAACAACCAAAACGATAATAGATTAATAAACTAAATGAACGGTGACAAAAGCAAGATATGTAATTGCAGATTCAGAGGCTATGGTGGTTCATTGTGGCTGCAAAGACTCATTTGCCACGCCAAAACAATGAACATAACATCCTTTTCTTTTTATTCATCACCTAATCCATATGTACACGACAACAGAGATATCAACCTACACATAGTGCCTCAACAATAAAGGAAGCAACCAACAACAAAAGTCTTGGATGACCTTGCACTCGTCGTCATCGATTGGGACATAAAAATAATATATGCATTATCCAATGGCACCAAATGCAACGTGGATTACGAACTGACTCTATTACTAAATCAAAATACAGGTTAAACAAAACCCCTTGAAAATACCAAAGAAACTGAAGCCCCAGTGTACATGGCTTCCATGTTACAGCCCAATAACAATCACAACCAAGGTCGGTGTCGCCAGAGGGAATGCCCAACGGGTACGGCTACGCATCGCCTTATCAAAAACCCAAAAAGAGACAGAATTAATGAAAGAGAGACATATAATAGGGAAGTCTAGCACACACCACCACCGTCAAGAGGAGCAGCTGAGCTAAATAGCCACCGCCTGACCAAAAGGCGGTCAGTAGCGGCGACGACACGCTAGCACCCCTCCTTTCTCTCTATGAATTCAACCAGCCCAGGACCGTCAACATCCTGCCATCGCCCAGCCTCAGTGCCACCCGCGGACCGTCGGACAGCGTCGGTCGGTGTTGCAGACCCACCACCGCGTCCGGACAGCGCTCGACTTCCACTCTGCTCCAAACACAAAAAACATGAATCGAAAAGACTAAGGTGGGGGTCGAAGATCAAAGACCTCAAACGAAAGTCTTAGATGAAGTTTACCTATCATCATCGACATACGACGACCACCTAGGGTTTTGAATCATAAACATAAATCAGCGACTCAGATAAGTAGTCACACATCGTCATCGAGCAATCGGAGCCCCATAAGGCCTTCGTAAGCCATAAAAAGCCTTTTAGAGTTGACGCTCAACCTTTGGTCGGCTTACGGACGACCCTCGAAACCACCCGTCGTGCATCGACACAACGGAGGGCCACCATCCAGGTACGGCAAAGACGGAAGCCAGGCGGTCACCGACGAGAAGCATGCAGCGGTCATCGGCGGGAGGCATGCGGCGGTCATCGGCTAAAGGCAGGCGGTGGCAGTCCCCCCCCCTCCCGGACACAATGGCCTATATAGAGCCACACAGGGGCACAAACGCAAAAAAACATAACCTATGTGGCCATATTGAAAACTATCAAACACCACTATTCCTCAGAATTGGTTTTTAATAGTATGTAATAATTAGACTAGAAACTCCTATATTACAGGAGTTTGTATAATTTTTTTAATAGTTAGCAGTAAATATTTAAAATTTAAGAATGATAAGTTGTAAACAAACTTATAAGTTATTGTAACTAGTGTTTATTCCGCAACGCGCGTTGCGCGTCTAGAAAGCAAGGCTCGGTTTTGTTATGTCATCACAACCACAGTCAGAAAGTATCACCCAAAAAGATCAAATGATTAACGTAAACATTATCGACTTTACTAACTAACAACTATATTCCAAAACAAATCAACTCTCTGACGTGTCTTGCACATCATCATCGAGCAAATAATTTTCATCAACAACAATCGTTCAAGGTGCGTGGAGACTCAGGAAGGCGACCTCATTGCGGCTGCATCGTACACGGATGCCACGCTGAAACAACAAAGGCATCTACCTCTCTTCATCACAGTCTCAGTTGGGGTACAGCGGAGTATTTTGTAACAACAATCGTTCAAGGTGCGTGGAGACTCAGGAAGGCGGCCTCATTGCGGTTGCATCGTACACGGATGCCACGCCGAAACAACGAAGGCATCTACCTCTCTTCATCACAGTCTCAGTTGGGGTACAACGGAGTTCTCAAAATACACAACATACAAATGGGTTCTCAAATGAGAAATTCTCATCATTATAGAACTTAAAAAGGTTCATATCTGAAAATCCAGGAATAAATGGCAACATATGACAAGAGTAACCACCTGGTGGACAAGACAGTGACCATCAAACAACGACCATGCAGGCCCCGACAATGGCATCGAGACCACCGCCAGCCCCACCTCAATCAAAGAGGGGAGGTGAAGCAGCAATAGAGACAAAAGCCACCACCCTAGTGACGGGCGACGAAAAAAAGATGCCAGCAACCGTTGGACGACCACGACCACCGCCTTCTCTACCACGAACAGCAATAGCAGCCTGTACCCGCCGTAAAAAAACTAAACCAAGGGCAACAGTCTCTCTTTAAAAAGCAACATACATAAGAGTTTTGCTGCCCGCCAGAACCAACGAACCCCAAGGGGCGAAGGTTCAGCCTGAGACAGTGGCAGAATCAAGGGGCGAAGGTTCAGCCGGAGCAAAACCCCGGCCGTGGACCCCCACTAGCAAAAACCCCCAAAAAAGTTTGCAAAAGAGAAGAAGAAGATCGGAGCGCAAAAACACGACCAAGCATGTTGCCGCCAACAGCTTCCACCGACTAAGCAGCGAGACCGACCGAAATCGGTGCCCAAAAACGCGACCAACCATGTAGCCAACGTTTGTCGCCACCGAGATCCGCGCACATAAAGGCGACCAAGCATGTCGCAGCCGAACCCCGCCACGGCCGGGGTTCGATCGCCCTCACATCCCCTCTCTCTCTCTCTCAACTCATATATGTAAGGTAAAAAAGCTGGTGTAAAGGGGGTTATATGGCAACTCTAAAAAAGTTTGTGGTGCAAAATTTGAAAACCAAAAAGCACCTGCTGATCGCAGTTGCTTTTTTCATATATAGTATAATATAGTTTAAGAATTAGAAAAAAAGAAACTAACTAATTTATTATGTAAACTAAATAATATAAAAAAAAGTAAATTATAGTAATATATATTTAACATTAAGAAAGAATAATGGGAAACAAACTTATTTTTTTAATAAAAAAAGATAAAGAGGTAAAATCGTTTAAAAAGATAAATAGAAAAATAAATAAAAGCTCATAGGATTGTGACAATAAATAACGCTACAATTGATTTGATTTTTCGTTATTCTCACTTGAATTCTTCATGAATATGGTTAAATTACTTAAAATAGACTTGATGTTCGATGGATTGAAATTGGTTTAGTTATTGTTAAAACTCAATCTACAACTGATATTTTGATTATTAGATTTTCATAACCACTTGAGTTTGATTAATTATTATGAGTTCGGTTAATTTCGTTATTGTAAGAGATGGTTTGTTTGTGATTGGATTAAAGTTATGTTTACTTAATGGATATACTTTATCTTAAACAAATTTAAATGATACTAATTATTTAATATATAGAATAGAACGATCGGCGACTAATCAATTATTTATAGAAAAATAATAACAGACGTTTTTGACATATAACATATTATTTATAATAAATAAAAGAGTAAATTATGCTTTTAGTCCCTGGGGTTTGACGAAAATTACTGTTTCAGTCCAATAGTTCATTTCGCTGACAGTCCAATAGTTGTAGAGTTTGTTTCAATTTCCCCCGAACCATTAACACAGTTAGAGTTTGTTCTGTTAAATGATGTAAAAATACATTTTTGCCCTTAATTTTAATAAAAACCCATCCCCATACCCACCCAACCCATATCCCCCCATCTCTCTAACTTCTCTCTTCTCTTCTCTTCTTTCTTTCTCTCTCTCTCTCTCTCTCTCTCTCTCTCTCTCTCTTCTCTTCTTGCTGGTGAAGTGTATGCAGACAAAACTCAAAGAGGTTACTATTATGCACCGGCACCACCTATAGCCCACCAACCACCACAAAATCCGGCCACTGCCAACCACCATCAACGACTAAGGTGCTCTCTCTCCCTCTCCATCTCTTGATTACACAACCACCCCTTGAACCACAACCATTCGTGTCTCACCGTCATCATCTAACACAAATCAAAACCCCTACTAGTTTTACCTAATCCAAGAATACCAAACCTGGAAACCTAATTGAAGAACCCCTTGAAGAACCCCAAACCTAATCGATGACCAAACTGCTCTTGAGATGAAATTTTGGTGGAGCGACGTCCGGTGATGGGGTTGCAGCCACCAAAGGCGGCGTACAGTGATGGGGTTGTGGGTACCGGAGGCGGTGGACGATGGCGGGGTTCTGGCCAACGATGTGCGATAGTGGGGTTCAAGGGGGGGAGAGAGAGAGAGAGAGAGTAGATTAGGTTGTGGCGGAGTAGGGTGGGAAAGGGAGGCTGTACTTTGACGGTGGAAGTCGGGGATGGCGGTGAAGGTGGCGACCGGAGAACATGGTTGAGGGGCCGACTGAAGAAGGTAGTGGAGGTTGCGGCCGATGGGGTTGGGGTTATGGCGAGAGAGAATTGAGAGAGAGAGAGAGAGAAAGAGAGAGAGAGAGATAGATAGATAGATAGAGATGGAGAGAGATCAAATTGGAGTGATGTATGGTAGGGGTGGGGTGAGGTTTTATTATTATTATTTTTCGAATTTTTAATTATAAGGGTATAATTGTCATTTTCTATTAACTTAACAGAATATTTTGACGGTGTTAGTCATATGGACCGAGATTGAAACAAAAGCTAAAACTATTGGACTGTCAGCGTAATAAATGAACTATTGGACTGAAACAGTAATTTTCGTCAAACCCCAGGGACTAAAAGCGTAATTTACTCTAAATAAAAATATAAATGTGTGATTTGATGTGGGTTTCGGTAATTTAATTATTTATACACATATAACCATAATAAGACCATAAAAGTTGGTTATGAAAGATCATAATTAAACAAGTAAATTTAGCTCAACTTTATAGATTATGGCTCTATTATTCGATTTTTCTACTCATCATGTTCAAACATCTTATCGTACTTCTCGTGGATGCCCAAATTAAAAATCAAATAAACAACCTAAACAATAAAGCAACATTAGTTTTAATAAAACTACAACGTTAAAGCTTGATAATCACGACCCTTCATGATGTCTCAATCTTATCTTCACCATCGAATATATGAACCATCTACTCTACATCTATTTTGTTTATAATCACTACATATACTTTAAAGGATTTAAACATATAACATTAGACACAATCACTCTAAATAAAATATCCATAATCACATATATCTCCATCACCCATCGCTTTCATTTGTTCATATACTTTTATGGTTGTGCCCATCATGATGACAAGTATCTCTTCATTAAATATCGACAACTCATCCATGAGTAAACAAACATATGAACCGATAGTGACCAAAGTTTTATTTATTTATCTAATATATCTGTTCCATTTGTTTTTAATTTTGGAAATATTTTCAAAAATAAAAGTAAAGAAGTAAAATTTATTTCCATAGTTTTAGTGAGTTGTAATTTTCAACCTATTAATTTATTTCGTAACACGAAATTTTTAACCAGATTAAAGATAATTTGGATGATAAATTAACAAAGACGAATAACATTAATATTCAATATTTTCTCTTGTTACACACACAACTGCCACTTGACTTAATTTTGATGTACTAAATCATACATTTTCTGTATAATTTTCAGAAAATTTAGTTGTACGCTTGTGCTAAAGATATAGATTTTTATACTCTTACGGAAATATCTCATTCTGTTATTATGATAATCATTTTATATTTTTAATTCACTCTCACTATACTATTGAATTCATATGCTATACACTTGTAAACATATGCTATACGTTCACACACATATGCTATATGTCCATGTACACACTCATACTCGTATACGTATGCTATGCCCCCATATACGTGTGTTGGCGCTCGTAAATATATGTTATATGTCCTTATACATAGAAAAACGAATCACATCAAGATAAGGTATATCATGTGTTAATCAAGGGCCAAAGCTTAGTGAGGCATGGAAGGGCCCCACCTTTTTTTTTCCATTAATGGTGTTAATTTTCAGTTCGATAAGATAAATTTTTTAATAATATACAGATTTCGTTAAAATAGTTATTTTAGTATATGTTTTGCTTATAGTGTGATTCAAATGTCGTCATTGGTGTTAACAAGTTTGTTTAAGCAAACCCAACAAAATATTATAAAAAATAGACTAAAAGAAGTTGTTCACATAAGCAAGCTTTAAATTAATCAACTCAGGATAAAGCACCACATCGGCACCATTAGAGCAAAAATCAGGGTTTCTAATCAGTATTCACCACTTTTCACGATAATGGAGTTACAACTGTCCGATCATCATCATCATCATCGTTGATTCCACCATAATCTGCTACAATGAAAACACCACAAGATCAAGGCTACCGAATGGCGGAAGAAGAGGGATTCCTGAGTGCGAGCACAAGCAAGGGGAATGGAGGATTGACTTCGATGGATTCAGTCGAATCTCATCGATGGGTGTTTCAAGACGCAGATGATTCGGAGATCGATGATGATGGAGATGATGAGTTGCCGTTGCGGAATGGGATGGATTCCGAGGATGAAGATAATGCAGCAGACCACAGGTTGATTCGCACTGGGCCGAGGATCGATTCGTTAGATGTTGAAACGCTTGAGGTATCAGGAGCTCAACGGATTGATTTGGAGGTAGTGTGTTTTTGGATTTCGATCATTATTTGTGTTCATCGTAGCTGATTTAGCTTATTTAAATCGCTATGCTTCAATTTGGCGTAGTGTTTTGACTTTAAGTACTTAATGTGTAGAAATGTTATGTCACTTTCGACAATTGGAAACTGTTAATTTGGAAGGTGATAGGAGTCGCTGATGAACTATTATGATGAGTGTCAGCCTCTCTGATTTTGAGATTGTATTTTGCAGGATCTTAGTTTTAGGAAAAGCATTAAACTGGCGTTTCAAACACTAGGGGTTGTTTTTGGGGATGTTGGGACAAGTCCATTGTATACTTTCAGTGTGATGTTCAACAAGTCTCCAATAGAGGGAAAAGAAGATGTTATTGGAGCTCTATCTCTTGTTATATATACACTGATTTTGATCCCACTGATCAAGTATGTCCTTATTGTTCTTTGGGCAAATGATGATGGTGAAGGTAAGTTTTACTATTAGTTCCTACTTTGTTTTTATCTTATGCTCACATGTGGAAACAATTCTTTTGTAAGTTGCTTCTGTCATTGAGAAAGGAGTGCCCTCTGATGTAAATGGTGTTTGCTTTTTTTGGGATGTTTGTTGCAGGTGGTACATTTGCTTTATATTCACTTATATGTAGGCATGCTAAGGTTAGTCTACTCCCGAATCAGCTTGCTTCTGATACACGTATATCAAGCTTCAAGTTGAAGGTTCCATCTGCAGAACTTGAGAGGTCATTGAAACTTAAGGAGCGCCTTGAAGCATCATTAAGGCTGAAAAAGCTTCTTTTGATGCTGGTTCTTGCTGGTACTTCCATGGTGATAGCTGATGGGGTTGTTACGCCTGCAATGTCAGGTTTCTAGTACCTTCCTCAATTATTTTGCGGTACCTTTGATAGATTCCTGATACACAAACTTTTTATTATATCAAGTTTGTGGTGTTTTTGTCAAGAAATCTTGGAGGGATCTATTTGAATTTTATCATATCTAATTACTTCTGTTGCAGTCATGTCTGCCGTTCGTGGGCTGAAGCTTGGAGTTCCTATATTTGAGGAAGGTGATATGATGCTACAACTAATCCTTATTAACCCAATAAAATATAGTTCGTATAATGTCAATATTTTATAGCTATGCTATCTGATCTGTATTAATGTCTGTTTACGTATATGTAGTTTGTTTTAATATAATGTTCCTTTCGGTCATCAAGATATTCTTTTGACCATTATTTGTATCTTCTTTTTGAATGCAGATCATGTGGTGATGATTTCAGTTGCATATCTTATTGTTTTGTTCAGTGTACAAAGAATTGGAACAAGTAAGATTGGGCTTGCTATTGGACCTGCTTTATTTATTTGGTTTTGCTCCCTTGGCGGAATTGGCATCTACAACCTAATGAAACATGACAGCAGTGTCTTGAAGGCGTTTAATCCTGTTCACATCTATTACTATTTCAAGAGGGACTCAGCTAAGGCTTGGTATTCTCTTGGTGGATGTCTATTGTGTGCAACAGGTAAGTGCTTAGGCTGATATTTTAACTTCAGCTTGTCTTGTGTATTATAGGTGAAACTTGAGCGTGTTGTTTGGATTGGATAATGGGTCGAAACGAGTTTGGTGCAAGATGGGTAACCTTTAGCTTATTTTCGGGTTGGGTTGAGCCACAAAAGGTTTTTTGGTCCAGTTCTTAAACTTCTCTATAAATTGTTAACATGCTACATATGATAACAAAAACTTTATTACTTAAAGTAATAATATGAAAGTATGAATAAAATGATTTAGGAGGCTGTATGGATTAAGCATACATTTTAGGTATTTTTGGCCCATTTTCCTTTAACCTAAATTTTGTTTCAGTTATTAAGGACATTTGAAGTAAAACTTAACCCATATCCATCCTTTATTACTCAAGTGTCGAAATTGCAACCCTTAATATTTCTGTTCAAGCAACTTAGATACAATGTTTTTAAGGATGCATTCTGGGTTTTTTTTGAAGTAGTTAAACCAGTTTAATCATTTGAACATCAGAAACCACAAAGTAATGCAAAGATAAGACTTTAATGCTTGTATAACATAGAAACTGTTGTTTTCTTAGTTATTTGTTTATTTGTTTATGTTGCTTCTAGACTCGACCCATTTGGTTGTGCCAACCGATTAAGAAAATGATCCACTGAGCCAATTATTGATGCAAATCATATTTGATTCAGTAAATTACCCATTTAAATAAGCCACTCCCTTGGATCAATCCACATCCATGTGGATCAAACCTATATACAAAATGATGCTACTGATCTTTATAATCTACATTATGTGTAAATAATAATGCATCCAAATTTGTAACATAAAAATGTATGAAGCATAAGACCAAATTTCAAGTAAAAGCTCTGAATACACTAGATGGCACACAGTTATTAATTTCGTCGTTGTACCATATAAGATCTTAAAATAAAATATCCCATGTTCTATACGAATATATGTTTTACATTGTAATTTTTGTAGCATGCTTACAAGATCAACATAAAGTTGGATATGATATTTTTCTTTTTGATGATCTCCTTTCCCTTCGTCTCCAACTCAAGTCTCAAGTACATTCAGAAAATAAACGAAAACTTTTTAAGCATTCCTATCTTTCAACTCAAGAACAAACTGGAAAAAAGTGATATACTCTCTTTTCACCTTTTTTCTCTATAGTCAGGAATGTTAGATTAATTGATAAGGTTAGGGTAAGCAACTGAAAAGAACCATGAAAATTAGCTGCAGTTAGCTTTAAGTTGGTTTGTGTAACTATAATTTAAACCTTTGTTACTTTTCTTCTGGTATCCTTCAGGTTCAGAAGCAATGTTTGCAGATCTTTGCTATTTTTCTGTGGGAGCTATCCAGGTAAGGCAAACACATATTGCAAATATTTTGATGCCCACTTTCTTGTTTATAGTGCTTTCATTTGATTTACTTTAGATGGAATCTGTATTTTGCAGCTTATATTTGCTTTCCTTGTACTTCCATGCCTTTTGCTGGGTTACTTGGGTCAAGCTGCATACCTCATGGATAACAATGGCCATGCACAACAGCCTTTCTTTTCTTCTATCCCAAGTGAGCCTCCTTTTCTGTTTCTGCCAGCCTGGCGCACATTAACTTCATTTTGCTTCTCTTATTCTGACCATAGGCCCATTGAGTATTTTCTGCTACAGATCCAAACGTGTCGGGAACTCGGGATTGAATTGACCTAGCTCACTTGTCTAAATATTTTATAAGCAGTAGTCTAAAATACAATTACAAAAATTGTATAGCATTTCATACTTTTCAGTAATAATTTACTTTGAATAAAATATTTAAGATGTCTTATGCACTAAAAACAGGGATATTTTTGTAAAAGAGCAACATACTTTCTCAAATGCTTACATTGGTCATTCTACAAATCAATAAAAATGGTGAAAATAGAACACTTGACCAAGTATAATGACTACTTGGCACAACATAGTAGGTTGCTATTTTATGACAAATATCCCTAAAAACACACCGTGTCTGACTTTTTGACCCTTTTCTTTTAACGGCTATATTTCTGGTGTATTTTGTGTTCTGCCTGCAGATGGTGCTTTTTGGCCGGTCTTCCTAATTGCTAATGTTGCAGCATTGATTGCTAGTAGAACAATGACAACAGCAACTTTTTCTTGTGTCAAACAGTCAATAGCACTTGGTTGTTTTCCTCGTCTAAAAATTATACATACTTCTCGCAAATTCATGGGTCAGATTTATATTCCAGTAATTAACTGGTTCCTGCTGGGTGCTGCTCTTCTACTTGTCTGCTTTATTGCAAACACTGAAGAGATTGGAAATGCATATGGTATTCCTGGATTTCTCTTATTCTGCAAATGTTTTCTTTTATCTGGGGACCAATCATTTATTAATTATTAGATGCATTATCCTTGTTTTCTTCTTAACTTGAGACCAGAGTCCCATTTAATCTAAAAAGAGGATTTCATAAACTTGTTGATTTGCTTAGTGGTCCTTTTATTTCTCATGTGAATTAGCATTGAAATCTATGATTGTGCTCCAATATTTTTTTATAGTTTAGTATATAGGCATGTTTGGGATTGCTTATTTTCCGCCTACTTTTGACTTATTAACTTCTCAAAAGTTAATAAGTTTAAAAAAGTGTTTGGCAAAGGCAAAAGGACTTTTGAAACTGACTTTTCATATAGGGTAAAAAAGAGGTTTTGAAAAGTAAGGGGAGAGTTACTTATTGACTTTTGAAAACTACTTTTAGTCTAATTTCCTATTATACCTCTTTACTACCTCCTATTAACTCTTATCATTTTTAAAGTATGTCTTTTTTGGTCATTATACAACGTTTTAATTTATAAACTAATCCAAACACTTTTTTAAAAACTACTTCTGGAAAGTCATAAGTTAATAAGTTTTTTTTTGTCAAAAGTCCTTTTTAATCAAAATAAGCAATTCCAAACATGCGGTAGCAAAATGGTCATGTTTGGTAGCAGTAGTAAACGGGGTCTGATTGGATCTGGTTGACCTAAAACACTTACTGTTAAACATTTTATGAAGGAATTTTGTGTTAAACATGATTAAAAATATCTCATTGTTCAATATTTTACTTTTTTTTAAATACAATGTTTTTGGGAGTCGTATGCCTTTAAATATACACTTCGGCTACTTTTCATCTGTTTGACGTTCAGCTCATTTAACATCTTGCCCATTTTTTCCACATGTATGAAAAGATGTACATTATTTCAATATCTAACCTTTTTTAATACTACGCTTAAGGGAGTCGTATGCATTTAAAAATACACTTTGGCCTACTTTTGATCTGTTTGACTATTCAGCTCATTAACGTCTTGCCTTTTTTTTTTTTTTTTTAAAATTTAACTTGTATGGAGTTTTCCTTATCTCTAATGTTGATTGTATATAAAATACAGGCATTGCTGAGGTTGGAGTGATGATGATGACTACTATTTTAGTAATCCTTGTAATGCTTCTTATATGGCAGATAAACATCATCCTGGTTATGTGTTTTTCTGTCATTATCCTCGGGTTGGAGTTTGTATTCTTTTCATCAGTTTTATGGGGTATCAGGGATGGAAGCTGGCTCATATTAGTGTTCGCTATGGTTGTATTTTTCATAATGTATATATGGAATTATGGTAGCAAGCTGAAATATGAAACAGAGGTCACAAAAAAGATGTCAATGGATGTAATGCGCCAATTGGGTAGCAATCTCGGAACTGTCAGAGCTCCTGGCATTGGATTGCTTTACAATGAGCTGGCAAAAGGTGTGCCTACAATATTTGGACAATTTATCGCAACTCTTCCAGCTGTCCATTCAATGATTATTTTCGTGTGCATAAAATATGTACCTGTTCCTTTTGTGCCTCCGAGTGAGAGATTCTTGTTCCGAAGAGTTTGCCCAAAAAGCTACCACATATTTCGTTGTATTGCCAGGTAACTATTTTTCTTTTAAGCTTGTAGCGTGTTCGTTTATGCTCATATAGGCAATGCAAAGTGGGTTGGCGAGTGGTCAAAATGGCAGGTTTTGAAAGACTTATCCTAAACTTTTACTTTTTCCTAATAAATAACAATGTGGCAATAAGGAAGGGCGATCAACTCCTCTTTTAAGGATCATGCTTCATGAGGCATTTGGTCCTTGCAATTGAACATAATGCTGTATAACAGATTCTTAATTTCAATGGTTTGATTTGGGTCACATTTTATCTCTAAGGGTCAAATGGGAAAAGAGGTAAAATGGAACCAGGTCAAATGGTAAAAAATAAAAGAATATTTTTAATGCATAAAATCTCATTTTGACACTATAATTATCTATAAAACCAAGAACTCCGGATAAAAAGCATTTCAATTCAACCTGACCCGACATGCAAAAAACTATCCACATGACCCACCCATTTATTAAGAGACTTGGGAACCACCCAATACATGGGTTTAACGTAAGGATTCTTACAGATATGGCTATAAGGATGTCCATAGGGAGAATCACCAGTTATTTGAGCAACTTTTGATCGAAAGCCTCGAGAAGTTCATTCTCCGAGAGGCAAAAGAAAGATCATTGGAAAGTGATGGGGATGGCGATACCAATTCCGAAGATGAATCCTCACACGTCCTACTTGATCCAAATGGGTCTGTCTATTCACTTGGTGCCCCTCTTTTATCCAAATACAAAAACAAAGCCACTAAACGCCCCATAACCTCAGAAGCAAGCACTTCACACGAGCCCCAAAACAACTCTAGCAACCCTGTTAAAGACAAGAGCCTTGAAAACGAGCTCACGCTTCTACATGCTGCCAAGGAATCAGGGGTTGTTTATCTTCTTGGTCATGTATCTATCAGGGCACGAAAAGACTCCTGGTTCACTAAGAAATTGGCCATAAATTACTTTTACGCTTTTTTGAGGAAAAATTGCCGTAGGGGGATTGCTACTTTGAGTGTCCCGCACACGCGTTTGATGGAAGTGGCCATCACACATATGGTTTGAGCAGCTTCTATATGATGTGGTGTTGGCTCAAGCCAACAAGGTGGATCCAATGACCATCGGTTTTGCAGTTTCAGTTGTGTGGTTTTGGGGACTACAGAGTTGTTGTGTATTGTTACAGAGTTGTGTATTGTTTGTACATTCAATTCAGATGTTTGTTCACTTAACATGTGTGTAGTTGTTGAAGTTCAAAGAATAGGGTATATAATGAGTTGTTTTCCCTAGTAATTTTGTTCATCATCCGTTAGCTGTGTGTTCAAAGCTTATTTATGTCTTTAATTGTGCATGTATCAATGTGTGTTGAACTTTTACCCATTTCAAAAGTGTCAAAGTAAATGATTTTCTTATTTTTTGAACTATCTTATTTTGGGATTAAACCACCACTACATCGACTAGAGCACCATCATGAGATGAACATCACCACCTTGATATTATTGTTGCACCTACATGTTCTTCCTTTTTAATGATATTAGCTCAGCCACTTTTGTCTGTTCTTTTGTATACGGTATCCCAGTTGAGCGCCTTTGTCGAGTGGGTTTAGGCTTGAGGTTTGTTCTTGGTTGTTTCATTAGACTTTGGCCTGTTACGTTTTGACTCATTTGTCTCATACAAAAGAGGAGTTAATCCCCCTTTCAGATCTCTCCTCACTCTCTAGTCTCTCCCATCAACCCAATGACAATTTTCGTATATACCATAAAACTTGCATAGATACTACGTTTAGATACATTTCTTATACATATACCATCTCGATTGTTGTAGTGTATGTGTGGTTTTTTTTTGCCCTTCTAGCGGGATGGTCATGTTGTCACAACCTTAGTCGTGGGTCGAGAAGACAAGAAATATAACAGATCTGAAAGTTTTCATTCGTACCTTAAAATATTTGTGTCGCCCTCAGAGTTTCTAGATATGAAATATTCACATACACTGTATACATATGTATGTATACACATGTATTGACTTATTGATTAAAAGATTTATGGAACATAAAAATCATTAACACATTAAAAAAGAGAAGTTGAAGGTTTGCACACATAACTCACTAAGGTAAAAAAAATAATAAAATTAGCAACAAATTTTCCTCCTAAGTTCCATTTAATCTTTCACTTGCAAAATTTTAAACTACATCACACTAGTTGGGAAATCATTAACGTCACTAGAGTAGGCTTTAAGCAACTTAAGTAAATGTTTGGTGTACAAAGTAAGTTATGCATGAGATACAAGATATGTGTAAAATTAAAAATTTACCAAGACATCCTCCTACTCTTCGATGCTAGTATTTAAGGATACGATGAATATATGTATTTTTAGGTGTGTCCTAGTTGAGAAACAAAAGCATAAGTCAC
Source organism: Flaveria ramosissima (assembly GCA_025215565.1). Lineage (NCBI taxonomy): Eukaryota > Viridiplantae > Streptophyta > Magnoliopsida > Asterales > Asteraceae > Flaveria > Flaveria ramosissima. Next base: position 31,552,645 of record CM046043.1, on the reverse strand, counting down.
AACGAGAAGAAATTAGATAATTATGTTACTTATATGTTAAAACTTTCTCCAAAAGCATGAAACCACCCTCATGTGATACAAGTGCTTATCTCATAGGCGAGATATCATTAAATTTTTGGCCATTCTTATGTCAATATTTTATAGTGGTGCACCTTTCCTTGCCTATATAAGGAAGGTTTCCCCTCATTTATAATTCATCCTTGTAAGGTAATAAAAACCGTCTTCTTATATTTCTCTCAAGTTTTTCTGTCTAGACCTTTAAGTCTTTAAGTCTTTGAGTCATTTCCAGTTCGTAGTCTGTCTCTTTTTACACCTTGAGTCTTCCATGAGTTTTACTGGTATTTTATAAATCAGCCTTAAACCCCATATCTTTGTCTTTTATAGCTATACATGGAAGAGGTCACGGTAAAGTCTCTTTTTGGTACGGGTAGGAAAACTAGGTAATTGTCGTAAAAGTCTAAACCTAGTTATGAATCAAGATATAGTTTTGTCCCATTCTAGTTTTATGTCTAGTTTTAGAAGGTCATCTTCGTTTAGGATTGATTAGTTATATGAGATATCATACTTGTGTGACGATTCTAAAACCCTATCACTAGTAGGCCTTTAGTAAACCCTTATAGTGTCTTTTCTAAACCTAGTAGTTCTTTGTCTAACATAGTAAAAAAGATAATAGGTTTAGTATTTAACCTAGTTGTAAGGATTCCTGAAGTCTGATGCAACCCAAAACAGCCTAAGTGTCTCAGCAACATGCACTAAGTGTCTCAGCAACATGCACTAAGTCAAAAACATGCACCTATTTAGTCTCTAAGGTTAGTCACTTGGAATCTCAGGTGACTACCCTGCAAAACAGGGTCAATGATCAGCAACTCCAGATTTCATATCTGCAGGAAAACTAGCTGGGAGATCTTTAAGGAGAGCTCAACCAGGAACACAAGAACCTGTGGAAGTGAGTGACTTATCCTCCAGCTCACCTATGCAAGTGGGTGATGCTACCAAAAAGGGGGAGAAAGTTGTTACAACCACAGAACCTGGGAGTTCTTCAGAGAGAATGGACATAGAGGACTCACCATCCTCACTTGCTGTTGTGCATTCTCAGCAACTTCCTCAAGTTCACATTAATGTGGACTCTATAGACTCACTCATCAGGAGTCTCTTTGAGGAAGGTATACCAAGGGCTGTCTCATCTCCACCACAAGGAACTGGCAACTACATCATAAGGTGGAGGTATGATGATGACAGGAGAGCCCTTATACTTCAGAGAGTTCAAGGCCAACAAGAAGTTTTTCAATTCCAAAGCCTGAGCTTCTATGAAAGACTGGATTTAGTCAACTTGCCACTTGTCAATCCAAGCAATTCAAGACAAGCTGACAGGCTGGCTCAAAGAATCCAAGACAGGATCCTTGCAGAGTTTACTCTAAGAAGGAGACTTAGGGAATCAGGCAATGTTATTGGTCAACTGGATGTTGAGGTGGACCCTAAGATTAGTTTCATAGGGGAAACCTTGACTGAAGGCCCAGTGGCAGAACCTGAGACCCCTGTCTCATCATCAACAACTGCTGCAGAGGTCCAAACTCCACCTGAGACACCTGCTGGTGAAGGTGTTTCTCAGCCTCTCTCGGGCCAGAGCATGGAAGCTACTCCAAGCAATGAAGGCCAAGCCTCAATCCACCCTGAGTCACAAAGGTCTGTTGGTGACAAAGGGAAAAGGATAATGACTCCTGAGGAAATTGAGGAGGAAGAGAGAGAGAGGAAAAGGAGACTAAGGGGAGAAAGTTCTACTGGGTCATCTAGCTTCATGCAAGCTGCAATCAGGGCTGCTCCCAGACCAAATACTCAAGATGATGAGTTAAGGGCAGTCAGGATTACCTATCTACAGACCAGGAACTATGACATTGATGAAATCATCTCCCTCCCTTAGAAGAGTTAAATGAACTGGCTGACATGGAAGTGTCAAGAGAGTTGAAGGAGAAAGAGGATGCAAGAATACTTCTCCAACTCAAAGAGGAGAAGAGACAGAAAAGACTTTATAAGCATGCTCCCACTCTCTCACCAGTTCAAGAAAGTCCTGCACAAGAAGATGTGGCTCCACAAGAACCTCAGGTAGATAAAGAAGAAGATAGGATCAAGATGATCAACTACCTGAGTGCCACAGGCTTCTATCAGGCAGATGCACTTCTTCCCTTGTCCTATGACTTCATTGAGTTTGAGTATCTAAAGCAACTTGAGCTTGAGTTAGTCAAGGAAAGAAAGACAACTAAAAGGAAGCTAAGGGAAGAAGCTGCAAAGTCAAGGGCCATCATTCAAAAGAATGCAAAGAAGTCTGCTGACAGACAAAGAATGGTGAGCTTCTTGAAGCTGTATGGATTCTCCGGAAGGAGACTTGGCCCCATGTCTCTATCCACTATGGATGAGCATATTAGGGTGATCAAGCAGAAGATTAAAAGTGGAGAACTCATTGACTTGCACTCTCTTCCAAGTCAAGTCCCACCTGAAGTGGAGGTCAAGTTTGAACAACCAGAGACACCTCAACCAGCACCTCCAGCTGAGCCTCAGCAAACTTCATCTTCTGATCCTAGGCAGGGTTAAACTCCCTCTCCTTCTGAACCTGTGAGGGAGGAACACCCAACTGAGAAAGACACTGATGATCAACATGGTGCTGCAGACCAGTCTTCTCAGTTAAAGACATCCAAGAGGAAGAAGAGGATGGCTTCTAAACCAAAGACTAAGAAGAAGAAGCCAAAGTCATCTACCTCTGCACCTCAGGCTGAATCAGATCAACCTGAGGAAGTGCATGATGAGGCAGCCCAATCAACTCCTATTCAAGTGGCTCCTCTAACTAGTGAGACACCCATCTTGTCCTGGACTTACTCTACCAATCCAGAAAGATGGAATGTTATCAGAGATCAAGGTGTTGAGAATGTCTACTCATGGCAAGACATAATTAACTTACCTCTGCATGATCTCTTTGAGATGAGAAGATACTATGAAAGTCTTGATGATCCTGACCATCTCATGAAGAAAGGAATGGTCCTGATTGTACTGAAGACTACCAACATTTGAAGATCTTCCAAGTGTTTTGGTAGCATCAGCCTAGGGGGAGTTTGTAAGGATTCCTGAAGTCTGATGTAACCCAAAACAGCCTAAGTGTCTCAGCAAAATGCACTAAGTACTGAAGTGAAGAATGCTTCGGAAGTTTTACACAAAGCATTAGAAAATACTCTAAGTGTAAAATCTTCCGAAGCCAAGACCAATATCTTCCGAAGCCAAACATGAAGTCTTCCGAAGCTTCAGAGACAAAGTCTTCCGAAGCTTCAACCTATGAAGACAGATTTCTTCCGAAGACTTTTAGTACACATGCTTTATCTGATGTACTGTTCCATAAAGCACCTTTTCCGCTGCATCTCTGTAAAGTCACCAACTTACATGAGTTGGTGAACAGGGCCTTGCTTTTGGTAACTGTACATTGAGGTCTTGAGTCTTCAACTTTCCACTTTATGTACTTTATCCTTTTTGTAATGTATAAGGATGTGAGCTATGGCATGTCATAGTCACAAGGTCAAAAGGCAGATATGCCTTTTGATCCTACAATTGATTTTGTTAGTGTCTAGTCAATTGTATCCAGCTGGCTTTCAAAGTATAGCCGGCTGTAGGTTGTAGTATAAGTATTCCAAGTTCTTGTATCTTTTCTTTATGCTTTGTAACACTTGTAAAAGAACTTGAGAAAGCAATATACTGCCTCCTTGAAACCCATACTCTCTTGTTCTGTCTCTTGCTTTACTTGTGTTCTTTGTATCACCTTTGGTTACCCAGTTCACTGTTTGATTAAAGTTTAGTTAATCTCCTCATTGTGTTGTTGTGTTGTAATTGTGTTTAAGCCCTTAAACGGTCCTGCAATTGGTATCAGAGCTTTCCAGGCTCTTGATATAAGATCTAACCATCTTAAGATCCCTCACACACACAAAAGCTAAACTCTTCAAATGGCTTCCATCTCAAAGACTGATATGGAGACTGGAACCATGAACAAATCCCCACTGATCACTCTTGATGATTTTGACACCTGGTGCATGAGGATGGAAGGCTTCATCAGGTCTCTTGATTCAAGAATGTGGGAATCTGTTGAGAATGAACCTTTCCTACCCAGCACCCCCTCTGCTACTGGTGCTGGTATGATTCCTAAAGATGTGGCCAACTACTCAGATGAAGATAGAAAAAGAGTAGAGATTGACAGAAAGGCCATGACTGCTCTTCAGACTGCTCTCCCAAACTCTGTATACAGAGGTTTTAAGAAGTGCAAGACAGCCAAACAGCTGTGGGATGCACTGAAGCTGATGTATGAAGGCTCCTCTGAAGCCAAGGAGAACAAGAAAGATCTTCTGAAGCAGCAGTTTGAGAATTTCACCTTCAAAGCAGGTGAAACCATGACCCAACAATACTTCAGGTATGTTGAGATTGTGGATACCCTAGTGGATGGAGGAGTTCCTCTTGAAAACAGGGACATTGTAAGGAAGTTCATGTCATCACTTCCTAGGCAATGGACACACTATTGTGTGGTGATCAAGAGGACTGAGAACCTATTAAGCTTTTGTTTATTTCTATACAAAGCATTCAAGGGTTTATTTCTCTTCCGAAGCATAAATCTTCAAGACTCTCAGGAAAATCTTCCGAAGCCATTTTAGCTTCGGAAGCTTTTTCAAATCAAAACTTCCGAAGACAAATAAACTTCGGAAGCTTTTCGAATTCCAAGAAAACTACTTTTTGAGCAAAAGTAAACTACCTTTTCAGAGGTGGGACCGACTTCCGGATTTCAAAGTTTATCCTCTTTCATTAACTTTGGTTCAAATCCCTTTTCATATAAATACCCAACGGTTCCCCCTCTTTCCCACTATCTTCCTCAATTCTACTGTTTCTCTAACCTAATTCTCTAAACCGCCTTTGCTTTCTACCTTTCTTCACCCTTAAGCTTCTGAAATGGCCAACCTTAACCGCAGAAACAACTCTGATTTCTCCATGCAACTACACAGGCAACATAATCAAGTTGCTCTATTAAGCTCTGAGAAAGATGCAAGTTTCTCAGAGATTTGCCAATTTTTGACTTTGTCAAATTACTTCACCTCCCTAACCATTGATCCCCCTCTATATGGGGATCACTTGCTTGAATTCTGGAAGACCTGCCAAGAGGTCATTATGGATGGGGAGAAGGCACTGTCTGCCACAGTGCAAGGAAGGACAATCTTCATCACTCCGGCCATCATCAATCAACATTTGCAGCTGGATGATGAAGAAGGTGAGGTGTCCTTCCCAAAAGAAGCTGTTAATCATTCTTTTGAGCAGATGGGCTATGAAGGAGATTTCTCTGTAAAGACCTTTAGGAAAGGGAAGGTCTCATCCCAATGGAAATTCCTGCTCCATGTGGTTATCCACAGCTTGTCAAACAAGCATGGTGGATGGGACCAGATTCCTGAGGATCTCTCCTTTATAGTTCATGGAATGGTTCAGGGGGTCAAGTTCAGGTATTCACAATTTGTTTATACTAATTTACTTGCAAACTTAGACTCCTTAGAGTATTACATGTTTCCTAGATATGTTCAACACATTCTCAACTGTGAACTGGGCTCACAGTTGAGGGAAACAAGTAATATTCTTAAATTGGGACAGATGAAGCCCGGCATCTTTAAAATAATGAAGAAGCCAACTGTAGGCTTCTCAGGGGTAGAAACAGCCCTAGTCCCAAAAATGTTAGAGCTCATTGCTCAAGGTGACAACCTAGCAACACAAGCTAGTGTTGAACCCACACCTCTTTTGTCCTTACCATTAAAACGACCAGAAATTACCCTCACCTACCAAAGAAAATCCAAACGAACCCCTGCTCAGGCTATTGAGTCTGTGCAGGCCCCCAAATACTCAACCTTACAGGAAGAAGTGGACACTAGAGCTCCCACTTCTCCTGAGGAGCAAACCACTCCCATTACTTCACCTATCAGGGCTGAGGTTCCTCAAGCTCAACCTGATGAGCTCACTAGCCCAACAACCTTAAGCCTTCACTCTGAGTCTCAACACTCAAGTGGACAACCTTCAGGGGACAGCTACCATCCCCAGCCTTTGGATCTCAACCAACCAATTCCCAACCTATCCTTTTACACTGATGAAGACTTAGGATTCAGTGAGTACCATGAGTCTCTCTTCTCCTCCCCTACTCAAAGAGAGATGAGTACCTCTGACTCTCCTCAGTCTATCCCCCATCAGTCACCTGTTACTGAGGTGGACACTTCTGAACCTGTTCAGGATGTCCATATGGAAGAGGCTCTCACTTTTGAAAGTGATTACATCATTAAGACCTCAACCATGGCAACTCAGCCCATTGGCATCTCAACTGAGGCTGCCAGTGAGCAGAGGAAAACCAGCAGCCAAGAAACTCAAGCTGGTGGTGAGAGAGAGGACTTTGGTCCAATCATCTCATCCCCCAATGAATCTTCTGATGAAGATGAGGGGAATTTGAGGCTAAAGGTGCAAAAACTGTCAAAAACATGCACCTATTTAGTCTCTAAGGTTAGTCACTTGGAATCTCAGGTGACTACCCTGCAAAACAGGGTCAATGATCAGCAACTCCAGATTTCATATCTGCAGGAAAAACTAGCTGGGAGACCTTTAAGGAGAGCTCAACCAGGAACACAAGAACCTGTGGAAGTGATTGACTTATCCTCCAGCTCACCTATGCAAGTGGGTGATGCTACCAAAAAGGGGGAGAAAGTTGTTACAACCACAGAACCTGGGAGTTCTTCAGAGAGAATGGACATAGAGGACTCACCATCCTCACTTGCTGTTGTGCATTCTCAGCAACTTCCTCAAGTTCACATTAATGTGGACTCTATAGACTCTCTCATCAGGAGTCTCTTTGAGGAAGGTATACCAAGGGCTGTCTCATCTCCACCACAAGGAACTGGCAACTACATCATAAGGTGGAGGTATGATGATGACAGGAGAGCCCTTATACTTCAAAGAGTTCAAGGCCAACAAGAAGTTTTTCAATTCCAAAGCCTGAGCTTCTATGAAAGACTGGATTTAGTCAACTTGCCACTTGTCAATCCAAGCAATTCAAGACAAGCTGACAGGCTGGCTCAAAGAATCCAAGACAGGATCCTTGCAGAGTTTACTCTAAGAAGGAGACTTAGGGAATCAGGCAATGTCATCGGTCAACTGGATGTTGAGGTGGACCCTAAGATTAGTTTCATAGGGGAAACCTTGACTGAAGGCCCAGTGGCAGAACCTGAGACCCCTGTCTCATCATCAACAACTGCTGCAGAGGTCCAAACTCCATCTGAGACACCTGCTGGTGAAGGTGTTTCTCAGCCTCTCTCTGGCCAGAGCATGGAAGCTACTCCAAGCAATGAAGGCCAAGCCTCAATCCACCCTGAGTCACAAAGGTCTGTTGGTGACAAAGGGAAAAGGATAATGACTCCTGAGGAAATTGAGGAGGAAGAGAGAGAGAGGAAAAGGAGACTAAGGGGAGAAAGTTCTACTGGGTCATCTAGCTTCATGCAAGCTGCAATCAGGGCTGCTCCCAGACCAAATACTCAAGATGATGAGTTAAGGGCAGTCAGGATTACCTATCTACAGACCAGGAACTATGACATTGATGAAATCATCTCCCTCCCTTAGAAGAGTTAAATGAACTGGCTGACATGGAAGTGTCAAGAGAGTTGAAGGAGAAAGAGGATGCAAGATACTTCTCCAACTCAAAGAGGAGAAGAGACAGAAAAGACTTTACAAGCATGCTCCCACTCTCTCACCAGTTCAAGAAAGTCCTGCACAAGAAGATGTGGCTCCACAAGAACCTCAGGTAGATAAAGAAGAAGATAGGATCAAGATGATCAACTACCTGAGTGCCACAGGCTTCTATCAGGCAGATGCACTTCTTCCCTTGTCCTATGACTTCATTGAGTTCGAGTATCTAAAGCAACTTGAGCTTGAGTTAGTCAAGGAAAGAAAGACAACTAAAAGGAAGCTAAGGGAAGAAGCTGCAAAGTCAAGGGCCATCATTCAAAAGAATGCAAAGAAGTCTGCTGACAGACAAAGAATGGTGAGCTTCTTGAAGCTGTATGGATTCTCCGGAAGGAGACTTGGCCCCATGTCTCTATCCACTATGGATGAGCATATTAGGGTGATCAAGCAGAAGATTAAAAGTGGAGAACTCATTGACTTGCACTCTCTTCCAAGTCAAGTCCCACCTGAAGTGGAGGTCAAGTTTGAACAACCAGAGACACCTCAACCAGCACCTCCAGCTGAGCCTCAGCAAACTTCATCTTTTGGTCCTAGGCAGGGTCAAACTCCCTCTCCTTCTGAACCTGTGAGGGAGGAACACCCAACTGAGAAAGACACTGATGATCAACATGGTGCTGCAGACCAGTCTTCTCAGTTAAAGACATCCAAGAGGAAGAAGAGGATGGCTTCTAAACCAAAGACTAAGAAGAAGAAGCCAAAGTCATCTACCTCTGCACCTCAGGCTGAATCAGATCAACCTGAGGAAGTGCATGATGAGGCAGCCCAATCAACTCCTATTCAAGTGGCTCCTCTAACTAGTGAGACACCCATCTTGTCCTGGACTTACTCTACCAATCCAGAAAGATGGAATGTTATCAGAGATCAAGGTGTTGAGAATGTCTACTCATGGCAAGACATAATCAACTTACCTCTGCATGATCTCTTTGAGATGAGAAGATACTATGAAAGTCTTGATGATCCTGACCATCTCATGAAGAAAGGAATGGTCCTGATTGTACTGAAGACTACCAACATTTGAAGATCTTCCAAGTGTTTTGGTAGCATCAGCCTAGGGGGAGTTTGTAAGGATTCCTGAAGTCTGATGCAACCCAAAACAGCCTAAGTGTCTCAGCAACATGCACTAAGTACTGAAGTGAAGAATGCTTTGGAAGTTTTACACAAAGCATTAGAAAATACTCTAAGTGTAAAATCTTCCGAAGCCAAGACCAATATCTTCCGAAGCCAAACATGAAGTCTTCCGAAGCTTCAGAGACAAAGTCTTCCGAAGCTTCAACCTATGAAGACAGATTTCTTCCGAAGACTTTTAGTACACATGCTTTATCTGATGTACTGTTCCATAAAGCACCTTTTTCGCTGCATCTCTGTAAAGTCACCAACTTACATGAGTTGGTGAAAAGGGCCTTGCTTTTGGTAACTGTACATTGAGGTCTTGAGTCTTCAACTTTCCACTTTATGTACTTTATCCTTTTTGTAATGTATAAGGATGTGAGCTATGGCATGTCATAGTCACAAGGTCAAAAGGCAGATATGCCTTTTGATCCTACAATTGATTTTGTTAGTGTCTAGTCAATTGTATCCAGCTGGCTTTCAAAGTATAGCCGGCTGTAGGTTGTAGTATAAGTATTCCAAGTTCTTGTATCTTTTCTTTATGCTTTGTAACACTTGTAAAAGAACTTGAGAAAGCAATATACTGCCTCCTTGAAACCCATACTCTCTTGTTCTGTCTCTTGCTTTACTTGTGTTCTTTGTATCACCTTTGGTTACCCAGTTCACTGTTTGATTAAAGTTTAGTTAATCTCCTCATTGTGTTGTTGTGTTGTAATTGTGTTTAAGCCCTTAAACGGTCCTGCACTAGTCATCAAGGAGTTTGTCCAAACCTCGAAGTTTGATTCACACCAATTCCCTGCCACAACCTCCAAACATCGTGTCACCCTATCCGTCCCCTCAGATGTTCCAAGGATCTTTCCAACCCACGGATATACCCATATCCACTTCGATGCCATAAGATTAGCCTTTACCTTCCATGGAAGAAAAGGGTTGATTGCGTTCTCTTATATTGCCCTCGTAAGTACCAGATTTTTGGAATGCTAGCACGCCTGCAAAATCGGCACAATCTTTGTCACCTTCTACCCCAACTTCAAGATGCCTCTCAATGACCCGTCACTTGAGGAAATGGTCATAAAGATTGTACTGGGTCATTGAGAGGCTAATTGAAGTTGAGATGGTGAAAAAGATTGTACTAGCGTTTAAAGTGGTTTGGATAGTACCGATGTAGGCATGTTGGTACTCCACAAATATATATCGACCCGAGGGTGATACTAGAGAGCAGATGCAATCCTTTTCCTCCATGGAAGGTAAGGGCTAATCTTATGGCACCGAAGTGGATATTGTTACATCCATAGGCTTGATAAATCCTTGGACGATTTGAGGGGAGGGATAGGGTGACAAGGTGTTCGAAGGTTGTGGCAAGGAGTTGGTGTGAATCAAAACTTGGAGGTTTGGACAAACTCCTTGATCACTAGTTTAGACGCTGAACTTTTATCTTTTTAACTTTTTTAGACAAATAATTACTAAGTTTGGAAAAGACACTAAATGGGTTTACTAAGGGCATACTAATGATAGGGATTTTAAAATCATTAGACAAGTATGATATCTCATACAGTTGATCAATCCTAGACGAGAAAGACCTTCTAAAACTAGACATAGAACTAGAACGGGACAAACCTGTATCTTGGTTCATAAATGAGTTTAGACTTGTATGACAATTACCGAGCTTTCCTAGCCCGTACCAAAAGAAGACTTTAACACGACTTCTTTTCGACTTACCACTCACACAACAGGCTATCTACGACTCGATAAGAATCTAGTGTGTTGGACTAGTCTATTCGTCAAGACCTAGTAAAGTTGGTTTTCTGATGTGAGAGATCCGTGCTAAGTCAGGGTCACAAAGCATACTAATCATTAACCTTAAAAAGGGAGAACAGGAGTTGTGGTATGACTCTGATACCAATTTATTTGGTGTGGTAACAATATATTATCTGTCAAGTCACATTTTACTAAGAAATGATTTTTGGTTTCCTGTGCCATCACACATCCCTTGTGTATCCATGATTGATCCTTCAATTGTAATGAATTTGGTGTGGAAGATATACAATCATACATTGCCTCAACTGGATGCCCTCTTTTCATGAAATTTCAGCTTTGTGTTGTCCTTGAGCTTATCATTATCCACACCAAGCTATTTATATAGTACTTTTGTTACTTCAACAATTCTTGTTTTTTGTAGCTAGTTTGACGTTTGAATATTATTGGTGATAACTTTATATTGCAAAATTAAATAGTTATGCCAAACATTTGTATCATATGTGCGGATGATCTTATCATAATAGTAACAAATGAATTTGTTATATGTGAACTTATATATCATGCTTGAATGAATAAATATTGTTATTACTATTACTTCATTGCACCTATATTATCAGTAACTTAATTATTTCATAAATCATCTTTTATAATCTACAAATCACATTCAAATATATATATGTTTTAAATAAAATTGAAACCGTCCATTCAACAAAAAGAAAATGTAACAATCAATTAAAAAAGACCCTTCCCCCAAAGTAGTTGGTATTTGGTAAGTCTATCATTTGGTCTGGTCAAGAAGGATCCTTATCGTCCAAACTCCAAATATTATTATTCTTTCCAGTCAACGTCGACTCACTCACTCATCCTCTTTCTCTCTCTGTAACCTTCGCCCTCTTTAACTCACCACCGCCATGAACATCATCATCAATAATATCATCTAGCTAACTCAGGCTTATTTATTCTTCGCAAATTTGGTCCAATCGAGCCTCCAATTTCAGGTCTTTTTGTCTGTTCGATTCTCTTATCTTGGTCAATTGTTAAAATTTGTTTACTGGTATATACGGATCTGATGATGCTTGTGAAATCTAGGTTAATTGAGATCGTTAATTTCTGTGATGGATGGTTGTACTTGTGTGTTTTGTTGCCTGTGGATTTGGTCTCAGGAAATCGAAATTCGATGACGAAGCTACTCTCTATCTGTTACTGATTGAATGATTTTTAACTCATCTTCATGATTTGATTATTTTACAAAGCTTATCATTGTTATGTTGAAAACAATCCGTCATCGTGGTAGCTGTTTTGTGCGTTTTGAGCATAGTTTAGTAAGAAATTTACTCTGGAGTTAAATTCCGTGGTTATTAATTTTGTTTTCAGTGATATGAGATTCTCTTTAGCAAGTTTTTAGGATATTAATGAATCATTGTGTTGTTTCACACTAAACATGATATTTATTTTGTGAAAGCAAAGAAAATTTAAGGAGCTAATTCTTTGTCATAGACTTGCTTCACACTAGTTTCTTAAGGATTTTCTCTCATGTATTCTTTCTATTTGGGAATTGGATATCGTGTATCCTCGTGAATATGTGTGTGTCACTTGATTAGTTGATATGTTTGATGTTGTTTTATCCGAAATAACTTTCTCCACACTCCCAGTGAGCTAGGGATTAAACTAATGTTTAGCGTGGATGACACGAGTTGGAACAAAGCCACGTTTTGTTCGTAACTAGTTGCTAGAGATTATCATCTTATTTTGTGTTGGGAATCATATGGTTACGTTTTTGTTAAGGTCATTTGCTGTTTGGGATGTTCTTCGTTTTATATGTGTATAACGGAGATGCTTGCTGTGTGATATGACAGAACAATGATTTTTAGCTTTTCCTCTCACATTTAAAAGGGTGGTTATGTAGTTATGGCAATCTAGCGTTCAATTTTTCTATGCTTTATCCCGATCTTCCATTTTGGGAAGTAAACTTGTAAGGAAAGCGCTATGATATTCTCTTTTTTAAAAACTTTTAGACAAGGAAATTGGACTTTATCTCTCATATTTGTCATACCGATACCCGCTGTTCTTGTCTTTTTCAAGATCAAAGCTACATGAATCATGGAAGGAGTCTTTTTCGTACATCCCATCATTATCGTCCACTCACATCTTTTTGTTAGCTTTTATGAGTACCTTTAGTTAATTATGATCTTCATTGTTTTCTTCTTTCTGTCAGACATTCCTTTATATCTACTCTGGATAAAGTTTCTCCTATATAGTCCTCAATTAGCTTGTTTGGCGAGGATTTTTCATTGTTCTCCTTTTCTTAATCCAGGTATAAAAGATCCCATATTTAATTGTCAGTTTTCATGTTCTTCACCTGAGATGCTTTAAGCAGTTCTTCCTTTCGGGATAACTTTATTTGAGTTCTGGTCAAGTGAACAGATCATGTTCTATGTTACCTCAAATCGTATAATGATCCTTTATTGGACATTAAGATGCTACAGTTATTAGTCTTTTCATGTCTTGAACCACAGATGCTTTAAACCCTACCAAGTTCTCTTCTTGTTTTTCTTTTGGGAATTTCTAAGAATAACAAGGAGCTTTTATTTATACTTATAGTTAGGTGTTATTGCTTTTCTTGGTGTAATATATTACTATTATCAGTTGTTTATTGGAGATGCCTGAACATTGGGCAATAGCAAAGTGCTTCCAACCATAATTATCAAGTTGTTAAAGGAATCATTTTAGACAAGTGCGGAGCATCTTCCTTTTTTGTTTTATCTGGAATCGATGCCTTTTTTTTTGTTAAACATTACAATTCATATTGATTAATCTATGCGCAAAACAATACTTTATAGAGGCCAAAGGGCTAAGACTGCAACATAGGTTTTACAAGACTTATTGCTCATGGTAGATTTTTTTTCCTTCATATGCATGAAAATCTGAGTGTGAGGATTCTATTTGTTCAACTGCAGTAGTACTTAGGATATGTCCCCTATAATTTATATAAGGGTGTGCAAATATCGGTGTGGACTGACAAAACAGAACCAAACAAGGACTGGACCGACCGAACCTGTATTAGTTATATTCCATCCAGTTCTCAGTAATTAGAGTTTCTAAACGACCAGTTCAGAAGTTTTCTAAGAACCCGCTCTCAGTTCGGTCCAGTCCAGTTGACCAAAACTTTTTAGAATTTCTTTCTTGAAAAATAATGTTTTGTCTATATGTTTTTCAGACTAAAAACCCCCTATTCTGTATTCAGTTTCAGACTGGTTTAGGATTAAGCTGGTCCTAGACAGGAGCTGGATTTGTACCTAACAAGTCTAAGTTGATCTAGTTTTTTGTTCCAGTATTCTTAATTTTTCAGTTCTGGTTTAGTTTCATGCTCTTAACAAAAGATCAAATGACTGATAAGAAAAACACCTGATTACGTGCCATGTATAACTGATTCCTTTTTCTGTTTCACCTATTATTGATATCCATATTTTGTTTCACCTATAATTTATATCCTTATTCTGTGAATGCAGAATACAATTGAGTTTGGGCATTGAGGCTTAACATCTGTCGCTAACTAGCAATGTCAAGCGGCGGCAATACACATTGGTGCTACCAGTGCCAACGACCAGTCCGGCTTCGGGGTCGTAACCCCGTGTGCCCATATTGTACTGGGGGATTTGTACAGGAACTAAGCGAGGTGGTTGAACCTGGACAACCAGATATCGGGCCTACTCATGGACACGGGCATTCTGATTATGGGTACATTGAACCGTTCCCAGACCCTAGAAACAGAATCATGGATGCTTTTGCCGAGTTAATAAGCCAAAGAATGGCTGGAAGAAACCCAAACTTCGATATCAGGAGGAGACCCAGACTTGTCCCTGAACATGGTGTGGTTCCATGGTTTGTATATGATGGTCAAGGTCCTGCTCGGATGCCTTTTGATGATAGATTTGAGGTTTTCTTCAACGGTGCACCACCAGGTCCTATACGGTCCAACGTCAGTAATATCTTTATGGGCCCTGGGTTACAGGAACTATTCGAACAACTGTCAATGAACGATGGTAGGCAAGGCCCACCACCAGCATCCCAATCAGCAATCGATTCTATGCCCACTATTAAGATTACAAATAGACACCTTAACACTGATTCTCACTGCCCGGTTTGTAAAGATAGGTTTGAGTTGGGATGCGAGGCTAGACAAATGCCATGCAACCATATCTACCATTCGGGCTGCATCGAGCCATGGTTGGTACAGCACAATTCTTGCCCCGTGTGTCGAGTGGAGCTCCCGGCTCATGGTACAAGTAGGGGAAGCAGCAGTAGTGGCGGTGGCAGTGAAGACAACAGTGGACACAGTCGGGGAAGGAGGAACGCGTTGTCGTTTTTGTGGCCTTTTGGGTCATGAAATGCAAGAAGCAACTGGGTATAAACATAACTAGTGTTGGTGATTGAGAATCTGATGCTGTAAGTTGGTTTGGGTTTCAATTATGTGTGTTGTTTCTATAGTTAAATATATAAAATGTTAATCTCTTGTTAATGATCATAAAGTTTCGTTTATCAGAGCTAGAATCTTGAATCGTTACTGGTTTACGCTGTAGTGGCTTGTAAGTCAGGCATCACAAGTTGCACACTATGATATAATTCATTATTTTTCTACTCTATTCTGGTATTTCTTCATTTATCATAGTTAGGGGGTCATAGATGGCACACTAGTATTGTACTTTAACTAGTTGGATGCCTTTTGTTCGTATGATCTTTTTTGGAAGGCGTTTGTTATTGTGACCTTTTGTCGCGGACGCTCTTGTTCTTGTTCACCACTTATCAGTAGATCTTTTACCACTTACACTTTGACTATGCTCAAAACTTGTTTGTTCTTTTCATTTCAGCTCGTCTTTGAGAATGATCCAAACATGATCGTACATAAATTGTTTACATTCTAAGGCTTTATACATCTCACAAGCACGTCTAAGCAATTGATCAATAGATTATTTTTTTTGTTTTTGTAAGCTTCTGATGAAATATTATCAGTAGATCTTTTACCACTTACACTTTGACTATGCTCAAAACTTGTTTGTTCTTTTCATTTTAGCTCGTCTTTGAGAATGATCCAAACATGATCGTACATAAATTGTTTACATTCTAAGGCTTTATACATCTCACAAGCACGTCTAAGCAATTGATCAATAGATTATTTTTTTTGTTTTTGTAGTTGAATATAGATACCGTTCACTACTCTCACCTTTCATTTTATCATATGCCAAGTGAGAACGAGGTTATCCATTGTTCTCACCATATTGCTACCCTGTTTGAAGTATGTATGAACCCTCTACTAAAATTTATTTTCTTTTGAGATTTTTCGATAATTCAATTGTTTGAAATATGTAACCACGCCTTGGTAAGCACTAATTCTTCCTTAGATGGCCATGATCATCTTTTTGGTTGTCTGGGGATGCAACTGCTTTGCTCGTCTTTTTTTTTTGTGGTCTTGATGTAAGGGGATAGAGATTCATCCACACTACCACTGTGTGGTGCCAAAGCGGATGTTTGACTTGCTGAAATAGCTGGAGATTCCATTGTAACTAGAGATTGAGTTAGAGGTAGATTGACAATGAAGAGAACCTGTTATTTGGAAATTGAGGGAACCCAGGATTTGGGAATTGAGGGAACCCTAAATTTGGACCTTGCAAGAATCCATGATCTCGAAATTGTTGATTTGAGTATCCTTGGAACTAGGAATATCCAAAGTTTGAACATGAGTATGGGTTTAGGTTTGGGTTTGGGTTTGGGTTATAATTTGGGTTTGGGTTTTAGCCGAGAATGGAATTGTTTAGCAATTGTAAAAATCAATTCGTGTTTGCAAAAATAAATTAATGGTAAAAATTCAAAATTCAAAATTTAAATGTTAAATTTATAGATAATAAATAAAAAATTTAAACAACCTTAAAATAATTAAAAGTTACAATAGTAAAGCATTACCATAATAATGACACATTATATATCTATATCAAAGGAGAAGCTTAGTACAAGAAACTTTTGTGCTATTTGTTTTAACACAAAAGTTTAGCATTTTGCATGATGGTCTCTCACACCCATATTTGTATATTTTAATGTATGCTATTTATAAAGGTTTATTTACCATCGTTTCATTTTAAGTGTAACAATACTGGTAGACAAACACTTACATCTCTGACGAATCGCATAGAGGACATCTCCTACTTACAATAATATCACATTACAATAACTAAACATTACAATACTTAGTCTATAAGAGACCATATATGTTCCATCAAAATCAGCCTGAAGTGCATGATGAGCCTCTTGATTATGTAAACATTTAAACCTTTGCAAATAACTTTGAAATCCTGTTGGAGCTTCGTCTTCATAAGCTATTGGCCCGTCTTCATAATTATCACCCGGGCACTACATATAGCATACCCTTCATCCTTTACAATCATATTATGTATTATAATACATGCATATATGATATCACTTAGTTGTTGCAAGCTCCAAGATCTTACGGGACCACGTAAAATTTTCCATCAAGCTTGGAGGACACCAAAGGCTCTCTTGACATCCTTTCTTGCGGAATCACGTCGTTATTTAAATTCGTTTATTTTTTCGGTCTGTGGATATGTAAAGCTTTTCACTAGTGTAGCCCATATAGGATATATACCATCTGCAAGATAATATAATGTTATGTGCAACAGAGAATATGTAAAACCCTAAGTACACTACAACCAAAGACTCAGGTTTCAGAAAATAATACATTTGACTCAGTTGACCCGTTTGACCCGTTGGTGACTTTATGTGTTTTAAACCATTTAAACAACCATACACATATATCATACAAGTTTAACATTCAAATGGTTCATGAGTATGCTATATTATCCAGGTGTATCACATAGATCATCATACAACCAAGTATCATACAAGTCATGCGAATCTAGAACATTAACATGTCCACTAGTTACAACATAATTAACATGTCACACAAAGATCAAATCACGCACCACATGCCATGTGAAGCCACTCACGACTTCACACCCTAAACCTTGCCAATCCTACTAAGTAGGGGCCTCAGACGCGTGTATGATGATCACATTCACATTCACTAACCATTTTCATACATTCAACATGCATCACAACAATCAATTTCCAATCCCAAGCATGATATCTTAACTACTAATCCACATCAATATCATACATGCTCATAAAAGTCCCAACACCACCCATGATTAGCCAAACATCTCATACAACAATATTAACATGTTCCAACCACATTAGAATTCATCTATGAACTTACTAACATGCTCCTAACATCTCAAACATGATCAAACTATCATCTTTCACATTTTGCATAAATAAAGTTTCCCTTTTGGGAAAGCACATCCCAAAATCTATCAAACATCCTATACATTCATGAATTCATTAATAATATACCAATTCAAGTTCATATCAACATCTAAGCATGATCAACAACATCCAAACATCATAACTCATCAATTCCTATCCTAAAAAGTTACTATCTTTAGTAATGTATGAACTATAGCATGTGTTCTTGAATTCCCAATGCTCACATCAACAATCTAACATCTGATCATCACCATGAACACATCCATAACAACAATTCATCCCTAATTCAACATTACATGCAAAATAAAGTTACTATTCTTAGTAACCTATGAACATCAACATCAATTCACCAATCTCTTGCAAAATCAATGTAACCTAGCATCCTTACAATCTATTAAACATCAAACATTCATCAAACAATCATCATTCATCCATAGTACTACCAATTTTCGAATTAGGGTTTGCTTCAAGCCATAGTTCATGATTAATCCACTAAAACTACACAATTCATGCATAATCAACGTTAACTAACATGTATACAATCTAATTAACGTATTACCAACATCAACTAACATCCAAATCGACCCCATGATGATACAAAATCGAATTAGGGTTCGGCCCTAACAAGAAAACCATAAAACACCAAAATTAACCTTGATTCTTGCCAAAGAACACGACTTTGATTTTGTTAACTTGTTTTATAGCTTGAAACCGAATCACAATCGCAAGTATTTGCTTGTTCTTGGCTAATTTCGAGTGAAGAGAGGTTGAGAGGAGAGGTTGCGGCCGAATGGGGGTGGAGGGTAGGGTTTAGTGTGTTTTGTTGAATTTTAATTTACATATTTACCCTTTTAACCCTTGTAATTTGTATTTTATAAAAACTAAGCTTTAAACTCTTTGTAAAGTGTTTTTAACTTAATAATATAAAGATATAAACTAATGAAAATCATTATATATCTTATCTTTATAAAAACACAAGACATACGAATAAATAAGCGCGTTTCCGCGTTACGCGATAAATTTTCTAATTAACATTTTAAAAACATGCAAACACATAAACATAACACAATAATCACATAATCACAATAATCACATTATTCATTATTATTAGGTCACCAACGTTAAACGACAACTAGTGTGTGTTCACGACACGTGTATGCAAGACTTAACGGAACTAACGGAGTTTGATAACGGAAATTTACCGGATGTCAAATTATCCCCATGTTGAAAGAATTTTCGTCCCGAAAATTGTGTTACATGGTGAGAGTGTTCCATCACTGGTCTACTGCATTGGCACACAGAAATCGAAATCGAGTGAGTTTTGGATGAGTTGTCACATCATCCCCATGTTGAAAGAAATTTCGTCCCGAAATTTAAATCAATACCTTCGTCTGCTGGCATCGTCTTCTCGAATAGTTGGGGGTACTTAAGCTTCATTTGGTCTTCTCGCTCCCATGTGAATTCCGGTCCACGTCGTGAATTCCAACGGATTTTGACAATAGGTATCTTGCTTTGCTTAAGTGTTTTCACCTCACGGTCCATCACCTCAACTGGTTCTTCAATAAAACGTAATTGTTCATCCACTTGAACTTCTTCTAGTGGTACGACCATCGTTTCATCAGTTATGCACTTCTTTAAGTTTGATACGTGAAATACATCATGGATTCCACTTAGCGAATCAGGTAGGGCTAGACGATAGGCCACTGGACCTATTCTTTCCACTATTTCAAATGGTCCAACATACCTCGGGTTTAGCTTTCCTCGCTTGCCAAACCGAACTACGCCTTTCCATGGTGAAACTTTCAATAAAACCTTGTCACCAACCTGAAACTCTAAAGGTTTCCGTCTCTTATCAGCATAACTCTTTTGTCGGTCTCGCGCTGCCGCCATACGGTTCCGTATCTGTACGATCTTCTCGGTTGTCTCATGAATTAACTCGGGACCTGTTAGCTGACTATCATCAATTTCCGCCCAGCAAACCGGTGATCTACATTTTCTCCCATACAACGCTTCGAAAGGTGCTGCTTGTATGCTAGTATGATAACTGTTGTTATAAGAAAACTCCACCAATGGCAGGTGAATTTCCCAGTTATTCCCGAAGTCAATTACACAAGCACGTAGCATATCCTCCAACGTCTGTATGGTACGCTCACTCTGGCCATCCGTTTGTGGCTGATAAGCGGTACTCATATCTAATCGTGTACCCAAAGATTTCTGCAATGATTGCCAGAAGTGTGACGTGAAACGAGCGTCGCGGTCAGAGATAATTGAGATCGGTACACCGTGTCTCGAAACGATCTCCTTGAGGTACAGGCGGGTTAATTTCTCCATCTTGTCAGTTTCCTTAATTGCAAGAAAATAAGCAGATTTTGTCAATCGATCCACAATAACCCATATCGTGTCACAACCAGTACTAGTCCTGGGCAACTTGGTAATAAAATCCATAGAGATTTGTTCCCATTTCCACATTGGTATTTCGGGTTGCTGCAATAGTCCGGACGGTTTTTGATATTCCACCTTTACCTTCGAGCAGGTCAAACACTTGCTCACATACGTAGCCACATCCGCTTTCATGTTAGGCCACCAATAATGCGCCTTCAGATCATGATACATTTTGTCGGATCCAGGATGTATAGAATACTTAGATTTGTGTGCCTCACTCATAACCAAGTCTCTCAGATTTCCATAGGCAGGCACCCAAAGTCTATCCATGAAATACCGAACTCCATCCTCTTTCACCACTAGCTGTTTATCCATTCCCCTTAATGACTCAGAACCAATATTTTCTGCTTTTAAAGCTTCTATCTGTGCCTCCTTAACTTGTTCGGGCAGTTGCGTACTGATAGTAAGCTATAAAGCTCGCACCCGTCTGGGTTTAGCTGTTTCCTTCCGGCTTAAGGCATCGGCAACCACGTTCGCCTTTCCCGGATGGTATTTAATAGCGCAATCATAGTCGTTTAGCAGTTCCACCCAACGTCGTTGCCTCATATTCAACTCCTTCTGCTCAAAGATATGTTGAAGACTCTTGTGATCGGTGTAAATAGTGCACTTGGTACCGTACAAGTAATGTCTCCAAATCTTTAAGGCAAAGACTACTGCACCCAACTCTAAGTCATGAGTAGTATAGTTCTTCTCATGAACTTTTAATTGTCTCGAGGCGTAGGCTATCACCTTTTCTCACTGCATTAAGACACAACCCAATCTTTGAATGGATGCATCACAATACACCACGAAGTCATCCGTCCCCTCTGGCAGTGCTAGTATCGGCGCGGTACAGAGTTTCTGCTTTAACGATTGAAAAGCCGTTCTTTACTCTCGCCCCATTTGTATGTCGTCCCTTTGTGAGTCAAAGCTGTGAGAGGTTGTGCGATCTTAGAGAATCCCTCTATGAATCGTCGATAATAACCTGCTAATCCCAAAAATTGTCTTATCTCACTCGGCGTTTTGAGTGTGGTCCAATTCTTTATCGCCTCAATTTTGGCAGGATCAACATGTATCCCTTTTTCATTAACAATATGACCTAGAAATTGCACTTCTCGTATCCAAAAGTCACACTTAGAGAATTTGGCGTACAGCTGTTCCTTTTTCAATAGCTCTAAGATCATTCGCAAATGCTCCTCATGGTCTTCCTTGGTCGTGGAATATATCAGTATATCGTCGATAAACACAATGACGAACTGATCGAGGTAGGGTTTGCACACACGGTTCATGAGGTCCATGAACACAGCAGGTGCATTTGTCAACCCAAAAGGCATGACCAAGAACTCATAATGACCGTAGCGGGTACGAAACGCGGTTTTGGAAATGTCTTCTTCGCGGACTCTGAGTTGATGATAGCCGGATCTCAAGTCAATCTTCGAATAATAACTTGATCCCTGGAGTTGGTCAAACAAGTCATCGATACGAGGTAGAGGGTATCGGTTCTTGACTGTTACTTTATTTAACTCCCTATAGTCGATACACATCCGAAATGTGCCATCCTTCTTCTTAACAAACAGGACAGGGGCTCCCCAAGGTGATGTACTAGGTCGAATAAAGCCCTTATCTAATAGCTCCTGGAGTTGTGACGACAACTCCTGTAGTTCGTTCGGTGCTAATCGATAAGGTGCTCTAGCAATCGGGGCTGCGCCGGAAGTTAGCTCAATTTGGAATTCCACTTGACGATGAGGTGGTAATCCAGGAAGATCCTCTGGAAACACCTCTGGAAAGTCGCGCACTATGGGAATATCCTCCATTCTCCTTTCTTTCGCTTGCTTATCGGTTACAAGTGCTAGAATAGCCACACGACCTTTCGTAGTAACTTTTGGGCTTTCATGAACGAGAGGATGCCTATCACAGCACCACTTCTATCACCTCGGACTGTAAGAATTTTGTCATCAACATGAATTCGTATGATCTTCTCATGACACATAACTTCCGCTTGTTTGCTAGAAAGCCAATCCATGCCTATCACAACATCAAAACTCCCCAGCATTACAGGCATAAGATCTATAGCGAAAGTATGACCAGCAAGTTCTATCTTACAGTCTTTAAGGATATGCGTTACATGGATCTGTTTACCGTCAGCCAATTCTACGGTGTATTTAGATTCTAAGGCGGAGGGTATATCACTTAAAAGACTACAGAATTTTAAGGACACGAAACTCCTATCAGCTCCAGTATCGAATAGTACCGTAGCAAAACAACCATTAACAGAGAATCTACCAGTAACAGTTGTAGGATCATTTAGAGCCTCACCTGAGCCAATGACGAAGGCTCTCCCTTTGGCTCCATCTTTATTACCGCCATTACCATTACCATTTCCACCGTTGTTGTTGTTACCATTGTTGTTGTTGTTATTGTTGTTGTTGTTGTGTCCATTTCCGTTGTTGCCATTTCCATTTCTCCTTAGTTGTGGGCAATTTTGCCTGTAGTGCCCTTCTTTTCCACATTCAAAACAACCCTTAGGAGTTTCCTGAGGTTGTTGTGTCCTCCTAACCAGCTCACCACGGCAATCCCTCGCGACGTGTCCAATTTTACCACAACGCTGACACTTGAAGTTATCACATCTTCCCACATGATGATAGTTGCACCGAGTGCATTTCGGGTGTCTACCACCATAACCACTGGGTCCTTGATTATTTGTAGTCGTTTGGTGGAAGTTACGATTATTGTCGAACCTCCGTTGTTGCTGGACCGGCTGTTGTTGCTGCTGAGGTTGGGGTTGACCGCCAGAAGATGATGATGCTTTGGTGTTGTTGGCACTATCCCACTTTCTTTTGTTATCGGGCACGCTTGCCACGGCGCCCTGCTTGGGTAGACGTCCTTGTTCCACGGCTTGGTCAGTTAGCTTATGAGCTAACTGGATGGCTTGCTGTATGGTGGTTGGGTTGGAAGCAGTTACCATACTTTGAATTTCGGGTACTAGTCCCCGTATGTAATGCTCGATCCTTTTATGCATCTCATTCACCATTCCCGGGCATAGTGTTGCTAGCTCGTGAGTTCTGGTGGTGTAGGCCTCGATTTCCATCACCGTTGTTGTTGTTACCATTGTTGTTGTTGTTATTGTTGTTGTTGTTGTGTCCATTTCCGTTGTTGCCATTTCCATTTCTCCTTAGTTGTGGGCAATTTCACCTGTAGTGCCCTTCTTTTCCACATTAAAAACAACCCTTAGGAGTTTCCTGAGGTTGTTGTGTCCTCCTAACCAGCTCACCACGGCAATCCTTCGCGGCGTGTCCAATTTTACCACAACGCTGACACTTGAAGTTATCACATCTTCCCATATGATGATAGTTGCACCGAGTGCACTTCGGGTGTCTACCACCATAACCACTGGGTCCTTGATTATTTGCAGTCGTTTGGTGGAAGTTACGATTATTGTCGAACCTCCGTTGTTGTTGGACCGGCTGTTGTTGCTGCTGAGGTTGGGGTTGACCGCCAGAAGATGATGATGCTTTGGTGTTGTTGGCACTATCCCACTTTCTTTTGTTATCGGGCACGCTTGCCACGGCGCCCCGCTTGGGTAGACGTCCTTGTTCCACGACTTGGTCAGTTAGCTTATGAGCTAACTGGATGGCTTGCTGTATGGTGGTTGGGTTGGAAGCAGTTACCATACTTTGAATTTCGGGTACTAGTCCCCGTATGTAATGCTCGATCCTTTTATGCATCTCATTCACCATTCCCGGGCATAGTGTTGCTAGCTCGTGAGTTCTGGTGGTGTAGGCCTCGATTTCCGAGCCCTGCATCTTCAGTTGCCAGAACTCTATCTCCAACTTCTGCACCTCATTGCGAGGACAGTACTCCTCGGTCATCATTGTTTTGAATTCAGTCCACGGCAGTCCATTAGCCAGTGCTTGCCCCAACATCTGGACTTGTGCATTCCACCAGGATAAGGCGGCACTCTCCAGGGTCCCGGTGGCATATTTCACCTGATCAGCAGGTGGGCAGTTGCACTTGGAGAATACGGACTCCGTCTTCTCGAACCAGCGTACTAGTCCCACAGCACCTTCAGTACCGCTGTAGGTATGTGGCTTACAGTCCATGAAGGACTTATAAGTACACGCCGGTGGTCCTGCTTTAACACAACAAATATTGATCAGACAACCTATACGGTTACACATGATATTCGGTTTAACTTCCAATCATTGTTTACCTGCTGGCTGTCCCGCTTGGGCAGCAACCACCGCTGCCTGAATCAGGGCAGCTATCTCAGCAGGGGTCATGTTCACGGCACCACCGCCATGGTCTCCGGCGCCACGTCCACGTCCGCGCCCACGCCCACGTCCACGTCCACGTCCACGGGCGTCCATTTTTCACTTTACATTCACAAATACAATAATGAGTAACATCAAACACATTTATCTCATTGAAGTATAGTAAACAATAAAGAAATAATAAATCATCACAACCACAACATTCATAACAAAAATAATAACCAAAATAAATAAATTGCAAATGAGTCACAATGTATTCATCAACGTCAAAATTTAAGTTTGTCGTTCGAGTGGGGAAACAACCCTTCCCACATAGGTTTCAAAGAAAACACTACGTAGTCTAAGTCATATAAGAAAATCAATCGACGATATCTGACCCATCACTGTCATCTTCCATCTCCTCCGGTTCCTCCTCCTCGGGTTCCTCCTCCTCAGGTTCCTCATCCTTAGGGTCTACTGCAGGAGCAGGAGCTATAGCAATCTGAAGTGCTGCCAGCTGAGCTTCCAAGGTAGCAATCCTATCATCAGCCACTGCATCCCTCTGTTCGCGAGCAGCCACGCGTCCTCTGAGTGCTATGATCCCATCCTCCATTTGATAACACCCGTTTAGGGTCTTTCCATGGCGCTCCTCGAGTTCATCCACTTATGCCGTAGTTTGTACACCTCGGTCTGCAGTGTACAAACGTCACTCGTGAGTCGCCTGACTCGATGCTGCTCTGTATCCAGTGCTGCCACCAATGCAGCAATCAACTGCTCATTGGACTGCACCGTCCGGGGAAGTGAAGGCATTGCTTGATCAGAGTTACTTCTCGTTCTGGGTCTCGGGTCAGGTACGCGTTCCCTATACATGATGTGATTGACAAATCTAGGGTAAAAACTCCAGTCCCTTGGGGGGTAACGCTTCATCAACGCAAAAGGTTGATCCCAATCAAACTCCCCTCGAGGATAATCTAAACGAGGCCAGTCGAGTCCATCATCAGGTACAGGTGCGGGAGGTGGGGACTCGGATCGTGCAGGTGATGCAGGTCGTTTACCAGGAGCTCTTGATGACGATGCCATGCTGCAGATAGTGTGACGTGTATGCCAATGAGTATACAGTAAATGAAAATAAAGTACAGGTAACTAACTAACTGTGTGCGGTTATAGTCTAGTGTGTATGCAACCTAGTTCCCTATAACCAATGGCTCTGATACCAATTGTAACACCCGGCCCCTCACACCAACAATATTGTCCGCTTTGCCCACGAAGAGCTCACGGATTTGCTTTTGGTTGCCCGGGTGAAAACTTCCCAGGGAGGTCACCCATCCCTGGATTGCTCCCACCTTAAAATAATTAAAAGTTACAATAGTAAAGCATTACCATAATAATGACACATTATATATCTATATCAAAGGAGAAGCTTAGTACATGAAACTTTTGTGCTATTTGTTTTAACACAAAAGTTTAGCATTTTGCATGATGGTCTCTCACACCCATATTTGTATATTTTAATGTATGCTATTTATAAAGGTTTATTTACCATCGTTTCATTTTAAGTGTAACAATACTGGTAGACAAACACTTACATCTCTGACGAATCGCATAGAGGACATCTCCTACTTACAATAATATCACATTACAATAACTAAACATTACAATACTTAGTCTATAAGAGACCATATATGTTCCATCAAAATCAGCCTGAAGTGCATGATGAGCCTCTTGATTATGTAAACATTTAAACCTTTGCAAATAACTTTGAAATCCTGTTGGAGCTTCGTCTTCATAAGCTATTGGCCCGTCTTCATAATTATCACCCGGGCACTACATATAGCATACCCTTCATCCTTTACAATCATATTATGCATTATAATACATGCATATATGATATCACTTAGTTGTTGCAAGCTCCAAGATCTTACGGGACCACGTAAGATTTTCCATCAAGCTTGGAGGACACCAAAGGCTCTCTTGACATCCTTTCTTGCGGAATCACGTCGTTATTTAAATTCGTTTATTTTTTCGGTCTGTGGATATGTAAAGCTTTTCACTAGTGTAGCCCATACAGGATATATACCATCTGCAAGATAATATAATGTTATGTACGAAGTTCCACTCACTGTAAAATTACATGGAGGAGCATTACCTTGTAAGACTTGGTTGAATTTAGGAGACTGATTGAAACATTAATATCATTGTTAGAGCCCGCCACTCTAAAATATGCATGCGAGATCCAAAGGTCACATGATGCAAACACCTCTAGCATAATGGTAGGTTATCCATGGTCACCTCGTGTGTATTGATCTTTTCATGAAACTGGACAATTTTTCCAAACCCAATGGATATAATCAATGCTTCCTAGCATTTCTTGAAACCAGTGCTTGGTAGAATGTGATCTAGCAAATGCTGTATGTAGGGAGCAATTGGCTTTTTTAGATACTCTTCTGTGTAAACTTCAATATGTCACACCCTCAAAATCCACGTGCGGAGTTTTACCGCGAGGCGTGAGAACAAACCAGGATCACAGTCAATAGTTACTCAGAACGACTCTATATGCCATGATTAAAATAAATCAACCAAAGTACAAACTTTAAATTGTGCGGAAGAGTTTTGTAAAACAAACCCAAGGAAATAAATGTGTAAACTATGGCAAAACAAGCGCCAATCCAAAGGAAATAAACATTAACCATAAATGATAAAATGTTTTGAAAACCGAGTCTTAGTATGCAAGTGAAACGTGGAGTGCTCCTAAAGGCAAGCAGCTAATGACCTGAGAATAGCATACTAAAATGTCAACACAATGGTTGGTGAGTTGAAGAGTTGATATTCAAACATAAACAGTTTAATAATAGAGATATACTAGTAGTGCATTGTAACAGATAGCTAGTCCATTAACAATAAATATTAATGCATAGTGATTTCGCAATTGAAGCTGACTGTGTTACGTTGTTGCCTCCTGTCACGACTCAACAGGTCGTGACAATGTTCAATAGGACAAATTGCACCCGGTTGACCTCGAGTCACACAGGTGGGGCTCGTCAGACCCAGTAGTACTACCCAAGTTTCCCCGCTATTCAATATTAACAATTCGAAAGTGTGAGGACTTTCCCATGATAAACAGCACTATATTAATATTATGCACAACTAAAATATACATAAAGCGTTTGTAGTTTACCGGTATGCTATCTCCCCCAAAAGAGATTAAATAAAGAGTGGGGCATGAACTCACCTGATATGCGTATAGATACTTAGAGTTTGACTTGACTGACAGAGTGGATAGACAACCCTCAGAGGTTACCTAGATCATATAAGTATATGAGTACGTGCAACAGAGAATATGTGAAACCCTAAGTACACTACAACCAAAGACTCAGGTTTCAGAAAATAATACATTTGACTCAGTTGACCCGTTTGACCCGTTGGTGACTTTATGTGTTTTAAACCATTTAAACAACCATACACATATATCATACAAGTTTAACATTCAAATGGTTCATGAGTATGCTACATTATCCAGGTGTATCACATAGATCATCATACAACCAAGTATCATACAAGTCATGCGAATCTAGAACATTAACATGTCCACTAGTTACAACATAATTAACATGTCACACAAAGATCAAATCACGCACCACATGCCATGTGAAGCCACTCACGACTTCACACCCTAAACCTTGCCAATCCTACTAAGTAGGGGCCTCAGACGCGTGTATGATGATCACATTCACATTCACTAACCATTTTCATACATTCAACATGCATCACAACAATCAATTTCCAATCCCAAGCATGATATCTTAACTACTAATCCACATCAATATCATACATGCTCATAAAAGTCCCAACACCACCCATGATTAGCCAAACATCTCATACAACAATATTAACATGTTCCAACCACATTAGAATTCATCTATGAACTTACTAACATGCTCCTAACATCTCAAACATGATCAAACTATCATCTTTCACATTTTGCATAAATAAAGTTTCCCTTTTGGGAAAGCACATCCCAAAATCTATCAAACATCCTATACATTCATGAATTCATTAATAATATACCAATTCAAGTTCATATCAACATCTAAGCATGATCAACAACATCCAAACATCATAACTCATCAATTCCTATCCTAAAAAGTTACTATCTTTAGTAATGTATGAACTATAGCATGTGTTCTTGAATTCCCAATGCTCACATCAACAATCTAACATCTGATCATCACCATGAACACATCCATAACAACAATTCATCCCTAATTCAACATTACATGCAAAATAAAGTTACTATTCTTAGTAACCTATGAACATCAACATCAATTCACCAATCTCTTGCAAAATCAATGTAACCTAGCATCCTTACAATCTATTAAACATCAAACATTCATCAAACAATCATCATTCATCCATAGTTCTACCAATTTTCGAATTAGGGTTTGCTTCAAGCCATAGTTCATGATTAATCCACTAAAACTACACAATTCATGCATAATCAACGTTAACTAACATGTATACAATCTAATTAACGTATTACCAACATCAACTAACATCCAAATCGACCCCATGATGATACAAAATCGAATTAGGGTTCGGCCCTAACAAGAAAACCATAAAACACCAAAATTAACCTTGATTCTTGCCAAAGAACACGACTTTGATTTTGTTAACTTGTTTTATAGCTTGAAACCGAATCACAATCGCAAGTATTTGCTTGTTCTTGGCTAATTTCGAGTGAAGAGAGGTTGAGAGGAGAGGTTGCGGCCGAATGGGGGTGGAGGGTAGGGTTTAGTGTGTTTTGTTGAATTTTAATTTACATATTTACCCTTTTAACCCTTGTAATTTGTATTTTATAAAAACTAAGCTTTAAACTCTTTGTAAAGTGTTTTTAACTTAATAATATAAAGATATAAACTAATGAAAATCATTATATATCTTATCTTTATAAAAACACAAGACATACGAATAAATAAGCGCGTTTCCGCGTTACGCGATAAATTTTCTAATTAACATTTTAAAAACATGCAAACACATAAACATAACACAATAATCACATAATCACAATAATCACATTATTCATTATTATTAGGTCGCCAACGTTAAACGACAACTAGTGTGTGTTCACGACACGTGTATGCAAGACTTAACGGAACTAACGGAGTTTGATAACGGAAATTTACCGGATGTCAAATTATCCCCATGTTGAAAGAATTTTCGTCCCGAAAATTGTGTTACATGGTGAGAGTGTTCCATCACTGGTCTACTGCATTGGCACACAGAAATCGAAATCGAGTGAGTTTTGGATGAGTTGTCACATCATCCCCATGTTGAAAGAAATTTCGTCCCGAAATTTAAATCAATACCTTCGTCTGCTGGCATCGTCTTCTCGAATAGTTGGGGGTACTTAAGCTTCATTTGGTCTTCTCGCTCCCATGTGAATTCCGGTCCACGTCGTGAATTCCAACGGATTTTGACAATAGGTATCTTGCTTTGCTTAAGTGTTTTCACCTCACGGTCCATCACCTCAACTGGTTCTTCAATAAAACGTAATTGTTCATCCACTTGAACTTCTTCTAGTGGTACGACCATCGTTTCATCAGTTATGCACTTCTTTAAGTTTGATACGTGAAATACATCATGGATTCCACTTAGCGAATCAGGTAGGGCTAGACGATAGGCCACTGGACCTATTCTTTCCACTATTTCAAATGGTCCAACATACCTCGGGTTTAGCTTTCCTCGCTTGCCAAACCGAACTACGCCTTTCCATGGTGAAACTTTCAATAAAACCTTGTCACCAACCTGAAACTCTAAAGGTTTCCGTCTCTTATCAGCATAACTCTTTTGTCGGTCTCGCGCTGCCGCCATACGGTTCCGTATCTGTACGATCTTCTCGGTTGTCTCATGAATTAACTCGGGACCTGTTAGCTGACTATCATCAGTTTCCGCCCAGCAAACCGGTGATCTACATTTTCTCCCATACAACGCTTCGAAAGGTGCTGCTTGTATGCTAGTATAATAACTGTTGTTATAAGAAAACTCCACCAATGGCAGGTGAATTTCCCAGTTATTCCCGAAGTCAATTACACAAGCACGTAGCATATCCTCCAACGTCTGTATGGTACGCTCACTCTGGCCATCCGTTTGTGGGTGATAAGCGGTACTCATATCTAATCGTGTACCCAAAGATTTCTGCAATGATTGCCAGAAGTGTGACGTGAAACGAGCGTCGCGGTCAGAGATAATTGAGATCGGTACACCGTGTCTTGAAACGATCTCCTTGAGGTACAGGCGGGTTAATTTCTCCATCTTGTCAGTTTCCTTAATTGCAAGAAAATGAGCAGATTTTGTCAATCGATCCACAATAACCCATATCGTGTCACAACCAGTACTAGTCCTGGGCAACTTGGTAATAAAATCCATAGAGATTTGTTCCCATTTCCACATTGGTATTTCGGGTTGCTGCAATAGTCCGGACGGTTTTTGATATTCCACCTTTACCTTCGAGCAGGTCAAACACTTGCTCACATACGTAGCCACATCCGCTTTCATGTTAGGCCACCAATAATGCGCCTTCAGATCATGATACATTTTGTCGGATCCAGGATGTATAGAATACTTAGATTTGTGTGCCTCACTCATAACCAAGTCTCTCAGATTTCCATAGGCAGGCACCCAAAGTCTATCCATGAAATACCGAACTCCATCCTCTTTCACCACTAGCTGTTTATCCATTCTCCTTAATGACTCAGAACCAATATTTTCTGCTTTTAAAGCTTCTATCTGTGCCTCCTTAACTTGTTCGGGCAGTTGCGTACTGATAGTAAGCTATAAAGCTCGCACCCGTCTGGGTTTAGCTGTTTCCTTCCGGCTTAAGGCATCGGCAACCACGTTCGCCTTTCCCGGATGGTATTTAATAGCGCAATCATAGTCGTTTAGCAGTTCCACCCAACGTCGTTGCCTCATATTCAACTCCTTCTGCTCAAAGATATGTTGAAGACTCTTGTGATCGGTGTAAATAGTGCACTTGGTACCGTACAAGTAATGTCTCCAAATCTTTAAGGCAAAGACTACTGCACCCAACTCTAAGTCATGAGTAGTATAGTTCTTCTCATGAACTTTTAATTGTCTCGAGGCGTAGGCTATCACCTTTTCTCACTGCATTAAGACACAACCCAATCTTTGAATGGATGCATCACAATACACCACGAAGTCATCCGTCCCCTCTGGCAGTGCTAGTATCGGCGCGGTACAGAGTTTCTGCTTTAACGATTGAAAAGCCGTTTCTTTACTCTCGCCCCATTTGTATGTCGTCCCTTTGTGAGTCAAAGCTGTGAGAGGTTGTGCGATCTTAGAGAATCCCTCTATGAATCATCGATAATAACCTGCTAATCCCAAAAATTGTCTTATCTCACTCGGCGTTTTGAGTGTGGTCCAATTCTTTATCGCCTCAATTTTGGCAGGATCAACATGTATCATACAAGTATATGAGTACGTGCAACAGAGAACATGTGAAACCCTAAGTACACTACAACCAAAGACTCAGGTTTCAGAAAATAATACATTTGACTCAGTTGACCCGTTTGACCCGTTGGTGACTTTATGTGTTTTAAACCATTTAAACAACCATACACATATATCATACAAGTTTAACATTCAAATGGTTCATGAGTATGCTACATTATCCAGGTGTATCACATAGATCATCATACAACCAAGTATCATACAAGTCATGCGAATCTAGAACATTAACATGTCCACTAGTTACAACATAATTAACATGTCACACAAAGATCAAATCACGCACCACATGCCATGTGAAGCCACTCACGACTTCACACCCTAAACCTTGCCAATCCTACTAAGTAGGGGCCTCAGACGCGTGTATGATGATCACATTCACATTCACTAACCATTTTCATACATTCAACATGCATCACAACAATCAATTTCCAATCCCAAGCATGATATCTTAACTACTAATCCACATCAATATCATACATGCTCATCAAAGTCCTAACACCACCCATGATTAGCCAAACATCTCATACAACAATATTAACATGTTCCAACCACATTAGAATTCATCTATGAACTTACTAACATGCTCCTAACATCTCAAACATGATCAAACTATCATCTTTCACATTTTGCATAAATAAAGTTTCCCTTTTGGGAAAGCACATCCCAAAATCTATAAACATCCTATACATTCATGAATTCATTAATAATATACCAATTCAAGTTCATATCAACATCTAAGCATGATCAACAACATCCAAACATCATAACTCATCAATTCCTATCCTAAAAAGTTACTATCTTTAGTAATGTATGAACTATAGCATGTGTTCTTGAATTCCCAATGCTCACATCAACAATCTAACATCTAATCATCACCATGAACACATCCATAACAACAATTCATCCCTAATTCAACATTACATGCAAAATAAAGTTACTATTCTTAGTAACCTATGAACATCAACATCAATTCACCAATCTCTTGCAAAATCAATGTAACCTAGCATCCATACAATCTATTAAACATCAAACATTCATCAAACAATCATCATTCATCCATAGTTCTACCAATTTTCGAATTAGGGTTTGCTTCAAGCCATAGTTCATGATTAATCCACTAAAACTACACAATTCATGCATAATCAACGTTAACTAACATGTATACAATCTAACTAACGTATTACCAACATCAACTAACATCCAAATCGACCCCATGATGATACAAAATCGAATTAGGGTTCGGCCCTAACAAGAAAACCATTAAAACACCAAAACTAACCTTGATTCTTGCCAAAGAACACGACTTTGATTTTGTTAACTTGTTTTATAGCTTGAAACCGAATCACAATCGCAAGTATTTGCTTGTTCTTGGCTGATTTCGAGTGAAGAGAGGTTGAGAGGAGAGGTTGCGGCCGAATGGGGGTGGAGGGTAGGGTTTAGTGTGTTTTGTTTAATTTTAATTTACATATTTATCCTTTTAACCCTTGTAATTTGTATTTTATAAAAACTAAGTTTTAAACTCTTTGTAAAGTGTTTTTAACTTAATAATATAAAGATATAAACTAATGAAAATCATTATATATCTTATCTTTATAAAAACACAAGACATACGAATAAATAAGCGCGTTTCCGCATTACGCGATAAATTTTCTAATTAACATTTTAAAAACATGCAAACGCATAAACATAACACAATAATCACATAATCACAATAATCACATTATTCATTATTATTAGGTCACCAACGTTAAACGACAACTAGTGTGTGTTCACGACACGTGTATGTAAGACTTAACGGAACTAACGGAGTTTGATAACGGAAATTTACCGGATGTCACACAATAACACTTCTACAAAAATTTTATAGACATTCTGCGGTAATAGTTTCACTGTTGTTTATGTATTCATCACATAGATCAGCAGTTATGCCATTTGCCAACTAACGTATGGTAGCAGTGCATTTTTGTATTAGCGAAAGACCTTTTCTATCTGTACAGTCATATCTTTGTTGAAAATAGAAAGACCGATTGGATGCACGTTCAACAATTCAATTGAAAATTTATTTGCTCTTTCGAAACCTTCGTCTAAAATAACTTCAGGGTAAATCGATCCAAAAAAGTAGTCATTTCAAAGACGCTTATCCCCCTCTTCACGATCCCTTTGCATACTTCTATGTTTTCTTGTTTTGGTTCGAGAACTTTCTGCAGCATGAGCTTTCATCACTTCTACATACACTTTGTCAATATCATCATCCATCAATTTTTTAACGCCGCATGCATAAAATCTATAAAAGGTGAACTAGGAAGTGAAATGGGAGGTATATAACATTTTACAATCCTCTTGATAACAACACAATAATGTAATGCTCCTCCATGCAATAACATTTTACAGTCCTCTTGAAGTTCCACTCAATGTAAAATTGCATCTGGTAGCCATTAAGAATACCATACAACTCTGTGAGAGTAAGAGTCTTAAGGTTCTCAGTCCTCTTGATAACAACACAATAATGTGTCCAGTGTCTAGAAAGAGAGGATATAAACTTCCTTACAATGTCCCTATTCTCAAGAGTTACTCCAACATCCATTAGAGTATCCACAATCTCAACATACCTGAAGTATTGTTGAGTCATGGTTTCACCTGCCTTGAAGGTGAAGTTTTCAAACTGCTGCTTCAGGAGATCCTTCTTGTTCTCCTTTGCTTCAGTAGATCCCTCATACATCAGCTTCAGTGCTTCCCATAGTTGCTTGGCAGTTTTGCACTTCTTGAAGCCTCTGTAGATGGAGTTTGGAAGAGCAATTTGAAGGGCTATCGTGGCTTTTTGATCAATCTCTATTCTCTCTCTATCTGCTTCAGAGTAATCAGCCACAGCCTTAGGAATCATACCACCACCAGTAGCAGAAGTGGTGCTTGGTATGTAAGGTCCTTCAACAACAGAGTCCCACATCCTGGAGTCTTGAGACTTGATGAAGCCTTTCATTCTTTGACACCAAGTATCAAAGTCTTCAGGAGTGATCAGTGAAGACTTTTTCACAGTTCCAGTTTCCATATCAGCTTTGGTTATAGCTGCCATTTGAGTTGTTAAGTATTTTGTGTGTGTGAGGGATCTTAAGATGGTGAGATTTTATATCAAGAGCCTGAAATGCTCTGATACCAAATTGTCACACCCCCGCTAAAAGCGGAAACACGGGGATGTAACGAGATCGGGATCATCATAACACATGGTAAGCGATAGAGATGCAATATAACAAATGATGACAAGCGTGTCATGACGACACCCGACAACAAAGGGACTTGTGTCAATATTCACGACAACATAGCCATAAGCATAAACATGTTAAATGATTCACATAGACAAGAAGATAACATTTTAATGTAAATTCCCACAACCCGGGAACAAGTATCAAAAGATTGTAATTGTTTTATCAGACTACAACATTGTTCAAAATAATTGTTTGTCAAATATGTTTAGTCCCAAAATGTATCCTAGGGTCTCCACTAAGGCAGCACACCTAGATTCCTCAATTTGCATGATCAAATGAAAAGATATGCTCAAAATGGTCAACAAAATTGTTGGTGAGCTCGCAGGTTTAAGTAATAAATAAGTAAGTGATGCTGTATATAGTAAGCGATGTGGAATACCGTGAATACAGTTATATAAACAAGTAAAATCACATGACAATGAGCTTTGCAACCAAACCTAGCGACGTACACAAAGATATTGTCGGCTTATATTCACCCAAGGGCCCGTTCCTGGCCACTGATGGTATCAACTAGTATACCAACGAACAAGGGTGGGGGTGTCAACCCAGTAGTACTACCAATACCTAACCATCGGTTCCCACACTGGAATTAAATAGTTGCAAAGATAGAACCACACAGCAGACCCAAGCATGTATCAGATAAGTACTTGTAAAACAGTATCACATTGAAACCTTGTATGTAAAATGTAAGTAAGTTGTACAACATTGAAAATGGGTGAGCATACTTTTCCCCCAAGTTGTAAATGATCGAAATATTGTATAAGCGTAAAAAGGGACCACGAAACTCACTTGTTAAGTGGTAAGTATGTAAGATCAATGTATCCAAATGTTGTATGCAATGAACGGTCAAACACCTATTGACAGTTATCGTTAAGCATTAATGATATGAAATGAGCGCATAATAATGATCGGTCGGTTCGGGTTGTATCGGCTGGGTCGCGTGTAACACACACAAACAGACACACGTACTAGATCTTATGTAGATCCAAGTACTAGACATTGTCGCCATTGCTGATGATATTTGAGCAAAAGTTTAATTGTTATTGAAGAAGTATTAGATAAATATCAGTAGTTATAAGTCGGTTGATAGTTGTAAATTGTTAGATTGATTTGATTTTGAATGGTATTTGTGGCCTTTTTAGCGTTGACTTTAATCTTTGTGGCCGAACAATGGCAAGTGTGTTAATTTTACCTCAACATCACACGTCATACACACACCACACACAAGAAGGGAAACCACACACAACAACTACAGTCGCACAACAGGACCAGACGCACGACTCAACCTCCAAACGCACGAATCAACCCTCAATCGTGCGAATCAGCTTCATTCGTACGATTGAGCCTTCATTCGTATGACTGGCATTCAGTCGTACACACAACACTCAATCGCACGACTCAACCTCCATATGCACGAGTCAACCTTCAATCGTGCGAATCAGCTACATTCGTACAATTGAACCTTCATTCGTGCGATTGGACTCCAGTCGTGCGATACACGCACAAACGCATACATTCAGTCGGTCACCTGACTCAATCGCACACATTCATTCGTTCGCATGACTCAATCGCACACATACACACAGTCGCACGACTCAGTCGCACGACATACCCAGTCGCACAACTCAGTCGCACGATTGACTCAGACGCATGGCTCAGTCGCACGACTCATCCAGTCGCACGACTCAATCGCATGACAGACCCAGTCGCCTGGACAGCAGAATCGCGACTGTGGACGGGCTCCAAACACGAGTTTTACACAACAAGGACTTCCAGAAACACTCTACACACATGCACAAACAAGAAACACAAGCAGAAAGACCTCACACGCACCCACACGACCTTATGTGTTCGGGTTGAACCCGAACACCCGAAACCCTAGTTTGGACAGCCATGAATAAGCAAGAAAAGGGACAACCTAGGTCGTCTACCTGCTAGAATGAAGTAGACTAGGCTGTAGATGAAGTCTAGACGACGAAAACGAGACCAAGCGGGTCGGATTTGGTGCTAGAATGAAGAAAATGGTGTAGAGAGGATGAAGAAGATGAATATGAAGATGAAGTGATTAGGGCTGGAAAATGGGGCTATTTATACCCATTCCAAGTTTGCAAAATGTCAAGTTTAGTCCCTGCACTTAACCCCCGAGTTTCCCAAATTTGTTTCGGTTGAAAACGACTTTGTTAGTTTAATCATATCAATTATAAAATTGTATTTAATGATATTTATAACCTAAAAATGGTTTTATTAGTGACATTAATTTTATATAAAAATGATATATTTGGCGGTTACGATGATGAAAGTTTTAAAAGTTTTTAAGGATAGCATACGATTACAATGAAAACACAAGCACAACGATGATAAAGCAAGCATGATATCCACATAAAGAGTTAATAATATGAGGAATGATCGATCAAGGAATAGTTAACGGAAAGCCTCGTTAATTGACGGACCTTAAGGTGATGGATGTCACACAAATGCAGGACCGTTAAAGGGTATGCACTTACAACACAACAACATAATGAGAAGAGTTGCTTAGAACACTTAACAAATCAAATAGGGAACTGGTTAACTTGTTAATGAAAGATGCTAAGAACACAAGTAAATATGAGACAGAACTAGATTGCAAACAACACAAGTATTTGGTTTTCAAGAATGCTATATATTGCTTCTCAAGTTCTATTACAAGTTACAAAGCATCAATAGAAAGTTACAAGTACTTGAGATACTTTATACTACATTCTACTGTCGGCCATACTTTGAAGGCCAGCTGGATACAATTGACTAGACAACTACAAAATCAAATATAGAGTCAAAAGGCAGATCTGCCTTTTGACTTGTGACTATGACATGCCATAGCTCACATCCTAATATATTACAAAAAGGATAAAAGTACATAAAGTAGAAAGCATGGACTCAAGACCTCAATGTACAGTTACCAAAAGCATGGACCTTTCACCAACTCATGTAAGTTGGTGACTTTACAGAGTAGCAGCAGAAAGGTGGTCCAGCTTTATGATAAAGTACATCAGATAAAGGCATATCTCTAAAAGTCCTCGGAAGAAATTTGTCTTCACTCTTTGGCTTCGGAAGACTTTGTCTTTGAAGCTTCGGAAGACTTCACTTTTGGCTTCAGAAGATGTTGGTCTTGGCTTCGGAAGATTTTACACTTAGAATATTTCTAGTGCATGGTGTAAAACTTCCGAAGCATTTCTACTTCTGTTTTTTAGTGCATGCTTGCAGAGAGACATTGGATGTTTTGGCTGCATCAGACTTATAGGAATCCTTACAAAAAGTTTGAAGAAATTGAAGGTGTTGTAAAATGAAAGATGAATGTTGTAATTATAATAAAAAATATAGCCATTATGAAAAAGTTTGAAAAAATTATGAAATCCAAAATATAATCGTTGGAGTGAAATTGCAAATTTAAAGCCATGAGAAAGTTTGAAAAAATTTGAAGTTTAAAAATATAGCCTTTAAACATTAATATTTAAAAATATTAAATTAGTTACTTTAAAATTTAAAATAATAAATAAAATTGATTGAAATATGTACGTTATATTTTTTATTACTTAAAGACAATTAAAATTTAATAACTAAATATTTTTATGATATATATATATCATAAAAACAATCCCTCCAATAACGCATATGTTTACAAACAAATAATTTACTCCAAAAACAAATAAAATTTAAATAATTGGAGATTGTCTTATAAAGTTTTTTGTGTTTGGATCATTATAGCCTCCAAAACTGATCATATGAGTGTTTTTTTGGGTTGAAGGTATATCTTAGGAGGGTTCAAGGCCCTTACCACACCTAGCCCCAAACAAGACGGATAAGTGGTTCAACCCGACGTGGTTGTATACCCAACATGTCTTGTATACATAAAAATTGTTGGGAAAATATATTTCCTACACAGAAAGCAATAGGAAAGGTTTAAGTATCTTTTATTGAAAGAAACGAAACTAGGTATGTGTGATGTTTTAATCAGTTTAAGTAAAAAGTGCTACCATATATGGGAAAGGAAACTCGTTCTCATATAATATTATCTAAGGGGTCACTCTTCATTATCATGTCTATATTTTATAATTCTTTAAATGGTTATGAGGGAAAACATAATTTTAAAAAATAAAGATTATTATCTAATTGAATATAAATACATATAAGAAACATAATATGATAGATTTTAAAAAATGAGAGAAATTTAGATAATCCATTGTTATAAAGAAATGATAATCCATTGTTATCCAAACAATCTTGTCACGCAAAATATCAAGACATCCCAACCTTAAAAACAATACAAATGTGAGGTATTTATACTATGAAAGCTAAACAATAGAACAAATCATGAACGTCTATTTTAGATTTAGGATCAATAGCATGCTATAGGCATTGATCTTACACATTATGACATACCACAAATGTATAATACTATTGGTTATAAGAATTGTACAAAACAAACAAGAAATCAGATCGACAAATCATCGACAGTTGCAGTGTTATTGTAACACCACTACTTTTAAGTATTGATTTCTTATCTACAAAATTAGTCAATCAACATTACAAGTGTTGATAAGCAAATGCATTATATCTACTGATTCATAACATCTATAATAGGTGCCTCAATAGATGAAGTCTTCAGCATATAGGTTTATATTTAGCACTTAGACTTGATCAGCAGGAGCTATTTAGTATTTAGTGTTTGGTAGCTTCATCCTTCAATATTATAACAAATTCCCCCTGGCATGATGCTACCAAAACTAATTACTTATTCCACACAAGAATTTTCTGAGTGTGCTTTCACATATTACATCATTTACATCCATTGATAGATTATGAAAAGGATATTTAGACTCTTATATTGAGCTAGGAAAGTTTAAGTACGTCAAATTCACTTACTTGGATATTTTCAGCTATTGAGAAAGATGGAATATAAGAGCTGGTGCTGGGATCAAAACTCCATGAAGAAATTAGATCATGAACATCCGATGGACTTATATGAAGGACATCGTCTTCACCATCACCAGTTGGTTCTGATTTAATTCTCTTATCAATTTTCACCCTCAAAATGCATACCTTGGACTTGAATCTTATAGGCATGGTCTAGAAAGGATAAGATGTAGGCAACATTACCTCTATCCTAGAGGATAGAGAGGTTTTTTCCTACGAGACCCCCCGACTCAAGGGGTATGATCCAAACACCCATTTGGCTATATCAGACTGCTTCACAAAATAATCAATACTCATAAGACATACGAAACATGCATAGTAAAACTCTATCTTATAACACATACAATAAACAATCACTATACAGTCGATACTAAAGGGCAAACCATGAAGGAAAATACATTATGACAGAATAGGCAAATAATAGCATGTAGCAAGTGACAATAAACAAAACAATGTAGGGATATCGACTAAATCTCATTGAAGACATATCTAAACCCTTTCCTAGGCGTCCTTGAACTAAATTCTATGCCTTTATATACTCCTATCCTGGATCATATCCTCAAAGAGGTGTGTAAGGATTCCTATAAAACTGATAAAACCAAAACATCCAAAGTCTCTCTGCAAGCAATGCACTAAAGAACTGAAGTAGAATTGCTTCGGAAGTTTTACACCATGCACTAGAAATATTCTTTCCGAAGCCAAGACCAATATCTTCCGAAGCCAAATAGTGAAGACAGATTTCTTCCGAAGACTTTTAGAGATATGCCTTTATCCGATGTACTTTACCATAAAGCTAGACCACCTTTCCGCTGCAACTCTGTAAAGTCACCAACTTACATGAGTTGGTGAAAGTTCCATGCTTTTGGTAACTGTATATTGAGGTCTTGAGTCCATGCTTTCTACTTTATGTACTTTTATCCTTTTTGTAATATATTAGGATGTGAGCTATGGCATGTCATAGTCACAAGTCAAAAGGCAGACATGCCTTTTGATTCTACAATTGATTTTGTTTGTGTCTAGTCAATTGTATCCAGCTGGCTTTCAAAGTATAGCCGGCTGTAGGTTGTAGTATAAGTATTCTATGTTCTAGTATCTTTCTTTATGCTTTGTAACACTTGTAATAGAACTTGAGAAAGCAATATACTGCATCCTTGAAACCCAATCTCTTGTGTTCTCTTGTTCTGTCTCTTTCTTGTTACTTGTGTTCTTAGTATCATTATTGTGGTTAATCCAGTTTACTGTTTGATTAAGTTTGGTTAATCTCCTCTTTGTGTTGTTGTGTTGTAAGTGACCACCCTTCACCGGTCCTGCAATTGGTATCAGAGCATTTCAGGCTCTTGATATAAGACTCACCATATTAAGATCCCTCACACACACAAATACTAAACTTTCAAATGGCATCCATTTCAAAGACTGATATGGAAACTGGAACCATGAACAAGTCCCCACTGATCACTCTTGATGACTTTGATACCTGGTGTATGAGAATGGAAGGTTTCATCAGGTCTCTAGACTCAAGAATGTGGGAGTCTGTTGAAAATGAACCTTTCATACCCAGCACTCCTTCTGCTACTGGTGCTGGTATGATCCCCAAAGATGTGGCTAACTACTCTGATGAAGATAGGAAGAGAGT
The DNA here is from genome assembly GCA_025215565.1 of Flaveria ramosissima. Lineage (NCBI taxonomy): Eukaryota > Viridiplantae > Streptophyta > Magnoliopsida > Asterales > Asteraceae > Flaveria > Flaveria ramosissima. Next base: position 31,510,628 of record CM046043.1, on the reverse strand, counting down.
AGAGATTGATAGAAAAGCTATGACTTCTCTTCAAACTGCCCTTCCAAACTCTGTGTACAGAGGTTTCAAAAAGTGCAAAACAGCTAAACAGCTGTGGGATGCACTAAAACTGATGTATGAAGGCTCCTCTGAAGCCAAGGAGAACAAGAAGGATCTCCTGAAGCAACAGTTTGAAAACTTCACCTTCAAAACAGGTGAAACCATGACTCAGCAATACTTCAGGTATGTTGAGATAGCGGATACCCTTGTGGATGGAGGAGTTCCTCTTGAAAACAGAGACATTGTAAGGAAGTTCATGTCCTCACTTCCTAGGCAATGGACACACTATTGTGTGGTGATCAAGAGGACTGAAAATCTCAAAACTCTTACTCTGACTGAGTTATATGGGATTCTCAGTGGCTACTAGATGGAGATGAACATGCAAGGTTCATCTGGCAACTCCAACAATCAATTGGGTTCAGCCCTGCATGTGGTTGAAATGGATAGCATGGAACCCCAACATCATCTCATATGCTACCCTGACAACTCACCAAAGGGTCGTTTCATCACCTTCCTAGAGACACCCAGGGAGAACTACACTCAAGGAAGCCCATTACAAGAGACAAGCTCTTCTCAAGCCTTTGTGTCTTCTGATGAAAGTTGTGGCAACTCTCTTTTCACTCTTGAAGACCTGGATTGTATCCATCCAGATGATCTGGAATACATGAAAATAGTCCAGCAGATGGCTCTCCTCACTCATAGAGCCAAGAAGTTCTACAAGAGAACTGGAAGGAGGTTTCCAAGCAATGCAACCAAGCAATTGTTACAACTGTAACCTGATAGGCCACTTTGCTAGAGAGTGTAGGGCACCTAAAACAAATGGTGGTCAAGCACAAACCAGACAAAACTACACTGAGAAAGCCCCTCAGAATGAGAAGCCAAAGCAACAAGCTGCTGTTGCTGTTGAAGAAGGAGGCTTTGACTGGAGTTTTCAGGTGGAAGATACTTCTCCAAAAAAAGCACTAATGGCAGATCATGATGAAGCCAAGGTATTGGAACATCTCTGTACTCCTGAATGCATTGCTAAAGTTAACAGATACAGGTCCTATAACTTGGAGATAAGATCTGATCTTGAGTCCTTAAACATTTTAAAATCTGATTTTAGAAAGTCTGAAAATGATTATAAACTAAAGATAGAGGACTTAGAGAAAACCATTTCAGTTCTAAAACATGAGCATACAGATTTTAAGACTCAAATCAAAGATCTCATAACCAAGCTGACTGAGTGCCAGGCTGAGCTTGTGATCAACAAAGTCAGGGCAGAAAAGAGTGTTCTTGAAGAAGAGACCTTCAAGAACATGATATCCTCATCCCTGCACAACAAGGTGTGTTATCAAAACAGACAGGGACTGGGATCTAATGAGATAGCTCCTCCACACACAATCTTGTCTGTAAGATCTCCTAGGTGTGGAACTTGTGAAGATGAGCTTCCTCTCATAGATCCTCTAAGTGAAGAGGATGACGAAGAGATAGTGAAGAATTCCTCTGAGAAGAGTGAAGAGGAGGATTCTAAGAACGACCACTATCCTTCTGAGGAGAAGAAGATTACTATGATGACCAAGTCAATGAGAAAGAACTTGATCAGGAAGAGCAAAAGAAAAGCAAGGAAGGCTCAAGAGATCAAGGCTACTTTTGACTCTAAGCAGAAACAAGTTTTTATCTCTGCAGGGTTTGAAGTAGTAAAGACTAAAGATGTTAGGACCTGGTATTTGAACGAAATACCTAGTGATTAGCGTGTTAAACCAACTCAAATAGTGCGGAATCCTATTTGATTGGCGATCCAATCAGTGAGAACACACGAAGAATCAATCAAGAATTGAATCTAACGTTAGAAATCGATTAGGAATCGATCTAATGTGTTCTATGAACTTGGAGAACGATTTGGGAGGTCTCTGGACGGCTAGGGTACTTCTGGAATCGTAATGGGATGAATACTTACGTTTTTCCACGAATTGGGTCTATTTATAGGTTAGTATTGTTCAATCGTGCGACTGGGCCATAAGTATGGTTCAGTCGTGCGATTGAACCATGCGGTTGATTCATCCGCACGACTGAGTGTTCAGTCGTGCGATTGAGCCAATCTTATGTGTCAATCATACGACTGATCCAGTCTCCTGGTTCAGTCGTGCGATTGAGTCAGTCGTATGAAGTTATTCATGCGTGTGGTCCATTCGCATGGGCCATTCGCATGAGAACTTCATTAAGTTAAGTTTGAATGTTTTAATTAATATAACATAATATGCAAACATTCAAACAATCATAAACCCAATCAATTCAATCACGACTCATTAATGAAATATTAAACATCACAAGTAACAAACAATTCATGTCATTTCATTAATCAATACAAATTACATCATAATCAGACAGACAAGATTCATTACATTACAAATCATGATCTAGGGACATACATGCATCAACAAACTCCCCCTTGGACCTAGATCTATCTAATCTCTTGTCTTCTGCATAACCTCCTTATACTTCTTGTACTTCTCCTCCTTAGTGACTCCTGCGTGAATCTCAAACGCAAAACAAAGTCGTATAACGTTTTGGAACTGAGGGCTTGTACAATGTCTTGTGTGTCATAGAACAGTGGCCACTTGTATAATGTATAGACATCATTAGCAGACAAGTTGGTTAGCCACATCGGGTCGAATACCCTGATAGTATCCATTTGGCCCTCTTTATTCAGAACTATGACAGCTTCAGCAGTTCTCCAATCATAGTACCACCATTTGAAGTGTGGAGTGAAGTCCTGTGGCATTTCCCTGAGAGGGATTCTCGACATAGTGCGCGGAGGACTCCACTTCAACACAATCTTGGGCTTGCCAGTAATGGCATCAACCTCAGACCTTCTTATGTACCTCGTAGGCTGTTGTGGTCTGAAGTTAACCCATCTGGTGTGGTACTCCTTCTTCAGGGCAGCCTCGAACCAGCCTGACATCTTTCTTGGGTCAGCATACAGCAGCTTTAGCTTAGCCAGCTGGTTGAGCTCAAAACCAGGTAGAGTCTTCAGATCATGTGGAAACCTGAAGTACTCTATGCCCTGTTCCCTCTTAACTGCATACGCGTTAAGGTCATCAAAATAAGCCCATGCAATAATCCTGCCTGACACCTTATGGTGTTTCTTGACTCTGTAGAGCTTGGTGTAGGCATCTTTCTTTGGTGCAGCACGCTGGGCTCTCACTTCTTCAAAACAGGCAGCCCACTCAGCCTTTCGAATGTCTACGTCATCATTGGAGGCTTGGGCTGTTCCTTCAGTCTTTTCGGTTTCCTGCTCCATCTTGTCTAGTACCTCAAACGTATCACTGACTAGGGACTCACCCAGATTGGGGACCACATTACCCTCGGTGTCAGCATACTGAGGGTACTCTTCTGCAGTAATATCTTCGACCTCAACTTCATCAACGTCATTCAGTTCTTCATCACTGGTCGAATCAACTGTTGGAGCATCCGTGACAATTTCATCAGGATTGAGTCTGAACATCTCTGCCAGTTGCTCGTTAGATAGGTCATGAATTATTTCCCCTTCTTCAGGGGTATAACTCACAGACCTTCTTACAATCCCTTGCAGATCAAGAATCATGGTTAGTTGAGTCTTGACCTGTTGAAGGGGAGCAATGTCAAACTCATCCCTTTGAAAGTTTGGATCTGTTTGATTTAAACATTCAACACATAAACCATTAGTAAGTAATCAAACAGAATTATATAAACTTAATATATAAACATTCAACACACTTGTTTTTCATTACATGATTCAAACACAAAATAAATAAATACATAAGACATCTAATCTGTACTTTTGTCTTGAATCCTTGGCTCGTCGCTCGGAGGAGCAGAAGTGGTAGATGACTGGTCCTGTCGATGCTTCGATCTTCGCTCTTGACCAGAAGCAGAGGCCGATGCAGCCGCATCCCCTCCTTCTGCTTCGTCATCATCATCTCTACCTTCTGTCCTTTCTTCCTCAGTCTCTTTATCATCCTCATCATCCTCCTCATCCTCATCATCATCGTCATCGTCATCATCTCCATCATCCCCATCACCCTCTTTATCTTCAAAGGCTCATCCTTTGACCCCTTTAACCTCAGCATAATCGTCTTGTTGGTAGTCTCCAACTCCTCTATACGTTTGGCTGATTGGGCCTGCTGGTCCTGGAGTTGGGACATCTCGACTCTCTGAGCATCGATTAGCTGGGTCTGCTGATCTATCACCCGAGCCTGCTCTGCCATCTGCTGAGACTGGGCAGCAGTCAGGTCGGTCAACTGGCGAATCTGCGCCGCTTTCTCCTCATCTGCAGCTAGCAGGCGCATCACCATACGGTTAAGCGCCGACAGCTGCTCCTCTACCCCGATGTGAGGTAGAGTAGATCCATATACATGTGATGGCTGGGCTGAAGGTCCGGCATGATGTGAGGTGGTGGTGGTAGTAGCAGTGGTGAATATGGGTCGGTAAGCAGGTGCTGGTGATGTAGGTGTGAATGGTATGGTGGTGGATGGGAAGGATACAGTGGTGGTAGGTAAGGTGGTGGCTGTGGTAGCTGTAGTGGATGTGGTGGCTGTGGTGATGGGTGGTATGTCAGTGGAGGTGGTAGTGGTGGCTGTGGTGGTGGAAGTAGTGGCAGCAGTGGTAACGAAGGTCAGGCGACGCTTCTTCTTCTTCAGTCCGTGGGGTTGAGCCATCCTCTTCCTCCTAGTCCCGGTGGAAGTGGATGCTCCCCCTGCAGCTCTGCCCACTGAACCCGGAGCATAGCTCGGGTCAGTCTCTCTCTCTGTGGAGTCCCGAGGGTGTTCACCAACCACCCTAAGCCCGTGTTCTGTGGGAACAACTTTGCTTCCCACAGTCCTAGTGAGGGGCTCCTCATCCGACTCCTCCTCCTCTTGATCACCAACTACGAACTCCTGATGGAAACCGGCCGTCTCAGCAACCTCTCCGGCAGTGGCAGACCCCGGGGGAATAACATCAGAATCAGTGCCTCTAGGTGGAGCAGGCATATCATCCCCGGCGTCGCCGCTATCATCATCATCAGAATCCATATCTGGTAGGAGCAACCTCTCATCATCGGAGTCGCTGTCATCATGACGCCATGTGCGTCTGCCAGGCACCACATACCACTTGTTGGCCAGGTGGCCAATCAGTCTCTTCACTTGGGGCTTTACCTGCTTTCCCCTGTAAACTCTCATCCTGCCCAGAGTAGTATCATCCATAATCTCTAAGGCCACTGCGTCATGACTCTCTTTGGGCAACTGTGGCAGCTTCTCGTTGAAGATGAGCTGTAAGAATCTGGGGTACATACAAAAGCCCTCTTTACCCTTGGCCTCCAAGTTCTCCACCAAGTAGGAGAATATCATGCTGGAAAAACTAAAGGGGTGGTTCAAAACCAGTGCCACGTAGGCATTTTGGATCTGGTCTGAGAGGTCGTCAAACCCACCCCTCCTCGACGCAACACACTTGAGGATCACGTGCGCTAAGTACTTGTACTGGGGGCTCAGGTTGCTCTTGTTGAGCACACCTGAGTTGATGTCCCCAGCGTACTTTATCCTCAGGAAGCATCCTCTCACTGTCAACGGATGTAGTCTAGTAGGATGATCAGTGTCGTCCCCAAACTCTAGTACTCTCTGGATGTTCGCATCAGAGATCTCAATATCATGGCCCAATATAGAGCTCCTAATGCAGTACGGCTCACGGGAGCGGTCCACCGAGGCATTCTCCCAGAAAGCCTGATGGAGTGATCTATATGGCGTGCAAGGCGTGGAGATAGCCTTATGAATCCGGGACCGTCTCAGAAAGGCTATAATGTCAGTAAACTCGGCCCCGTTCCTGGTGGTGTGATCCAAATGAGCACAGATGTTGTGCTTTGGATTTATGGACCACCTTTCTACCATTTTCCTGAAACACACAAGACATAGAACCATTAGTACATAAGACATGAAAAATTCTGTTCTAAGTGTAAAGTTGAAAATCATTCTGATTCATTCGTGCGAATGAATCATGCGACTGAAGTCAGTCGTCTGTTCTTTCATGCGACTGGACTCATTCTGGTCAGTGTGACATGCGGTTGGGTTCAGTCTGCTGACTGAGTCTGCGAATGGTTCAGTCGGCCGACTGAGCTCAATCGTATGGTTCATTCGGCCGAATGACCCAATCGCAAGATTCAATCGTGCGATTGAAGTTCATCCGGACGACCAGTCGCCTGTCTCAGTTGTTCAGTCGCCTGTGGTTCGAGTCTTGATCAAAACAAGTGATTTAACATGGATTACCGGTTCAATATACTCGCATTCTTGTTACTAATAACCTATTAACCTTAATTTTAACATTTTGCATAGTTTAAGTAGGTTATTAGGTCACGTTCTGTCTGTTTCTTGTTTTCGTTTGAATATTCACCAAATTAGGGTTCAATCCTTCTGATTTCAGTGAAACAAGACTTCAATCTACCTGTATAATGAATGGCGAACGTCAGTGAATCAAAAACAATGATAAAACTAGGGCTAATAAAATTTTGGCAGCGTAACGGTAGGGAGTGCGATTTAGGGGCGATTTGGGAGTGATGAGTGAAATGCGATCGACAGAGCCCTTTAAATACTGAAGCTGGGCTCAGTCGGCCGACTGGCCTCAGTCGCCCAGTTCATTCGGGCGACTCAGGCTCAATCGTACGATTGGCCCAACCAGTCGCATGCAACTGACCGACTGAGATTCAGTCGGTCGACTGGCTCAGTCGTGCCTTTCATTCGCATGTTCAGTTGACCGAATGAGTTTCAATCGGTCGACTGACTCATTCGCCCTCTTCCAATCGGTCGAATGGGCTATCCTGATGAGCCATTCGCGCGAGTGGAAGCCATTCGCATGGTTGGTCCATTCTCATGGTCCAATCGTGCGAATGGGTCACACTTAGTTAATTTTCTGCCATTTATACCAATTTACATTTAAACCCTTTTAAATTAATTGAAATTAACGTTATGAGCCTTTGATCATCTCAGACATGATCATTTTATCTTGAAAACATTTTGATCACCTCAGACGTGATCCTTTTAAACACTTTAGTCACCTCAGACGTGACCCTTTTAAAAACACTTTGTCACCTCAAACGTGACTATTTTAAACTTTCAAAGCACATATGGTCATCTCAGACATGACCCTTTTAGTGAGTTGATTCCTTTCTGATTTTCCTGATGTAGTCCGACACACGACTAAAATTAAAATTAAAAACAACTAACTAATTTAAAAACCTTAAACTAATTACATAAACAAACTTATTTTTGGCTTTTTGTGAGAGATAAATCCAGAGATTGATATCTACGGGATTTGGTTCGGGAGTAGACAGCTTCAACTTGGATTGATCATATCTGGACCAATTCAATTTTGGAATCATACAGGTAAGTCAAATCATTTGGGACTTGTTATCAAAACTTTTGATGCTCAAATTCTCGGTGTTCATCCAGAGTCGTTAGCAACTTAAGGAAATCATACTGAAACTCTTAGATTTTCACATTGATTTGAACTTTTGAGAATGTAGCCACTATGATTGTCAGTATGTTTGTCCACTTAAATCCATACACAGACTTTTGACGCAGACTGGTGACTAATTTAGGTTTAATTATTTCAACTAACATTTGTGGATCCCACACTTATATGGTAATCAACATTCCTCAGAAGCTTTTGAGCGGTCTACGGGTATTATTACAAGAAGAGACTATTCTTAGAGCTTTCAAAGAGAAGCCTGTCCTCAGGTCAGTGCCATCGCACAGCAGAGAGGCGGCAAACAACAATGAATTCTAGAATATCTAGGTTATGCTTATCCTCAGGTCAGTGCCATCGCACAGCAGAGAGGCACACAACCTATCTCCTTGTTAGAGCAGCTTATTTTATTTTACACAAAATGCACCAACAACATAAGTCATTAGCTTTATTGCATTTGTCTTTCATTTTTTCTTGCTTTGCTCTAATTATGGTCATCCGCACACATTTGTGGCGTTTAAATGCTCATTACCCCTTATTGGAATATGTTTGATTGTGTTAACCAGTGATAAGATGGAAGCCCACAGTCAGTTGAACAACTTAGTTTGATCTTGAGATCACCAATCAGGTCTAATTATCTATTGTGTTGAATCTACCAACATATCATTTGTGGTCTAGCAGCCTCTAAGTCTACTTTCTTTGTGTCACCTTAGGAGTTGCCAGTTTTCTATCATCTTCCCTTTTTATATTGCTTAGACTACACAGACTTATACTTTGAACTTTTGCATCTTTTCAAAACTTAAAATTTTAAAGTCCCTCTTGATTTGTTCCTGTGTACTATCATTTTCCAAAGGTATTGAATCGGTATCACAGACACAATCTACCTTATTTCAGCTAGTTACTCCTTCTCCCTCATATATTTTTTTTAATGTTAACTTGCTGACATATTCTCCCCCTAAAATACTAAAATCATTTCTGGTTTAATTATTTTAGGATTTTAATAAACAGCAAAATAACATGAGTTTAAATAAAACAGACGAAAATAAACAAATAAAATAAAATAAAATAAACTTTAACTAAACTACATCGGACTACACATTATCATCATCAGGAATTACCTCACTTTCTTTTTAACTCCGTTGACCTCTAGCAAATATTGAAAACGTGGTTTATCAAAGGCTTTAGTATAGAGGTCAGCGCGTTGAAAATCAGTATTAATTTTAACCACATCAATTAAGTTCTTTTCAAAACAGTCTCTTATGAAATGGTATTTAATACCGATGTGTTTGGTCTTAGGATGTTGAACCGGATTTTTAGTTACTGCAATTGCAGCAGAGTTATCAACAAAAATAGGAGTAGATGAGAATTTTAAACCGTAATCCCGCATTTGCTGTTGAATCCAGATGATTTGTGAACAGCAACTTGCAGCAGCAACATATTCGGCTTCACAGGTTGACAATGCAACCGATGTCTGCTTCTTACACTGCCAGGTAACTAATCTTCTCCCAAAGAATTGACACCCCGCTGATGTAGACTTGTAGTTCATCTTGCAGCCCCCGTAATCCGAGTCACTATACGCGGTAAGCTCAAAGTCATCATCATGAGGATACCACAATCCAAGTGTGGGTGTACCCTTCAGATAACGAAAAATCCTCTTGACCCCGATCAGATGGTTGACCTTTGGTTTAGCCTGATATCTAGAACATAGACATGTAGCATACATAATATCAGGTCTTGAGGCAGTGAGATACATGAGGGATCCAATCATTCCTCGGTACATAGTGGCATCTACAAGATCTCCATTCTCATCAGGTGCTATATCATGATTCGTAGCAAGTGGAGTCCCAGCAGCAGAAGCATTCTCCATGTCAAAGCGACTGAGAATGTCTCCTACATACTTGGTCTGATGTAGAAAGATCCCATTAGGTGTTTGATCCACCTGTAACCCGAGAAAGAACTTCATCTCCCCCATAGCACTCATCTCAAACTCTTTCTTCATCACTGCTTCAAACTCTTTGCATAACTCTTCGTTCTTTGACCCGAAGATTATGTCATCAACATATATCTGTACAAGCAGTAGGTCGCCATCCTTTTCTTTAATAAACAGTGTACAGTCAATGACTCCCCTGCGAAAGCCGTGTTTCACAAGATGAGTCGAGAGTTTCTCATACCAAGCTCGAGGAGCTTGATGAAGCCCATATAAAGCTTTGTCGAGCTTGTAAACTCTATCCCGATGATAAGGATCTTCAAATCCCTCGGGTTGACTTACATAGACTGTTTCCCTGATTTCCCCATGAAGGAATGCACTCTTCACATCTAATTGGTAGACTTTAATCTTCATGTACGATGCATAGGCAAGGAAGATACGAATAGCTTCCATCCTTGCCACGGGTGCAAACACCTCATTATAGTCAATCCCCTCGACTTGGCGAAAACCTTGAACCACCAGTCGAGCTTTGTTCCTGATAATGACTCCTTGGTCATCCTTCTTGCATTTTAGTACCCATTTGGTGCCAATGACTTTAGCACCTTTAGGTCTATCAACCAGAGTCCATACACCTAACTTCTTAAACTGCAGAAGTTCTTCTTGCATGGCACTCACCCACGCCTCATCATTTAGTGCTTCACTGACATATTTTGGCTCAACCTGCGAAACAAAACATCGATAAGCACCATCATGAATGTAACCTTTCTCCATAACTGAGGCGTAATCAGCTGAGTATAGCTGATTTCGGGTTTGTACTCCTGATCTGACATCCCCAATAACATTGTCAAGGGGATGATAGACGTTTAGTCGTGATCCTGGAGTAGTAGGAACAGCCACCTCAGAACCAGATTATGAACATTTGGTTCTGCATCTGAGGTAGTTGGAGTTTGAGGTTCCGAAGTCGAAGGTGCATCACTCGTAGATGCTTGTGGACTTTCAGGAACTGGAACCTGTTCCTCCTGACTGTTCTGGTCATCTGCTTCAGTTTCATCTTCAGAGGAGGAGTCACTGTCATCGACTACTCCCCCTGACTGAGTAGATGATTCTCCCTGTGTGCTAGATGGTGTATTCAGAATATCATACATCATCCTAGTAGCTAACTCATCATCCGAGGGAGAGAGAGGAATGTTGAAGGACTTGAAGAATCCATCATAATCGAAGAAGTATGCAGGTCCTTTGCCTGTAGGTGGTGTGGTATATCTCTGAACGTCGACATTACACCACACTTCTACAAGACCCGTTGAGTTATTGTAAACTCGCTTGTTCGGTATGTTGTATCCTAGAAAATTCCTTCATCTGCCTTCTCGCTGAATTTGCCTTCTTGTGTCTTCTTCAGAAGTGTACACGGCGCGCCAAAAGGTTCAAGATACTCCAAATTCGGTTTGCGTCTTTGTAGTAGCTCATAACATGTCTTTCCGTGGCGCTTGACTATTAGGACTCGATTCAGTGTATAACATGCATTTGCCACTGCCTCATTCCAGAATTGGATAGGCAGTTTCGAGTCCGCCAGCATAGTCCGTGCAGTCTCTATCAAGCTTCTGTTCTTCCTCTCAGCAACACCATTCATCTGAGGCGTGTAGGCAGAAGTGAATTGATGCACAATTCCCTTTTCCTTGCAGTATGCCTCCATCCATTGATTCTTGAATTCTGTCCCGTTGTCTGAGCGTACTTGTCTAACTTTTAGCTTGTAGAGAGATTCCAGTGTGGTTACTAATTCCTTGAATGACTCAAATGTTTCTGATTTGGATTTCAGAAACATTACCCAAGTGAACCTTGAGTAGTCATCAGTGACCACAAAACAGTACAAGTCGCCTGCAATGCTCCTTGTACTGACTGGACCAAACAGATCCATGTGAAGAAGTTCAAGAGGAAGTTCTATTGAATGAACTTTCTTTTCCTTATGAGACTTCTTTGTCTGTTTGCCTTTCTTGCAAGCTACACAAAAGTCAGGAAGTTGGAAGTTCTTGACATTTACTCCTCTCACTAAATCCTTCTGAATCAAATGATTCATCTTCCTTTGACTAATGTGTCCCATTCTCCTATGCCAGGAGATTGAATCCTTCTCAGTAGCTTTAGATAGAAAGCACTGAACCTCATGATCCGTTGTAGCAGCTGTTGACAGATCCAAGACATAAAGGTCTTTATATCTTGAAGCAGTCATCAGAACTTGGTCCTCTGGGATCATGTAGTCTTTCTTCAGCACGTAACACTTCTTGTTGTCGAAGATGACTTTAAATCCTTTATCGCAGATTTGGGAAACAGAAAGTAAGTTATTCTGAAGTTGTTGAACGTAGTTCACCTTATCAAACTTAACTTTCTGATTTCCCACTTCTCCCTGAGCTGTGATGTAGCCTCCCTTGTTTCCTGCAAAGGAAACATGCCCTCCTTTTATTTGTTTGACGTTTGATAAAAGGGCTCTATTTCCTGTCATGTGCCTGGATGCTCCGCTGTCTATAATCCACGTGTTAGTCTCAGCGCTGTATCGAACACCCTGCACATACAAAGTAAATGAATTAGTTTAGGTTAGGAACCCAAGCCTTTACTGTCTTGGGTTTCCCAGAGGCATCACACATCATAAACTCCACCCATTGACCCTTAGAGGGTGAGGGTAGCTCAGGTTCCTTCTTGTCATCAGTATCAGACACGCAGGATGACTTCTCTTTCCATAAGCCAGATTTGTGCAATGCCTGTTTATGATAAACAGTCGTCTGGCTTACAGGTTGGACTTTAGGTTCACTAGATCTTCTAGGTGGAGTCAAAGAACTCCTCTTAGAAGACCTAGGTCTAGAGTCCTGAAGATCAATCTTCTTCCTAGGTGTCTGATAGAAAGGACAATAGGAAGCAATGTGTCCACATTCTCCACAGTTGTAGCATGACCTGCTATCAACTTTATGAGTAGACTTTCTTTGTGGAGAAGTGCGTGACACTCTAGTAACATCAATCACTTTAGGTTTTGACTCTTGTATGTTTGATGTTTTCTCTGGTTTAACAAAATTAACTGTTTTAACCTGTTTAACATGTTCCACTTTTTGGTTAACTGGTTTTTGACTTGAAGCATGTGAAAAATTAACGTTTGAAGTCCTTTTAGGTTCTGATTTGACTCTGTTTGACCCTGACTTTAAGTTAACTTTTTCAAATTCATTTTCCAGATTAACACAAGGCAATTTACCCTTTGCCTTTGAAGTGGCCTCCTTTTGTTTCTGTCCAGATTCAGTAGATGAACATGAGGTGTCTGGATCAGTAACAAGAGGAGTAGTCACCACATGATCCTTGATGGGGTTGTTATTTACTGGTCTAGACTTAGTGTTCATCAAGGTCTCAGGTGGTGGTGGAACCACTTTGTAGCCTAATCCCTCCCCGTTATTCCTTTCTCTCACTAAGTGTTGAACTATGTGTGAAGAACTAGTCCAACTATGCAGTTTCTGTTTTAATGAATTAACTTCTACTTCTAGAACTGCCTTTTGCTTCTTAGTGTCTTCTAGGGAGTTTAGATAGTACCTAATGTCATTTGCTTGGTTAAAGGCAACTACTTCGGTTTCCCTAAGCTGTTTAGTCAATAGGTCTATCTTTTCTTTATAACTATGCTCATTTTGTTTTAGTACTCTATTAGCCTCAGTGCACAGTTGTAAATCTTTTACTAAGTTATCATTATGATCTAATAACCTAGCAAATTTTTCATCTATGCTATTCCTAAAAGTATCACAATCAGAACAAGCATGATTATTAAACATTTGGTCAGTAGTACTTACCTGAGTTGGTTCAGAAGAGTTAGCCATCAACGCAGCATCAGATGTCTCTGGTTCTGGTGATTCTGACTTTTCTGTCTCTGACGTGGAAGTCTCCTCCTTTGGCTTGTAACTGACCTCGGCTGCAGTTGTTTCTTCACTATGTGACATTGCTATCTCAACTGCTAGATCACCTTCACTCGCAGAATCATCATCAATATCCTCAACACTGGCAATGTTAGATTCTCCTGGTGAGACAAACCTAAAACTCCAATCCTGTCCTTCATCATCATGAGCAGTCAAGGCTTTTGGATCCTTGTTTGATGAAGTAGAACTGGAGGCTTGCTTGTCTTGGCGAGTAAAGGACGAGAACGGGTTCCCATTACCCGTCTTCTTTGGCTTGACACATTCTCTCTTGAAGTGCCCCTTCTCTCCACAGTTGAAGCAGGTCACTTTGCTCTTGTCAAAGCCAAATGTGGTATCCTTAGTAGCTACCAAGTTCTGTCCAGTCTTCTTAACAAACTTCTTCGCCCTTCGGACAGCACTAGCTAAGCCCACATTATATCCATCCTCTCAAGCTCCATTTCGTCCACCTGCTCGTAGTCCTCATCTGCCAGATGGCAGTTTCCAATCTTCCCGGCAACAAGTCCATCATATGAATGAACCACTGCTGCTAAAAGATCCATATGCTCTCGAGCTACTTCTACGGTCACATTACCGAGGTTCTCGGTCTTCAGTTTGGTAGCACTTGCTTCTGATCCAATATAGTGGGTACATGACGACCCTGACGTGTCTGATCCAGAAGGAGAAGCATGTAAAGGACCTGACGAGCTAGACACAAATGCAGTCTGGAGAGGTGCTCCAGATGTCTTAGCTTGAGGCGTGGCGTTGTATAAAGCTGGATTTTGTGTGTACGAAGACTTCTGAGCTCTATACTTCATCCTTAGCGCTTCTTCTCGCAACTTAAGAATGAAGTCATTTATATCCAGCTTTATAAGCATTTCATTCTGTCTAAGGTTAGACACGAATGAAGCCCACTTATCAGGCAATCCGTCTGCGAAGTTGCTCACTTTCTCTTCCATGGTCGTTTCCACTCCATGTGTATGCAGTTCGCTCATCAAGTGGTAGAATCTGTCTATGACTTCGTCTAAACTCTCGTTACCAATAGATGAGAAGTTATCGAATTCCTTCTTTAACTCCTTTGCCTTGATTGCCTTCAATGACGCATTCCCATCATATCTCTTCTCTAGCTCATCCCACAGTTTCTTGGACTGCTTATTCTCTGAATACTGGTGGAATATGTCTTTGGGGATAGACTGAGTGATCAATGCATAAACCCTTTTCTCTGCATTGTATTTTACTTTCTGTGCGTCTGTCATCCCACTTAACGTTAGCTTAACTCCATCAGCTCCCACCGGTGTACTATAACCGATCTCAATGGCTTCCCACAGATTAGGATCTACTCCATTAAGGTAGATCTCAAAACATTGTTTCCAGTGGGGAAACTCATCTAAAGTCAAGAGCTTTGGTGGTTTATTGTGATTACCCACCTCACTCTCAAGCAACAGCAGGTTCTGTATCCTTGAGTCCTTCCCAGCAGTAAAGGCTGACATCTGATCTTCCATGGCTAATAAACTTAGAATCTAATCAAACAAACTTTCACTGATGCGACTGAAGGATGCGAATGGTCTAATCGTGCGTATGAACTCTGCGACTGGTTCAATCGTGCGGCTGAACTGGGCGATTGGTTCAGTCGTGCGAATGAATCTGGTGCGTATGAGCTATGCGAAAGAACGGTTCAGTCGTCCGAATGAGAGTGCGACTAGGTCCAATCGTGCGAATGAGCAATGCGAATGGAGTCCAGTCGTGCGAATGGGTCACTCGTGCGACTGAAGCTGCTGTTTTGCGAAAATTTCTAGGTTTGACGGGTTTCAGCCGTAAAAATTCGAAATTTCACAAGTCCTAATCGCCTAAGTCCGTAGAAACCAAACTTCGATGAGCAGGGAACGTCCAAGATCACTTTTGATGCCAAAGATTGCGTTTTTAGTGCAAAAACACAAACTTTATGCAATCTTGATTGAATCAACACGTAATCAAGAGAGCCAAAGCTCTGATACCATTTGTTAGGACCTGGTATTTGAACGAAATACCTAGTGATTAGCGTGTTAAACCAACTCAAATAGTGCGGAATCCTATTTGATTGGCGATCCAATCAGTGAGAACACACGAAGAATCAATCAAGAATTGAATCCGACGTTAGAAATCGATTAGGAATCGATCTAATGTGTTCTGTGAACTTGGAGAACGATTTGGGAGGTCTCTGGACGGCTAGGGTACGCCTGGAATCGTAATGGGATGAATGCTTACGTTTTTCCACGAATTGGGTCTATTTATAGGTTAGTATTGTTCAATCGTGCGACTGGGCCATAAGTATGGTTCAGTCGTGCGATTGAACCATGCGGTTGATTCATCCGCACGACTGAGTGTTCAGTCGTGCGATTGAGTCAATCTTATGTGTCAATCATACGACTGATCCAGTCTCCTGGTTCAGTCGTGCGATTGAGTCAGTCGTATGAAGTTATTCATGCGTGTGGTCCATTCGCATGGGCCATTCGCATGAGAACTTCATTAAGTTAAGTTTGAATGTTTTAATTAATATAACATAATGTGCAATCATTCAAACAATCATAAACCCAATCAATTCAATCACGACTCATTAATGAAATATTAAACATTACAAAGAACAAACAATTCATGTCATTTCATTAATCAATACAAATTACATCATAATCAGACAGACAAGATCTATTACATTTCAAATCATGATCTAGGGACATACATGCATCAACATGGGCTCATACGCTCATTTCATTCGGGCGAATGGGCCTCAGTCGTGCGATTGGTTCAGTCGCCCCCCTTTAGTCGTCCGACTGGAGTTCAGTCGTGCGACTTATTCATTCACTCGCTCTTAATCGTCCGACTGGGTCATTCGTATAGGCCATTCGGTTGAATGGTCCATACTCATGTCCATTCGGCTATAGAAGGCATGAGTGTGGTCCATTCGTACGATTGGCCCAAACTCATGGTCCAGTCGTGCGACTGGGTCATACTTATGAAATTTTCTGCATTTCTTACCATTTGACATTTAAACCCTTTTAAACTGTAGAATTAACATTATAAGCATTTGATCATCTCAGACATGATCATTTTAACTTGAAAAACTGTTGATCACCTCAGACATGATCCTTTTACACACTTTGTCACCTCAGACGTGACCCAATTATCTTTTGAAAACACATGCGGTCACCTCAGACATGACCCTTTTAGGTGGTTTACTCCCTTACTGAATTCCATGATGTAGTCCGATATCAAACAAACTGAATGGAGTAAATAAATAGAAAATTAAACTGAGGTACAAAAATTAGGCTTGTTTTTGACTTTTTGTGAGGTATAAATCCTTAGATAGAAATCTACTGGATTCGGTTCCGGAATAGGCAGCTTCAATTTAGTTTGACCATAACTGGACCAATTCAATTATGGAATCATACAGGCAAGTCAAATCATTTGGGACATGTTATCAAAACCTTTTGATGCTCACTTCTTGGTGTTCATCCAGAGTCGTTAGCAAATTTAGGAAATCATACTGGTACTATTAGATTCCCACATTGATTTGGACTTTCAAGAATTGTAGCCACGATGATTGTCAGTATATTTGTCCTCTTAAATCCATACACAGACTTTTGACACGGATTGGTGACAGTTTAAAGTTTAATTATTTCAACCAACATTTGTGGATCCCACGCTTATGTGGTAATCAACATTCCTCAGGAGCTTTTGAGCGGTCTACGGGTATTTTGACAAGAAGAGACTATTCTTAGAGCTTTCAAAGAGAAGCCAATCCTCAGGTCAGTGCCATCGCATAGCAGAGAGGCGGCAAACAACAATGAATTCTAGAATATCTAGGTTATGCTTATCCTCAGGTCAGTGCCATCGCACAGCAGAGAGGCACACAACCTATCTTCTTGTTAGAGCATATTTATTTTTCTTTTGCACATAACACACCAACAACATAAGTTATTAGCTTGATAGCATTTGCTTTTCATTTTTTTCGTGCTTTGCTCTATTTATGGTCATCCGCTCACATTTGTGGCGTTTATTTGCTCGTTACCCCTTATTGGAATATTGTTGATTGTGTTAACCAGTGATAAGATGGGAGCCCACAGTCAGTTGAACAACTTAGTTTGATCTTGAGATCACCAGTCAGGTCTAATCATCTATTGTGTTGAATCTACCGACATATCATCTGTGGTCTAGCAACCTCTAGGTCTACTTTCGTTGTGTTACCTTAGTAGTTACCAGTTTTTCTATCATATTTCCTTTTATATTTCTCAGACTACACAGACTTATACTTTGAATTTTGCATCTTGTCTAAATTAAAATTTTAAAGTCCCACTTGATTTGTTCCTGTGTACTATCATTTTCCAAAGTATTTGAATCGGTATCACAGATACGATCTACCTTCTATCAGCTAGCCTCTCCTTCTCCCTCCTTTTTTTAATGTTACTGGCTGACCTATTCTCCCCCTAAAATTCTAAAATCGTAACAGATTTACATTTTTAGGATTTTAATAGACAGCTAAATAACATGTATTTAGTTTAAACAGAAAATAGAATAAATAAAGGAAATAAAAAGAAAAAAAATAAAAATTAGACTAAACTGCATCGGACTACACATGGTCATCATCTGGAATGACATCATTTTTTATTAATGCTGTTGACCTGTAACAGATATAGAAAACACGGTTTGTCAAAAGCCTTTGTATAGAGGTCAGCGCGTTGAAAATCAGTATTTATCTTTACCACACTGATTAAATTCTTTTCAAAACAGTCCCGTATAAAATGATATTTTATACCGATGTGTTTGGTCTTAGGATGTTGTACTGGATTTTTAGTTATTTTAATTGTAGCAGAGTTATCAACAAAAATAGGAGTAGAAGAGAAATTTAAACCGTAGTCCCGCATTTGCTGTTGAATCTAAATGATTTGTGAACAGCAACTTGCAGCAGCAACGTATTCGGCTTCACAGGTTGACAATGCAACCGAGGTCTGCTTCTTACACTGCCAGGTCACTAATCTCCTCCCAAAGAATTGACACCCTGCTGATATAGACTTGTAATTCATCTTGCAGCCCCCGTAATCCGAGTCACTATACGCCGTGAGCTTAAAATCATCATCATGAGGATACCACAACCCAAGTGTGGGTGTGCCCTTCAGATAACGAAATATCCTTTTCACCCCAATCAGATGGTTAACCTTTGGCTTAGCTTGATATCTAGAGCATAGACATGTAGCATACATGATGTCAGGTTTTGAGGCAGTGAGGTACATGAGAGATCCAATCATTCCTCGGTACATGGTTGCATCGACCAGATCTTCATTTTCATCGGGTGCTATATCATGGTTTGTAGCAAGTGGAGTCCTAGCTGCAGAAGCATTCTCCATGTCAAACCGACTGAGAATGTCTCCCACATACTTGGTCTGATGTAGGAAAATTCCTTTGGGTGTCTGATCTACCTGTAACCCGAGAAAGAATTTCATCTCCCCCATGGCACTCATCTCAAACTCCGCCTTCATTACTGCTTCAAATTCTTTGCATAAATCTTCATTCTTTGAACCGAAAATTATGTCATCTACATAGATCTGTACTAGCAGAAAGTCTCCATCTTTTTCTTTGATAAACAGTGTGCAGTCAATGACTCCCCTACGAAAGCCGTGTTTCACAAGATGAGTTGAGAGTTTCTCATACCAGGCCCTTCGAGCTTGATGAAGCCCGTATAAAGCCTTGTCGAGTTTGTAAACTCTGTCCCAATGATAAAGATCTTCAAATCCCTCGGGTTGACTGACATACAATGTCTCTCGGATTGGAGGAATGCACTCTTCACATCTAATTGATAAACTTTAATCTTCATATACGATACATAGGCAAGGAAGATGCGGATGGCTTCCATCCTTGCCACGGGTGCAAACACTTCATTGTAATCAATGCCCTCGACTTGTCGAAATCCCTGAACTACAAGTCGAGCCTTGTTCCTGATAATGACGCCTTGGTCATCCTTCTTGCATTTAAAGACCCATTTGGTGCCAATGACCTTAGCACCTTTAGGTCTATCTACCAGAGTCCATACACCTAACTTCTTGAACTGAAGAAGTTCTTCTTGCATGGCACTCATCGATGCCTCATCATTCAGTGCTTTTCTGACATATTTTGGCTCAACCTGGGAGACAAAACAATGATAAGCACCGTCGTGAATGTATCCTTTTTCCATTACCGAGGCATAATCAGCTGAGTACAGCTGATTTCTGGTCTGCACTCCTGATCTGACATCCCCAATGACATTGCCTAGGGGATGATAGACATTTAGACGTGATCCTGGAGTGGTAGGAACAACTACCTCAGAGTCAAGATTGTGAACATTAGGTTCTGCATCCGAGGTAGTAGGAGTTTGAGGTTCCGAAGTCGAAGAGGCATCATTGTTAGATGCTTGTGGACTTGTAGGAATTGGAACTTGTCCCTCCTGATTGTTCTGGTCATTTTCTTCAGCTTCATTTTCTGAGGAGGAGTCACTTTCTTCGAGTGCTCCCCCTGAGTGGTGAGATGATTCTCCCTGTGAACCCGATGATGTTGAATCTAGTGATGGTGAATTCAAGATATCATACATCATCCTTGTAGCTAACTCTTTGTCAGAAGTGGGGATACGTATGTTGAAGGACTTGAAGAATCCATCATAGTCGAAAAAGTAAGCGGGTCCTTTTCTAGTAGGTGGTGTGGTATATCTCTGAACATCAACATTACACCACACTTCTACTAAACCCGTTGAGTTGTTGTAAACTCTCTTGTTCGGTATGTTGTATCCTAGGAAGATACCTTCATCAGCCTTCTCGCTGAATTTTCCTTCTTAAGTCTTCTTTAGAAGTGTGCACGGTGCGCCAAATGGTTCTAGATACTCCAGATTAGGTTTACATCATTGTAGTAACTCGTAACATGTCTTGCCATGGCGCTTGACTGCCTGAACTCGATTTAATGTGTAACATGCATTTGCCACTGCCTCATTCCAGAATTGGATAGCAAGTTCCGAGTCTGCTAGCATTGTCCGTGTTATCTCTATCAAACTGTGATTCTTTCTCTCAGCAACGCCATTCATCTGAGGCGTGTAGGCAGAAGTGAACTGGTGCACAATTCCCTTTTCCTTGCAGTAAGCCTCCATCCATTGATTCTTGAACTCGATCCCATTGTCTGAGTGTACCTGTCTCACCTTCAGCTTGTAGAGCGATTCCAGTGTGGTTACTAATTCCTTGAAAAACTCAAATGTTTCTGATTTGGACTTCAGAAACATTACCCAAGAGAATCTTGAGTAGTCATCAGTAACCACATAACAGTACAAGTTACCTGTAATGCTTTTTGTACTGACTGGACCAAATAGATCCATGTGAAGAAGTTCAAGAGGAAGCTCGATAGAATGAACTTTCTTTTCCTTATGAGACTTCTTCGTCTGCTTGCCTTTCTTGCATGCTACACAAAAATCCGGAAGTTGGAAATTTTTTACGTTAACTCCTCTCACGAGATCCTTCTGGATCAAGTGATTCATCTTTCGTTGATTAATGTGTCCCATTCTCCTATGCCAGGAAATGGAGTCCTTCTCAGTAGCTTTTAATAAGAAGCACTGAACTTCATGATCCGTTGTAGAAGCCGTTGAGAGATCCAAAACATAAAGGTCTTTATATCTTGAAGCTGTCATCAAAACTTTGTCCTCCGGAATCACATAGTCTTTCTTTAGGACATAACACTTCTTGTTGTCAAATATAACCTTAAATACTTTGTCACATATTTGGGAAACATAAAGTAAGTTGTTTTGAAGTTGTTGAACGTAGTTCACTTTATCAAACTTAACTTTCTGATTTCCAACCTCTCCCTGAGCTGTGATGTAACCTCTTTTGTTACCAGCAAAAGAAACATGCTCTCCTTTTATTTGTTTGACGTTTGATAAGAGAGCCCTGTTTCCTGTCATGTGCCTGGATGCTCCGCTATCTACAATCCATGTGTTGGTTTCAGCACTGTAGCGAACACCCTGCACATTCAATTTAAAGCATTAGTTTAGGTTAGGAACCCAAGCCTTTACTGGCTTGGGTTTCCCAGAGGCATCACACATCATGAATTCAACCCATTGACCCTTAGAAGGTGAGGGTAGCTCAGGTGGCTTCTTGTCATCATTATCAAACACAGAGGATGACTTTTCTTTCCATAAGCCAGATTTGTGTAAGGCCTGTTTGTGATAAACAGACGACTGGCTAATGGGTTGAACTTTGGGTTCACTAGTTCTTCTAGGTGGATTCAATGAACTCCTCTTAGAAGACCTTGGTTTTGAATCCTGAAGTTCAATTTTCTTCCTAGGTGTCTGATAGTAAGGACAATAAAAAGCAATGTGTCCACACTCTCCACAGTTGTAGCATGACCTGCTATCAACTTTATGATTAAACTGTCTATGTGGAGATGTGTGTGACACCCTAGTGACATCATTATGTTTGGGCTTTGACTCTACTTCTTTTGATGTTTTCTCTTGTTTAACAAACTTAATTGTTTTAACATTCTTAACATCTTTTCCATTTTGGTTAACTGGACTTTGACATGAAACTCGTGATAGGTTAACATTAACAGTCTTTTTAGGTTCAGATTTGACTTTGTTTGACCCTGACTTTATATTAACCTTTTCAAATTCTTTTTCCAGATTAACACAAGGCATTTTACCCTTTGCCTTTGAAGTGGCCTCCTTTCGTTTTGTTCCAAATTCAATTGAAAAACATGAGGAATCTGGATCACTTACAAGAGGAGTAGACACCACATGATCCTTGATTGGATTATTATTTATTGGTTTACTCTTAGTGTTCATCACGGTCTCAAGTGGTGGTGGAACCACTTTATAACCCAAACCCTCCCTATTGTTACGCTCTTTCACTAAGTGTTGGACAATATGAGATGAACTTGTCCAACTGTGTAGTTTTTGCTTTAATGAATTGACTTCTACTTCTAAAACTGGTTTTTGTTTCTTAGTGTCTTCTAGGGAGTTAAGATAGTACCTAATGTCATTTGCTTGTTTAAAGGCTACTACTTCTGTTTTCCTAAGCTATTTATTCAAAAGGTCTTTCTTTTCTTTGTAACTATGCTCATTTTGTTTTAAAACTCTATTTGCCTCAGTGCACAGTTACAAATCCTTTACTAAGCTATCGCTATGATCTAATAACCTAGCAAATTTCATATCTATGCTTTCTCTAAATTTATTACAATCAGAACAAGCATGATTTTTGAAAAGTCGGTCAGTAGTACTTACCTGAGGAGGTTCTGATGAATCAGCCATCAACGCAGCATCTGATGTCTCTGGTTCTGGTGATTCTGTCTTTGTTGTAGACGTCCCTTCTTCAGGCTTGTAGCTGACCTCAGTTGCAGTCTCTTCACTGTTTGACATCGCTAGCTCTATTGCAGTATCTCCTTCACTCGCGGAATCATCATCTAAGTCTTCCACACTTGCAGTATTGGATTCTCCCAGAGAGACAAACCGAAAACTCCAGTCCTGTCCTTCATCATCATGGGCAGTCAAGGCTTTTGGATCCTTGCTTGATGAAGTAAGACTGCTAGCTGGCTTATCTTGACGAGTGAAGGACGAGAATGGATTCCCGTTTCCAGTCTTCTTTGGCTTCACACACTCTCTTTTGAAGTGCCCCTTTTCTCCACAGTTGAAACAGGTCACCTTGCTCTTGTCAAAACCAAAAGTAGTGTCCTTTGTAGCAACCAAGTTTTTTCCGGTCTTCTTCACAAACTTCTTAGCTCTCCGGACAGCACTTGCTAAGGCCCACATGATATCCATCCTCTCCAGCTCTGTCTCATCTACCTGCTCGTAGTCCTCGTCTGCCAGATGGCAGTTTCCAATTTTCCCAGCAACAAGTCCATCATAGGAATGGACCACTGCTGCTAAGAGATCCATGTGCTCTCTTGCTACTTCTACCGTCACGTTTCCGAGATTCTCGGTCTTCAGTCTTGTAGCATTTGCTTCAGATCCAATGTATTGGGTACTAGAAGACCCTGAAGTTTCTGATCCTGAAGGAGAGGCTTGTGAAGGACCAGATGAGCTTGACACAAAGGCGGTCTGAAGAGGTTCTCCAGACGTCTTAACTTGTGGAGTTACATTGTACAAAGCTGGATTCTGAGTATACGAAAACTTTTGAGCTCGGTACTTCATCCTTAGTGCTTCTTCTCGCAGCTTTAGAATAAAATCATTGATGTTCAACTTTGCTAACATTCCATTCTGTCTCAGATTTGGCACAAAAGAAGCCCATTTTTCTGGCAATCCGTCTGCAAAATTCGACACTTTGTCTTCCATGGTAGTTGTGACACCATGTGTGTGCAGCTCGCTCATCAAATGGTAGAATCTATTAATGACATCGTCTAAACTCTCATTTCCCATCGATGACAAGTTGTCAAATTCTTTCTTCAACTCCTTAGCTTTAATAGCTTTCACTGAAGCATTCCCGTCATATCTTTTCTCCAACTCATCTCATAACATCTAGGCTTGCTTATTCTCAAAGAATTGATAAAAAATATCCTTAGGGATAGACTGAGTAAGCAATGCATATACTCTCTTTTCAGCATTATATTTGACTTTCTGTTCATCAGTCATGCCTCCTAAAGTAAGTTTCACCCCATCAACTCCTACCGGCATACTGTACCCCGTTTCAATAGCTTCCCACATATTTGGATCTACTCCATTTAAGTAGATCTCAAAACGTTGTTTCCAGTGGGGAAACTCATCTAACGTTATAAGCTTCGGGGGTTTATTGTGATTCCCCACCTCACTCTCAAGTAGTAGTAAGTTCTGAATACGTGAGTCCTTCCCGCCTGTAAACGCTGAAAACTGATCCTCCATCTCGATTAACTTTAAGTCTCTTAAACAATCTGTTTCAGTAGTGCGAATGGAGCTGTGCGATTGGGCTACCCGTGCGAATGAACTATGTGATTGGTTCAATCGTGCGGCTGAACTAAGCGATTGGTCCAGTCGTGTGAATGAAACTGATGCGGCTGAACAATGCGAACGGTCTGATTAGTCGTACGAATGAAGATACGACTGAGTCCAATCGTACGTCTGAGGGATGCGAATGAAGTCCAGTCGTGCGATTGAGTCAATCGTGCGACTGAAGCTGCTGAATTTCGAAAATTTCTAGGTTTAACGTGTTTTGGCCGTAAAAACCCGAATTTTCACCAACCCTAATCGCCTTATGCCGGAGAAACCAAAACTTTATGAGCAGGGGACGTCCAAGACACCGTTTGACACGAAAAGATTGCGTCTTTAGTGAAAAAACACAACTTTTGTATCAAAACCGAACGAATCACACGTAATCAAGAGCCAAAGCTCTGATACCACTTGTTAGGATCTGGTATTTGAACGAAACACCAACTGATTAATGTGTTAACCAAACCAAATAGTACGGAATCCTATTTGATTGGCGATCCAATCAGTGAGAACGCACGTAGAAACAATAACGTATTGAATCTAACGTCAAGAATCGATTAGGAATCGATCTACAGCGTTCTATGAACTTGGAGTATGAACTTAGAGGCTTCTGGACGGCTGGGGTACATTTGGAGTCAAATTGGAATGAATGCTTACGTTTTTCAATGAATTAGGTGGTATTTATAGGTTAGGGTTGCTCATTCGAGCGACTGAACCATTAGAAGAAGCAGAGCTAAGGCAGCTAGAAAAACTGCCAAGAAAGTGGCTGAGTCCAAGCTAAAGATAGACCCAAAGCAAAAGGGTGTATTCATCTCAGCAGGATTCCAGGTGGTTGGAAACTCTGATTCAGGAAAGGGGTGTAGTACCAGCACTCCTGTCCTACCAAAGGATTAGAAGTTATAGCGAAAGGTTGCTGATGAAGAGAAAAAGAACAAGAAACAGCAATCCTCAAGTTCCCAAAAGATTAACATTGCATGCATAATGTGTGGTCTGCAAAACCACATGGCCAAAGATTGTTACTACAATCCTGCAAGCACACATTATGCAAATAATGTTAAAAAGGAAGGAATCAGGGAAGGTTTCTCATTTGGACCATATAAAATGGTTCAAGTGATGAAAAAGGGAAAGCTTGTTCCCGAGGCAAGGCTGCGTTCGGAAGAAGATTCTTCTTCCGAAAGGAAAAACGCTTCGGAAGCTAAAGTTGTCAAGACTCAGAAGAATAAAAGAGTCCCCTTGAAACCATCCCAAAAGAAGACTGCTTCGGAAGAAAAGGTGGTGAAGGCTTCTTTCGAAAAGAAAGAAGTTTCAGAAGAATGCCAAGCTACAAAAGCTTCAACAAGCTCATCCTCCATGATCAACCAAGGGATGGAATGGAAGATCAAGGAAGATGTTGTAGCCCAAACCTCTTCTTCAAAGACATCCATTGAACCCCCCATGCATCAATTTTGGTTCAATTATGTCATTATCATTGGAAGAACCCAAGACCAATAAGGCTTGGGTTTCCAATCAAAACTAATCATCTCATCTTATGTGCAGGGACATTCATATGACAAGAATAACAACATTTGGATTGTGGATAGTGGATGCTCCAGGCACATGACAGGGAACAGATCTCTCCTTCAACAATATTAACATTATGATGGAGGTCCTGTCCAGTTTGGAGGTGAGGCCGGAGGATATATTTCTGGCAGAGGAAGTATATCCAATGGAAAGTTAAAAGTTGACAGAGTTAATTTTGTCAACCAGCTTGAACACAACCTGTTAAGTGTTTCTTAATTCTGTGAGCAAAAGCATCAAATGCTCTTCATAGAACATGAGTGCATAATCCTCAAACCCGGGATGACAATTCCTCAGGAATTGGTGCTTCTTAGATCTCCCAGGAAAGGGGATATGTACAAGCTGGATATGAACAATGCTTCCTTAATGGGAGAAGTATCATGCTTTCTTTCCAAAGCTGATGGTGATGAGTCAACACTATGGCCTAAACGAATGTGTCATGTAAATTTTAAGACAATGAATAAATTGGCTAAAAATAACTTGGTATATGGTTTGCCTAAAAAGGAATTTTTCTGCAAAGATAACTGCGTTGCATGCCTGAAAGGGAAGCAACACAGGGCATCTCATAAATCCAAAGTTCTTAACTCCATCACCACCCCATTACACTTATTGCACATGGATCTATTTGGTCCCACAAGTATAATGAGCATTGGAAGGAAATCATATTACCTTGTGATTGTTGATGATTTTACTAGATTTACATGGGTATTCTTTTTAAGAACCAAAGATGAAACTGCTGAAACTTTAAAATCTTTTATTCTTAAAATAGAAAATCAAGTTGATCACAAGGTTAAAATAATTAGAAGTGATCAAGGGACTGAGTTTAAGAACCAAGTTCTTGACTCATTTTGTAACTCAAAAGGTATTGCCACACAATATAGTGTTCCCAGAACTCCTCAACAAAATGGTGTTGCTGAGAGGAGGAATAGGACACTTATTGAGGCTGCTCGGACTATGTTAGCTGATTCAAAGCTGCCTCTAACATTCTGGGCAGAGGCAGTCAGCACTGCATGCTATGTGCAGAACAGAGTTCTTGTAGTAAAGCCACATGGAAAAACCCCTTATGAGTTATGGAACAAGAGGCCACAGTTCATTGGCTTTCTAAGGACCTTTGGCAGCAGGTGTACCATACTTAACACAAAAGACAATTTGGCAAAATTTGCTGAAAAGTCGGATAATGCTATCTTTGTTGGATATTCCTCTTACTCTAAAGCTTATAGAGTTTATAATATTAAAAATCAACAATTTGAGGAATCTTCCAACATTGTAGTCAATGAGCACACTCCTTGTGTTAGGGGGAATGGCCTTGATCATATCTTTGATTTAGAATTGTTTCCAAACTATTCTAAACCATCTTGTGAGAATGTTTCAGCTAGAACATGTGCTCAAAGTGACTCTGATGAAGATCAACTGTTTGAGCTTCCCAGACCTATTCCAAGTTCTCCAAGAGCTGCAGTAAATCAAGCTCCCACTATTGAAAGATCTGACAGTATAACCATCTCAAGAGATAGTGGAGCTTCAACAAGCAGTTCACCTGTTGACTTTCAAATCTCTTCAAGTGACCTTGCACAACACCAAGCTGATGAAGACAACATCTTGAAGGAACAGGCAACTGTTGATGATGTTTCACAGCAAACAAATGATGATGTTTCTCTTTCATTCAATAAGTCCTCATTGAATGAGTTTGAAACAACAGTTGGACCAAGCATTCAAGCTTCTGAGCAAAATATGTCCAATATGGATTTATCTTTGCAACTGGAGGTGATTCCTAGACTTAGGATTCATAACACTCATCCAGCTGAGAACATCATAAGGGAAGTCTCTGAAGGCGTGAGAACAAGAGGACAAACTCACAATGGGAATGTCTGTTTGTACTCATGCTTTTTATCCCAAATGGAACCCAAGAAGGTGGAAGATGCCTTGAAAGATAGTAGTTGGGTTGAATCAATGCAAGCGGAGCTGCTTCAATTCAAAAGACAAAAGGTTTGGAACCTATGTTCGCTACCATCTGGTCAAGTAACTATAGGCACTAAATGGGTTTTCAGAAACAAGAGAGATGATAGAGGCTTGATTATCAAGAACAAGGCAAGACTTGTGGTTCAAGGATACACTCAAGAGGAGGGAATCGATTATACGGATGTCTTTGCACGTTTTGCAAGACTTGAGGCAGTTAGGATCTTCCTTGCTTATGCTGCATCCAAGAATTTCACTATCTACCAGCTTGATGTCAAGTGTGCCTTTCTATATAGGGATATAGATAGGGAAGTCTATGTATGCCAACCTCAGGATTTGAAGATCCACAGCATCCCAACTATGTGTGCAAATTGGATAAAGCTCTATATGGGCTGCACTAAGCACCTAGGCTGTGGTATGAGACATTGTCTCAGTTTTTCCTGAATACTGGTTACACTAGAGGTACCATTGATAAGACTCTTTTCATAAGGAAGTCTGGGAAGGACATCTTGCTCGTTCAAGTCTATGTTGATGACATCATATTTGGTTCTTCAAATGACCAAATGTGTAAAGACTTTGAGAGCATTATGTAGCAGAAGTTTGAGATGAGTTCCATGGGAAAATGGACTTTTTCCTTGGAATTCAGGTAAAGCAAATGAAGGAAGGGTTCTTTATCAATCAATCTAAGTATGTCAATGATATCTTAGAAAGATTTCATATGAAGGATTGTAAAGCAGCAAAAACACCTATACCCAGAAACCACAATCTCTGCCCTGATTCAGAGGGGGAGGATACTGATCAACATCAGTATAGAGCGATTATTGGTTCTCTGATGTATCTCATAGCAAGTAGACCTGATATCATGTTTGCAACTTGCATTTGTGCAAGATATCAGGCTGCTCCAAAGGTGTCTCACCTAATAGCTGCCAAGAGAATTCTTAGATACCTTAAAGGAGCACCTAAACTAGGTCTCTGGTATCCAAGAAATAGTGATTTCAATCTCTATGGTTACTCTGACAGTGATTATGGTGGCTGCAATATCAACAATAAATCAACATCTGGTGGATGTCAATTTCTTGGTGGAAGGATCATCTCATGGCAATGCAAGAAGCAATCCTGTGTCTCTACATCAACTGCTGAAGCTGAATACATTGTTGCTGCTAGTTGTTGTGCTCAGCTGCTATGGATTCAAAACAAGATGATAGACTACGGATTCAACTTCATGAGCACTCCTATCCACATTGTCAACAACAGTGCTATATCCATTACTGAACATCCGGTGAAGCACTCCAAGACTAAACACATTGATATCAGGTATCATTTCATTAGAGATATTCATGAGAAAAATCTTATCAAGCTAATCAAAGTTGATTCAAATGAACAATATGCTGACTTGTTCACCAAAGCCTTTGATGAACAAAGATTTAAATATCTCATTACAGCTATTGGGATGATAAACCTTGATTAGTTGATCTCATTTAAAAACCTTTTAATGCGTAAAGTCTTATGTCAAAACAATCTAAGCCCTGTTACAAAAGATCTTTTTATCTAAGTATGAATTCTTCCGAAGAGAAATTAACCCTCGGAAGATATTTCACATATCTTCCTAAGCAAATTTTTCCCAGGATAATTTTCTTCCTGGAAGAGTGTTAAGTCTCGGAAGAAGCGATTGATTTCATATCAGATCTACTTCCGAAGCTTATAACACTCTCCATTTGAAAAGCAACATATACTCTCGGAAGTAATCAATTTACCTTCAGAAGTAAATTTTCCTTCGGAAGAACATTACTTTTGGAAATGCTTTACACTCGGAAGAAAGATTTTACTATGTAACGGAAATCTTTTGGGCCCCACTCTGTAAAAAGTAAAGATTTTGTTAATGATGTCGGATTATTTAAATGGACTAACCTTACCGCCCATGTCACATCATCCACTGAAACCTCACATCAAACCCACTTTAAACCGCCATTCCACCCATTTAAATACCTCCGGCTAATCACTTACATCCTTTTTACCAAAATTACTGCCCTAAAAGCTTTCTTCATCTTCAATTTACCCTATTCCGAACTATCTTCCTGTAACTTTCTTCAATGGCACTTAACCCTCAGCACAACCAAGTCGCACTCCTTGACTCTTCAAGGGATGTTGACTTCTCAGACATCATCTCCTTTCTAACCCAATCTTCTTACTACACCGCTCTGACTGTAAACCCCACGATTTACTCAAACCATATGTCTGAATTTTGGGCAAATGGTCAGATTGAAACCCTAAATGGGGTTCGTTACATTCAATGGAGCATCTGTGGCCAGGAGTTGGTCATTTCTGAACAAATCATCAGGGAGCATCTATAGCTTCATGATGAGGGCGCTCCAACGGAATTCCCCAAAGTAGATGTGGACAATTCTTATATCCAAATGGGATATGGTGGAGATGTTAGCAGGTCAACTGTCTACAAATTTAACTTCTCTTACAAATGGAAGTTCCTGTTTCATGTGGTTCTTCACTGCTTGTCCAATAAATCTGAGGGATGGGATCAAATCCCATATGAACTTGGGTGCCTAGTTCATGGTTTGGTGAAAAGCCTCTGCTTCAACTACTCAAGATTTGTGCTGACTAATCTCATGGGAAATCTTCAAAGGGACACATTCTTCATGTATCCTAGGTTTCTCCAGCACATAATCAATTGTGAGCTGGACCAGAGCAAGCTTGTCTGCACAGCTGCTCTGACTGCTCCTCAAATGAGGCCGACCATCTTCAAGACTTTGAAGAGAGTGTCCACCAACTTCACCGGAAGAAATACTGCACTTCTTCCAGGTATGATTGAGCCAATGGCTCCTGGTGACATCCCCGTTAACCCCACATGTGATGAACCCACACCAGCAACTACCCTCACTTTGCCAAATCTACCTTCTCCACCCATTACCTTTACTTATCAGAGACGCCCCAAACGAACCCTTGTTCAATCTTCTCTGATTGGACAAGCTCCTCATGTTCTACCCAAAAAGGATAGAGTGGAACAAAGGGATCCCACTCAGCATGAGGTCCAACCATCCTTCATAATTGACCTCAATATGGGTCTTGAGTCTCTTCAATCTCAGACCCATGAGCCCGAAACCCAAGCTGAAAGCCCTCAGGGAGAGTCTCTATACTCCCCTGAGCAGCCAAAAAGGGACAGCCCTATCACAGGCTCAATGCCTTTAGACATTGATCAAAGTCCCGGGTCATTAGGTTTCACTTCCATATCCTTTACTAAGCTTTTAATTGGAGCAGATGAAGAGATTATGTCTCTTCAGAGCAATGAATTTGATCCACAACACCCTCTCAAGGATCAACAAAGCCCAGAGAGATCTCTTATCTCTAGCCCCCATCAGCAAACCTTTACTGAGGTGAGTCCCACTGATGTGGAGGGGACTCATGTAGATTCAGCTACCACTACTGAAGGAGCCTCAGGGGATCGTCAGGACAGTGGTAACATCACTGAGACTGAATCTACGGCAACCATGCCCTTTGATGACTCTGAAAGAGACATCATTGAGTAAGGGAAACCAGGGCGCCAAGAAACCACATCTGATGGTGAGGATGAACATACAAGGTATGTTACCTCATCTCCCTGTGATTCTTCAAAAGAAGATGAGGGAAGAATGCAACTCACCATTCAAGACCTACTTTCTAAAGTCTCAAATCTTGAATCCAAGGTTAGGACTTTAGAGGATAGGTCTGCCACTCAGCAACTTGAGATTGAAACTCTCAAGGCCAAACTAGCTGAGAAATAGATTGAGAGGTCTGTTAGGCATGTACCAACTTAGGTCTCCTTGACCTCTCCCTCTAGCTCATCAAGCTCTCAGGATGATGCTACCAAAAAGGGGGAGAGTGTTCAGAGACAAAGTCAAAGACAAGAGGAAACTCAAAGTCAAGCTCTCACTTCCTTGAGCTCAAAGTATCCTGTGCAACAACCTATAATTTTCCCTGAGACTCCTCCAGTTGTCATTCAAATGGATCAAAGGATGCTCCAAGGTCTCAATAGGTTCTTTAACAAGTTCCTACTGGAATCTCTTATAGAACAGCCAAGTCCTGATCTGTCTGTGATCTACTTCGGAGCTCAAGAGCTTCAGAGGTTAAATGCACCTTCTACCACTATTGAGGAAGTTGGTCAACCTAAGGTCCAAGTGGAACCTGAGATTAACTTCGAAGGGGAAACAAGGACTGATGGCCCAGCAACTGAAATAGTTAGGACAGATAGTGTATTTTCACAGACTTTCGAAGCACAATTCAAAGCCTCGTAAGAACAATTTCAAACTTCCGAAGCTGAGATTGCTGCTGCGAAAGGACTATTCTTATTATCCGATGATCTAATAGTCACAGATGCAATCCTGGAACTTGCATCTGAGGTTAATAGGGAGGATTTTCTCACCCAACCACTAGCTCTAACATCAGCATTAACTCCAGCTTCCATCTCTACTACTCAACCTGAATCTTCCATCCAAGACATCAAAGGAAAGAGGAAGATGACTATGGAAGAGCTTCAGGAGGAAGAAAGATTTGAGAAACTCAAAAGAAAAGGTAGGCCGCCAACTGAAAAACTGCTAGCTGCAAGTACCAAAGCAGCTGCAGCCAACCAAGAGGCAGTTAACAACAGAAAAAGAGTAGAGATTATTGATAGACTTGTCAGTCTAGAAGCTGCAAATGAAGATGTACTCCTGCTACCATTAGAGGAGTTAGTTGAGCTGGAAAAGGCAACCCTGCTGCAAAAACAACAAAAAGAAGAGGCAGCAAGGTTGGCCTTAGAAGAAGAAAGGGAGAGGAAAGAAAGAGAAGCTGATCTGCAGCTTAGGAGGGAAAGGATAACTTTCCTAACCTCCAGAGGTTTCTCTCAAGAAGAATTATCTCCAAATAACAATGATACGATCTTATGGCTCTTGAACAAAGAGAAAGATCAAATGGAGAAAGAGAGAAAGAAAGCTGCAAGGGAAAAGCTGATGCAGAAGAAGAAGAAGGAAGAGGAAGCAGGACTGACTGCTGCCAAGAAGATAGGTGAAAAGGCCTGGATGAAGAGCTATCTCAAGGCTCATGGCTTCTCTGGCAGGCAGGTGGGTCCTATGTCAGAAAACACTCTCCAGCGACATGTCAGTGACATAAACGCTGACATTCGCGCGGGGAAGAGGAAGGAGATGTACAGAAGGGGACAGGGGATGATCTTCAAAGCAACCACTCAACCCAAACTCCAAACCCAACCACAACCTGAACCAATACCCTTTCCATTCCCCATCAAAACCGAACCAACCACTGAACCATACACCCCTGAACCTACACCATCACCCCTACCAACCTCTTCACCTCAACCACCTAAACTACCCATCCTCCAACCCAAAACTCTAGCCAGAACCCAAACACCTCAACCTACCCATTCAACCCATCAAACCATCCCCTCAGCCTTCTTAACATCTCTCCTTAGAAGAATTCAAGGCAGTCAAGACAAAGCTCATCAATTGCACAACTCTGAGCGATATCTCCTGTGAGGAGGATTCAGTTAATTTGACTTATGTTAATGGATCCTCACGTTCCCTCACTAGATATCAATTTCTTGATCTGCCCAGAGGAACATTGGACCAAGCTGCAAATCTCCTTGGCCTCAATTCAGACATTTTGAATGAGGAAGAAAAGAAGTTAAAGAGAAGGCTGGTGACTCTACTGGATACCAAGGAAGGTGACCAGGTGCCAAGACGACCTCTTGCACCTAGAAAGAAGATCATCCAGTGGATGTTCGAAGACTCTTCTTATAACTTTGTTGTTGAAAGAGAGAATAGAGAGCTCAACAGGCTAAGTGCCTCATCTCTGCTACACTTGAGCAGATTTGACATTGCTGAGTTAGTAGAGAAGCCATTCTCCAACCCTTCAAACTCTGATGTAGCTGCCCATATCTGAAATCATCTAGGCAGCCTTCATATGGCCGAGCTAACTGCTAGAAGCAAGGTTGAAGAAGACTTGAAATTGAGAGAGGAGGAGGAAAGGAAGGGATCAACAACCAAAGGCAAAGCCTTTCTACAAATGGTTGAAGGTCCTGAACTTGAATCCATAGTTAGATGGGAGTATGACTATAACTCCCGTCAACTAACTCTTTCCAGGGGGACACAACAAAGGGTACATGTAATTCAGAGTGATAGACTGGATCTCCTATCGGCCAATGACTTGTACAAGCTTCTCAATACCACTTCAGGGAAGAACAAAGAGACAAACAAATATCTTCTGTCCCTGGTGCTGAAAGCGTTGAGAAGCAGAAACAAGTGAGGTTTTGGTAGCATCAGCCTAGGGGGAGTTTGTTGGATCTAGAAAGGCTGGTGCAACCAAAACCAAATCACTTAAAAGATTTTGGTACAACAAATAAAGGACTTTCGAAGCTAAGAGTGGAACTTCCAAAGGAAAAAGGAGCTCTTCTGAAGACTAAGTGTAAAACTTACTTCAGAAGGAAAACTCAAACTTCCGAAGACAAAGAACCTACTTCCGAAGATCAAGACTTAGAATGAAAGATCTATATTCAACTTCAGAAGTACAGAAGTCCTCAAGCCTCGAAAGTATAGAAGCCTCTTCCGAAGTATAAGTGGCTTCGGAAGAACCTGTTCTTCCGAAGCCAACTTACCTTCGGAAGACACTGCTATTATCCAGTGGACATAAGTATGGTCTCCCTGACACTCTGCTGCAGACCTCTGAGATACTGCATGGCATTTTCTCAAAAGCCATGTAGTTGACCATTCTTTAATCCACTATATACCTTTTTATGTTAGTACAGCTGTCATCTTTAGTTGGTGACAAAAGGTAAGTCATGGACATGTCATGACTACCATATCTTAGATAATACTTTATCTAAGATACCTTAACTTTAGCATTGTAGTATATGCTTTAGTCTTAGGTTTCCAGCTGGTATCAAAGTATATCCAGTTGTAGGATCTAGTATATATAGTTTCTCATTGTAACTCATGTATCATGCTTGTAAGAGTCTTGTAATATCTTGAGTTGAGAAGTAATATATACAAATGCCTTGAAAAATTATTTCTGTGTGTTTCTTGCTACTTATTATATTATTATCAACTCTTGTAAAATACTTTACTTCATTTGATTTGAGTGTTTCTATAAGTAAGTTTGAGAGAAATCCAAGTGTTTAAGTGACAAACCCGATCCTACAGAAACTATCTGTGCAGCAAATTGTACTATAATCGTCGTTTGAATGACAATCGAGCTACACGCCGGTCGTGGTTTGTTCTTCGAGTCGAATCATTGAAGTCATACAACATTCGGGTAATTGAACTTACATACATACTCGTTTTCAACTGCCGAATGAAAGCCCTAACAATGATTTGATTAATAACATCATTTGATGCTTCAATTTGGGGTCGATTGAACCTAGGGTTCATGCGAGTTGGGTATGGCTTGCAATAAAGGTTTTTAAGGTTTTGAAAACAATAAAACTCGTGGCTGAGGCCTTGGTTCAATGGTTAAAGTGTATGGGTCCTAAGCATGAGGTCCCGTGTTTGAACTCGGGGACCTTCATGCATTTTTTTAAGGCTTTTAGCCTAAAGGTAATTTTGAAAAAATTCTTAAAGAAATATATAAATAATTTTTATGAATTTCAAATATTTTCAAAAGTTCTAAAGATTTTCTAAAATTTTTCTAAGATTAAAGAAAAATGTTTTGTTGATAAAACATTTTAACAAAACTTGTTTAAATAGTTTTTTAATAAAATGGATGGAAAATAATAATTAGTAAATTGTCATTGGTTCAAATATCCTTTTTCAATTAATTTTTTTACCTAGTAATAAACTTTTAGTTATAAAAATTTATTTGAACTTTATATATAACTTTTTAAATTATTATAATTGTTTCTCTTCACAACTTTGAATAAAATATAAATATATATTTTCCAAGAGAATATAAACTTATTCCATTTGTTAAATAAAATCAATTGACAAATACCAAGTCCTACCTAAACCCTAGTCCCTGTTAATTCGTTAAACTTAATATAACTAAGCTTAAATCTTGTAAATAAATATATTTAGGTACCTTGTGAAGAAATACGTTGGAACGACGACTATTATTTTCTAATTAATCGTCAATTATATACTTATTGATCATATGAGTATTTCTATACCCCTTTTTCATATTTTCACACTTTGGGTTGAAACATGTTATCTTATAATCGTTGCACTTGTAAAACGTTTGATTCTTGTAAACTTATGGCAATTCACCTGTATGTTGTGGTTAGTTGATATTTGTAGCTACCATGTAATGTCGATTATATGTACAATCATTAACTATTGCTAGCCTGGCGACGTCATAGATCTATGGGCCTGACAAGCCTGCTTGGTTATCCAAGTACACTTAGCTAATCGTATATACTTGTAAACGTTTGAGACTTGTAAAACTATTAAGGTTTGATTGTGCATTCTATCTTACATCCCTAGTTACTTTGTTCGCTAATTTCATGGCATGAATTGCCATCCATCTTTTATATACTTATGTATTGAAAACTATAGAAATCTCACTAACATTATGTTGACCTTTTATTTTTAACATGTTATAATAAACGCCCAAGTTTGATGCACTTTTGAAGCTTATACCCATCTAAGATTGGACCTAGTTAAATAAATGGACTTCCTTGAAAAATTTTACATCTTATGTTATGTTACTTTCATATTTGAGACTTATGCTTGTAATGTTACATTGGAAACTTATGATTATAATATTTGGATTTAATAATAACGTTATGTGGCTGTGAACGATCTTAACCCTCACATCTCGACGTTTCCGCCGTCAAGGTTGGGGTGTGACAAAAAGGGTGAGATTGTAAATATATAATACAATTGTGACAAATCTTAAAACCCAAATTACTTAACTGCTTCTTCCTTTTCCATTTTAAATATATAGGATAATATACGTAAAATTAATAATAATATAAAACAATAAAATTAATATATACCCAAGGAAAATGTAGGTGGATATAAAAGGTGAAAAATATTAAAATTAAATAAATTCTAATATAAAATAAAAACTAAAAAAAGATGGAAATGAAAGGGCAAATTAAAAAAGCCAAATAAAAGATTAAATAAAACCTAAAGAAAAAAAAAATCATTTGATCTAAACTGGCATAAGGAGCGTTGGATCGAACTCGTACGTGCTTATTATTGGAATAATGGAAATACTCACGCGATGCGGCGGTACGGCTGTTACGTTATTTTTTGGGAAATACATCTTAGT
The DNA here is from genome assembly GCA_025215565.1 of Flaveria ramosissima. NCBI lineage: Eukaryota > Viridiplantae > Streptophyta > Magnoliopsida > Asterales > Asteraceae > Flaveria > Flaveria ramosissima. The sequence goes on along the minus strand of CM046043.1, from coordinate 31,473,613 downwards.
CAGTATCGGCTCGATCGGTGTGTTAAGAAGTAAATTAAGAAATCAAAAATATAATTATTGAATGAATGAAAGAAAAAAAATAAGTATATTACAAAAGTTTTTAAGACAAATATATTATCCCAACAAGATTAGTGAAAGCATGTGTGGTATTTGTTGTCGGAAATCACATATAACCTAGATTTTAGGGGGGGTTTCGTTTTATGAATGTGAGTTAGAGTTTTATGATAATCGAAAGTAGTTTTCGGTGGTGATTTACATAGACCGAAGAAAGTTCATGAAGAAATTGTCACCATAAATTAACATTTTGATTGTTATTAAGTTGTTAACAACCAACAAGGGAAATGGAAAGAGGAATTAGTGCTCAATCGCAATGAATGAACGACACTTAAAGTAAATGACGCTCTTATTTAGTCACGTGTGTATGTTTTACCATTTGCATCATAAATAGCATATGTTATACTTTATTATAAGGGCGTAAATGGAATAAAATAGTTAATTTTTTGAAATTTAAGCATTACTTTTCATATGGTGTATTAATCATATGAAAATTTTCATTCTATCCTCCTTTTATTTTTATTATGCAAGATATAAATAAATATTAAAGTTATTAAACTCACAATATGCTATTAGAAGAATATTATTATTATAGTTATTATAAATATGTATGTATATATATATATATATATATATATATATATATATATATATATATATATATACATACATACATACATACATACATACATACATACATACATACATACATACATACATACATACATATATATATATATATATATATATATATATATATATATATATATATGTTATATACTTAAATATTTATTTAAAATAATACTTATTTTAAATAGTATTTATTTATAAAAATATAATTAGTAAATATAAATTCAAATGTCAAATTATAGTATCATAAATAAGAAAATCTAATAAAGTGAATTAAATAATATCATATTATTAAATAATTTATTGATAATGTTTATTGAATACATAAAGAGACAATAGCAAAAATGTCAAGATACATAAAATTTAATGGATAAATTAGGCATATTGTCCCTGAAGCGTCTTAAAATTTTAATCAATTTCATATTTTATCACTTTTAAATTTATCGCACTACTTTGTACATGTTGCTTCAAAACTTGTATTCTTGGCAAAATTCCATCTCTATTGTAAAGCCCCGTTCCCTAGACACGCACAATTGGACAATCATCGCACATAAAACATAAAACTTACATTTAAATTTACTAAAAATATCACAACAGAATACTTAATAAATCATTCCATATATTAATGACTACATTTACAAAATAATACATCATTGTTAACTGTTACAAAATATTATCGTTTGCATTACATCATAAAACGTCATAGTTATAAAAATGGATGCCATCCAAAATGGCAAGTAGTTGCCCCATGCCATCATCAGCAACATTCACCTACTAACTAGAAAATACATAAAAGTCAGCGTTGCCTGAGTGAGTTCTAGTTGTATAACTAAATTACTTTACTTTTTGCTTAAAACCATTCTTTACTTTAATTCACAATCATACATCATACGTACAAGTAGATAATCTTATTATTATCTTTTGTCATTGTTATTAGGCATTCATTCATTCGTTATCATCCATTCATACATTTCTTACATTTCATATGTTCGTCATTATCTTCCGATGCCATGTACTATACCCCAAACGTAGGCACGGAGCGGGTACTGGACCGAAGTCTATAAATGGACTCCCATACATTACGCATGAAGCCTTACACCAGTACCGTGGTAAGTTCATTCATCATTACCTTTACTTTAACTTGGACTATTACCATATGTTATATCCCACCGCCATGCATAAAGCGGGTATTGGGCCGAAGTCTATAAATAGACTTTCATACATTGTGCCCGGTGGCCTTACCACAGTACCGGGGTAAGTGGCAATGATCCCATACGTATGGTCAATCACAAGGATTAGACCCCTGTGTGCATCCTGTAGGGTAGACAACCCGTACACAGTTGAGCTAATGACATTTCAGAGTCGTGCACCTCATTTCACTTTGCTTGCAAGACTTTTCAATCATTCATTCTTTACGTTTCTCTTTTTATTATCATTAACTTTCGCTTTTCATTACATAATACTTTACGTTCATTAACATAATCACACCACGTAAAGCTACATAATAATACGCAAGGAACATAAATAAAACATAACATATACATACATAACATCATCACACATCATCCACTCACATACACATACACATACATAACAAGTACAAGTTATCATAGAACATAACTGACCCACCGTTGTCCTGGCTGCAGCCCCTGATAGCGGGGTACTAGGGGCAGCAACCCCTAGTAGGGTCCAAGGGGCAACACCCCTGGCTGGGGCCGGACTGCAGGTCAGCGTGAAGAAGTTTTATTTTTAAACGTTTATATAGCACATTTTGTTATAGAATTAATCGATCTTCCTACTACAATCTCTTAAAATCTTGGTTATTTAAAACGTATATTTAGTATGCATTTCCAGCCCCAAACAAGTTTAAAACTTTTAAAATAGGGGATCTAGAACTCACCTGGACTCAGTGAGTAGCTTCTCAATCAAGCTTTCTAATCAAGTGTCACACTACGCAGCCTGCAGATAAGTTAACACAACACTCAAAGGGGTTAATTTCTGCCTAAGTTTGCTGCTAATTTAGCTGCAAGTTCAGAAGATTTGCTGCTAGTTTAGCTGCAACATTCGCTGGCAGTTTCGCTGCCAGTTTTGCTGCCAGTTTTGCCCAACTTTCGTTGGAAATCCATGTCTGCGAAACTACTTGCGAAACTATAGTTTCACAGGAAAACTCCAGAGTTTCGCTGGACGATTGCATAATTTCGCTGGATGAGCATGCAATTTCGCAGAACGAGCTGAATTTACGAATCAATCCATTTTTAACCCAAAACTTCAATCTTTTACACCCAAAACCTTGGTTACCATTCAAGAAGCTATATCTAAGCTTTTTACATGCTTTCTTACACAAATAACATGAGGTTTGGACGATTCTTTGCTACTTTCAAAAACCCCAAACCCTAGAATTCGGGTTTAATCTAAAGAGACAATTAAATAATGTTTTACCTGGATTCTTGGTATTTTCTTGTTATTTGGATGTCCACAAACACCGATCTTCAATCTCTTGATCAACCGAGCCTTGAATCTTCACCTCCTCTCTACTTTCTCTCTCTACACACTCTCTCTAGAAGTTAGGTGCTTGAGTTGCAAATAAGAGTGGGTTCTAGCTGATCCGTTTATATATAACGGGCGTTCCCGGGACCTTAAACTCGTCTAACACTTAACCCGTAAGGTTAACTCGGTCCATAACTCATTTCCCGCTTATTTTCATTAAGTAAGCCCGACTAAGCCCTTTATTTGGCTTGTTTTGATTTTATTCGGGGCGTTACATCTATCCAAAGATATGTATTATAATTAGTATAGATATAAGTATTTAAAAAATAATATTTAATTTGAATAGTATTTGATTATAAACATATGATTAGTAAGTATAAATATAAATGTCAAATTATATTATTATAAATAAAATAAAATCTAATAAAATGAATTAAATAATTTCAGATTATTATATAATATATTAACAATATGTATTAAATAATATAATAACTAGAAGAGGTTAATTAAATAGGAGCAAATTTGAAACTGTTGCATAAAACACTTATACTTTATAATTAAAATGTTATATATGTGTCTTATATTTTTAATGAAATTATTATGTTATCATTGTAATATTTATTAGTGTTATTGGATTTTAATAATCCAAACTTTTATTTATTGGCCGAGATTAATTCTAACTCAAGAAATATTTACAGGTACTCCTAACTTTAAACTTATTTTCCCCCAATGATCCCTTACTAACTGAGAGTTAACACTTGTTAGTTTTTTTGATGAAATGATGCCAACTTTGAGGTATGTTTTCATCTATCCAACACCACCTAATATCAGTTAGGTATGTTTTCCATAGTCTAACCTCAATCATCACCTAAAATCTACCTCCAACGAGTTCGGTTATTCAAATCAAGAGGTGGAGATTGACGGGTTTTTGGGTGCGGAAGTTTCAAATTGATCCCTTAGTAAGGGATCGTTGGAGGAAAATAAACTTAAAGTTAGGAGTATTTGTAAATATTTACTGAGTTGGGATTTATCCCGGCCAATAAATGAAACTTGTGATTATTAAAATCCAATAATCATATTTATTATATAGTAGTATAGATAATGGTTTGTTGTTAGAAAACATGTTTCTCAGTTTAAAGTTAATATATATATATATATATATATATATATATATATATATATATATATATATATATATATATATATATATATATATATATATATATATCAAGAAAATAAGTGAAACGTGGCGTATAGCAAAACTTGGTTGTCAAAGGAAAAAATATTTGGAAATAAAAGGGAAAAAAATGAAAACAAGTGGTCACATGCAATAGCACGCTTAACACTGTAACAATGCTTTCTTTTTGTTGTTAATACCAGGTTCCTCAATTTAGATTGAACAAATCAATTTAGATTGAACAAGGTAAAAATAGGTGGAAATAAAATAAACAAATAAAAGCTCAAAAAATCAAAAGAAATATGATGGGAGCGGGGGGTGTTGGAGGGTGTTTGGAGTGGTGGATTGAACCCGCACAATTCGTGTAAGGGAACAACGCGTTTAACATTCGGACAATGCTTTCTTGTGTTAAACACCATGTTCCTTAATTGAATGTGATCGATTAGATCTAGATTTTCATACGTGAAGTTTAAACATAAAAGTTTGGGAAATCAAATTGATCAATAACAAAAACCTGTGGATATGCGAGAACTTTTATAAAACGAGAACTATGCTTGAAAAGTTGCTAAATGCAAAAACTGATGTAAAGTGTTGTTATTTGAAAACTTGAAAGAACACGAGAACTGACTATGAAAACCTTTAAGCTTACGAGAACTTTTGGTGTATGCGAAAACTTGTAATTTGTTTTGATTTTCACTAGTATAATTAGCTTTGTATGTTTAGTTTCTATAATAGGGCTTTCGTTTTCATATCTTGAAAACATATGTATTTGAAGAAATCAATCTAGAATGCTTATTTACATGTTTTTGTATGTTTGATTTGATTTGGTTCACATTGAATATTGTTGTTTGATCAAAATTAGCATCTAATTTCAATGATTATGCTTTTGTAGTTTAAATTCGATCCGATTAGTGCATGTTTTGTAGGAGAATTGATTCTTACACCTTGTTGATTTGTATCAAACATATTGTGCAGAATCCATTAGGATGATTTGCAATTGATGTTAGAATCAACATCAAAGTCAATAGATGATGAACCAGATGAATAAGAGGTAATTGTGGTTACTTGTACAACCTTAAAATGGATTTATGCTTATTCTCGTCAGTATGTCGAGGTAAAGGTTAATTTCTACTCCTAAACTTCTGGCAATAAAGATGTTAAAAACTTTATAATTATTTTATATCATACAATTTAATAAAGTAATTATGTATATATGTAATGGGAATGTACACTCATAATGAAGGAACACCATGATTTTGTCTATCATTATCCATAAACCCGTTTTTAAGGCTAGTGGAGCTTTAAAGTTCATTCATAGACATTTGGTCCATGACTGATGTTTACTTAAATCTTGTTAATGGATGGTTTTAGCAAATATCATATGATGACGACTTTTAATAGGGTTGCCAATAAAATTTAGAGGATTTGATAATAGTTATTGTATATTAAGTTTTTCTCAAGTATAAACATGAAATATTCTCTGTTAATAACAAGAACGAAACACTTAGTTAGTTTAATAAAATTATTTGAAAGTTTGAAAATGGGGTAAAACTATTGATTTGTATGTTTTCAACTCTTCATAATTTGAGTGCTTCTTTCAAAACTGGATCTCTCGGATTGCATTCCAACTATTTGTGACAGAAAATTTTGTGAGACAAACAGGTTTTTTTCAATTCAGACATCCCTTAGAAGATTTGATCAAAATAAATAAGAATACAAATCGAACAAGAACATTAAAAACGACAAACATTTAACAACATATCCTATAAGAGCTACATAAGAATTAAAAAAAAACAAATAATTGTCTGAACTAAAATCTACACATATAATTTATGTATCAATAAATACATTTTCATGCATCAGTAAATACATTTCAAATGAATTCAAGACGTTTGTATAAAACAAAAGATATTCAATATTTGTAATATTATTGATCGAAGTACTACATATTATTCACAAATGCATTCTCGATCTAAAGTATGTTTACGGTTCACATGCATTCGTCAATATACACATAAAAAACATGCTTAAAATCTACAAATGACGCATGTGTTCGTAAAGAGTGTATATAATATTAGAAGTTATATTCACTAATACACTACATTAATCAGAATCCAAAAGTTTTGTATGCACCAGTAAATACACTCAGCTATGATCAAAATCTATAAATAGTGTCAACATTAGTTTTACAAATAATGTATTCATCATTGGGGGACATGTTTGCAACAATGAGTAAGTTAAAGTATCTTTAGTGACATATATAAGTGATATAAATGCATACACAAAAGTGAATAAGTTAAAGCATCTTTAGTGACATATGTAAGTCATCACAAACGCATACACAAAAGTGTTATAAGTAGCACATGTAATTTAATCATCAAAGCATACACTATTAATCTTTAGCTACTATATGTTATTACATTCACATACTGAAATGTCGATGTGGAGTATTGTATACAACGATGCATACATAATATTGAAAACATCTCACTTATATATGATACTACCATCACACCACTTTTTAATATTCTTTCAACAAATGATACACACTTCATGCTTCACTTCAATAAAAAAAAAATGTCACGCCTGAATATTTTTTATCATGCAAAGCCATATAGTCAAGTGTGGTTTTCAATTTAAAAAGATGTTTCTAAAATATTGGTGGTATTGATTTAAAATCTTCCCTACACGGATGTATATGTACGTATGTATGTATATGCTTTTATGAATATTGAGGTTCAAATAAGAAATATAGCGTGAACAATTGTGAACCAATCTTTACTACGTGTTCTTTTCAATTAAATTAAGCAAAATCAATAAGGTGTTATTTCTGAAAACAACTTAAACATCATGTGTATTTTATTTGCTGAGAATACGTAGAAAAAAATGTGTTTGTAGTATTGTATATAATTAAAACATTAACGATATATTGTATGCAATGCTGGATACATGACTATGCCACATAAATTTCATTTAATGTCATTTTCATAAATATGTAAAAGAGTTAGCATCATATCATAGTATATATAATAGTGATTACAACACATATTAAGACGTACATATGTTATTGATGTTTCTTGAATCTGTTTATTGTTGTATTCATGGTATGTGTTACAAAATATGTTCAGCTTTTTTCTTCTATTTGTTCTTTTTTAATATGTATGTTGTTCGATTGATTTCTGTCAATATTTCATCAAAATTTTGTTAATAATTTTAGATGCGTATAGAAGTCAATCCACAGATTCAATTTAGATCCAGTTGTTCGTTTATTAAATTTGAGTTTGATTGTATTTTTCTTATGGTGTTGATTTTTTTGGATGTCTTTGAAATTTGAGCTATAAAATAGGTGTAAACGGTTGAGAAAGAAAATGTGCGATCGACATGGACGATTTACGCTTGTTGTATCAAACAAAAACTGAAGAAGCGCTCCGAACCTTTGATAAAAATTTTTTTCTCTTTTCTATTATTTTTTAGACTATAAATTGGTAATAACATTAATAAAATTAGTGAACATGAAATATAAGTAATCTTATCTCGAAAAATGTAAATGTTGTTTTTAAAGGCATTGAATATGCACTACAATTGTGTCAAAACTGACAATAGTACCATATATAAGTGGCAGATCTAGAAAATTATTTTATGGGTTCCAAACAATGTAACTGTTCAGACGTTTGCCACTTGATTTTAAACTTTTAAATATGTTCGAGTCATGTTGATCACATAAAAACATAAAACCAAGTCCATATATACATGATGTCAATTACAATATGAAATTATAAAAAATGCATTTTTGTTGGATTTCAATGTTTATTTAACTAACATTAGAACCATTTAATCTAATATCTTTAGTTATAATATCTAAGTATACTTATTTCTCATTTACGTAACAGAATGTTATAACTTTTACTGATTGTAGAAACAATTAAGCTCAAATATACAACTAAAAGCTCTATGAAAAAACTATTATAAAAAACAAAAGTAGAAAAATGAATTTTCATATTTTTGAGAAATATTATCCTAAAAACTAAAGAAATCAAATAGAGATTGCAATAAAAGAAACAAAAAAAAAAAACAAACTAAACACTGAAAAATTTAAAAATACTAAATATGGATATAGATTCCGTCTCTCAACAACTTGATTTTGCTAGATATAATTTGACAATCATGCATACTTGATTTGATTTCAATTAATAATATTAGTTTAGAAATAAATGACAATTTAAAAGGAATTAAGTTATTAGAATCTTTTAATTAAAAAACTTACCTACTTAAAATCTTTTAGTTAAGTATAAATTGAATTACCTAATTAAAAATTGGTTGGATAGAAGGAATTTATGGTAATTACAATCATTTTATTTGAACACTATTATCAAATTAAAATTCTTTATTTTCTATTTTCTAACTTTATACAATTTGAACTCCTTTCTCAATCTACATGTTTGTAACTTTTAAAAAAAAGTCCTAAAATGCCAACCTGAACTCTCTCTTCTGCAAACTATTAGTCTCACATAAAAATGCTTCAAGGTAAAGAATTGGTTGGACCAACCAACACTGCTTCAATATGCTTCATGATATGAAAACTTTTATCCCGCATGATGAATTTTAAAACTCAGGATTAACTTTTTTGTGTCATTTTCAAAAAAAAATAAGTTCATGGGTATCGTGTCAAAATTTATTTAGAGACGTTCAGGTTTCGATTACATATATTAAGAAAAAAATTATGACTAATATAAATTAGTGTAGGAAATAGTTATAAATTTATGATAAATCAAGTATAATTTTTACGAAATCACTTAGCTCGACGTTAGGAGAGTCATTTTAGGCCGTGAGGGTGACAGATTACATTGTAAAATTTTACATGTTGAGAAAACATCATTATGACCTTAATATTATATAATTGTTGCTAAATATAGATAATCATATCTAAGATATGACTATTATTAACCTACTAAATCCATAGATAGATTGAAAAGGCTATATTACACAAAAGTTCTTATGAAAAGGCTATTAACACCTGGACACTATAGTTTATGCGTGTAGGTCGATCTATATGAGGGATTGATGGTGGGGGATTTTTATAAAAACATATATATTTCCTTAAATATCTTAATTCATCTTCATAATCATAACCAAGTACTTCTCTCAAGTATACTTTAGTAATTTATAGTTTTATATTGTTATCTTTTTTGTTGGACTGTTTTGCTAGGCATGATCGAATAGATACACCCTGTCGCACTCCATTAATAGTTAAGTGCAAATTTTTCATGTATTCCTACTACATTAATTATAATTGTTATTAAGTAACTAAAATACCAATATTATAATACTTAAAAATATCATTTAACACGATACTACTAATACTTAAAATCACTTTTGTCAATATTAATTAGAACCATATTCTTTCTTAACAAATGATTTGTCCTTTTTATATCGAATCTGATTTCTTAAATCATCTAACATAACCATTTTAAAGCCTAATGTAGAAGATAATATAGAAATAAAATCTAAATAGATATTAGAATTACTTAAACATTCATGATAATTGTGTATGGAATGTTTAAAAACGTAGGCGATTTTGAATTGAAACTTGTCACGATTGAATGACCATTTTGTTTTGTAGCAGAAGTATCCATTAATATAAATTCAAAAATTGAAAATTTCTCTAATGATACGGGCAATATTACTAGATTTTATTGTACACAATATGGCATGTAATGATAATTCTGGTGTTGCCATGTGGAAGAGTGACACAGACCAAGGTTACAAACCGTAACCACAAATTTTATAGTCAGTAAGATTGAGGCGGTCGTAATTAGAATGACTAAAATGGTTACACGTTGTAAGACCTTGAACTTACGGTCCATAAGAATGCATAATGAAGCCTATAAATAGAATGCCTCATTCAAAGAGAGAGTTCATTTAGAAAACTCGATATGTGTTTTAAACAATTTATTGAATGTTGAAACCTACCAATGTTAGGTATTCTATCAGAACATATGCCTAGCAGAAGACTAGTGAATAGTAAGGTAGAACAGGATATGAAGGTCCAGGTGAGAAACCTAAGGGTTAGGTTGAGTACGTGATAAACACGGGTATTGAGCCTATGATTGATTTGGGTGTGATACGTCCAGGGTATGGTTGAAATACCTATGTGAATAAGGCCTGGTCACCTAGCAGGGTAAAAACCCTATGTGAATAGGTCTAATAACCAAGATTAAGAAATGTTAATACTTAACTTATATAGAAAATAGGAACTTTTAGGGTACATGATCTTAAAGAAAGGGAAAACTAAAGCAAAAAATCAAAGAACATACATTTTAGGTGATTGATACGAACCCCTAAAAGTGTATGCGAGTTATGTGAAATGTGTGCATGAGATGTGAAATGAGAAATTATTGTAAAGTGTGTATACATGTATTTTTAAGAAAACTTTAGAATTAACTAAATCATTAAATGTGTAAGAGGTACTGAACACATATGTGAGCTTTTGTGGTTTAATATAATCGCACGTATGGGAGGTGTTGAACTTGAATGTGAGTTTCCTGATTCAAAGCAATGACGCGTGCGAGTTTTGCAACCGATTAGGTGTTAGAATCGGATGTGATTTTCTTGATCCGACTGAAGGCTGAATGTAAGTTTCACGGTTGGTGAAAGTATTGGGCTAGATGAGATTTTCCTTGCCCAATGCCAGATTATGTGCTTCATTCTCGGACTTTAATTTCTTGACCTAATAATGAACCATAAGTGTTAGTTAAAGGCATATCATTATGAGGTTGTATGGTATTCAGATTATGAATGCACACTCACTTAGGGAAACCTAATCTATGATATGAATATCTTTCATATGTTGTGCCAAAGCATGAGAACTAAAGGACATCAAGTGTTAGGGTGTGATAGTTTTAGAAATAAGTGATGCTAAATAATATAAAAATCTTTGTAACTTTTTTATAGTAGCTATAAGGAAAGGTTTTGAAAGATCATGGTTTTCTACAGGTGACTCTAATATCTGTTTAGTTAAAATACTTAATATAAATGTGGGTGTGTTACAAGTTAGTATTAGATATGGTTTGATGAATTCAAGTATTAGGATAAATCAAGGACTCAAACTGGAGTTGTTTACTGGTGAAGTGTTTGATCCTAGACTTGATCAAGAACCAAAGATAAGGGGCTAGATAGTCAATTGTTTAATTTGAAAGTATGATGTGGCTGTGATATGTGTTATTAAATGTTGATATATGTATGTAATAAAATTTTACGTAAGAAGTGACATGGTAATTATGAATATACATGGGTAAGGTATATGTAAAATTGCACTAGACTATAGTATACATACGGTACTAATGCGTTCTTAGATTTATCACACTCTAATTAAAAGGTGTGAAAAGTAAGTAAGGTGAAAATGTGATTTAAATTCTTGTGTTAGCATATAAGAGAAGTTATTGGTGGTATAGTATACCTAAATTAGGATCGACTCTTCTGGTGCTTAAGAAAAGACTAGAGTCACATAATTCAAATAGAGATCCTACACCTTGACAAATAAAGAAATATATAAGAGTAGAGATGAGAACAACATAAAATCATGATGATAATTATGAAAATATGGAAGAGTTTTATACATTCATGATAATAATGCTGGGTTCATGTTAAAAGGGATGCACTAACTGATTAGGGAATAACGAAGGCTTTTATAAAACGTTATTCCATTCTTCATGGAACATACAACTATTACTATTCATAGTGCCATTGAGAGAAGAATGATGAAACTTGATCTTGAATATCCATGAATGGAAAATCGGGATAAAGGAAAAAAAGGAGATATATATACCACATTGTTCCTTTAAGGGATTTTTGGCTTGTAAGTCAAACGAGTTTCTAGGAAGTTGCTCCATTGATTAGTCAAAGATAGATCACCAATATCAGAAAAGTATTTGAAATATATCAGTGTCATCCTTCAAATAAAGTGATTTTTGTTACTAGTAAAATGAAGGAGAGAGCAAAAGACTTATGGAATGTACAAAGACAGTAATTAGACAAGGAGGGTGGACATGAAATATGGCCCATGAAGAGTTCAAGAAACTATAAAATGACCCATGAAGAGTATAAGAAACTATTCTTGAATAAGTTTTTCCCTCAAGCCCAAGTTGATCAAATTACAGAGGAAATTCAACATCTTCATCAAACTATCAAATCTGTCAATGAAATCACTAGGATTTTTCTTTGATAAGGCACGATTTTGTTGGCATTTATTTACAAACAAAGAGAACGTGTATAAATCAATACCACAATATGCTGAGGGCTAATTTTAAAGAATTTATTTCTCCCTCTAGGCGTGCAACATTACAAGAGGTAATAAACTACAACGAGAGCAAGAAATGGAATTGAAAAGGTAGTCAAATAGGATAGAAAAGATAAACTTTGAGAAACTAGAGGGTTTATCTAATAAGATGAAATATTATGAGTCGATGAGAAAAAAAATGTTTAAGACTTAAAATCAAATTTGTAAAATTTGTGGCTGAAATCATCCCGGAGAATATCGCAAATGCAAAATAAATTGCTACAAGTGTGGGCAAGCAAGGCGCACAGCGACTCTGTGTACAAGTTTAGTGAATGCATGTTATAATTGTTACAAGCTTCGGGAATTGAGAAGAAAGGGAGTGTTGTATAAACTGTTCAATAATTTAAAGAGGTTGGGAACATAAATAGATTAAAGGCACCAAAATCACAAGGTAGGTCATTCCAAACAATAACGGAGTAGGACAAGAGCATGTTATATGTTGTAGCAAGTACTTTTCTAATCCATTCTTTTCTGCACATATTATTTGATTATGGAGCTAGTAGATCTTTTATATCCACTAAATTTATGCATCACCTTCCTTTAACCAATGAGAAGCTATCTATTTTGGTAGAAATAAAAATAGCGGATAGTAAGATGTTTATGGTATTTGAGGCATATCAAAGTGTTGGATCTAGAAAGGCTGGTGCAACCAAAACCAAAACACTTAGAAAATTTTGGTACAACTTGTAAAGGTCTTCCGAAGCTAAGTACAGAACTTCCAAAGGCAAATGGAGTTCTTCCAAAGGCAAAGACAAAACTTCTGAAGATCATGTCTGAAGGATCTTCTGAAGGAAAACTCCAGCTTCCGAAGACAAAGTCTTGGCTCTTTCAAAGTTCAAGACTTAGAAGAAATCAAGACAACAACTTTTGAAGTATGAAGATCTAAAGAAGTCCTCAAGCCTCAGAAGAAGTAGCCTCTTCTAAAGTATAAGTGGCTTCGGAAGAACAAGTTCTTCCGAAGCTAATTAACCTTCGAAAGACACTACTATGAACCAGTGGACATAAGTACGACCCTTCTGACACTCCGCTGCAAGTCTTTAAGATACTACATGGCGCTTTCCCACGCCCATATAATTGACCATACTTTATTCCATTGTTTACTTTTTATCAGTTAGTATAGTTACCAACTTTAGTTGGTGACAAAAGGTAAGTCATGGACATGTCATGACTACCTTATCTTAGATAATACTTTATCTAAGATACCTTAACTTTAGCATTGTAGTATATGCTTTAGTCATAGGTTTCCAGCTAGTATCAAAGTATATCAAGCTGTAGGATCTATATATATAATTTCTCATCGTAACTCATGTAATATGCTTGTAAGAGTCTTGTAATACTTTGAGTTGAGAAGTAATATATACAAGTACCTTGAAAATTATCTCCTTGTGTTCTTTGTTACTTAGTATATTATAATCAACTCTTAGAAGGGATTCTGTATCATCATCTGATCTGAGTGTGTTTCAAGTGAGTTTGAGAGAAAAACTAAGTGTTAAGTGACAAAACCGATCATGCATAAAGCTATAAGTTAATTATAGAAAAATGAAGTATGGTGTGGAATTAATACCTATGCTTTTACAAGAATTCAATATGGTAATCGGAATTGATTGTCTGTCATGCTATACAGTTAATATCATATGTAACTGAATGATTGTTCAGCTTAGAAAAGTACTTGCTACAACAAAGGTTTTTAGCATTGCGTTGACTTTAATATGATATGATTTCCTACATCTCTTTCAAATATAAAAGTTTATATTTGATGCTTGTATAATATATGGCTTGAAATGCATAATCTAATAAAAGAAATAATGAAAAGTAATAAGCATCATGAACTTGAGATTAAGAGATAGAATGTAGTGAAACCTAAATAAAACAAAACATAGGCTTTGCAGGACCGTTGAAAGGATGGTCAACACAATCAGTCTCACAATGAGGAGAGTGTTAGAACACTTAACAGATCAAATGGAAAACCGGGAGTTATATTATGATGATACTAAGAACACAAGCAACGTAAAAGACAGAAACTTAAGAACAATAAGATATTGGTTTTCAAGATTTGCAGGACCGTTAGAAGGTATGCACTTACTACACAACAACACAATGAGGAGAGTTATTTATAACACTTAACAGATCAAATAGGGAACTGGTAACTTATATGAAAGATGCTAAGAACACAAGTAAATATATGAGACAGAACAAGACAGCAAACAACACAAGTGTACGGTTTTTCAAGAATGTTGTATATTGCTTCTCAAGTTATTTTTACAAATGTTACAAAGCATAGATCAAAAAATACAAGTACTTGAGAAACTTTATACTACATCCTACAGCCGGCCATACTTTGAGGGCCAGCTGGATACATAAGACTAGACAACTACAAAATCAAATGTAGAGTCACAAGACAGATTGCCTTTTGACTAGTGACTATGACATGCCATAGCTCACATCCTAATATATTACAAAAAGAATAAAAGTACGTAAAGTGGAAAGCTCAGACTCAAGACCTCAACGTACAGTTACCAAAAGCATGGACCTTTTCACCAACTCATGTAAGTTGGTGACTGAATAGAGTTGCAGCGGAAAGGTGGTCCAGCTTTATGGTAAAGTAAATCAGATAAAAGCATGTTTATAAAAGTCATCAGAAGAAATCTGTCTTCACTCTTTGGCTTCAGAAGACTTTGTCTTTGAAGCTTCGGAAACTTTACTTTTGGCTTCAGAAGATGTTGGTCTTGGCTTTGGAAGATTATACATTTAGAATATTTTCTAGTGCAAGGTGTAAAACTTCCGAAGCATTTCTACTTATGTGCTTCAGTGCATGCATGCAGAGAGACTTTGGATCTTCGTTAGATCTCATAGTATCTTCTCATCTCAAAGAGATCATTCAGAGGTAGGTTGAATAAGTCTTGCCATGTATAGACATCTTCACCACCTTGATTTCTGATCACATGCCATCTTTCTGGATTAGTTGTGAAGGTCCAGGATAAGATGGGTCTCTCAGATGCAAGAGGAGCCACTTGAATTGGAGTTGATTGGGCTGTCTCTTCATGCACTTTCTCAGGTTGATCTGACTCACCCTGAGGTATAGAGGTGGATGATTTAGACTTCTTCTTTGTCTTTGACTTTGGTTTAGAAGCCATCCTCTTCCTCCTATTTGAAGACTTCAACTGAGAAGACTGGTTTGCAGCACCTTGTTGATCCGTCTTGTCTTGCTCAGCTGGGTGTTCCTCCCTCACAGGTTCAGAAGGAGAGGGAGTTTGACCTTGCTATGGATCAAAAGATGAAGCTTGCTGAGACTCAGTAGGAGGTCCAGGTTGTGTTGTCTCAGGTTGTTCAACCTTAACCTTCACTTCAAGTGGAGCTTGACTTGGAGGGGAGTGTAAGTCAATTAGCTCTCCAGTTTTGATCGTCTGCTTGATTACCTTAATGTGCTCTTCCATTGTGGATAGAGACATAGGGCCAAGTCTCCTTCCGGAGAATCCAAACAGCTTCAAGAAGCTCATCATCCTTTGTCTGTCAGTAGACTTCTTCATACTCTTATTGATGATGGCCCTTGACTTTCCAGCCTCTTCCCTCATCTTTCTCTTTGTTGCCTTTCGTTCTTTGAGTACTTGAAGTTCAAGCTGTTTGAGATACTCAAACTCAATGTAGCCAAAGGACAAGGGAAGAAGTGCAGATGCCTGGTAGAGACCTGTGGCAATCAGGTAGTTGATCATATTTTGTCTATCTGTTTCTTTCTCTTCCCGAGGTTCTTATGTAGCTGCCACAGTCTCTTGCACAGGGCTTTCTTGAACTGGGGAGAGAGTAGGAACATTCTTGTACAGTCTTATCTGTCTCTTTTCCTCTTTGATTTGGAGGAGTAGCCTTGCATCCTCTGCTTCCTTCATCTCTCATAACACTTCCATGTCAGCTGTTCATTTAGTTCCTCTAAGGGGAGTGATATAATATCATCAATGTCATAGTTCCTGGTCTGCAGGTAAGTAATCCTGACTGCCTCAACTCATCTTGAGTGTTTGGTCTGGGGGTAGCTCTGATTGCAGGTTGCATGAAGCTTGAAGACCCAGAGGAACTTTTCCCCCTTAGCTTCCTCTTCCTCTCTCTCTCTCTCCTACTCCTCAATCTCCTCAGGAGTTAGAATCCTTTTCCCTTTTTCACCCACAGACCTTTGTGACATAGGGTGGAGAGAGCTTTGGCCTTCATTGCTTGGTGTAGCATCCAAGCTCTGGACAGAGAGAGGTTGTGATACACCTTCACCAGCAGGTGTTTCTCGGAGGGGATGAATTTCTGAAGTAGTTGTTGGTGTGACAGGGCTCTCAGGCTCTATCACTGGGCCTTCAACCAAGGTTTTCCCTTTGAAGTTAATCTCAGGGTCTGCCTTAACATCCAGTTGACCAATGACATTACCTAATTGCCTTTGTCTCCTTCTTAGACTGAACTCTTCAGTAATTTTGTATTGAATCCTTTGTGCCAGCCTATCAGCTTGTATCAACATCATACCTCTTGCTGCCCTTGAACTCTTTGAATATTGAGGGCTCTTCTATCAACATCATACCTCCACCAATGATGTAGTTTGAAGTTCCTAGGGGTGGGGATGACATAGCCCTTGGAATGCCTTCCTCAAAGAGACTCTGAATGAAAGAGTCTAGAGTGTCCACATCAATGTGAACTTGAGGAAGTTGTTGAGTATGCATAGTTGCAAGTGAGGATGGTGAGTCCTCAATGTCCATA
Organism: Flaveria ramosissima; assembly: GCA_025215565.1. Classification (NCBI taxonomy): domain Eukaryota; kingdom Viridiplantae; phylum Streptophyta; class Magnoliopsida; order Asterales; family Asteraceae; genus Flaveria; species Flaveria ramosissima. The sequence goes on along the minus strand of CM046043.1, from coordinate 31,456,208 downwards.
CTCCTTAAAGAACTCTCAGGTTCTGTGATTGTAATGACTTTCTCCCCCTTTTTGGTAGCATCACACTCTTGCATAGGTGAGCTAAGAGTTAGGTCAATCATATCCACATGTTCTTGTGTTCATGGTTGAGCTCTCCTTAAAGGTCTCCTAGCTAGTTTTTCCCTTAGATAAGATATCTCAAGTTGCTGATCATTGATCCTGTTTTGTAGGGTAGTCACCTGAGATTCAAGGTGACTAACCTTAGAGACTAAATAGTTGCATGTTTTTGACAGTTTTTGCACCTTTAGTCTCAAGTTTCCTTCATCTTCATCAGAAGAATCACTGGGGGATGAGAGAATTGGACCAAAGTCCTCACTCTCACCACTAGCTTCAAGTTCTTCGCTGCTGGATTTCCTCTGCTCACTGACAGCCTCAGTTGAAGTGTCAATGGGCTGAGTTGCCATGGTTGAGGTCTTAATGATGTAATCACTTGCAAAAGTGAGAGCCTCTTTGTCACACCCTGACCGACGGCGGAATCATCGGAGCGGATGAATGTGAAACGATTGTTCATAGCTCATGGAATCAAATAAGTTTAAATAATATTAAATGTCATTTTTATTGAACAATACTAAACAACTAAGTCATTACAATACAACAAAGATTTAAACAAAAAATAAGAAATTTAATTAAACTAAATCCAATTCCTATATGAGCAAGAAGAATTCCTCAAGTAGCAATCTTGAAACATGTTAAAAATAAAGGATCAACATATAATGTTGGTGAGTTTCCATGGGTTAAACACACACATACACATATATATATATAAAGTTTAAAAGTAGCAATTCAAGTCATTGGTTACGAATAATGCAAGTTTATAGATAGCATAAGGCCACAATCAAACCTTGACCAAGATATCAAGTACAAGTTATAACGATTAGCTAAGTGTACTTGGTTCCTATGATGAACAAGAATACGTCATCAAGAGCCGGCAATACCTCGGCTTTAGAACCAAATAGGCTTGTCAGGCCCATAGATCTATGACGTCGCTAGGCAAGCAATAGCTAATGATTGTCACTACATAATGTCTATCATATAAGTCTCACAATATTACAAATAACCATGACAAGATTAAAGATGAATTGCTAGTGCATTTAAAAGTATCAAGACATTTACAAGTGTAAGTTTATACGTTAACATGTTTCACCCCAAAAGGTGTGAAATAAAGTAAAAAGGAGCATGGAGAACTCACATGGGAAACTCACATGCTATAAGGTGCACTTAAGACAACAATAAGAAGATAAGATTACTCCAACATTTTCTTCATGATTCAACCTAAGATTTGGTGACTTAGGATTAAAATAAAGATATGATTAATGACTAAATATGAATTAGGGTTTCAATTGGAATTTGGGGTTTTAATAATTAAGTTAGATAAAAATAATATAATTGATTATGTTTTGATTCAATAAAGATGGAATAAATGAATAGTTAATGCAGGACCGGTGAAGGGTATGCGCTTACAACACAACAACACAATGAGGAGAGTTACTTAGAATACTTAACAGATCATATAGGGAACTGGTTAAGTTTAAATGAAAGATTCTAAGAACACAAGTAAGAATGACACAAAACAAGATAGCAAACAATACAAGTATTTGGTTTTCAAGAATGTTGTATATTGCTTCACAAGTTTTATTATAAATGTTACAAAGCATACTTAGAAAGTTACAAGTACTTGAGATACATATACTACATCATATAGCCGACCATACTTTGAAAGGCAGCTGGATACATAAGACTAGACAACAAAATCAAATGTAGAGTCAAAAGGCAGATTGCCTTTTGACTAGTGACTATGACATGCCATAGCTCACATCCTAATATACTACCAAAAGGATAAAAGTACATAAAGTAGAAAGCACATACTCAAGACCTCAATGTACAATTACCAAAAGCATGGACCTTTTCACCAAATCATGTAAGTTGGTGACTAAACAGAGTTGCAACGGAAAGGTGGTCCAGCTTTATGGTAAAGTACATCAGATAAAAGCATGTCTCTAAAAGTCTTTGGAAGAAATCTGTCTTCACTCTTTGGCTTCAGAAGACATTGTCTTTGAAGCTTCGAAAGACTTCACTTTTGGCTTCGGAAGATGTTGGGCTTGGCTTCGGAAGATTTTACACTTAGAATATTTCTAATGCAAGGTGTAAAACTTCCAAAGCATTTCTACTTATGTTCTTCAGTGCATGCATGCAGAGAGACTTTGGATGTTTTGGTTGCATCAGACTTATAGGAATCCTTACAAACTCCCCCTAGGCTGATGCTACCAAAACATTTGAAGATCTTCAGCTGTTGACAATCCTCATAATGATGATAACCATGCCCTTCTTTATTAGATGGCCAGGATCAATCAGACTCTCATAGTATCTTCTCATCTCAAAGAGATCATGCAGAGGTAGGTTGAATAAGTTTTGCCATGTGTAGACATCTTCACCACATTGATCTCTGATCACATGCCATCTCTCTAGATCAGTTGTGAAGGTCCAGGAGAAGATGGGTCTCTCAGCTACAAGAGGAGCCACTTGGTCCATTAGCATGGTCCAGTCGTACGAAAGGTCCATTAGCATGGTCCAGTCATATGAATGGTCCATTAGCATGGGTCCAGTCGTACAAATGGTCCATTCGCATGGCCCAGACGCATGATCGGGTCTGCACATAGATTTTCAGATCTGCAGCCGACAGGGCTGCCCAAAACCTTAATCTGACAAATTTTACATGAACCAAAACAAAATAGACATCATCAGATTCGAAAGGGTGATCAGAATGTGATTTCAAGTTCGATTTTGACATAGAAACAACACACTTAACAAGATCTGAGCAAAACACGAAGAACACGAAGTGGGTTTAACGTCAAGAATCTGAAATAGATCCAGAAATCAAGAGCTCGTGTTGCTAGAATGATTGTTAGATCATTCAAGCAGTAACCGGCTCTGATACCAATTGTGAAGTCACTGGATCGGTAAAAATCCGAGCATGTACTTGAAAAGTCACTGGATCGGTAAACATCCGAGCATGTTCTTGACGGAAGGATAAACAACAGCAAAAACCAAGAGACAATTAATAACACGAACTATAATATAATGGTTTCATTGATAAAACCTAACGATTACAAGCTCGTTACAACATAAGAATCAAGACTCTTGGCAAGGGGAGATCGAGCATGACCTCCCCTCTCATCCGGCAGCCCTAGGCCCCGGGCAGACTCCCTCCCCAAACCCTTAATCTCTCTACACATTGAAACTGGTATATATAGGCCTCGGCCCATATTAGATGCGACTGGGCCCATTCGTGCGATTGGACCATGCGTATGGTTCAATCGTACGACTGGACCATGTGTATGGTTCAATCGTGCGACTGGACCATACTTATGGTTCAGTCTTACGAATGGCCAATCGCATCTCTCAGTCGCACGGCTGGCCCATTAGCAAGGCTCAGTCGCATGACTGAGTCTCATTCGCATATGCTCCTGCGAATGACCCAGTTTCATGTGTTTACAACATATCAGGTGTATTACATTAAGCCTAGACTATTCGACAAGCGACGGACACACTATATATGACTATATATGCTCCAACAAATTCCCCCTTGGACGTTGCTTATGAATAGCAGATAACACCTCTTACAATCTTCAGTCAATCTTTGCTCTGGATGTCAATAGAATCAAACGAAAACCATATTAGCCAACGTTGCCAATCCGTCAGGTTGCTACAATATCCCTGAAAATGAAATTAGGCACAATAGCTTTCGTTTACTTTGCAGAACACCATCATAGCAGCAAGATTCCCCATATGACTGATTTTTCCAGATAATGACATGAACAGTTTTCCATTGCTTCAATCTTCACACAGGCTAACATGATTAACATTAACACCTGTAGAAATTCCCTCTCACATTCAGCATATCCCAATATATAAACGTTGTGCTCTCTTGCGTCTTCATACGGTGTATTGGGCAAAAGGTAGAAGGTTCCAATCCGTAGTTGGTAATCTCAACCAAATCAGCATGCATGTAGATTCTTCATCAGAAACCGGCTCACGTCATCACTTTCTGATTGCGTCTTCAATCTCTCTATACATGGATTCCCCCTAAGAATGAGAATCCTCTCTGTGCGGATAGATATAACTTGATTGGCCCATAAATAGTCAGATGCTCCTGACTACCCCACAAAATCAGCACTGACTGCTGACATCTTCTCTTCCTTCTTTCGTGTTCCAACTTCATTCACCTATTCTGGAAGTCCAATGAATAGTAGGGTATACATCGAACTTATTTGACAAGAGAACCTCAGGGTGAATATGCTTTGCTCATCCTCAAATTTGTGCAAGAAGCAGTTCTAGACTTTTTTTTTTGGTATGGAACAAATGCGGATGAGGCAATGCGGATGGCTCATCCGTACGATTGAACATACGACTGGTCCAGTCGCACGATTGAACATACGACTGATCCAGTCGCACGAATGGTCCATTAGCATGGTCCAGTCGTACGAATGGTCCATTAGCATGGGTCCAATCGTACGAATGGTCCATTCGCATGGCCCAGACGCATGATCGGGTCTGCACGCAGATTTTCAGATCTGCAGCCGCCAGGGCTGCCCAAAACCCTAATCTGACGAATTTTACATGAACCAAAACAAAATAGACATCATCAGATTCGAAAGGGTGATCAGAAACGTGATTTCAAGTTCTATTTTGACAAAGAAACAACACACGTAACAAGATCTGAACAAAACACGAAGAACACGAAGTGGGTTTAACGTCAAGAATCTGAAATAGATCCAGAAATCAAGAGCTCGGGTTGCTAGAATGATTGTTAGATCATTCAAGCAGTAACCGGTTCTGATACCAACTATGAAGTCACTGGATCGGTATACATCCGAGCATGTTCTTGAAAAGTCACTGGATCGGTAAACATCCGAGCATGTTCTTGACGGAAGGATAAATAACAGCAAAAACCAAGAGACAATCAATAACACGAACTATAATATAATGGTTTCATTGATAAAACCTAACGATTACAAGCTCGTTACAACATAAGAATCAAGACTCTTGGCAAGGAGAGATCGAGCATGACCTCCCCTCTCATCCGGCAGCCCTAGGCCCCGGGCAGACTCCCTCCCCAAACCCTTAATCTCTCTACACATTGAAACTGGTATATATAGGCCTCGGCCCATATTAGATGCGACTGGGCCCATTCGTGCGATTGGACCATGCGTATGGTTCGATAGTACGACTAGACCATGCATATGGTTCAATCGTGCGACTGGACCATACTTATGGTTCAGTCTTACGAATGGCCAATCGCATCTCTCAGTCGCACGACTGGCCCATTAGCAAGGCTCAGTCGCACTACTGAGTCTTATTCGCATATGCTCCTGCGAATGACCCAGTTTCATGTGTTTACAACATATCAGGTGTATTACATTAAGCCTAGACTATTCGACAAGCGACAGACACACTATATATGACTATATATGCTCCAACAGGGAGTTTAACCCTGTTGTGAATCAGAAGATGAAGCTTGCTGAGGCTCAGCAGGAGGTCCAGGTTGTGTTGTCTCAGGTTGTTCAACCTTATCCTCCACTTCAGGAGGAGCTTGACTTGGAGGGGAGTGTAAGTCAGTTAGCTCTCCACTTTTGATCTTCTACTTGATTACCCTGATGTGCTCATCCATTGTGGATAAAGACATAGGGCCAAGTCTCCTTCCGGAGAATCCATACAGCTTCAAGAAGCTCATTATCCTTTGTCCGTCAGCAGACTTCTTCATGCTCTTTGGATAATGGCTCCTGACTTTGCAGCCTCTTCCTTCATCTTTCTCTTTGTTGCCTTTTGTTCTTTGAGACTCGAAGTTCAAGCTACTTGAGATACTCAAACTCAATGTACTCAAAGGACAAGGGAAAAAGTGCAGATGCCTGGTAGAGACCTGTGGCATTCAGGTAGTTGATCATGTTTTGCCTATCTGTATCCTTGTCTAGCTTGGTTCTTGTGTAACTGCCACAGTCTCTTGCACAGAGCTTTCTTAAACGGGGGAGAGAGAGTAGAAACATGCTTGTATAATCATTTCTGTCACTTCTCCTCTTTGATTTGGAGAAGTAGCCTTGCATCCTCTGCTTCCTTCATCTCTCTTGACACTTTCATGTCAGCCAGTTCATTGAGTTCCTCTAAGAGGAGAGATATAATCTCATCAATGTCATAGTTCCCGGTTTGCAGGTAAGTAATCCTAACTGCCCTCAACTCATCTTGAGTGTTTGGTCTGGGGCAGCCCTGATTGCAGCATGCATGAAGCCTAAAGACCCAGAGGAACTTTTCCCCCTTAGCTTCCTCTTCCTCTCTCTCTTCTCCTCCTCAATCTCCTCAAGAGTTAGAATCCTTTTCCCTTTGTCACCCACAAACCTTTGTGACACAGGGTGGAGAGAGCTTAGGCCTTCATTTCTTGGGTAGCATCCAAGCTCTGGACAGAGAGAGGTTGTGATATGTCACACACCGACCGACGGCGGAATCATCGGGGCGGACGAATGGGAGACGATTGCTCATAGCACATGGAACTAATTAAGTTGAAATAATATTAAATATCATTAATAATTGAATAATACAAGACGAATAAGTTTATACAATAAAAAGCTTCAAACAAAGAAATAGCATATTTAGTTAAACTAGGTCCAAGTCCTATATGAGCACGAAGAGAATCCTCAAGTAGTAAACCTAAAACATGTTAAAAATAAAGGGTCAACTATAAAGTTGGTGAGTTCCCATGGTTTAAACACACACATACATATATATATATATATATATATAGATAGATAGATAGATAGAGAGATATATAGAGATATAGAGATATATATAGATATAGATAGATATATAGATATATATATATATATAGATATAGAGATATAGAAGAGATATAGATAGATATATATCTATATAGATATATATATATATATATATATATATATATATATATATATATGTGTATATATATATATATGTATATTTATATATATATATATATATATATATATATATATATATATATATAAAGGGTTACAAGTAGCAATTCATGTCCATGGTTACGAGTTAGCAAGCTTATAGAACACATATAGTTACAACCAAACCTCGACTTGATTACAAGTATATAAGATTGGTTAAGTGTACTTGGTTCCCATGATGAACAAGCATACGTCATCAGAAGTCGGCAATACATCGACTTTAGCACCAAATAGGCTTTTCAGGCCCAAAGTTCTAAGACGTCGCCAGGCTAGCAATAGTTAATGATTGTAAACAAAATATGTATCTCATATAAGACTTACAATAACACAAATAACCATGACAAAAAGTAAAGATGAATTGCATGTGCATTTACAAGTATCAAGATATTTTCAAGTGTAAGTTTATAAGGTTAATATGTTTCACCCCAAAAGGTGTGAAATAAAATAAAAAGGGGCATGGAGAACTCACTTGATATAAATAAGATGATGATAAGAAAAATAAACGAGGCTCCAATGATTTCTTCATGATTCAACCTAAGATTTGGTGTCTTGGGATTAGACTAAATATAAGATCAATGACTGAATACGAATTAGGGTTTCGATTGGAATTTGGGGTTTTAATAATTACATTTTATAGAAATATAATAATACAATCGTTTACGTTTTGATTTAAATAAAAAAATATATAATATATTAAAGACTAAGAATGATAATTAAAGATTCAATGATTGAATTTATTAATTTAATAAAGAGTAAATACAATGTGCGAAAAGAAATAATTAATTTAATAATTAATTATTTAAAATTTGATAAATATAATTGAATACCTTTTTAAATGACTTGTATGATAATTTATAATTATTTAAATCATTTTATTAAGTTTTTAACCCTTTTAAATGATTTTTTTATAAAAGTATTACAATATCCAAAGCTTAAAATAGGAATGAAGAATAATATAAAATTATATTATTTTATTAGTTTCAAGAGTTTAATTAAAAGTTATAGACTAAATTTATTAATTTGATATAACATGGTTAAATGGTTAGATAATAATTAACTATTTAAATAATTATTTAAATAACTATTTGAATAATGAGTTATTTAACATGTAAACTCCTAATGTTTTGAAATAATTTAAAATTGGACCATAATAGATCTTTAATATTTAAATTACATAAAAGAATTATTAATACTTTATAACTTTTCTTATTCTTTAAAAAGACTAAATTTAGAATCATAAATTTTTACTACCTTTAAAATTAATTTAATAATTTCTGGAAAATCTTAATTATCACAATAAGTTTTACTTTGATTAAATAACATATTAGTATATATTCTTGAAGTTTGAAATGTATTAAAAAATGACCAAAAATAAATAAATAAAATGAATGTTGGACGCCGGGTTTGAACCCGTGACCTCTTGCATTCAAGGGTGAGTTGGTTACAGGTTGGGCTAAGACCCAAATTTATTAATTAATCCCATGAAAATGTTTAAAAGTATTAGTTGCAAAAATCCCCAAATTTACTCAAGAACCCTAGAATCGAATTGAGTCAAATTGAACATCAATTCGGATATGTTAACCAAATTAACCTTAGGGCTTTGTTTCCCCATATTAAACCGAGTACAATGATGTGCGAAACTTACGTTATTGAATTCGAATTGATACTCTCGGGTTTACGAACGAGTCGCGACTAAAGCGAAGCTGGGTTGAGATTCAAACATTGTTGATAATCAAATTAATCTTGCAGATATAACTTAGAGTCGGTGTTAAGCAAAATCCCTCTTCCAACTTGGTTTAATAAAGCTTCGAGCTTGGATCACGGTTGAGTTGCAGGTCGCGACATTGGAAAGGATCAAGTATGATGTTGGTGTGTGTTCCATGGGAAATTATGTTGGTTACAAGTTTAGGAATTGATAGATGATCGATTAGGTTAAGTTAATTGAGTTATTATTACGGTTTAACGTTCGAACGGTTAGAAACTTTGGGCTCGATGGTTGCCGAGTCCAATCAACCATATTAACTCGAATTAAAGTTTATAAAGTGCTTGAAACGGTTAGCATCGTTTAGGCTTAAAATTCGGGGGTTATAGGTTGGTTTGGGAGTCGCCAGACTTGGCCGGAGGTGCCGCCGGCCGTTCGCTGGGAAAACGGGGAAAGAAGAGGAGGGGGTTGGGTTTTAAATGATATTTACAGTTTTGGTCCCTGTGGTTTGAAAGTTTATTATTTCATGCTAAAACCTTTAAATTTAGTTTTAGAAATTACAAAATAAACCCTAGACTTATATAACCAATTTGAATAATAAATCAAATAAATTAATTATTAATTTTTAAAACTTTTATAAGCTTGTAACCCTTATAACTTGATTATTTATTTTTACTAAATAAGTTTAATTCATGGTTACTAATAGAGCCTTATAAGTTTGTTAAAATTTTATTTTATAGTTTTTTTTAAATTGTAATAAGACTTTTTCATTATTTATTGTAAAATGATTTATTCACTTTATAATTTTATCAGCATCATACCTCAACCCAATAATGTAGTTTGAAGTTCCTTAGGGTGGGGATGATATAGCCCTTGGAATGCCTTCCTCAAAGAGAGTCAGGATGAAAGAGTCTAAAGAGTCCACATCAATGTGAACTTGAGGAAGTTGCTGAGTATGCACAATTCAAGTGAGGATGGTGAGTCCTCAATGTCCATACTCCCTGAAGAACTCCCAGGTTCTGTGACTGTAATGACTTTCTTCTCTTTTTTAGTAGCATCACCCTCTTGCATAGGTGAGCTAGGAGTTAGGTTAATCACATTCACAGGTTCTTGTGTTCTTGGTTGAGCTCTTCTTAAAGGTCTCCTAGCTAGTTTTTCCCTGAGATAAGATATCTCAAGTTGCTAATCATTGACCCGGTTGTGCAGAGTAGTCACCTAAGATTGAAGGTGACTAACCATAGAGACTAAATAGGTGAATGTTTTTGTTAGTTTTTGCACCTTTGTCTTAAATTCCCCTCATCTTCATCAGAAGAATCATTGGGGGATGAGATGATTGGACCAAAGTCCTCTCTCTCACCACCAGCTTCAGGTTCTTGGCTGCTGGATTTTCTCTCCACATTGACAACCTTAGTTGAAGTGTCAATGGGCTGAGTTGCCATGATTGAGGTCTTAATGATGTTATCACTTGCAGAAGTGAGAGCCTCTTCCATATGGATCTCCTGAATAGGTTCAGGTTGATCCACCTCAGTAATGGGTGACTGATATGGGCTAAACATAGGAGACTCAGGAGTACTCATCTCTCTTTGAGCAGGGGAAGAGTAGAGAGACTCATGGTACTCACTGAAACCTAAGTCTTCATCAGTATAGAATTCAAGGTTGGGAATGGGTTGATTTAAGTCTAAAGGCTGGGGATAGTAACTGTCCCCTAAAGGTTATTCACTTGAGTGTTGAGACTCAGAGTGAAGGCTTAAGGCAGTTGGGCTTGTGAGCTCATCAGACTGAGCATGAGGAACCTCAGCACTGATACTTAAAGAGATGAGAGTGGTTTTCTCCTCAGAGGAAGTGGGAGCTCTAGTATCCACTTCCTCCTGTATGGGTGAGTGTATGGGGGCCTGTATGAGCTTAATAGCTTGAGCAGGGGCTCGTTTGGATTTTCTTTGGTAGGTGAGGGTGATTTGTGGTCTTTTTGGTGGTTGGGAGGTAGAAGGTGTGGGTTCAACACTAGGTTGTGTTGCTAGGTTGTCACCTTGAGCAATGAGCTCTAACATTTTTTAGATAAGGGCTGTTTCTACCCCCTGAGAAGCCTACAGTTGGCTTCTTCATGATCTTAAAGATGTTGGGCTTCATCTGTCCCAATATAAGAATATTACCTGTTTCCCTCAAGTGTGAGCCCAGTTCAGAGTTGAGAATGTATTGAACATATCTAGGAAACATATAATACTCTAAGGAGTCCAAGTTAGCAAGAAAATTTGTATAAACAAACTGAGAATACCCGAACTTGACCCTTTGAACCATTCCATGCACTATAAAAGAGAGATCCTCAAGAATTTGGTCCCACCCTCCATGCTTCTTTGACAAGCTGTGGATAACCACATGAAGCATGTATTTCCACTGGGATGAGACCTTCCCTTTCCTAAAGGTCTTTATAGAGAAATCTCCCTTATAGTCCATCTGCTCAAAAGAATGATTAACAACTTCCTTTGGGAAGGACAACTCACCTTCTTCATCATCCAGCTGTAAATGAGTGTTGATGATGGCTGGAGTGATGAAGATTGTCCTTCCTTGCACTGTGGCAGACAGTGCCTTCTCCCCATCCATAATAACCTCTTGGTAGGTTTTCCAGAATTCAAGCAGATGACCCTCATAGAGAGTAGGATCAATGGTTAGGGAGGTGAAGTAGTTAGATAGAGCTAGAAAACAACAAACCTATGAGAAACTATCATCTTTCTCAGAGTTCAAGAGAGCAACCTGGTTGTGTTGCCTGTGAAGTTGCATGGAGAAATTAGGGTTGTTTTTGCGGTTTAGGTTGGACATTTTGAGAAGCTTAAAGGTGAAGTAAGATGAAGAACAAAGGCGGTTTGGGAGAATTTAGGTTTAAAGAATAGTATAATTGAAGAAGATAGTGAAAGAGGGGGGGAACCGTTGGGTATTTATGTGAAAAGGATTTGAGACAAAGTTAATGAAAGAGGATAAACTTTGAAATCCGAATGTCGGTCCCACCTTTGAAAAATTAGTTTACTTTTGCCCAAAAGTAGTTTTGTTGGAAGTCGAGAAATCTTCCGAAGGTTATTTGATTCGGAAGTTCTGAATAAAAAGCTTCCGGTGGCAAATTGGCTTCGGAAGATATTTAAAAGGTTTTTGAGAATTTTGCTTCAGAATAGAATTAATACTCAGAGTTTTTATTTTAAAAAAGAATAAAAACTTCCGAAGGTAAATTACTTTCGGTAGAAAATTGTTCTCTTAAAACATAAAAGTACTTAAGTTGATTTTAAGCTTCGGAAGATATTTCAGAAATTTCTTCCGAAGGTAAATTGCTTTCGGAAGAAAATTGTTCTTTTAAAACATAAAAGTACTTAAGTTGGTTTTAAGGTTCGGAATATATTTTATAAATTTCTTCCGAAGGTACAATTACTGAAGTAGTTATTTGTTTACCAAGACATAAATTTCTTCCGAAGGTAATTTTAAATCTTCTGAAAAGAAAAGAGATCAAAATTTTCAAAATCTAAGAAATTTATTTTGAAAAGATTTTCTTCCAAAGAAAACAAGAGCTTATAAAGATGATGAACTAGACAACTTAGGACACACAGGTTTTAGAAATAATATGATTAAGTTTTAGAAAAAGCTATTCAAAGTTAATCATCCCAGTAGCTGATACAATATATTTAAATCTTTATTCATCAAAAGCTTTTATAAACAGATCAACATATTGTTCATTTGTGTTAACTTTGACTAGTTTGTTAAGCCTTTTTTAGAGTTATCTCTAATCAAATGATACCTGATCTTGATATGCTTTGTCCTTGAGTATTGCACAGGATTTTCGGTGATTGAGATAGCACTATTGTTGTCTATGTGGATGGGAGTCCTCTTGAAGTTGAAACCATAGTCCAGCATCTGATTTTGAATCCAAAGCACTTGAGCACAGCAGCTTGTAGCAGCAATGTATTCAACCTCAGCAGTTGATGCAAACACACAGATTTTTCTTACATTGCCAAGAGACTATCCTTCCACCAAGAAATTGACATCCCCCTGATGTAGACTCTGCAGTCATCTTGCAACCACCATAGTCACTATCTGTATATGCATACAAATTAAAGTCAGAATACTTTGGATACCAAAGACCAAGTGATGGAGCACCTTTGAGATATCTTAAAATTATTTTGACAGTGACCAGGTACGACATCTTGGGGTTGGCTTGATATCTTGCACAAATGCATATAGCAAATATGATATCAAGCCTGCTAGCTGTGAGGTACATAAGATACCCAATCATTGCCTTGTAGAGATGCTCATCAACACACTGCCCCTCAAGATCAGGTCTAAGGGAGTGGTTTCTGGCTATGGGTGTCTTAGCAACCTTATAATCAATCATGTTGAACCTTTTAGGTATGTCTTGTACATACTTTGACTGAATTATGAAGATGCCATTATTATTTCACTTGAATTCCTAGAAAGAAATTGAGTTCCCCCATGGCACTCATTTCAAACCTGTCCTTCTCAGCTTCTCAAAGTCTTTGCAGAGCTTTGGATTAGTTGACCCAAAGATAATTCCATCTACATATATTTGAACTAGCATTATGTCATTTCTTGTTCCTTAGATGTAGAGAGTTCCATCTATATCACCCATTTTGTATCCATGCTGATAGAGATACTAAGATAGAGTCTCATACCACTTCTTTGGTGCTTGGTGAAACCCATAAAAAGCTTTATCAAGCCTGCAGACATAATCAGGATGATCAGGATCTGCAAACCCAGGTGGTTGTCTCACATACACCTCTTCATCAATCACCCCATAGAGAAAGCACACTTGACATCAAGTTGGTAGACCTTGAAGTTCTTGGATGCAACAAAAGCTAGAAATATTCTAACAGCTTCAAGTCTTGCTACAAGAGCAAAGATATATGTGTAGTCAATTCTTTCTTCTTGAGTATACCCTTGAACAACTAGTCTTGCCTTGTTTTTGATGACAAGTCCTCTATCATCCTTCTTATTCTTGAACACCTATTTGGTTCCTATGGTAGTCTTCCCTTAAAGAAGAGGACATAAGTTCCAAAGCTTTTGCCTTTTGAATTGAAGCAGCTCCTCTTGCATAGCTTCAACCCAACTTCCATCCTTTAGAGCCTCATCAATTTTCTTTGGCTCTATATGGGACAAGAAACAAGAGTTGAGACAAACATTTGCATCATAGGTTTGTCCTCTTGTTCTCACCCCTGAATCAACATCTCTAATGATGTTTGTGGTAGGATGAGACTTGTGGATCCTTAGCTGAGGGATCACAGCAAGGTGCTTAGATAGATCTAAATTTGAGAAATTCTGATCTGGCAAGGAGGAATCACCCTCCACATCAACACACTTATCAAGATTGACTTGATCCAATGAGTGTGTGACATCATTGATGTTGTCTTCAATGGAGTGGTTATCAGCATCAAGGAATTCCTGATCACTTTCACCACCATCATTTTTTCCAACATTTGAAGCTCCTTCATCTGAGTTTTGTGCCTCTAAGCTGGAATCTGAAGGCACCCCAGAAGTATCAGCAGGATTTGTCATTGATGTGTTGTTAGAAGCTTCATTTGCAGGATTGGTTACCACTAGAGCTGAAGATGTGTAGCTTGAAGGTCTTCTTAGCTTAAATCTTGGGTCAGGATCACCTGTAGGTAGTATATCTGTGGACCCTAAAACATGCTCACAAGATTTGTTAAAATAGTTGGTAACTAAATCAAGATCAAATAGCCAATCTAGACAAGAACCTTTCACACTGAGAGTGTGCTCATTGAAAGTCACATTAGCAGACTCCTCAACTACTCTAGTTCTGAGATTGTATACTCTATAAGCTTTAGCTTGAGAAGAGTATCCAATAAAATGTCCATCATCTAATTTCTCAGCATACTTGGCAATTTGATCTTTGGTATTCAAGATGGTGCAAGGACATCCAAATGACTTGAGAAAACCAATGAAAGGTTTTCTCTTGTGCCAAAGTTCATAAGGAATCTTACCATGTGTCTTAACTACTAAAAATCTGTTTTGCACATAGCAAGCAGTGTTCACTGCCTCTGCCCAGAAGGTGATGGGCAGTTTAGAGTCAAACAACATAGTTCTTGCATCTTCAATTAGTGTCCTATTTCTCCTCTCGGCAACAACATTTTGGTGAGGAGTCCTGGGAGCACTATATTGTGTAACACCCGGATATTTATTTTTTTGAAGCCGGCGAAGAAATAGAAAGAAATAAAGTCCAAAGTTGAGGGACCAAACTCGCCAACGAAAGAAAGCCGGGTGAGCGGAGTATATAAGGGAGAGGGCAGCCCTTACCCTCTCCCCCATACACAAATTTTCAGATTTCATAGAGGGGAGAAGAGAGAAAGAGGAGAAAAAGAGAAAAAGGGGTGTTTCGGGTGATTCGGGTGTCCAAATTCGTCGAGTAGCAAGCCAAATCGAAGCCCTTGACATTGTGCTCGATTGTGTGAGTTCTAGGACCCCACCTTTACTTGTTTTCAACTGATTTTGGGGCTGGAAAATGTTAAAACCCGTTTTTTTGTGTGTGTATGTGTTTGACCCATTTGGGTGTGATGTGTATGATGCGTTTAGAGTATGATTTCGGGCTTGTGTGTGCTTGTATGGTGTTATGGTATGCATTCCTAAGGTCCAGGAGGGTTAATTTAGGCTTAGAATGTGTTTGGATGAGCTTGGAGGCCGAAAATGGCAGATTGGGTTCGGGATGAACTCCATTATGCATCAGCTAGGGCTAGGCGACCGAATGGAGGCCATACGGCTGAATGAGAGGCGATTGAAGGTCATTCACACGATTGGGATTCATTCGCACGAATGAGGGTTAAATCGCACGACTAAGGCTTCAGTCGCACGACTGGGAGTCCAGTCGCATGGGGATTGCACGACTGAGGGTTCAGTCGCATAGATGCTTAGTCGCATGAGTCCATTCGCATGAGGTCAGTCGCATAGATGCCCATTCGCAGTAGTCCCATTCGCACAAGGTCCATACGCACGATTGAATGTTCATCCGCATGAGTCCAGTCGCATGATGTTCAGTCGCATGGAGGCCATGCGGCTGAAGGGTGTCCATACGCCCGAATAGGGCTGTTGCACTCGAACTAATGTGTAGTTTGACTTCTGGCCTTCAGGGGAAGGTGCAGATGTAAGTTTTGACGTAAAGTAACCCGTAAGAGCATGTAAGAGGACGGTTATGGCCTTAGAGAGCATGTAGGGCACGATGATGATGATGATGATGTTGCATGTTTATGCATGTTATGTATGTATGATGTTGCCCTGTATGATGATGATGAATGTGTATGATATGTTCCTTATTATGATGTATGTTTATCTTTCTTGTGGCTTTACATGTCATGTTAATGAATGAATGAAGTATTATGAAATGTAAAGCGAAAGATAATGAAAGGGGAACATGAAGTAAGAATGCATGCATTAATGAATGATGAATGAACGAAAGAAAGGCTTGCAAGCATATATTTATGGGGTGAGCGACTTTGTGTTGCAAAAGACTCGGATGAAGCGCAATCATTTAGATTGCCTATGGGGTGAGCAACCTTGTCGTTGCAAAAGACTCGAGTAAAGTGCTATCGTGATGTTGCCTTGGGGTGAGCAACCTTGTTGTTGCAAAAGACTCGGATAGCTTGCTATCGTGATGGGCAATGAGGTGAGCAACCCTAGGGGTGCAAAAGACTCGGATAGCGTGCAATCATTGAGATTGTCATTGAGGTGAGCGACTATGTTTTCGCAAAAGACTCGGAAGAAAGAATGAACGAAAAGAATGGAAGATAATGAAAGAGATGAAAGATAATAATGATATTATCTGTGTATACGTATGTTGAATGATTGCATGATAAAGGAATAGTTTTCAATGAAAGTAAAGTATATTTATTTTATAAAACTAGAACTCACTCAGCAACGCTGACTTTTTATACGTTTTCCAGTTGGCAGGTAAATGATTGCTGAGGATGGCACGGCAAGGCTACTCGGCTCTTTTGGGATGGCATTCTTTTGATTAATGTTTTTGCATTGTAATGCGAACAAGCTATTTTGTAACGAATGTTGTATTAACTTGCAAAAGCATTTATATAGAAATGAAAGTGTATTTTAATGTTCCGCTGCAATGTTTTTACGAGACAAATGTAAATGTGTGTTTTACGTGCGATGAATGACCAATTGTAAGCGTCCCGGGAACGGGGCCTTACATATTGTCTTGTAATACTTTTTTCATCACTAAATATATCAAGGATTTGATTCTTGAATTCAGTTCCCTGATCACATCTTATAGTTTCGACCTTGTGATCACATTGATTCTCAATCTTTAAGATGAAATTCTTTAGAATCTCAGGGGTCTCATCCTTAGTTCTAAAAAAGAAGACCCAAGTAAATCTTGTAAACTCATCTGTGATCACCAAACAATAAGAGGTCCTTCCTAGACTCATTACACTATTAGGGCCAAAGAGATCCATATGTAATAAGTATAGGGGATTAATGATGGAATTTCTTTCCTTTGGCTTGTGAGATACCTTGTGTTGCTTCCCTTCAGGCATGCAACACAGTGGTCATCACTTGTAAACTCTTTCTTTGGTATTCCAGTTACCAAATCAATATTAATTATTTTTTTCATGTTTTTAAAGTTTACATGGAACATTCTTTTATGCTAGAGGAAAGACTCATCATTATTTGCTTTAGATAGAAAGCATGAAACCTCTCCTGAGGGAGATGTTTCTTGCAAATCCATATTGTACATGTTCCCTTTTCTGGGGGCTTTGAGTAGGATGTGGTCATGAGAAATGACCAACCCGTGCGTGAGAACAATACATTCATGCTTAGTAAAGAGCATGTTGACTCTGATCATAAAATTGGGATACACTCAAAATATTGTACCCAAGCTCCTTGACAAAGTTTACCTTCTTTATGCTAAGCTTACGATTTGTGACCTTTCCCCTTCCTGTAATGTAACCACTGCATCTCCTCAAAAAGCAAGTGGTCCTCCATCAATTCTTTCAAACTTTTGGAGTAGTAACCTATTGCCTGTCATGTTCCTGGAACATGCCCTGTCAATGATCCATACATTTCTGTTTGTCTTGAGCTATTCCTGCACAAAAGAGATGGTTAGTTACATTTGGAAACCCAAGCCTCATTGGTCTTGGGCTCATCAAAACAAAATGAAGACCATGCAACAGTAATTGATCCTATAGTCATGCTAGAAGGATCATTCGCTGATGTTATTGAAGAACTTTCAGCCACTTGGTCTTTCTTTGACTTCCACCCCACCTTTGGAAGCTTAGACTTGACCTTCAATACTTCAGAAGTTTTCATGACTTCGGAAGTTTTGATGACTGGACCATCGGAAGATCTTGCTTTCACTGCAGCAGGCTTCAGTGCTTCGGAAGTATTCCTTTCTTCCGAGACCAAATTTTCTTCCGAAGGCAAGTTTCCACTTGTCTTTTTCTTCATTTTGGAGCTTCCAAAGGAAGGAGATTTTCCTGAAGCTTGCTTCTTCTTCTCCAAACTCTTAGAAGTTTCTTTCTTAGTCATGTGGAGAGTACTTTTTGGATTGTAAACACAATCCTTAGCAAGATGAGAATTACTCCCACACATAACATAGTTCATTTTCTTCCTTCTAGGAGTTTTTTTTGTGAACAAGGCTGAACTTGATCATTTTCCTTCTCCATCTTCATCTTTGTAGATGTTGTGGGAATTCTTGTGGGGATAGAATTACCATTGGAGCTGGATGGTTCAGGTTGTACAATAGTGGTGCAAAACTGATCAGCCTTCTTCTTGATGATGGGATGATTTGGACTTGAACCAGAACTCTTGTTGATGGAGTTCAAGTTGGTGTCTTTAGCCTTTACCACTTCAAATCCTGTAAAGATAAGACTTATTTCTGTGTAGAATTGAAGATGGCCTTGATCTCTTGAGCCTTCTTGGACTTTCTTTTGGATTTTTTGATCAAGTTCTTTCTCCTAGACTTGGTCATCCCAACAGCTTTGCTCTCCTCAGAGGGATGGTGACTCTTCTTAGAATGCTCTTCTTCACTCTTCTCAGAGCCATTCTTAACCATATCCTTTTTAGTCACAGGGTCTATAAGGGGAAGCTCATCTTCACAAGTTCCACATCTAGGAGATCTTACATACAAGATTGTGTATGGAGGAGCTATCTCACAAGATCCCAGTCCCTGCTTATTTTGATAACAAACTTTTGCATGCAAGGATGAGGTTATTATGTTCTTGAAGGTCTCTTCTTCAAGAACACATTTTTCTGCATTAGCTTTGCTGATCACAAGCTCAGCCTAGCATTCACTTAACTTAGTAATGATGTCTTTGATCTGAGTCCTGTAGTTTGTGTGCTCATGTTTAAGAGTTGAAATGGTTTTCTATAAGTCCTTTATCTTAAGTTTATAATCATTTTCATCTCTCTTAAAATAAGCTTTTAAGATATATAAGGACTCAAGATCAGATCTTATTTCTAAGTTATAGAACATGTATCTATTAACTTTAGCAATACATTCAAGAGTACAAAGATGTTCCAATACCTTGGCTTCATCATGGTCTGCCATGAGTGCTTGGTTTGCAGATGCTTCTTCTACCTGAAAGCTCCAGTCAAAGCCTCCTTCTTCAACAGCAACTGCAGCTTGCTGCTTTGGCTTCTCATTCTGGGGGGCTTTCTTAGTGTAGTTTGGTCTGTCTTGTGTTTGGCCATTATTTGTTCTTGGTGTCTTACACTCCCTTGCAAAGTGTCCCATCTTGTTGCAATTGTAACACTTTACTTTGCTCTTATCCAGCCCAAACTTTCCACTCGCTGCATTGCTTGGAAACTTCCTGTCCTCTTGTAGAACTTCTTGGCTCTGTGAGTGAGAAGAGCCATCTGCTGAACTATCTCCATGTACTCCAGATCATCTGGATGGATACAGTCCAGGACTTCAAAGGTGAAGAGAAAGTTGCCTGTGTCAATAGAGACAAAGGCATGAGAAGAACTTGTCTCTTGGAAAGGACTTCCTTGAGTGTAGCTTTCTCTTGGAGTCTCTGAGAAGGTGATGAAAGGACACTTTTGTGAGTTGTCAGGGTAGCATATAAGATGATGTTGTGGTTCAATGCTTTCCCTTTCAACCATATGGAGGGCTGAACTCAGTTGATTATTGGAGTTACCAGATGAGTTTTGCATGTTCATCTCCATCTGGTAGCCACTAAGAATACCATAAAACTCTGTGAGAGTAAGAGTCTTAAGGTTCTCAGTCCTCTTGATAACAAAACACTAATGTGTCCATTGTCTAGGAAAAGAGGACATAAACTTCCTTACAATGTCCCTGTTCTCAAGAGTTACTCCAACATCCATTAGAGTATCCATAATCTCAACATACTAGAAGTATTGTTGAGTCATGGTTTCACCTACCTTGAAGGTGAAGTTTTCAAACTGCTGCTTCAGAATATCCTTCTTGTTCTTCTTTGCTTCAGTGGACCCCTCATACATCACCTTAAGTGCTTCTCATAGTTGCTTGGCAGTTTTCCACTTCTTAAAGCCTCTATAGATGGAGTTTGGAAGAGGAGTTTGAAAGGCTATCATGGCTTTCTGATCAATCTCTATTCTTTTCTTGTCTGCTTCAGAGTAATCAGCCACAACCATTGGAATCATACCACCACCAGTAGCAGAACTGGTGCTTGGTATGTAGGTCCTTCAACAACAGAGTCCCACATCCTGGAGACTTGAGACTTGATGAAGCCTTCCATTCTTTGACACCAAGTATCAAAGTCTTCAAGAGTGATCAGTGGAGACTTTGTCATAGTTCCAGTTTCCATATCAGCTTTGGTAATAGTTGCCATTTGAGTTGTTAAGTATTTTATGTGTGTGAGGGATCTTAAGAAAGTGAGATCTTATATCAAGAGCCTGTAATGCTCTGATACCGAATGCAGGACCGATGAAGGGTATGCACTTACAACACAACAACACAATGAGGAGAGTTACTTAGAATACTTAACAGATCAAATAAGAACTAGTTAACTTTAAGTGAAAGATGCTAACAACACAAGTAAGAATGAGACAGAACAAGATAGCAAACAACACAAGTATTTGGTTTTCAAGAATATTGTATATTTCTTCTCAAGTTCTATTTCAAATGTTACAAAGCATACTTAGAAAGTTATAAGTACTTGAGATACATATACTACATCCTACAACCGGCCATACTTTGAAAACCAGCTGGATACATAAGACTAGACAACAAAATCAAATGTAGAGTCAAAAGGCAGATTGCCTTTTGACTAGTGACTAGGACATGCCATAGCTCACATCTAATATATTACAAAAAGGATAAAAGTACATAAAGTAGAAAGCACAGACTCAAGATCTCAATATACAGTTACCAAAAACATCGACCTTTTCACCAACTCATGTAAGTTGGTGACTAAACAGAGTTGCAGCAGAAAGGTGGTCCAGCTTTATGGTAAAGTACATCAGATAAAAACATGTCTCTAAAAGTCTTCGAAAAAAATCTGTCTTCACTCTTTGGCTTTGGAAGACTTTGTCTTTGAAGCTTCGGAAGACTTCACTTTTGGCTTTGGAAGATGTTGGTCTTGGCTTCTGAAGATTTTACACTTAGAATATTTCTAATGCAAGGTGTAAAACTTTCGAAGCATTTCTACTTATGTTCTTCAGTGCATGCATGTAGAGAGACTTTGAATGTTTTGGCTGCATCAGACTTACAGGAATCCTTACAGTTAAGATTAAGAAGGATAATGAAATTAAACAATTTAATTTATAATAATTGATTTAATAATAAAAATTAGGTATAAAGTATGAAAAGAAATATTTAATTTAATAACTATTTATGAATAATTGTGTAATTAATTATAATTATTTAAATGATTATTTGAATAATTAATTATTTAAAGTATTTCTAACATGTAGATTTAATATATTTTGAAATAAGCTAAATTTGTGCTATAACAAATTTATAGAATTTAAATTACATAAAATAATTAATAATATTTTTATAACCTTTGTTATTCTATAAAAACATATGTTAAATACCTTCAAAATTAATTTAATAATTTTTGAAATGTTTTAGTTAACACAATAATTTTTATTTTGATTTAATAATATAATAATAATTTTCCTGAATTAAAAGCGTAAAAACACTAATTAAAACTTAAAAATGGCAGAGGCCCGGTTCGAACCTGGGACCTCATGGTTACAAGTGTTGCAAGTTACCAGTTGGGCTAAAGCCCGATCTGTCTAAAAGCCCCTTTAAAATGATTAAGAATATTAATTGCAAAGTCCCCAAATCCATATAAACGCTAGAAATCGATTTCATCAAATTGAACTTCAATTCGCCCATGTTAATCAAATTAACATTAGCGTTTTATTTCCCCATGTTAAACCAAGATTGTGTATGCATCTAATTACCTGAATTGAAGACGAAATCGATGAATACAGAAAGAACTATGTCGCGACAGAGGAGAGTTGATTCAAGGTGATTCGGTTGATGATAACCCAATTAATTGTAGATTAAGTTTCTTTAGATGATGAGAAGCAAAAGCCCTCTGTCAATTTGAAATAATAATGTATAGAAGGTGGGGTTCGACTAGATTGTAGGTTGCGATGATTGTCATGATCGAATGTGATGTGTTTGTGTTTTTAGAGTGAAATTGGATGTTTAGGTAGATTAAGGGAATCATATAGGGTGGTTGCCCGTTGCTATATAGCAATGATTTTATCTGTATCGATCCGAACGAGTTCATGCTTTGAATGCACGTTTCGGTTTCGATTCAAGAGGATTAACAACCTTGTAATACGAATTAAAAGGGTCATGAGTTCGAAACTGATGTCGTTCGAAGTGAGGGACGGTTACTTGCAATTAAATTGATTAATTTGGGGGTTCTAGTGTTGCCGGAAGGTGGCCGGAGAGTGGCCGAAGGGAGGTCGACGGGAAGAGAGAGAGGGGGTTGGGTTTAAAGGTATTTACATTTTGGCCCATGTGGTTTTGAAAGTTATTATCTTATGTAAAAACCTTTTATTTCAAGTTTTATGATTTGCAATTTAAACCCTAAACTTTGTAAAACCAAGTTCAAATAATTATTCAAATTATTTATCTATAAATACATTACAAAAATTATGAATCTTGTTAAATATTTGTTTTTTTAATTATTAAGATAGTTAAAATCTTGTAATTGGTAATAGTCTTTATATATCTTTATAAATCTTATAGAAATTGTAAAGTCTAATTATTATTATTTTTATATAATAATTAAAATTCATAAATGATAGATAAAACCTCATAAGCTTATAAATTAACTAAATGGTAAAATAAATATGAATTTGAATCACAAAATTAACACATTCATGGTTTTTTTAAATCACCAAAATAAATGAAGTAGTTTAATTAATGTGTTTGATTTATATAATTGACAAATAAGTTTGGGTTTATAAATTGAAAATAGGCGTATGTTACAGTCTCCCCTACTTTAAGAAATTTCGTCTCAAAATTTAATCACGAGAAAATTAATTTCAAAGTTGTGAGGAGACTTATAGTGCGGAATCCTATTTGATGGCGATCCAATCAGTGAGAACGCAATCCCGATCAATCTAACGATTAAAGAAACGTTAAGAACGAGTAGAGAACGATCAGATGTGATCTATGAACTTGGAACAGGCTTTCAGAACGCTCTGGACGGATAGGTTATGAGTATATGTCAAAGTTACGTTTTTCCACGAATTAAGTGGTATTTATAGGTTTGCAGTGTTCATTCGTGCGACTGAACCATTATTATGGTTCAGTCGTACGACTGACTCATGCGACTGATTCATACGCACGACTGAAGGTTCAGTCGTGCGACTGAGTCAATCTCATGTCTCATTTGTACGACTGATCCAGTCGTCTGGTTCAGTCGTGCGACTGGTTCATTAGCATGAAGTATTCATGCGTATGGTCCATTAGCATGGTCCATTCGCATGAAGACTTGAAACGATTAAGTTTGAACACGTTTCTCAATCATTAGTGACTACGAACTATGCAAAATAACCTCAAACCTATATAGTTAGTTCAATATACTTTATCACACAATAAACAATGAAACATTAAACATATAAGCATCAATCACATATTGTATTTCATTCACCTCATTCATTACATATATGTAAGCCATGACATACATTTACATTAAACTCCTAAACTAGATACATATGTATCAACATACTACACTTAGGTTTGTTGGATTTCATGATTCGAGACTTCATAGGTTTCTTGACAAAGTGGTTTAAAATAACCAATTTGATTAGACTTTTGGTTGATAAGCTTATGCATTTCAGACGGTGCAAGACGATTACGAGTGAAACACCAAACATTAGATCAATACGAGACTCGGCTTGATGAACATGAGAAATATGGTTAAGACACTTTTGGATGAGATACAAATCTAGAGGAGCTTCTCAAAGCAGATAACTTCGACATGGTTCTTAGATGCCTAATCCTTGTTTACTATGTCATTGATGTTTCAAAGTTACATTAGTTTAAAGTTGATACGAGAATCGTGTTTGTTAAGATTAAAGGTTCAGTTTAGAATAAGAGTATCATTGTAATGGGTTTTCAGAATAAGTGCGGTTTTAAGGGAAAGACATTCAGAAAGATTATTAAGAGTCGTTATGAGAATTTGGGTAACGAATTATAAAATCCAAGAAGACAAAGTCAATGATAATACGATAACAACAAGATGTTTCAAGTGTAAATGTTTGGTTTACAAACCAAAGCAAATACGTTGACTTATAGTATTAGATCAACCATAACCTTAATGAAGACATGAGTACCTATAAGCGGACACTCACCTCAAGGGTTCCTAGGTAAGGTAAACGGATCATCAGTTGATTTGGATTTATATGAATACCTTTCCTAGACAGAACATCTCGAGATACAGGTATCCTACTCTTCCAACATTACATGTTTCAAGTTATAGGACACAAACTTTGATGAGACTTGAAAACATGAATAACGATTTAAAGCTCAATTTGAAAACCATTTAATTTAGGCATAATGCCTTAAAGTATGATTTGAAAACCATGTGTGCATTAATAAGAATCAATGTGTAAGAAGAATCACATAAGGCATATAATCATATAATCATGTTTAAGCATATAAGGCACATAAAATCCTATCTAAGCATATAAAATACATGAGAGGACTCATGTGTAAGGTACTTAGTTATAGTCTAGGTCATTCCATTTCTAATAACCTAATTCCCTATAACCATGCTCTGATACCAATCTGTCACACCAATGTGAAACGATTGTTAATAGCTCATGAAATTAAATAAGTTGAAATAATATTAAATGCCATTTTTCATTGAACAATACTAAACAATTAAGTCATTACAATACAACAATGATTTAAACACAATATAAGAAATTTAATTAAACTAAGTCCAAGTCCTATATGAGCAAGAAGAATTCCTCAAGTAGCAATCCTGAAACATGTTAAAAACAAAAGATCAACACATAATGTTGGTGAGTTTCTATGGGTTAAACACACACACACACACACACACACACACACACACACACATACACACACACATATATATATATATATATATATATATATATATATATATATATATAAAGTTTAAAAGTAGCATTTCAAGTCATCAGTTATGAATAATGCAAGTTTATAGATAGCATAAGGCTACAATCAAACCTTGACCAAGATATCAATTACAAGTTATAAGGACTATCTAAGTGTACTTGGTTCCCATGATGAACAAGAATACGTATTCAGGAGCCGTCAATACCTTGGCTTTAGCACCAAATAGGCTTTTCAGGCCCATAGATCTATGACGTCACCAGGTTAGCAATAGTTAATGATTGTCAACACATAATGTCTATCATATAAGTCTAACAATATTACGAATAACCATGACAAAATTAAAGATGAATTGCTAGTGCATTTACAAGTATCAAGACGTTTACAAGTGTAAGTTTATACGTTAACATGTTTCACCCCAAAAGGTGTGAAATAAAGTAAAAGGGGCATGGATAACTCACATGGGAAACTCACGTGTTATAAGGTGCACTTAAGACAACATAAGAAGATAAGATTTTCATGATTCAAACTAAGATTTGGTGACTTAGGATTAAAATAAAGATACGATTAATGACTAAATATGAATTAGGGTTTCAATTGGAATTTGGGGTTTTAATAATTAAATTAGATAAATTAATATAATTGATTATGTTTTGATTCAATAAAGATGGAACAAATCAATAGTTAAGATTAAGAAGGATAATGAAATTAAACAATTAAATTTATAATATATGATTTAATAATGAAGATTAGGTATAAAAGATGAAAAGACATATTTAATTTAATAACTATTTATGAATAATTGTGTAATTAATTATAATTATTTGAATAATTGATTATTTAAAGTATTTCTAACATGTAGACTTAAAATATTTTGAAATAAGCTAAATTTGTGCTTTAACAAATTTATAGCATTTAAATTACATAAAAGAATTTCTAATGTTTTTATAACCTTTGTTATTCTTTAAAAAGATTAATTAAATATAAAATCATAAATTAAAACCTTTAAAATTAATTTAATAATTTCTGAAATGTTTTAGTTAACACAATAATTTTTATTTTGATTTAATAGTATAATAATAATTTCTCTGAATTAAAATGTAAAAAAGTAATTAAAACTTAAAAATGGTGGAGGCTCGATTCCAACCTAGGACCTCATGGTTACAGGTGCTGCAAGTTAACAGTTGGGCTAAAGCCTAATTCTGTCTAAAAGCCCTTTTAAAATGATTAAGAATATTAATTGCAAAGTCCCCAAATCCATATAAACCCTAGAAATCGATTTCATCAAATTGAACTTCAATTCAGGCATGTTAATCAAATTAACATTAGGGCTTTGTTTCCCCATGTTATACCGAGATTGTGTATGCATCTATTACCTGAACTGAAGACAAAATCGATGAATACAGAAAGAACTATGTCGCGACAGACGAGAGTTGATTCAAGGTGATTCGGTTGATGATAACCCAATTAATTGTAGATTAAGCTTATTTAGATGATGAGAAGCAAAAGCCCTTAGTAATAATGTATAGAAGGTGGGGTTCGACTAGATTTTAGGTTGCGATGATTGTGATGATCGACTGTGATGTGTTGTGTTTTTAGAGTGAAATTGGACGTTTAGGTAGATTAATGGAATCATATAGGGTGGTTGCCCTTTGCTATATAGCAATGATTTTATCTGTTTCGATCCGAATGAGTTCATGCTTTGAATGCAGTTTTGGTTTCGATTCAAGAGGATTAACAACCTTATAATACGAATTAAAAGGGTCATGAGTTCGAAATTGATGTCGTTCGAAGTGAGGGTCCGTTACTTGCAATTAAAATCGATTAATTTGGGGGTTTTAGTGTTGCCAGAAGGTGGTCGGAGAGTGGCCGAAGGGAGGTTGATGGGAATAGGGAGAGGGGGCTGGGTTTAAAAGTATTTACACTTTGTCCCCTGTGTTTTGAAAGTTATTATCTTATGTAAAAACTTTTATTTCAAGTTTTATGATTTGCAATTTAAACCATAAACTTTGTAAAACCAAGTTCAAATAATTATTCAAATTATTTATTTATAAATACATTATAAAAATTATGAATCTCGTTAAATATTTGTTTTTTTAATTATTAAGATAGTTAGAATCTTGTAATTGGTAATAGTCTTTATATATCTTTATAAATGTTGTAGAAATTGCAAAGTCTAATTATTATTATTTTTATATATTAATTAAAATTCATAAATGATAGATAAAACCTCAGAAGCTTATAAATTTATTAAATGGTTATAATATGAATTTGAATCACAAAATTAACATATTCATGTTTTTGTTAAATCACCAAATGAATGAAGTAGTTTGATTTATGTGTTTGATTTATATAATTGAAAAACATGTTCGGGTTTATAATTTGAAAATAGGCAGATGTTACACTCTTCCATATGGATCTCCTGAACAGGTTCAGCGAGATCCACCTCAGTAATGGGTGACTGATATGGGCTAGACATAGGAGACTCAGGAGCACTCATCTCTCTTTGAGTAGGGGACGAGTAAAGAGACTCATGGTACTCACTGAAACCTAAGTCTTCATCACTATAGAATTCAAGATTAGGAATGGGTTGATTTAAGTATTAAGGCTGGGGATGGTAAGTGTCCCTGAAAACTTGAGTGTTGAGACTCAGAGTGAAGGCTTAAGGTAGCTGGGCTAGTGAGCTCATCAGGCTGAGCATGAGGAACCTTAGCACTGATTCTTGAAGAAATATGAGTGGTTTGCTGCTCAGGGGAAGTGGAAGCTCTAGTATCCACTTCCTTGTGTATGGGTGAGTATATAGGGGCATGCACAAGCTCAATAGCTTGAGCAGGGGTTCGTTTGGATTTTCTTTGGTAGGTGAGGATGATTTATGGCCTTTTTGGTGGTTGAGAGGTAGAAGGTGTGGGTTCAACACTAGTTTGTGTTGCTAGGTTGTCACCTTGAGCAATGAGCTCTAACATTTTGGGGACAAGGGCTGTTTCTACCCGTGAGAAGCCTACAGTTGGCTTCTTCATGATTTTAAGATGCCGGGTTTCATCTATCCTAATTTAAGAATATTACCTATTTTCTCAACTGTGAGCCCAGTTCACAGTTGAGAATGTATTGAACATATCTAGGAAACATGTAATACTCTAAGGAGTCCAAGTTAGCAAGCAAATTTGTGTAAACAAACTGAGAGTACCTGAACTTGACCCCTTGAACCATTCCAAGCACTATGAAGGAGAGATCCTCAGGAATTTGGTCCCACCCTCCATGCTTGTTTGACAAGCTGTGGATAACCACATGGAGCAGGTATTTCCACTGGGATGAGACCTTCCCTTTCCTAAAGGTCTTGACAGAGAAATCTCCTTCATAGCCCATCTGCACAAAGGAATGATTAAAAACTTCCTTTGGGAAAGATAACTCACCTTCTTCATCATCTAACTAAAGATGAATGTTGATGATGGCCGAAGTGATGAAGATTGTTCTCCCCTGCACTGTGGCAGACAGTGCCTTCTCCCCATCCATAATGACCTCTTGGCAGGTCTTCCAAAATTCAAGTAAATGATCCTTATAGAGAGTAGGATCAATGGTTAGGGAGGTGAAGTAGTTGGATGAAGCCAGAAAACGGCAAATCTCTGAGAAACTAGCATCTTTCTCAGAGTTCAACAGAGCAACCTGGTTGTGTTGCCTGTGAAGTTGCATGGAGAAGTCAGGGTTTTTTTGTGGTTTAGGTTGGCTATTTTGAGAAGCTTAAGGGTGAAGGAAGGTGAAGAACAAAGGCGTTTGGGTTAATTTAGGTTTAAGGAATAGTACAAATAAAGAAGATAGTAAAGAGGGGGGAACCATTGGGTATTTATATGAAAAGGATTTGAGACAAAGTTAATGAAAGATGATAAACTTTGAAATCCGGATGTCGGTCCCACGTCTTAAAAAGTAGTTTACTTTTGTCCAAAAAGTAATTTTCTTAGTAGTCGAGAAATCTTCCGAAAGTTATTTTGCTTCGGGAGTTCTGAAGAAGAGCATCCGAAGACAAATTGGCTTCGGAACATATTCCAAAGTTTTTGAGAATTTTGCTTCGGAAGATATTTATTACTCAGAGTTTTTATTCTAAGAAGAATAAAAACTTCTGAAGATAAATTGCTTTTGGAAGAAAATTATTCTTTTGAAAACATAGAAGTACTTAAGTTAATTTTAAGCTTCAGAAGATATTTCAGAAATTTCTTCCGAAGGTAAAACTATTAAAGTAGTTATTTGTTTTCTAAGACATAAGTTTCTTCCAAAGGTAATTATAAATCTTCCGAACGATAAAAAGATCAAAATTTTCAAAAATCTGAGGAATGACTTTTAAAATGATTTTTCTTCCAAAGAGAACAAGGGCTTATGAAGGTGATAAAATAGACAACTTAGGACACACAGGTTTTAGAAATAATATGATAAGTTTTAAGAAAAGCTATTCAAAGTTAATCATCCCAATAGCTGATACAAGATATTTAAATCTCTGTTCATCAAAAGCTTTGGTGAACAGATCAGCATATTGATCATTTATGTTAACTTTGACTAGTTTGATTAATCCCTTTTCAAAGTTATCTCTAAGCAAATGATACCTGATATGATGTGCTTTGTCCTTGTGTACTGCATAGGATTTTTTGTGATTGAGATAGCATTATTGTTGTCTATGTGGATGGGAGTCTCCTTGAAGTTATATCCATAGTCCAGCATCTGATTTTGAATCCAAAACACTTGAGCATGGCAGCTTGCAGCAGCAATGTATTTAGCTTCAGCAGTTGATGCAGACACACAGGATTGTTTCTTGCATTACCAAGAAACTATCGTTCCACCAAGAAATTGACATCCCCCTGATGTAGACTTTGCAGTCATGTTGCAACCACCATAGTCACTATCTGTATAAGCATACAAATTGAATTCAGAATTCTTTGAATACCAAAGGCCAAGTGATGGAGCATCTTTGAGATATCTTAAAATTCTCTTGATAGTGATTAGATGTGACATCTTGGGGTTGGCTTGATATCTTGCACAAATACATGTAACAAACTTGATATCAGGCCTGCTACCTGTGAGGTACATAAGAGACCCAATCATTGACCTATAGAGATGCTCATCAACACACTCCCCCTCAAGATCATGTCCAAGGGAGGGGTTTCTGGCTATGGGTGTCTTAGCAACCTTACATTAGTCATGTTGAATCTTTTAACTGTCTTGTACATACTTTTGCTGACTTATAACGAGGCCATTGTCAACTTGCTTCACTTGAATTCCTAGAAAGAAATTGCGTTCTCCCATGGCACTCATTTCACACCTGTCCTTCAATAGCTTCTCAAAGTCTTTACAGAGCTTTGGATTAGTTGACCCAAAGATAATGTCATCTACATATACTTGAACTAGCATTATGTCATTTCCTGTTTCTTTGATGAAGAGAGTTCCATCTATAGCACCCATTTTGTATCCATGCTGATAGAGATACTGAGATAGAGTCTCATACCACTTCCTTGGTTCTTGGTGCAACCCATAAAGAACTTTATCAAGACTCTAGACATAATCAGGATGATCAGGATCTGCAAACCCAGGTGGTTGTCTAACATATACCTCTTCATCATTCACCCCACAGAGAAAAGCACACTTTAAACAATCAGGTGGTAGACCTTAAAGTTCTTGGATGCAACAAAAGCTAAATATATCCTAACAGCTTCAAGTCTTGCTACAAGAGCAAAGACATCTGTGTAGTCAATTTCTTCTTCTTGAGTATACCCTTGAACAACTAGTCTTGCCTTGTTCTTGATGACAAGTCCTCTATCATCCTTCTTATTCCTGAACACCCATTTGGTTCCTATGGTAGTCTTCCTTTGAGGAGAGGACATAGGTTCCAAAGCTTTTGCCTTTTGAATTGAAGAAGCTCCTCTTGCATAGCTTCAACCCAACTTCCATCCTTTAGAGCCTCATCAATTTTCTTTGGCTCTATATGGGACAAGAAACAAGAGTGAACAAACATTTTCATCATGGGTTTGTCCTCTTGTTCTCACCCCTGAATCAACATCTCCAATGATGTTTGTGGTAGGATGAGACTTGTGGATCCTTAGCTAAGCGATCACAACAAGTTGCTTAGTCAGATCTAAATTAGAAAAATTCTTATCTGCCAAGGGGATTCACCTTTCACATCAGCACACTTATCAAGATTGACTTGACCCAATGAGTGTGTCACATCATGATGTTGTCTTCAATGTAGTGGTTATCAGCATCAAGAAATTCCAGATCACTTTCACCACCATCATTTTCTCCAACATTTGAAGCTCCTTCATCTGAGTTTTGTGCCACTAAGCTGGAATTTGAAGGCACCCTATAAGTATCAGCAAGATTTGTCATTGATGTGCTGGTAGAAACTTCATTTGCAGGATTAGTTACCACAGGAGCTGCAGATGTGCAGCTTGAAGGTCTTCTTAGCTTAAATCTTGGGTCAGGATCACCTGTAGGTAGTCTATCTGTGCACTTTGAAATATGCTCACAAGATTTGTTAAGACAGTTGGTAACTAAATTAAGATCAATAGCCAATTTGGACCAGAACCTTTCACACTGGGAGTGTGCTCATTGAAGGTCATATTGGCTGACACCTCAATTACTCTAGTTCAGAGATTGTATACTCTATAAGCTTTAGCTTGAGAAGAGTATCCAATAAAGTGTCCATCATCTGATTTCTCAACAAACTTGGAATTTGATCTTTGGTATTCAAGATGGTGCAAGGACATCCAAGTGACCTGAGAAAACCATTGAAAGGTTTTCTATTGTGCCAAAGTTCATAAGGAGTCTTACCATGTGTCTTAACTACTAAAACTTTGTTTTGCACATAGCAAGCAGTGTTAACTGCCTCTGCCCAGAAGGTGATAAGTAGTTTAGAGATCACACAACATAGTTCTTGCAACTTTAATTAGTGTCCTGTTTCTCCTCTCAGCAACACCATTTTGCTGAGGAGTCATGTGAGCACTATATTGTCTTGTAATACCTTTTTCATCACAATATGTATTAAGGATTTGGTTCTTGATTTCAGTTTCTTGATCACATCTTATGGTTTTGACCTTGTGATCACATTGATTCTCAATCTTTAAGATGAAATTTTTAGAATCTTAGAGGTCTCATCCTTAGTTCTAAGAAAGAAGACCCAAATGAATCTTGTAAAGTCATCTGTGATCACCAAACAATAAGAGGTCCATCCTAGACTCATTACACTAATGGGGACAAAGAGATCCATATGTAATAAGTGTAGGGGATTAGTTATAGAGTTTTTTTCCTTTGGCTTGTGATATACCTGTGTTGCTTCCCTTTCAGGCATGCGACACTATGGTCATCACTTGTAAACTTTTTCTTTGGTATTCCAGTTACCAAATCATTTTTAATTAATTTATTCATATTTTTAAATTTTACATGTCACATTCTTTTATGCCAGAGGAAAGACTCATCACTATTTGCTTTAGATAGAAAGCATGAAATTTCTCCTGAGGAGATGTTTTCTTGCAAATTTATCTTGTACATGTTCCCTTTACTGGGGGCTCTGAGCAGGATGTGCCCATGAGGAATGATCACCCAAGGCCTGAGAACAATGCACTCATGCTCAACTCTGATCACAAATTGGGATACACTCAGAAGATTGTACCCAAGCTCCTTGATAAAGTTACCTTCTCAATGTTGAGCTTACCATTTGTGACCTTGCCCCTTCCTTTAATGTAACCTCCTGCATCTTCTCCAAAAGCATCTGGTCCTCTATCAACTCTTTCAAACTTTTGGAGTAGTGACCTATTTCCGGTCATGTGCCTGGAACAACAACTGTTAATGATCCCTACATTTTTGTTTGCCTGAGCTGTTCCTGCAAAAAAGAGATGATTAGTTACATTTGAAAACCCAAGCCTCATTGGTCTTGGGCTCATCAGAAGAAGTTGAAGACAATACAACAGTAATAGATCCTATAGTCATGGTAGGAGGATCATTTGCTGATGTTGATGAAGAACTTTCAGCCACTTGGTTCTTCTTTGTCTTCTACACCACGTTTGGAAGCTTAGACTTGACCTTCAATACTTTGAAAGTTTTGATAACTTTAGAATATTTTGAATGACTGGATCTATCGGAAGATCTTGCTTTCACTGCAGCAGGCTTCAGTACTTCCGAAGTATTCCTTTCTTCCGAGACGAAAATTTCTTCCGAATGCAAGTTTCCACTTGTCTTCTTCTTCATTTTGGATCTTCCGAAGGAAAAAGATTTTCCTTCCAAATCTTGCTTCTTCTTCTCCAAACTCTTAGAAGTTTCTTTCTTGGTCATGTGGAAAGTACTCTTTAGATTGTAAACACAATCTTTAGCAAGATGAGAGGTACTCCGACACATAACACAGTCCATTTTCATCCTTCTAGGAGTCTTCTTTTGTGAACATGGCTAAACTTGATCACTTTCCGTCTCCATCTTCATCTTTGCAGATGTTGTGGCAATTCTTGTGGGGATAGAACTACCTTTGGAGCTGGATAGTTCAGGTTGTACAGGAGTGGTGCACAACTAATCAGCCTTCTTCTTGATGATGGGATGATTTGGACATGAACTAGAACTCTTGTTGTTGGAGTTAAAGTTGTGTCTTCAGCCTTAACCACTTTAAATCCTGTAGAAATGAAGACTTGTTTCTGTGCAGAGTTGAAGGTGGCCTTGATCTCTTGAGCCTTTCGGACTTTCTTTTGGCCTTCCTGATCATGTTCCGTCTCTTGGACTTGGTCATCCCAACAGTTTTACTCTCCTCAGAATGATGGTGACCCTTCTTAGAATGCTATCTTCACTCTTCTCGGAGCATTCTTCACCATCTCCTCTTCATCCTTTCAGTCAAGGGGTCTATGAGGGGAAGCTCATCTTCACAAGTTCCACACTAGGAGATCTTACATACATTGAGGACTTGTTATGCTATCTACCTAGATCATCCTAGTCCCTGCTTATTCTAATAACAAACTTTTACATGCAGGAGGATGAGGATATTATGTTCTTAAGGTCTCTTCTTCAAAATCATATTTTTCTGCCTTAGCTTTGCTGATCATAAGCCCAGCCTGCCATTCAGTCAACTTAGTAATGAGGACTTTGATTTGAGTCCTGTGTTTGGCTTGTGCTTTATCTTTAAGAGTTGAAATGATTTTCTCTATGTCCTCTATCTTTAGTTTATAGTCATTTTCAGCTCTTTTAAAATCAGCTTTTAAGATATTTAAGGACTCAAGATCAGATCTCATTTCTAAGTTATAGGACCTGTATCTATTTACTTTAGCAATACATTCAGGAGTACAAAGATGTTCCAATACCTTGGCTTCATCATGGTCTACCATGAGTGCTTGGTTGGAAGCAGCATCTTCCACCTGAATGCTCTAGTCAAAGCCTCCTTCTTCAACATCAACTACAGCTTGCTGCTTGGCTTCTCATTCTGGGGAGCTCTATCAGTGTAGTTTGATCTGGCTTGTGTTTGGCCACCATTTGTCCTTGGTACCTTACACTCCCTTGCAAAGTGCCCCATCTGGTTACACTTGTAACACTTTACTTTGCTTTTATCCAGCCGAAACTTTCCACTGCCTGTATTGCTTTGAAACTTCCTCTATGTCCTCTTGTAGAACTTCTTGGCTTTGTGAGTGAGAAGAGCCATCTGCTGAACTATCTCCATGTACTCCAGATCATCTGGAAGGATACGGCCTAGGTCTTCAAGGGTGAATAGAAAGTTGCATATGGTCATCAACAGCAGAGACAAAAGCATGAGAAGAACTTGTCTCTTGGAATGGACTTACTTGAGTGTAGCTTTCTCTTCGAGTCTTTGGGAAGGTGATAATTGTGAGTTTCATTGGGTAGCATATAAGATGATGTTGTGGTTCAATGTTTTTCCTTTCAACCACATGGAGGGGTGAACTCAATTGATTGCATGTTCATCTCCATATGGTATCCACTGAGAATACCATACAACTTTGTAAGAGTAAGAGTCTTAAGGTTCTCAGTCCTTTTGATAACAACACAATAATGTGTCCATTGTCTAGGAAGAGA
Source organism: Flaveria ramosissima (assembly GCA_025215565.1). Lineage (NCBI taxonomy): Eukaryota > Viridiplantae > Streptophyta > Magnoliopsida > Asterales > Asteraceae > Flaveria > Flaveria ramosissima. Next base: position 31,420,882 of record CM046043.1, on the reverse strand, counting down.
GGACATGAACTTCCTTACAATGTCCCTGTTCTCAAGAGTTACTCCAACATGCATTAGAGTATCCACAATCTCAACATACCTGAAGTATTATTGAGTAATGGTTTCACCTACCTTGAGGTGTGAAGTTTTCAAACTGCTGCTTCAAGAAATCCTTCGTTCTCCTTTGCTTCATTGGACCCCTCATACATAAGCTTCAGTGCTTCCAATAGTTGCTTTGCAGTTTTGCACTTCTTGAAGCCTCTGTAGATGGAGTTTGAAGGAAGAGTAGTTTGAAGGGCTGTCATGGATTTTTGATCAATCTCTATTCTTTTTCTGTCTTCTTCAGAATAATCATCACAGCCTTTAGAATCATACCATCACCAGTAGCAGAAGTGGTGCTTGGTATGTAAGGTCCTTGAACAACAGAGTCCCACATCCTGGAGTCTTGAAACTTGATGAAGCCTTCCGTTCTTTGACACCAAGTATCAAAGTCTTCAGGAGTGATCAGTGGAGACTTTGTCATAGTTCTAGTTTCCATATCAGCTTTAGTAATAACTGCCATTTGAGTTGATAAGTATTTTGTGTGTCTGAGGGATCTTAAGATGGTGAGATCTTATATCAAGAGCTTGGAATGCTCTGATACCAAATGCAGGACCGTTAGAAGTATGCACTTACAACACAACAACACAATGAGGAGAGTTATTTAAAATACTTAACATATCAAATAGTGAACTGGTAACTTATATGAAAGATGTTAATAACACACGTAAATATGTGATACAGAACAAGATAGCAAACTACATAAGTGTATGGTTTTTCAAGAATGTTGTATATTGCTTCTTAAGTTCTTTTACAATTGTTACAAAGCATAGATCGAAAGTTACAAGTACTTGAGATACTTTATACTACATCCTACAACCGGCCATACTTTGAAGGCCAGTTGGATACATAAGACTAGACAACTACAAAATCAAATATAGAGTCAAAAGGAAGATTGCCTTTTGACTAGTGACTATGACATGCCATAGCTCACATCCTAATATATTACAAAAAAGATAAAAGTACATAAAGTAGAAAGCTCAGACTCAAGATCTCAATGTACAGTTACCAAAAGCATGGAACTTTTCACCAACTAATGTAAGTTGGTGACTGAACAGAGTTGTAGCGGAAAGGTAGTCCAGCTTTATGGTAAAATACATTAGATAAAAGCATGTTCATAAAAGTCTTCGGAAGAAATCTGTCTTCACCTTTGGCTTCGGAAGACTTTGTCTTTGAAGCTTCGGAATACTTCACTTTTGGCTTCGAAAGATGTTGGTCATGGCTTCAGAAGATTTTACACTTAGAATATTTTCTAGTGCAAGGTGTATAACTTTCGAGCAATTCTACTTCTGTGCTTCAGTGCATGCATGCAGAGTGATTTTGGATGTTTTGGCTGCATCAGACTTATAGGAATCCTTATAAGATTGTAGTATATTGCTTCTCAGGTTTGTCTTACAAGGGTTACAAAGCATATTCAAAAGATACAAGGACCTGAGAAGTTTTTATACTACATCCTACAGCCGACCAAACTTTGAAGGCCAGCTATAAACACTAATCTAGACAACAAGATCAATGTAAAAACAAAGACAGATTTTCCTTTTTGACTAGCGACTATGACATGCCATAGCTCACATCATAATATGTTACAAAAAGGATAAAAATACATAAAGTAGAAAGTTCATACTCAAGACCTTAATGTACAGTTGCAAAAGCATAGACCTTTTCACCAACTTGTATACGCTGGTGAGTCTTCAGAGTTGCAGCAAAACGTGATTTAGCTTTATGCAAAAAGTACATCAAGAAAAGCATGTTCTTCAAAGTCTTCGAAAAAAATCTGTCTTCACTTCATTGGCTTTGAAAGACTTTTTCTTTGAAGCTTCGGAAGACTTCACTTTTGGCTTCAAATGATATTGGTCTTGACTTAGGAAAATTTCATACTTAGAATATTTTCTTGTGTAGAGTATGAAATTTCGAAGCAACTTCTACTAAATGCCAAGTGCATGCATGCAAGAAGCACTTTGGTTGTTTTGGATGCATCAGTCTTTCTATATATCTTATAAACTCCCCCTAGGCTGATGCTACCATAACAAAGAAGTGATTCAGGTATTGACAGTCCTGATTATGATCATGACCATTCCATTTTTCATCAACTGGTCAGGATCACTCAGACTTTCAAAATACCTTCTCACGTCAAAGAGACATGAAGAGTTAGGTTAAGCATGTCTTGCCAGAAGTAGACATCTTGACCACCTTGATCTTTAATGACATACCATCTGTCTAGATTAGCAGCAAAGGTCCAGGACAAGATGGGTCTTCTTGATGCAAGAGGCTTTACTTAAGTTGGAGTTGGTTGAGCTGCCTGCCTTTCTTGCACTTTCTCAGGATGCTCTGACTCATCTTAGATTTGGAGATGGATGCTTTTGACTACTTCTGGGATACACTTTTAGTAGCCATCCTTTATCTCCTTTTTGAAGTCTTTAATTGAGATGACTGGCCTTCAGCACCACGTTTTTTGTCTTTCTTTTTAGTTGTGTCTTCCTCCCTCATAGGTTTAGAAGGATAGGTGTAACATCCTGAATTTTTGTTAACTGAGCATTAACTTTGATTAATCTTGTAAGGGCCATTGTTGTCATTTAGGAAACTTGTGGTTTATTTTTGTTTCAATTCTTTGTTTTCATTAATTAATTCTTTTATTTAAAGTTAATAACTTAAACTATTAAATTGAACATAATAACGTTACTAATTGATTATAAAATAAATAATAATAATAATAATAATGAAATAATAATAACTATAATGTTAATAATATTAATAATGATAATAATAATAATTATTATAAAAGCTTAGAAATTAATAAATTAGTTAAAATCTAAACTTTTATTAAGTTCGGGGGTTAGTTTCGCAAATAATTAAACCTTAAAAGAAACATTTAGCATAAAATATAAAGTATAAACAACAGGGACCATTTGTGTACATTATTAAAACCCAACTTCTTTTGTATTTCCTCTTCCTGACTTTCCGGCCGGCCACAGGCATTACCGGCCGCGGCTCGGCGAGTTCCGAAAACCCATAAAAACCAACTTTGTTTTGCTACCAAATCGTACCAAACGCTTCGTGAGTACGTTTCGAACGTTAAGAACACTTTAATTGGGTTAAATTCGACAATGGGCATCGATTTAGATCGGTAACTGTCGGCCTTAATTTCTAACCCGTTTGAACTTTAATCCCTAATACTAATCCAATTAAAGAAACCTGAACAATCTTGCAACTATCCCTAAACTATCTACACATCCAATTTCCGCTTGAAAAACAAACGAACACCGAAAATCAAACCTCGAACAAGTAGCGAACTGTAGCTAGCCGAACCCAACTTTTTCCACGGTCTCACCCTCAATTAACATAGGGCTTTCGTCATTGGGGTCTATAGAAGTTTCCTGTGCAACGAATTTGGATAATATCAACAGTTGCACCTCGAACCAATTTTGCTCTGCTGCGACATTTCCCTTTCTCTCTCGCTATCAATTCCATCTCAATCCAGGTAATTAAACGTTGCAATACACTCGGTTTTAGTTGGGGAATAAAAGCCCATGATCGTTCTTGTTAACAACAAGGATTGATACACCAATTTCATCGATAATGAATCTAGGGTTCTTGAGGTTTTAGGTTATTTGATTAATGTTTTTATAAATTAAAAACCATCTCATAACACGTTTGCGCACCTGGTTCACTGATTAGACACTCACCCTTACAACCTTGAGGTCCCGGGTTCGAACCCGGGCTCCCTCATTCATTTTTTTAAAAGGCTTTTCAGACTTAATTCAATTATAGAATTTTTTTAGTAAGTATAAAAATGGATTTTGTAAACTTTAAATATTTTTAAAAGTCATCAAATCCTTTTCTGTAACTTTTTTCTAAATTTAAACAATTAAATATATATATATATATATATATATATATATATATATATAATATATATATATATATATATATATAATATATATAATATATATATATATATATATATATAATACCTTAATAAAGATTATTCTTGGTTATTTTTATTTCTAAATAGTAATAATAATTAGTATTGGATTAAACGTTGCTTTAAATTTTTGTTTAAAGCGTGTTAATTTTATTTGGTTATAAAACTTTATTTTAACTTTATATCTAAATTCTTCAAATTATTATAAATATTTTATCTTTCAACTTTATATAAAATTTGAACATACTCCTTTTTCATATTTTAAAATATAGTAGATTTCCATTTGTTAAATATAATTGTTTGACAAAACTCCAAATACCAAATTTAAACCCTAGTTCTCGTTTAACTGTTAAACTTATTATAATTAAGTTAAAAATCTTGTAAATATATATTCTAGGTGGATTGTGAAGAACTACGTTGAAACGACGCTTATTATTATTCATATTAATCATCAATTATATATTGTTGATCATGTGAGTATTCCTATACCCCTTTTTATATTTTTACACTTTTGGGGTGAAACATGTTACATTATAAACTTTGCACTTGTAAACACGTTCGATTCTTGTAAACCTATGGCAATCAATGTGAACTTGAGAAGGTTGCTGAGTATGGATAACTGTAAGTGAGGTTGACGAATCCTCTATGTCCATACCTTGTGAAGAACTCCTATGTTCTCTGTGATTGCTAAAAATTTCTCCTCCTTTTCGGTAGCATCACCCTCTTTCATAGGTGAGCTAAGAGTTAGGTCTATCATATCCACATGTTCTTGTGTTCATGTTTGAGCTCTTTTAAAGATCTTCCAGCTAGTTTCTCCTTGAGATCAGAAATCTCAAGTTGCTGATCATTGACCCTCATTTGCAGGGTAGTCACTTGATATTCTAATTGACTATACTTAGAGACCAAATAATAGGTGTAGGTTTAAGTATGCTTTTGTACCTTAAGTCTCGTGTTTCCCTAATCTTCATTAGAAGAATCATGGGGGGATGATAGAATAGGACTAAAGTCTTCTACCTCATTATCAGCATATTGTTCTTGGCTGCTAGATTTCCCTTGCTCAATGACAACTTCAGGTGAGTGTCATTGGGATGGGTTGCCATGGTTGAGGTCTTAATGATGTAATCACTTAAAGAAGTGAGAAGCTCTTTCATATGGACCACCTGATCAGGTTCTGAGAGATCCACCTTAGTGATATGTGAATGATATGGGCTAGACAGGGGGAAGAAACAGGAGTAATCATCTCTCTTTGAGTGGGAAGGAGAAGAGAGACTCATGATACTCACTGAAGCCCATGTCTTCATCATCATAGAATTCTAGGTTGGGTATTGGTTGGTTGAGATCAAGAGGCTAGGGATGGTAACTTTCCCCTTAAGGTTGTTCACTAGAGTTTTAAGACTCCGAGTGAAGGCTTAAGGCTATTGGGCTTATGAGCTCATCAAGCTGAGCTGAGGAACCTCAACACTTATTCTTGGTGAGATGGGAGTGGCTTGCTCCTCAGGAGAAGTGGGAGCTCCTATGTCTACTTCTTCCTATATGGTTGGTGATATGGGGACCTACACAAGCTTAGTAGCTTGTGTAGGGGTTTGTTTGGATTTCTTTTGGTAGGTGTGGATGATTTGAGGATGTTTTGTGGTTGGGAAGTAGAAGGATTGGGTTCAACACTAGCTTGTGTTGCTAGGTTGTCACCTTGAGCAATGAGCTCTAACATTTTTGGGACAAGGCTGTTTCTACCATAGAGAGAAGCCAATAAGGATGGAGGAGAGTGTTAGAACACCTTGAGCATCCCATAGTGATTCCGAGTGTTTGCTTTAGTGGACCCCTTATACATAAGCTTCAGTGCATCCCATAGTTGCTTGGTTGTCTTGCACTTCTTAAAGCCTCTATACATGGAGTTTGGAAGAGCACTTTGGAGGGCAGTTATGGCTTTCCAATCTATATCTATTATCTTTATGTCTTCTTCAGAATAGTCAGCCACCTCCTTTGGTATCATACCAGCCTCAGCAGCAGCTGAAGAGGTGCTTGGTATGTAAGGTCCAGAGACAACAGACTCCCACATCCTGGAGTCTTGAGAGAGAGTTGAGACTCTAACATTGTATGACCGTTAGGGATGGTCAACACAATCAATCTCACAATGAGGAGAGTGTTAGAACACTTACAGATCAAATGGGGAATCGGGACTTATATTATGATGATACTAAGAACACAAGCAAAGTAAGATACATAAACTTAAGAACAATAAGATATTGGTTTTCAAGATTGTAGTATATTGCTTCTCAAGTTCATTTACAAGTGTTACAAAGCATATTCAAAAGATACAAGGGACCTTTAATACTTTAGACTACTCCTACAGCCGGCCATACTTTGAAGGCCAGCTGGAAACACTAATCTAGATAACAAGATTACTGTAAAAACATAAGGCAGATTTTCTTTTAAATAGTGACTATGACATGCCATAGCTCACATCCTAATATATTACAAAAAGGATAAAGTACATATAGTAAAAAGTTACATACTTAGACATTAATGTACAATTGCAAAAGCATGAACCTTTTTCACCAACTTGTATAAGTTGGTGAGTCTTCAGAGGTAGCGAAAAATGGTTCAGCTCAACAAGTACATCAGAGAAAGCATGTTCTTATATATCTTCAGAAGAAATCTGTCTTCACTTCATTGGCTTCGGAAGACTTTGACTTTGAAGCTTCAAGAAACTTCACATTTGGCTTCGGAAGAGATATTGGTCTTGAGTACAGAAGATTTCATTCTTAGAATATTTTCTTGTGTAGAGTATGAAACTTCCGAAGCAACTTCTACTAAATGCCAAGTGCATGCACGCAAGAAAGACTTTGGTTGTTTTGGATGCATTTGTCTTTCTATATATTTACAGGCCTTAATCTTAAAGTCTCACAAGCAACAGACTTGAATAGACCTCATTTTTATACTAACTTGATACAGTAACTTACCATGCCAACCGAATAGCTCTAGCTGTAACAGCTAATATGTTTGCAGATCTGCTTATATTATTAAGACAAGAGTAAAAATCAAGCTCCCCTTGTTTTTATTTCATATGCAAGTGTTCACTACATTAACTACAGTACCATACATATTTAATGAAAACCTTTAATTAAAATAGTTTGATGAACTCTATAAAATCATACCTCTATTTGAAATAAAATTCATGGGGCTTAAAACATCTTATGTTGTCCAACCATATGCAAGTAATCTGACCTCCATCCTAATTAACTGAATCTGGAATGATTGAGATGAACTTAAACAATCATTACTAATTTATTAGTTCTTCATAAATATAATTTAGAAACCTTAAATTGAAATATCCGGCTATTAACTTCATATAATGTTGTACAAGACATCAAAAGACTATTTTTTCATATGGGATTATTTAAAATACCACAACAACTCACATAACTACAACTTAAATATAATTGTAATAAAATTAAACCCTGAAATCAACTCTGCCTACCACAACAAAAAACGCATCAATTCTTTAATTTGATCTTCCATACGCATTGTAAATCCGTTTTCTGCAATTCGAAAACAATAATCATCACAGTTGAATACAAACATAATTGGAAAGTCACAACAGGGACCGGGTGATCAGAAGAAAGACTCCATATTGAGTGAAGGATTGGTGATCAATCCACGATGAAATAGATGTGTTAGCTTCACAAAACTTCAGATGCCAATGGTTGTTTGATGTGTGAGTATAAATTGATGAAAAAAGAGAAAGAGAATTATAGAAAGTTAGATAAACCGTCGATTGGAAGGGGTAAAAGGTTGGCGAGGGTAATGGACGAGATTGAATGAAGGTCTTTCTATCTTTTTTCAACCAGTGATGCAAAGCAGGAAGGGAAAGTAAAGAGGAGAGGGTAATCGAGGAGCTTGAAGAGATCTGATGATTGAAGGCAAGGGTTTCAATAGAGATTGTACAACCGCGTCTTACAAATAGTTGGAAAATTACCATTTTATCCCAAGTTTATATATTATATAGTAGTAAAGAACCCTTCAATCCTGCATGCATGTGATTGTGGAACAGACGCGTCACTCCTTTGAAAAAACATGTTCTTACTAAGTACTTAAACACCACCTTCCGCAATGTATGTGTCTGAGCTAATATTGAACGAAGGTCGAACACCAACTCTCCTGGAAAGCTAAGAGTCGGCAAAGACCTAGCTGTCAAGGAATGTTTAAGTACCTGAAAGGAACCAAGAACTATGGTTTGCATTAGTCAGGTTGTCCTTCGGTAATTGAAGGTATTTTGAAACAAGTTAGATAACAAATATGGAAAATTATTCTTCTACAAGTGGATAGGTATTCCTTCTTCTTGGTAGGGGAGTAAAATCTTGGGCTTCGAAGAAGCAAACTTGCATCACTAGTTCACCAATGGAATTTGAGTTTGTATCTTTAGCAGTTTGATTTTCAAGATTCCATTGTGATTAAAACTAAACTCACCAATCTCTATCAAATGTGATAGTGCCAGTGATAAATTATATCCTTAAACTACATTGTTTTATTTAATTTGCATCTAACTAATCTAAATCACACAAAACAAAATATAATTGACTACTAAACCTAATTTCGTCTTCTAAAAACAATAATAGTTGCTAACAAAACATTATATAAGTTTGATATTCATCTTCATCATGGTACTTAAAAGTTTCTCACCACCATTGATTTGCCTATCACAAAAGTTTTTATGGATTTCAATTGGATTGGTGTATGTAGTTTAATTCAAGATTTATAATGGTTTGAGTTTTTACGGGTTTCACTATCTTTCGATTCAATAAAAAAAGTCAATTTAGGGTTTAGTTATAATTAGTTTTGTTTAGTTTTGATTTACATTAATTCAAAAGTTGTAGTTTATGTAACTTAAACGACATGGTTTAAAAGGTATCGTATATAAACTTAGGTGTGTAAAAACACCATACTCACTTTTCTTGAAATATAGATAGTAATGTTATTATAATAATATTAATATAAATAGAAACAACAAAAGATTAAAAAAACACTTAAGAGTTTTCTGATTAATATGTTAAAGGGTCAATATGTTAAACGAAAAGATTAAATAAAATAATGGTTTATTTTTAAAAGTTAAAAGTAGGGTACAACAAATAAAAATATTATAAATAATAGTATGTATAGTATCCCTTTTATTTTATTGTATGATATTGGCGGATAACAAAAGTTAGATTTCATTAAAACAAAGTAATTAACACTTAACGTATAGAATAACTAAGAAATCCATTGTTTAAACATTTATGAATAAAATATTTTCACGGACTTCATTATACGTATCTTCAATCTTTTAATTTAAGAAATAATTCATCTATACAAAACAACAACTTTTAATGTTTATTTCATTCATTTCAGACGTGTAATCAGTATATATAATCTTTTTACTTCTAATAAATTATTGCATTTCAATGTTATCTTATGTGAGTTACCCGAATTGCTAGCAATCTCACGGTATAATTACAGGTTTAATGAAACTCGTTCGGCTTGATTTGGATCTGGTTTGCTTAAACTAAAAAAATACGAGTAGAATTATTTCAGTTGTATTCAAATATCAAAATGATGGTGTGGAATGTAGGAGCAACTCGTTCAGAGTGCTACATTTATTTCCTCACAAAAACAATTATTTTACTATTAATTTTATTACGATCTTATCCTTGTTATGCATAATCTAGCAAGGACAATGAAAAATATCAACTATAGGATATATGTCACCCATGACCGGTTTTATAATGTAAGTTGTGACGTATTGAATTTGGGGTCCCAAAATAATAAGGGCCCGCGTCTATGGAAAAATATTGTATTAGGTTTTGGTATTAAATGGATCAGTGAAATTTTGAATCGAGATTAACACTTGATACTTGAGTCCAAATTTTAATGATTTTATAGGTTATTGAAGAAACACCAATACACAATTCAAAAGCAAACAACCATTCCTAAGTTCGTTCTTCTCCGGTTGATTTGATCAACTTCGTCTAGCCCTTTTTTATTTAAAGAAATCAATCTATCAAGGATTTAAATTTGTATACCAATTTTTCTTAATTTATTGAGTTTGTTCAATGAAATTGGATTTTTAGATTGTTTTTGTTTAAATTGTGATTTTCAAAAGGGCCTTATTTTTTCAATTCCATTGGTGCTCCAAAAAACATTGAGTCGGCCCTGATGTCACCAATGGCGGAGCTTGTAACAATTTGTATGTGTATGGTGTTGGGTGGGTGGGTGGGGGGGGGGGGGGGGTGGGGGGTGGGTTGGGAGAGATTGCTTTCTAAAAATAAAATAAAAAAAATATGCTTTGAACGTTTTGATTTTTATTGATTAAACAAATAATATTGGAGACCTAATCGATAACTAAAACCTTTATATCCCGTGAAAACGTTATCAAGTAAAGTATAATTATTAAAACACACTAAATTCATAAGTAAAGTTTTATAAAATGACATTTTATAATAGTAGTAGTTTTCAAGATACCAAAGGTATCACGATCAACACGGTTTATCCGATCCATATGGCCTATCAAAACAAATTATAGTTACCAAATTAAGAAAAAGAAACCAAACCACTAGGGTATAATATATCTTATGTACACATTTCTGTTGTGAAAATGTTATTTTAAATATTTCTGCTGGATGCATTGTCATATTTATAAGACAAATTTGTAAACTCAAAAGTTTTCTCTGAATAATAAGCTACACCTGCCAAAAGTGACAAATCATATTGGCAATGACAAGAAATTGATCATCTCGAATGTGTCACATTCTATTAAATATGATGCTCAGAAATGGTCCATAAACCATAATGAGTACCCATAATTGGATATAAAAGAACAGTGAAGTTTTGGAAACTAGTGGAAAATTTTTCTTTTTTTTTTTTAGTTTTAGAAAAATATAAGCCCAGAACTAAAAATAGAAACATAATTCTAAACTAGAACGAAGGAAAAAGATGGAAGTCGTGATATATGGAAAGAAAGAATTTGTTTCTATCAATTATATGCTAAATTCCCGTAATTATCATCCAACAAACACATTCTAATAATCCATGCATTTGTTGAAGTCAACAAAATATTAAATCATAGAAGGATAATTTAGAATTTTTTAGAATATAACCACCAATTAGAAATATAAAGAAATAAAGGGAGAATAATATTTATTAAGATCATTAAGAATTACAAATACGTCTAGTTATCTTATTTATAGATATAATTAATACAAGAGTGCAGGATCGATTTTTGTCACTCAACAAAGCTATTAACTCTCAAATTCACTCAATCACATTCGGTTTGATGATGCAGAATCCTTACAGAGTTGATAATAATATACTAAGTAAGATAGAACACAAGAAAATAAATTTTCAAGATACTTGTATATATTACTTCTCAACTCAAAGTATTACAAGACTCTTACAAACATGTTACATGAGTTACAATAAAAAACTATATATACTACTAGCTACAGTCGGATATACTTTGATACCAGCTGGAAACCTATGACTAAAGCAAATACTACATTACTAAAGGTAAGGTATCTTAGATAAAATACTATCTAAGATTTGGTAGTCATGACATGTCCATGACTTACCTTTTGTCACCAACTAAAGTTGGTAACTGTACTAACTGATAATTAGTGAACAGTGGAATAAAGTATGGTCAACTACATGGGTGTGAGAAAAGCATTATGCAGTGTATCAGATATTTGCAGCGAGTGTGTAAGAGGGACCATAGTTATGTCCATTGGCTCATAGTAGGTTCTTTCAAGGTTAATTGGCTTCAGAACAACAAGTTCTTCCGAAGCCACTTATACTTCGGAAGAGGTTACTTCTTTCGAGGTTTGAGATATTCTTCAAGCCTTCATACTTCTGAAGTCATTGTCTTGATTTCTTCTAAGTGTTGAACTTCGGAAGAAGGAAGACTTTGGCTTCGGAAGTTGGAGTTCCTCTTCGGAAGCTCTTGCAGACTTGACCTTCGGAAGCTCAACATTTGTCTTTGGAAGTTCTTCATCAGTTGCACTAAAATTGTCTAAATGTTTGTTTGAGTTGCACCAGCCTTACTTGATACAATAAACTCCCGTTGGCTGATGCTACCAAAACCTCACTTGTTTCTATTTCTCAAAACTTTCAGCACCAGGGAGAGAAGATATTTATCTTTCTCTTTGTTCTTCCCAGATATAGTGCTAAGAAGTTTGTACAAATCATTCATGGACGGAAGATCCAGTCTGTCACTTTGAATGATATGTACCCTCTGTTGTGGCCCTCTGAAGAGAGTTAGTTGATGGTAGTTATACTCATGCTCCCATCTAACTATAGACTCCAGTTCAGGACCTTCAACCATTTGAAGAAAGGCTTTGCCTTTGGTTTCTGATCCTTCCTTTTCATATTTCTCTCTCAGCTTCAACTCTCCTACAATCTTGGTCCTTGCGGTTAGCTCAGCTAGGTGAAGACTGCTCAGATGATTTCTGATATGAGCAGCTATCTTAGAGTTGGAGGGGTTGGAGAATGGTTTCTCTACTAACTCAGGAATATCAAATCTGCTTAAGTGTAGCAAAGAGGAGGCATTAAGCCTATTGATCTCACCATTCTCTCTTTCCACAACAAATTTTTGAGAAGAGTCTTAGAACCTCCACTGGATTATTTTCTTCCTAGACACAAGGGGCTGACTTAGTACCTTGTCCCCTTTTTTGAATAAAGTAGAGTCACCAGCCTTCTTCTTAGCTTCTTTTCTTTTTCATTTAGTGAGTCAGAGTTGAGGCCAAAGAGTTGAATAGCCTGGTCCAATCTCCCTCTTGGCAGATAGAGGAATTGTTCTCTAGTGAGGGAACGTGAGGAGCCATCAACATGGGTTAGCTTGATTGACCCCTCCTCAAAAGAGATATTGCTCAAAGTAGTATATATGATAAGTTTCATCTTGAACTCCTTGAATTCTTCTAAGGAGAGAGATTTGGAAGGTAGAGAATGTGACTTAGGTGGTTGTTCACTAGGGTAATGATGTTTGGGTTCTAGGGAGTGTTTTGGGTTTGAGGATGGGTAGTTGAGGTGGTTGTTGTGATTGAATGTGTGAGAAGGAGGATATGGTTGATGGTGTGGGATCAGGAATGTATGGGTAAGTGGTTGGCTTGGTTTTGATGGGGAAAGGGAAAGAGATTAGTTGAGGTTGATGTTGAGGTTGATGTTGAGGTTGAGGTGTTGGTTTAAAAGTCATCCCCTGTACTCTTCTGTACATCTCTTTCCTTTTTTCTAAGCGAATGTTAGCCTTAATGTCACTGATATGTCGTTGCAGGGTCTTTTTCTGACATGGGACCACTTGCCTACCAGAGAAGCCATAGGCCCTGAGATAATCTTTCATCCAGGCTTTGTCACCCATCTTCTTGACAGCTGCAAGTTCAGCTTCTTCCTCCTTCTTCTTCTTCCTTAGCTTTTCCTTAGCATCCTTCTTTCTCTCTTTCTCCATTTGATCTTGTTCTTTGTTGAAAAGCCATAAGATCGTATCATTGTGTGTGAGGAGTTAATTCCTCAAGAGAGAATCCCATGGAGCTTAGGAAAGCTATCCTCTCATTCCTAAGTTGTTGGTCAGCTTCTTCTTCCTTTCATTTCATTTCTTCCTCTAAAGCCAACCTTGCTACTTCTTCTTCTTATTCAATCCGCAGCAGGGTTGCCTTTTCGAACTCAATTAGCTCCTCCAGTGGTAGCAGGAGCACATCTTCACTAGCAGGTCCTGGATTGACAAATCTGTCAATGATCTCCACCCTCCTTCTATTGTTGATAGCCTCCTGGTTGGCTACAACTGCTTTGCTACTTGCAGCTAGTAGCTTCCCAATGGGGAGTCTACCTTTTCTTTGTAACTTTTCAAACCTTTCTTCCTCTAGCAGTTCTTCCGCAATCATCTTCCTCTTCTCTTTAGTGTCTTCGGAAGTTTGAGACTTTGGAGGTTCTTGTGTAGAGGTTTCAGGTTGAGAGGTGGTGATTGGAGCATATGGTAATGATGGTGTTTGAGTGTGGAGTAAGTTGAGCAAGTTCTCACTATTTACCTTAGATACTAGTTCAAGAATTGCATCTGTGATAATTAGATCATCAGACAAAGAAAATAACCCTTCCGCAGCTTCTATCTCAGTTTGAAAGTTTGAAGAGATTCTTCCGAGGCTTTGGATTCAGCTTCGGAAGTCTGTGGGATTGCACTATATGACCCAACTGTTTCAGTTGATGGGCCATCGGTCCTCATTTCTCCTTCGAATCTAGACTCAGGTTTAATATGGACCTTAGGTTGACCAACTTCTTGGACAATGGTAGAAGGTGCATTCAACCTTTGAATCTCTCGTAACATTCGCCAATTTTCAAATTATAAACCGAACCCGAATTCATTTTGTATTTCATATATGATATAAATTTCTTTATTTAAACTTATTTAATCTAAATAATTATGGATTATAAATGTGTAGCAACATAAAAATTGTATTTTTGTTATTATAAAACCATTTCAACAATATATAATAAGTTATAATTATAAAGTAAGCTTTATAAAATTACAAGATTGATTGTCATTTATGGGATTTGAGATTTAATTAAAAATGATAATCAATAAGAAAATTATTTTATGTTAATTATGAATATATAAAGATCAAGTAGATAACAAAACTTTCATTTTAAATGGGGTTAACAATTTAAGGGTTCAAAACATAATTCATGAAACTTTGATTTTGAAAGTTTGGACATAAAATAGTAGACCACTAAAGTTTCAGGGACTAAACATGTAAACTTCTTAAAAACCCACACCACCTTCCTTCTCTCTCTTGTGAATCCGGCACCGGGAGCGGCCGACCTCCGGCCAAGCTCCGGTGGCCGCGATACACCTCCAAAACTAGTCAATTTCTGCGTCCGAAGGTGCCAGTCGACTCGGAAGGACCTCTCGGTCTCGAACCCCACGACTTAATTGAACATTAAAGCTCGATATCAGAGAGTCTCGAACCAAAACGCACATCACGATCGGTTTGTAACCGTTCAACATACGAAGATTGATGATTAATCAAATTAAACGTACATAAACGCTCGGTTAATCATTGCTAAGCTTAATGCATAGTTAAATTGGAGTTAAATCATCAATTGAACATCTAATTATAACCGAAATGTTCAAATCGAAAATCAAAACCCAACCGGCACCTTAGCGTATAAATTGGGGCTATTTAACAGAGGGGAAAGCTTTCATATGATTCCTTTCAACTTTCAGAACCTCTAATTTCTCGAATAATTCACTCATTCATCGATTCCAAGCTGCTCCTTCTTCGCGACCGAAACGAGTCAAAACCGAGCCTAAAGACTACAAATCGAGCCTAATCAAGTAAGTATAATACACCATTCAACTCGATTTCTCTTAGGGATCATAAGCCCTAATGTTAATCGAGTTGAAACTCTCGAATCGTTGTTCAATTTGGTTCATATCAATCTAGGGTTTATAGGAATTTGGGGGTTTGTTTGTTGAAGTGGTTTTTAAGAATTAAACCATGAACTAAACCGCGGCTGAGGCCTTGGTTTACTGGTTCATGGTACACATTCATCCTGGAGGTCCCGGGTTCGAACCGGGCCTCCATCAACCTTGTTTTTAAAGTAGTTTTTTTAACATTTTTATAAATTAGAAAAGTATTATCATATTATAAAATCAAATTAAAAATTATTTTCATTAACTAAATCATTCTGAAATTATTAAATTTATTTTTTAAGTTTTCAAATCAATTATTTCCTAAAAACATAACAATAGAATATAGAAACATTAGTAATTATTTTATGTTATAAACCTATTATGGTTCAAATGTGGATTATTCTAAAACCATATAAATCTATATGTTAAATGTACAATTATTCAAATAGTTACTTAAATAATTATTTACATAATTAATTATTCATTTATTCAATTAATCATGTCATATATAATTAGTTAATAACGTTATTTCTTACACTTTATTTAAGTTTTTGGAACTTATAAAATAATAAAATTTTCAATTATTTCCTTAATATTGTTTTAAAGTTTTGATATTATAAGACTTTTACAAAGATCATTTAAAACGTGTAAAAACCTTATAAAATGATAGTTTTAAGGTCATTTAAAAATAAATATCAATTAATTACCTTTAACAAATTCTAAATAATTAATTATTGAATTATTTATCTCTTTTCACATATCGTATTTAATCATTAATAATTCAATAAGTTAAATCATTGAATTCTTATTTTTAAGAACCCAAAACATAAACAATTGCTTTATTTTATTTTGCTTGATTTATTTATTAAAAATCCCCAAATTTCCAATTGAAACCCTAGTTCACGTTTATTCGTTAATCTTACCTTTAAACATAACCTTGGAATATATATACATTAGGTATCTTGTAAAAAGGAATCGTTGGAGCATTATTAATTTCTTATTATCATCTTATTAATTCATGTGAGTATTTCCATACCCCTTTTTGCTTATTTTCACACTTTGGGGTGAAACATGTTAACTTATTATCATTGCACTTGTAAACTTATTTGAGACTTGTAATCTTTATGGCAATTCATCATGCAAAGTTGTGGTTAGTTGAACTTTTGTGGTTACCATGTTATGGCGTTATATGTACAATCATTAACTATTGCTAGCCCAGCGAAGTCATAGATCTATGGGCAAGACAAGCCTACTTTGGTTGATCCAAGTACACTTAGCTGATCGTATAATCTTGTAAACGTTTGAGACTTGTAAAACTTTATCGAGGTTTGATTGTTGCATTGTTCATAACATCCCTAATCACTTTATTAACTAACTTATGACTTGAATTGCCATCTTTTATATACTTATGTATTGGAAACTATGGAATGCTCACCAACATTTTTATGTTGACCCTTTTATTTTTAACATGTTTCAAAAAACGCCCAAGTTTGATATCTACGCTTTGAAGCTTGCACATCTAGGAATGGACTTAGATAAATAAATGAAATAAGAATGATTTGTTACATTCTATGTTATGCTTTTAATTTCTTTGAGACTATGCTTCTAATGTTACAATTGAAACTTATGTTTAAATTATATTTTGATTATTAATAGCGTTATGTGGCTGTGAACGATCTTAACTCTCAATCCTCTCGACGTTTCCGCCGTCAAGGTTGGGGTGTGACAGATTGGTATCAGAGCCCATAACTATAGGGATTTAGGTTATTAGAAATGGTGACCTAGACTATAGTTGCATGAACCTCATAGAAAGATCCTTATACCTTTGTGCTTACATGTTGTTTGCATGCTACATAATGCTATGCCTTTTGTGCAACTTGATGCCTTAGCATAGGATTGCCTTATGTATGCTTAAACTTAGTTACTTGTCTCCCTAAACTTAACTTTGACTCTTTGACCCTCCCCGACAAATGAACTTCCTAAACTTATTCTCAACGACATGAAGAATCTACACTTATCATCTGGGTTTAATTCCTTAGACTCTATGTCTAATCTATGAAAATCTCATCAAGGTTTTGATTTCATAAACCAAAGATTTGTGTGACACATAGACACCAGTATTCTGGATTTCCTGGCAAAAGGCCTTCGGGCTAAGGCAAGCATATCGTATAAATCTCATTGTGAGACCAGTTATGCTTACCTGGGGATTTCTGGGATGAGTGATAAACTATGGTCAACATACACAAGTCTCTATGGCAAATGGGTCAATTTACCTTGACGCGTCAACGATTCCAAATGGTAATGCGTTACCAAATGGAACCATCCCCTTTGTATCTTAAAAATCTTTGATTCCTTGAACTGGTATCTCTTCATTCTTATCATACATAATGTTCCTGTTAATATTGAACCTAACCTACATTCCAACTCTTACGTTTAAACACCGTTACATGTAACTATTTCTATATCTTGACCAACGTGAATATGGATCTTAATATACCCAAAGATATTGGGAATCTAAACCGAATGGTCATCAAAAACTTTAAACCGTTACTTATGGTTCTCAAGTCTTCTTAAGGATGTGTCCCATAACTAAGAACATGCGATGCTATAGGTGGAATTCCTACATCTCGAGATACTTTGTCTAGGCAAAGCGTAAATGGTGATTAGACTTGATCATTGAATCCATTTACTTGACTCGAAACCTTTGAGATGAGTGATCACTTATAAATACGCATGTCTTTAATAAGGTTATGGCTGATCTCATATCTTGAGAAGCCCATGCATTCCCTTCGATTGTGAATCGAATGTTCACATCTCATTATGATGTCGAATCATTCATGTCCTTGATTTTGCCTTCCTGATTAAATTATTCAAGATTTGAACACCATCATAACAAATTCTGCTATCTCGAACTTTGATCTTAAGCTTGTAAGCATGATTTTTCCTTTTGTTACATTGATGTAACTTGAAATTTTCCGAATTTCTAATTGATAATATTTTTTCTTTCGTCGTTAGTCAAACTCCGTACCGTCAGCACCATGAGAGATGCAAGTGTTTGCAAGCCAACCTATGACTAAGAACACTCGTATCTCTTAAATGATTCTAACTCATCAAAACAGGGGTGATTCCCTTACTTTGATGATCCTCTATTCGTTTCGATAGATGGTTTCCAATTGTGATTTATAAAAATTCATCCTCTGGATCGGGGTGATTTCCTTATCCCGAGGATTGACTTCAATTATTTTCTTTGGAATGGCATTTCACAAATGACATGATCTCACCAAAATAGGATTGAAACCCGTACTTTGGTGACAAATGTCAATCTTCGATTGTTTTCTTGCTATTATGAAATTCAATCATCAAGATAGGCGTGAATTCCATACCTTGATGATAATATCATCTTTATGAATTGTATTTGTTCAAATGAGACGACTTCGTCAAAGTAGGAGTGAATTCTGGATTTTGATGAAGAAGTTCATCTTGTATATTTTGTTTTTGTAAAACTTCACCGTTAAGATAGGAGTGATTTCCCTTACCTTAATGGTGAGTTACCTCGTCTTATTTTTGTGGATCCTCAACAAGGAGTTGGGATCGAACTTTTTGATTGGTAAGTTAGTGGTCATACCTTGGGAATACACCATCAAGTTTGGAGTGAAAACCACACCTTGGTGACTATTCTCATTTCTTGATCTCCAACTTACTAAGGTTTTAATCAAGTGACAAGAAACATGTAGTAACTTGAAGGGTGAACCAATGTTAGTGTTTGGACCTATCAAGCCAAAGCATGATTTCTGAACTTGGAAGGAGACCCGATCACTCTAGGTTGATTTTGATTCTGAGCTTGGAGAATTTGAATTTTTAAATCGATTTCTTTCCCTTTATCTTCATGTTTTGACTTGATCTAGCTACATCGAACCATTTATTTCTTACTTATCAACTTTCATTTTGAGTTATCATCAACATATGATTGTGTGATGGTAGCCTTCTTAAACAATCTTTCTGCTAAATAAAGACATTATCAACTTGTGTTCGTGTCTTTCTAGACACACAAATGTCCTCAGCTGTGCCTATGGGTTTGATGAACCGCACCTATCCTGAAAACCTAATACAATGATGCACTCATTGTAAATTAAATCTTTAATCTTAACAAACACGATTCTCGTATCAGCGTTAAACTAATAAAACTTTGAAACCTTAATGACGTTTAAACAAACAATCGATCATCCTGAAACCCCGTAAAAAAATTATTTCATTGAGAAGCCCTTATGAATTCTTTATCTCATTCAAAAGCATCTTGAACTTATCCCCAAGCCTCGAATCACACTAATACTTAGTGTTTCATTCATGATAAAACCTTCCTAATAGTCTCAAACCGCTTGAAATGTAAAAACCTATCAATTGAAATTTTAAATTTATAATCTTGTATCCTTCTCCAAGAAACGCATGAAATCATGTAATATGAAGTTTAACAAATTTAAGCTTAGTAAAACATTATAACTAAACTCGTTGAATTTAAACGTTCCAAGTCTCACTGGCGAACGTGACATGAAAATCCAAGTCTCCTCGTATCCTTGAAATTAGACTACTTGTAATCAAATTTCGGGACGAAATTTCTTAAAGTAGGGGAGACTGTAACATTCGCCAATTTTCAAATTATAAACCGAACCCGAATTCATTTTGTATTTTCATATGATATAAATTTCTTTATTTAAACTTATTTAATCTAAATAATTATATGGATTATAAATGTAAGCAACATAAAAATTGTATTTTTGTTATTATAAAACCATTTCAACAATATATAATAAGTTATAATTTATAAAGTAAGCTTTATAAAATTACAAGATTGATTGTCATTTATGGGATTTGAGATTTAATTAAAAATGATAATCAATAAGAAAATTATTTTATGTTAATTATGAATTATATAAAGATCAAGTAGATAACAAAACTTTCATTTTAAATTGGGTTTAACAATTTAAGGGTTCAAAACATAATTCATGAAACTTTGATTTTGAAAGTTTGGACATAAAATAGTAGACCACTAAAGTTTCAGGGACTAAACATGTAAACTTCTTAAAAACCCACACCACCCTCCTTCTCTCTCTCGTGAATCCGGCACCGGGAGCGGCCGACCTCCGGCCAAGCTCCGGTGGCCGCGATACACCTCCAAAACTAGTCAATTTCTGCGTCCGAAGGTGCCAGTCGACTCGGAAGGACCTCTCGGTCTCGAACCCACGACTTAATTGAACATTAAAGCTCGATATCAGAGAGTCTCGAACCAAAACGCACATCACGATCGGTTTGTAACCGTTCAACATACGAAGATTGATGATTAATCAAATTAAACGTACAGAAACGCTCGGATAATCATTGCTAAGCTTAATGCATAGTTAAATTAGAGTTAAATCATCAATTGAACATCTAATTATAACCGAAATGTTCAAATCGAAATCAAAACCCAACCGGCACCTTAACGTACAAATTGGGGCTATTTAACAGAGGGGAAAGCTTTCATATGATTCCTTTCAACTTTCTGAACCTTTAATTTCTCGAATAATTCACTCATTCATCGATTCCAAGCTGCTCCTTCTTCGCGACCGAAACGAGTCAAAACCGAGCCTAAATACTACAAATCGAGCCTAATCAAGTAAGTATAATACACCATTCAACTCGATTTCTCTTAGGGATCAAAAGCCCTAATGTTAATCGAGTTGAAACTCTCGAATCGTTGTTCAATTTGGTTCATATCAATCTAGGGTTTATAGGAATTTGGGGGTTTGTTTGAAGTGTTGTTTTTAAGAATTAAACCATGAACTAAACCGCGGCTGAGGCCTTGGTTTACTGGTTCATGGTACACATCTCATCCTGGAGGTCCCGGGTTCGAACCGGGCCTCCATCAACCTTGTTTTTAAAGTAGTTTTTTTAACATTTTATAAATTAGAAAAGTATTATCATATTATAAAATCAAATTAAAAATTATTTCATTAACTAAATCATTTCTGAAATTATTAAATTTATTTTTTTTAAGTTTTCAAATCAATTATTTCCTAAAACATAACAAAGAATATAGAAACATTAGTAATTATTTTATGTTATAAACCTATTATGGTTCAAATGTGGATTATTCTAAAACCATATAAATCTATATGTTAAATGTACAATTATTCAAATAGTTACTTAAATAATTTTTACATAATTAATTATTCATTTATTCATTTAATCATGTCATATATAATTAGTTAATAACGTTATTTCTTACACTTTATTTAAGTTTTTGGAACTTATAAAACAATATAATTTTCTATTATTTCCTTAATATTGTTTTAAAGTTTTGATATTATAAGACTTTTACAAAGATCATTTAAAACGTGTAAAAACCTTATAAAATGATAGTTTTAAGGTCATTTAAAAATAAATATCAATTAATTACCTTTAACAAATTCTAAATAATTAATTATTGAATTATTTATCTCTTTTCACATATCGTATTTAATCATTAATAATTCAATAAGTTAAATCATTGAATTCTTATTTTTAAGAACCCAAAACATAAACAATTGCTTTATTTTATTTTGCTTGATTTATTTATTAAAAATCCCCAAATTTCCAATTGAAACCCTAGTTCACGTTTATTCGTTAATCTTACCTTTAAAACCTAACCTTGGAATATATATACATTAGGTATCTTGTAAAAAGGAATCGTTGGAGCATTATTAATTTCTTATTATCATCTTATTAATTCATGTGAGTATTTTCATACCCCTTTTTGCTTATTTTCACACTTTGGGGTGAAACATGTTAACTTATTATCATTGCACTTGTAAACTTATTTGAGACTTGTAATCTTTATGGCAATTCATCATGCAAAGTTGTGGTTAGTTGAACTTTTGTGGTTACCATGTTATGGCGTTATATGTACAATCATTAACTATTGCTAGCCCAGCGAAGTCATAGATCTATGGGCAAGACAAGCCTACTTTGGTTGATCCAAGTACACTTAGCTGATCGTATAATCTTGTAAACGTTTGAGACTTGTAAAACTTTGTCGAGGTTTGATTGTTGCATTGTTCATAACATCCCTAATCACTTTATTCACTAACTTATGACTTGAATTGCCATCTTTTATATACTTATGTATTGGAAACTATGGAATGCTTACCAACATTTTTATGTTGACCCTTTTATTTTTAACATGTTTCAGGAAACGCCCAAGTTTGATATCTACTCTTTGAAGCTTGCACATCTAGGAATGGACTTAGATAAATAAATGAAATAAGAATGATTTGTTACATTCTATGTTATGCTTTTAATTTCTTTGAGACTATGCTTGTAATGTTACAATTGAAACTTATGTTTAAATTATATTTTGATTATTAATAGCGTTATGTGGTTGTGAACGATCTTAACTCTCACTCCTCGACGTTTCCGCTGTCAAGGTTGGGGTGTGACAGCTCTTCAGCTCCAAAGTATACCACAGCAACATCTGGACATGGCTGTTCAATAGAGATCCCATCGAGAACTTGGAAAATAACCTGTTTAGATCTTTGAGCATCCTTGGGTCCACTTGAAGAATGATTGGAGGAGGCTCGGGGAAAACTATTGCTTGCTGAGCAGGATATCTTGAAGTCAATGTAGAAAAAGCTAAACTTTGTGGTTCCTCATGTGCTTGTCTTTGAACACTCTCCCCCTTTTTGGTAGCATCATCTTGAGAGCCTGATGAGCTAGAGGAAGAGGTCAAAAAGACTTGAATTGGTACATGCCTAACAGATCTCTCAGTCTGTTTCTCAGCTATCATAATCTAGTTGTTGAGCATTCCTCTAAAGTCTTAAGTTGTTGAGTTTAGACTTTATGCACTACTAATCTTACTCTAGTCCTTCCTAGATTCAAGGAGAGAACTTAGAAAGTCTCTTGATGGGGCATACTCCTCATCTTCTCTAGAAGAATCATGGGGAGATGAGGTAGCTTCGAATATGTGCGTCCTCAACACCAGATGTGGTTTCTTGGCACCCTGGTTTCCCCTGCCTAATGATGTCTCTTTCAGAGTCATCAAAGGGCATGGTTGCCATAGATTCAATCTCAGATATGTTACCACTTTTTTGAAGTTCCAATGAGGCACCTTCAGTAGTGGCAGCTGAATCTACATGAGTCCCCTCCACACTAGTGGGACTCACCTCAGTTTGGGCTTGCTGATGGGGGCTAGAGATCAGAGGTCTCTCTAGGCTCAGTTGAACCTTAGGTGGGTGTTGTGGATCAACCTCATGGCCTTGAAGAGACATAATCTCCTCATCAGATCTTATTAAAAGGTCAGTAAAGGATATGGAGGTTATGCCTAATGACCCGGGACCTTGATCAATGTCTAAAGGCATTGAGCCTATGAGAGGAATGTCCCTATTTGGCTGCTCAGTAGAATATAATGACTCATCCTAAGGAGTTTCAGCTTGGGTTGGGGCTTATGGATTGAGACTGAGGAGACTTAATGCCCAATTGAGGCCAAATGTAAAGGAAGGTGCGACCTCAGACTGAGTGGGAACCCATGTTTCCACTCTATCCTTTCTGGATTGAACATGGGGAACTTGTTCAATCAGAGTAGATTGAACAAGGGTTCATTTGGATTGTCTCTGATATGTGATTTTGATGGGGGTGGGAAGGTAGTTTTGGCATTGGGAGTGTTATAGCTGGTGTGGGTTCATCACCTGTGGGGTGAACAAGGATGTCACTAGGAGCTATGTGCTCAATCATACCTGGAAGAAGTGCAGTGTGTCTTCCAGTAAAGTTGGTAGACATCCTCTTCAGCACTTTGGAGATGGTCGGCCTCATGTGAGGGACATGTAGAGCAGCTGCACAGACAAGCTTACTCTGGTCCAGCTCACGATTGATGATGTGCTGAATGAACCGGGTATACATGTAAAATGTTTCCCTATGAAGGTTCCCCATTAGATTGGTCAGCACAAACCTTGAATAGTTGAATTGGAGGCCTTTTACCAACCCATGAACTAGGCATCCTAGTTCATAAGAGATTTGATCCCATCCTCCAGACTTGATTGATAGGCAGTGAAGGACTATGTGAAGCAGGAACTTCCAGTTGTAAGAAAAGTTGAACTTATACATAGTTGACCTGCTCACATCACCACCATATCCCATCTGGGTATGTGTCATCCAGGTCTGCTTTGGGGAACTCTGTAGGAGAGCTTTTATCATGAAGCTCTAGATGCTCCTTGATGATCTGTTCAGATATGATCAATTCCTGACCACAAATACTTGACCTAAGAACCCAAACTCCGTTCAAGGTTACAATCCGTTCATTTTCCCAAAATTCGGCCATGTGGTTCGAATAAACGATGGGGTTAACAATTAGGGCAGTGTAGTCGGTGGATTGGATAAGAAAGGAGATGATTTCAAAGAAGTCACCAACCTTGGACGAGTCAAGGAGTGCGACTTGGTTGTGCTGAGGGTTTAGAGCCATTGTGAGAAAGATGAAGAGAAATGAGTTTGAATTTGGGTAAATTGAAGATGAAGAAAGGTTTGGGCAGTAAAATCGGTAAAAAGATTATGGGGGTGAGTCGAAAGTATTTAAATGTGTGAAAATGGCGGATGGATAAGGTGAAATGACAGTTTGGGTATGATGTGACAATGGCGGTAAGATAAAATCCATTTAAAAATTCCAACGTCTTTAAGAAAATCTTTACCTTTTTCCATTGTGGGGCCCAAAAGATTTCCATTACACAGTATAGCTTTCTTCCGATTATAAAGATTTTTCCGAAGGTAATCTTCTTTTGAAGCCAATCTCACTTCCGAAGGTAAATTTTACTTCCGAGCGTAAGAAGGCCTTCTGAGTGAAGAAGTTTATTAAGTTTCGGAAATAGATATGATATGGTATCAAATGCTTCTTCCAAGACTAAAAACTCTTCGGAAGATAAGATTTCCCAAGGAGAAATTTCTCTTCGGAAGATATTATGACATCTTCCGAGGGTTAATTTCTCTTCAGAAGAATTTACACTTAGTAAAAAAATTTGAAGAAATTTTTTTGTAACAGGTTTTAAAAGGTTTTAAAATGAGATAAGCTAATCAATATTTATGATCCCAATAGCCATAATAAGATACTTAAATTTTTGTTCATCAAATACTTTAATGAACAAATCAGCATATTATTCATTTGAATCAACTTTGACTAGTTTGATCATATTTTTCTCATGAATATCTCTAATGAAATAGTACTTGATATCAATGTGCTTTGTCTTGGAGTGCTTGACAAGATTTTCTGTAATGGATATAGCACTCTTGTTGTCAATGTAGATCGGAGTGCTCATGAAATTGAATCCATAGTCTATCATCTGGTTTTAAAGCAGCTGAGCACAACAACAAGCAGCAGCAATGTATTCAGCTTCAGCGGTAGATGTTGAGACATAAGATTGCTTCTTGCATTACCATGACTTGATCTGTCCACCAAGAAATTGACATCCTCTTGATGTTGATTTCTTGTTAATATTGCAGCCATCATAGTCACTATCAGTGTAGCCATAGAGATTGAAATTGGTGTTCCTTGGATACCAGACACCTAGTTTACGTGCTCCTTTGAGGTATCTATGGATTTTCTTGGCAGCACTTAGATGAGACACCTTTGGAGCAGCCTGATATCTTGAACAAATTCATGTAGCAAACATGATATCAGGTCTACTTGCTGTGAGATACATCAGGGATCCAATGATTGCCCGAATCAGGACAAAGATTGTGGTTTCTGGGTATTGGAGTCTTAGCTGGCTTACAATCTTTCATATTAAATCTTTCTAAAATGTCAGATACATACTTAGATTGATTGATAAAGAACCCGTCTTTTATTTTTTTTACCTGAATTCCAAGGAAAAAATCCATTTTCCCATGGAGCTCATCTCAAACTTCTTTTTCATGATGCTCTCAAAGTCTTTGCACATTTGGTCATTTGAGGAACCAAATATGATGTCATCAACATAGACTTGTACGAGCAAGATGTCTTTCCCAGTCTTTCTTATGATAATGTCTTGTCAATGGTACCTCTGGTGTAACCATTCTTCAGGAGAAACAAAGACAAAGTCTCATAACACAGCCTAGGTGCTTGGTGCAGTCCATAGAGAGCTTTATCCAGCTTGCACACATAGTTGGGGTGCTGTGGGTCTTCAAATCCTAGAGGGTGGCACACATAGACTTCCCTATCTATATCCTCATATAGAAAGACACACTTGACATCAATTTGGTAGACAGTAAAAGTCTTAGATGCAACATAAGCAAGAAAGATCCTCACTGCCTCAAATCTTGCAACGGATGCAAAGACATCAGTGTAATCAATTCCCTCTTCTTGAGTGTATCCTTGAACTACCAGTCTTGCCTTGTTCTTGATGATCAAGCCTTTATTATCTCTCTTGTTCCTAAAAACCCATTTGGTGCCTATTGGTATTTGACTGGATGGTAGCGGTCATAGGTTCCAAACCTTTTGTTTTTTGAATTCAAGCAATTCCTCTTGCATTTATTCAACCCAACTACTATCTTTCAAGGCTTCTTTTACTTTCTTGGGTCCCAGCTGAGATAAGAAGCATGAGTACAGGTAGACATTCTTATTATGAGTTTGTCTTCTTGTTCTCACGCCTTTAGAGACATCTCCAATGATGTTCTTAGCAGGATGAGTGTTGTGAATCCTGAGCCTAGGAATCACATCTAGTTGTATAGACAGATCCAAATTGGAAAAGTTTCGCTTAGGTTTTGAACACATGATCCAGCTGATGTTTCACACTCATTCAATGAGGACTGATTGAATGAAGGAGAAACAACATCAGTATTAGTTGGCTGTGGGGCAGCATTGGCAGTTGCATGTTCCTTCAGAATGTTGCTTCCATCAGCTTGGTGTTGTGCATTGTCACCGGATGAGTTTTGAGGCTCATTTAGTTGACAACTTGTTGAAGCTCCACTATCTATTGAGATAGTAATGCTATCAGACCTGATAATTATAGGAACTTGATTTTCAGCAACTCTTGGAGAACTTGGTAGATGTCTGGGTAACTCAAATAGTTGGTCATCATCAGAATCACTTTGAGTACCTATTCCAGCTAAAACATTCTCCCAAGAAGGTTTAGAATAGTTTGGAAACAATTCTAAATTAAAGATATGATCAGGGCCATTCCCCTTAACAGAAGGAGTGTGCTCACTGACAACAATGTTGAATGATTCCTCAAATTGTTGTATTCAATGTTGTAAGCTCTATAGGCAATAGAGTTGGAGGAATATCCAACAAAGATAGCATCATACAACATTTCAGCAAATTTTGCCAAATTTTCCTTTGTGTTAAGTATGGTACACCTGTTGCCAAAGTACCTGAGAAAGCCAATGAACGGTGGCCTCATGTTCCATAGCTCCTAAGGGGTTTTTCCATATGGCTTAACTACAAGAAATATGTTCTGCACATAGCATGCAGTGCTGAGTGCCTCTGCTCAGAATGTTAGAGGAAGCTTTGAATCAGCTAACATAGTTTGAGCAGCCTCAATAAGTGCCCAACTTCTCCTCTCAGCAACACACCATTTTGTTGAGGAGTTCTAGGAGCACTATATTGTCTAGAAATCCCTTTTGAGTTACAAAATGAGTCAAGAACTTGATTCTTAAACTCAGTCCCTTGTTCACTTCTAATTATCTTAACCTTGTGATCAATTTGATTTTTTATTTAAGAATAAAAGATTTTAAAGTTTCAGTTGTTTCATCTTTAGTTCTTAAAAAGAACACCTATGTGAATCTAGTAAAATCATCAACAATCACAACGCAGTATGATTTCCTTCCAAAGCTCATTATACTTGTGGGACCAAATAGATCCATGTGCAATAAGTGAAATGGAGTTGTGATAGAGTTAACTATTTTGGATTTATGAGATGTTCTATGTTGCTTTCCTTTCAGACATGCAACACAGTTATCTTTGTACAAAAATTCCTTTTTAGGCAAACCATGAACCAAGTTATTTTTAGCCAATTTATTCATAGTTTTGAAATTGACATGACACATTCGTTTATGCCACAGAGTTGACTCATCACCATTAGCTTTGGAAAGAAAGCATGATACTTCCCCCAATTGAGAAGCATTGTTCATTTCTAGCTTGTACATATCCCTTTTCCTGGGAGATATAAGAAGTACCATTTCCTGAGGAATTGTCATCCGGGGTTTGTGGATAATGCACTCATGTTTAATGAAAAGCATTTGGTGCTTTTGATCATAAAACTAATAAACACTTAACAGATTGTGTTCAAGCTGTTTGACAAATTTACTTTGTCGATTCTTAACTTGCCGTTAGATACTCTTCCTCTGCCAGAAATGTATCCTCCAGCCTCACCTCCTAATTGAATAGCACCTCCATCAAAATGTTGAAATTGTTGAAGAAAAGATCTATTCCCAGTCATGTGCCTGGAACATCCACTATCTACAATCCACACATTATCATTTTTGTCATGTGGATGTCCTTGCAGATAAGGTGAAAAAGTTAAATTTTATTGGAAACTCAAGCCTTATTGGTCTTGGGTTTTTCTAATGATGAGGATTTAATTGAACCAAAGTGTATGCATGGGGGTTCAATTGATGTTTGTGAAGAAGAGGTTTGGGCTGCAACATCTTGTTTGATCTTCCAATCCATCCTTTGGATAATCAAAGTAGATGAGCTTGATGAAGCTTGTGCAGCATGGCATACTTACGAAGCTTCTTTCTTCTCGGAAGGAGCGTTCCTCACCTTTTCTTTCGAAGCAGTCTTCTTTTCAGAAGGTTTCAAAGGAACTCTTTTATTATTTTGAATTTTCTTAGCCTTATCTTCCGAAGCTATTTTCCCTTCGGAAGAATGAGTTTCTTCCGAAAGCAACTTCGCTTCGGAAACAAGCTTTCCTTTTCTTATCATTTGGACCATGTGATAGGGTCCAAATGTGAAACCCTCATTGACTCCTTCTTTTTTAACATTACTTGCACAATGTGTGCTTGTAGGATTGTAGTAACAATCTTTAGCCATATGGTTTTGCAGACCACACATTATGCATGCAATGTTAACCTTTGAGGGATTTG
This sequence comes from Flaveria ramosissima, assembly GCA_025215565.1. NCBI lineage: Eukaryota > Viridiplantae > Streptophyta > Magnoliopsida > Asterales > Asteraceae > Flaveria > Flaveria ramosissima. The sequence continues at coordinate 31,391,402 of CM046043.1, read as the reverse complement.
AAGACTGTTGTTTTTTGCTCTTCTTGTCTTCATCAACAGTCTTTCCCTTTAACTTCTGATCCTTCAGCAGGACAGGGGTGCTGGTACTACACTCCTCTTCAAGATTAGAGTTTCCAACCAATTGGAATCCGGCTTAAATGAATACACCCTTTTGTTTTGGGTCTATTTTCAACTTGGATTTAGCCACTTTCTTGGCAGTTTTTTTGCCTGCCTTAGCTCTGTTTCTTCTGGCTTTGGTGGTTAAGGGATGATCATCACTTGTGGAAATAGGTTGATTTACCTGATCCTTCCCTGTGATAGTGTCACACCCTGAACGATGGCGGAATCATTGGGGCGGACGAATGTGAAACGATTGTTCATAGCTCATGGAATTAAATAAGTTGAAAAAATATAAAAAGCCATTTTTCATTGAATAATACTAGACAATTAAGTCATTGCAATACAACAAAAGATTTAACAACAAAATAATATATTTAATTAAACTAAGTCCAAGTCCTATATGAGCAAGAAGAATTTCTCAAGTAGCAATCCTGAAACATGTTAAAAATAAAGGGTCAACTTTGAAAGTTGGTGAGTTTCCATGGGTTAAACATACATATATAAATATATATAAAAGATTTACAAGTAGCAATTCATGTGAATGGTTATGAGTTATACAAGTTTATAGAACACATAGAGCTACAATAAAACCTTGACCAAGATTAAGATTATAAGTTTATAACAATTAGCTAAGTGTACTTGGTTCCTATGATGAACAAGTCATAGATCATCAAGAGCTAGCAATACATCGGCTTTAGCACCAAATAGGCTTGTCAGGCCCATAGATCTATGACGTCGCCAGGCTAGCAATAGTTAATGATCGTCAACATATAATGTATCTCATATAACACTCACAATAATATCAATAACTATGACAAAAAGGTAAAGATGAATTGCATGTGTATTTTAATTATCAAGATGTTTACAAGTGTAAGTTTATAAGGTTAACATGTTTCACCCCAAAAGATGTGAAATAAAGTAAAAAGGGACATGTGAAACTCACAAGATGTAAGATGCACTTAAGATAACAATAAGAAAATAAGATTGCTCCAACGATTTCTTCATGATTCAACCTAATGGTTGATGTCTCAGAATTAGAATAAATAGAATAAGATAAGAATCAAGAGTAATATGAGTTAGGGTTTCATTTGGAATTTGAGAGTTTTTATTTAATCAAATAAAATTAAATAAAGCAATCGATTAGGTTTTGGTTTAATAAAGATTGTCAGACCGTGTACGTACGGAATACTAACAGATTCTGCGTTTATACCGAATCAAATAGTGCGGAATCCTATTTGATTCGTGATCCAATCAGTGAGAACAATTACCTGATCGATATATGATTGAAACTAACGTTACGAAGGAATAGAGATCAATCAGAAATGATCTATAAACTTGGACAGGCTTCCTTGGACGTTCCGGACGGCTTGGGTTCATAAGAATATCAAGTGTTTTTAATTGTTATGTTTTTCCACGAGTTAAGTGGTATTTATAGGTTTGGGGTTTCCAATCGTACGACTGAACCATTAGCATGGTTCAGTCGTGCGACTGAATCATGCGATTGAGTCATACGCACGACTGAAGGTTCAGTCGTGCGACTGAGTCAATCTTATGTCTCATTCGTATGACTGATCCAGTCTCCTGGTTAAGTCATGCGACTGGTCCATAAGCATGATGTATTCATGCGTATGGTCCATAAGTATGGGTTATTAGCATGAATACTCATCCGATTATGTTGAACACATTACTTAATCATCATTCACTTAGAATCATGTACAACACCCTCAAACCTTAATAATATGGTAATACATATACATTATACCTCAACACAATAATAATATGAAATAAATAAACATGAATAAACATCAATCACATATTATATTTCATTGAACCAATTCATTACACATGTGTAAGACATGAAAGACTTTTACATTTAATCTCATAAACTAGGAACATATGCATCTACAAACTCCCCTTTGGTCCTAGTTTCCTCTATTGTCTAACACTCTTCACATGATCTTGGAACTTCTTGTACTTCTCCTCTTTGTAACTCCTACATGTATTTCAAATGCAAAGCAGAGTCTTATCACGTGTTGAAACTGGAGAGCTTGTACAATGTCTTGCGTCTCATAGAACAATGGCCACTTGTATAATGTGTATACATCTTCAGCCGACAAGTTGGTTAGCCACATAGGGTCAAATACCCGGATAGTCTCTATATTTCCTTCTCTATTCAGAACTATGACCGCTTCACCCGTCCTCCAATCATAATACCACCATTTGAAGTCTGGAGTGAAGTACGAGGCAACGCCCATACCTGGGAAGAGAAAGTACAGTCGAGCTAGGCTGAAGACTTTCTCTTTCTAGCCAAGCAAGCCCCCAAAGGCACGTGTCGTTGGCTAAGCCCTTACTTAGGATGAGTCGTGCGGGCCGCTTTTTCCCGCAAGGGAATATTAGACCTTGTGCGCGGAGGACTCCACTTCAGCATGACCTTAGGCTTTCCAGATATAGGATCCACTTCAGACCTACGAATGTACCTCTTCGGTTGTTGAGGTCTGAAGTTTACCCATCTGGTGTGGTATTCCTTCTTTAATGATGCCTCAAACCAACCTGACATCTTTCTTGGATTAGCATATAGTAGATCTAGGCATGCCAGTCGGTTGAGCTCAAAACCAGGAAGAGTCTTCAAATTATGAGGATATCTAAAGTGCTCAATCCCCTTCTATCTCTTAACAGCATACACGTCAAAATTTTCAAAATACACCCATGCTATGATCTTGCCAGACACTTTCTGATGATGCTTGACTCTATAAAGCTTTATGTAGGCATTCTGCTTTTGGGGCATACGCTGTGCTTTCATCTCAGCAAAACAAGCTGCCCATTCAGCTTTCTTGATATCAACGTTTTTTCTGTAGCTTGGGCAGTGCTTTCTTCTTTCTTCCTTTCTCTTTTCTCAACATCATCCAGCTTCTCAAAAGTACCACTGTCAAAGGTTTCACCCAAATTGGGGATAACATGTCCGTCCAGATCAGTGTACTGAGGATAATGATCAGTAGTGACGTCCTCTATCTCGATTTTCGTCGACATCGTTAAGCTCATCGTCACTTGCCACATCAACTGTAGGAGCATCTTTCACCAACTCATCCGGATTCAACCTGAATATTTCAGCCAGCTGTTCATCAGTTAGGTCGTGTATGATCTCTCCCTCCTCTAGAGTGTAGCTCACAAACCTTCTAACTATCCTTGCAAGTCAAGAATCATGTTAATTGAGTCTTGACCTGCTGAAGGGGTTGACATCAAATTCATCTGTTTGTTGAGCTTCATCTTTTTGATTAGACATTAAGCATATCACACATAAGTCATTATATGAAACAGTAAGACATAAACAAACATAAATGGTCAATAATTACATTAATGTAATACATACTTTAAGTACAAAAGTTTTATATACAAAATATCTAATCATGACATTTATCTTGATCCTTTTGTTCTTCAGCAGGAGGAGCAGAGGATGAGACTCCTTGATCTTGACTTTGTTTGGTCCGCCTCTCTTGAGCTTGAGGAGAGGCTGATGCAGCAGCATCACCTTCCTGGTCATCCTCGTCCTCTCTATCTTTCCCGCTAGGCCCATCTTCTCCAACATCCTCCCCACTGTCATCTTCATCCTCCTCCTCCTCCTCCTCCTCCTCCTCATCATCATCATCATCATCATCATCATCATCATCATCATCGTCATCGTCATCATCATCATCATCATCATCATCATCATCATCATCATCACCATCATCATCATCATCACCATCACCATCCTTGATCTTAAGAGGCTCACTCTTTGACCCTTTCAACTTTAGCAGTATCTTCTTAATTTTCTTCTTAAGCTCCTCAATTCTCTTCACCGAAGCTATCACCAGCTCATTTTGACTAGTAAGCGCATGGTGAGCTAGACCTAAAGCCCTCTCATACTGATCACTCCTCTCAGTCAGCTGTGTAATCTGCTTTCCTTGGGCATTGTTGAACGCTATCAGCTGGTTAATCTGATTTGCCCTTTTGATCTGTAGCTAACAGCTTTAGCACCAACCTGTTAAGGTTTGCAAGCTGTTCCTCTAACCCAACATTGGGTAGACTGGAATCATGGGTCATTGGGGCTTGGGTGGATGTCCCGACTTGGTGGGTGGTGGTAGTGGTGGATGTCGTGAGTATGGGAGGTGGAGTGTGAGTGGGATGTGGTGGAGTGGTTGTGGTAGTGGTAGTGGACGGAGTGATAGTGGCTGTGATAGATGTGGTGGTGGTAGTGGTGGTGGATGGAGTAGTGGTAGTGGTGGTGGCTGAAGTGGTGGGTGTGACAGTGGTGGTGGTGTCTGAAGAAGTGTTCAACGTAAATCTTGGCCTTTTGCTCTTCGTCCTGTAAGGTTGGGCCATCATCTTATTCTGAAGCCCTTTGCCACAGGCGCTCCCCCTTGGCTGCTGGGCTGGTCAGGGGTGTAGGAAGGATCAGTGACATCAGTAGCATCACCCCTAAACTCACCCTGACGTCCACCAACCGCCTTGATCCCTCTCTCAGTGGCCACGACCCGGCTCCCAACCGTCCGTACCAGAGGCTCATCATCTGTCTCCTCTTCTTCCTCTATCAGAAAATCAGGATGAATAGCAGTCTGCTCAGATCCACCTGGAGCCGAAGAAGTAGTAGGTAGAGGTGGTGAAGATATAGAAGAAGTATCAGTGGCCCGTGAAGTACTGGGATCTACATCTCCCCCACCTTGACCATCATATTGGCCATCATCATCGTCATCGTCGTCGGATGTGGCAGTCATGAGGGGCTCAGTATCTGAATCACTGTCATCGTGATGCCATTTCTTGCGAGCAGGCGCCACGTAATCATACCTGGCGAAGTGCCCAAACAGTCTCCTGACAGGGGGCTTCACCTGCTTCCCCCTGTAAACTTTCATCCTGCCTAAGGTGGTATCATCCATCACCTCAAGCACCACTACATCATCTCTCTCCTTTGGCAGCATGGGAAGCTTCTCATCTATGATCATCTATAAGAAGCGTGGATACATACAAAAGCCTTCCTTGCCTTTAGCCTCAAGGTTCTCGATCAGATAGGAGAAGATCATGCGAGAGAAACTGAACTGGTGGTTCAATACCAGTGCAACGTATGCATTCTGGATTTTGTCAGAGAGCTAGTCAAATCCTCCACGCCTGGAGGCTATACACTTCAGGATTACACGTGCCAGATACTTGAACTAAGGGCACATGTTGCTCTTGTTCAGTACGCCGCATTTAAGTCATTGGCGTACTTGATCCTCATGAAGCATCCCCGGACAGTCAGGGGATGTAGCTTAGTTGGGTAGGCAGCGTCCTCACCCAGATCTAATACCCACCTTAGATCAGCCTTAGTGATCTCAATCTCTTGACCAAAAATGGAGCTCTGTATACGGTGTGGCTCAACGGACCGGTCAACTCTAGCGCTTTCCTAGAATGCATGCTGTATGGATCTGTAAGGTGTGCATGGTGTCAAAATAGCTTTGAAGATCCTCGATCTCCTAAGAAATGCAATAATCCCAGCAAACTCGGAAGCATTCCGAGAGGTGGCGTCCAAGTGAGCACAGATGTTGTGCTTTGGGGTCATGGTCCATCTGTCAACCATGGTTCTATAACACAATAAACATATACATTAGAGATGTGCATAACAGAAGACAGTAGAAACTTAAACTGTTTTGATCAAACTGGCTCAGTCATGCGACTGAACCATACGACTGCGTTCAGTCGTGCAATTGAGCCTGCGACTGAGTTCAGTCGTGCGATTGAGCCTGCGACTGAGTTCAGTCATGCGATTGAGCCTGCGACTGAGTTCAGTCGTGCGATTGAGCCTACGATTGGATCAGTCGTGCGACTGAACCCATGCGCATGATTCATATGTGTGATTGAATCGTGCGTCTGGCTCAATCGTGCGACTGAAGTTCATTAGCATGTCCATTCGCATCCCACACTGTTGAACACTCCAACCTTGAATCTTGGTCAAAACTTGATGTTAGACGTCGTGTTTAGACTCATTAGGTTTGTAGAGACTCTAAATGGCACTTAATATCCTTTAAATCAACTTTAATGTCCATTTAAGTTGTCTATTTTTAGGTTTAACTGATTTCTTGATTTTAGTTGATTTGGTCATTTAGGGTTTGATTTCACCAGTCATTTTGATTGATTTCAGTTCCACAATACCTGTAGATGAATAAGAAACCGGTTAGGATCACAATCGGCAAGTAATCAAGCTAGAACGAAATTTGGGCAGGGTGTCTACGTATGAGCAGGTTTTTGAACGATTTGAGGGGTGGTGAGAAATGCGACCGACTCACCCCTCTTTTATACTGTCTTAATGTTCAATCGTATGACTGGACCCATACGCATGTTCCAGTCGTGCGACCGAGCCCATACTCATGCTTCAGTCGTGCGACTGGGGTTCAGTCGTGCGACTGGCTCATACTCCTTCATCCAGTCGTACGAATGGTTCATTCTGGTGATCCATTCGTATGGATGTTCCATACTCATGGTCCAATTGTTTGATTGCCCCATACTCATGGTCCAATCGTGCGTTTAGCTCATACTTATGGTCCAATCGTGCGATTGGCTCATACTTATGAGTTTGACCTCAGACACTTTCACACATTTAAAGTTTTACCTTTTGATATAACATTATGCACAATGATCATCTCAGACATGACCTTTTTAACTGAACATCATTTGATCATCTCAGACGTGATCCTATTAATTTAAAACCATTTGATCACCTCAGACGTGATCCTTTTAATTTGAGAACCTTTGATCACCTCAGACGTGATCCTTTTAGTTTAGAAACCATTTGATCACCTCAGACATGATCCTTTTAATTTGAAAACCTTTGATCACCTCAGACGTGATCCTTTTAATATGAAACTGATTGGTCACCTCAGACGTGACCTTTTAGTGAGTGATTCACAGAATTCATCTAGTTGTATTGTCCGACTTTTACCTAACAAAAAAACTAGAAAAATAGAAAAACAACTTGAAATTAAAAACAAAACAAGACATATTTTTGGGTTTTTGATTAGAGATGGATTGAAATCTTTTAGAAAACCGTCTAGCAGATTTTTCTTCCTGAACAGCACAGCTTCAAGTTAATTTGATCATTTCTGAAACGATTCAGTATGGAATCATACAGGTATATCAGATCATTTGGGACATTTTAATAAAACATTTTGATGCAAGATTCTTGTTTTGACCGAGAGTCAATAGCAATTTTAGGAAATCATACTAGAGGTATAAGATGCACACAATGATTTTGACCGTCAAGAATTGCAGCCACGATGATTGTCAGTATATTTTGCCCTCTTAAATCCATACACAGATTTTTGACTCACACTGGTGATGAGTTAGGTTATATTATTTCAACAAGCATTTGTGGATCCCACACTTATATAGTAATCAACATTCCTCAGGAGATTTTTGAGCGGTCTACGGGTATTTGACAAGAAGAGACTATTCTAAGAGCTTTCAAAGAGATGCCAAGCCTCAGGTCAGTGCCATCGCACAGCAGAGAGGCGCAAACAACAATGAATTCTAGAATATTTAGGTTATGCTTATCCTCAGGTTAGTGCCATTGCACAGCAGAGAGGCACACAACCTATCTTCTTGTGAGAGCAATTTTTTTACTTTTTGCACGTAACGCACCAAAAACATTAGTCATTAGCTTGATTGCGCTTAACAATTTTTTCTTGTGCTTTGCTCATTTTTATGGTCATCCGCACACATTTGTGGCGTTTCTTTTGCTGGTCACCCATTATTGGAAATACGTTGATTGTGTTAACCAGGGATAAGATGGGAACCCACAGCAAGTTGAACAACTTAGTTTGAATTTAAATCACCAATGAGGTCTACTCATCTATTGTGTTGAATCTACCGACACATCATACAATGGACTAGCAACCTCTAGGTCTACTTTCTTTATGTTACCTCAGTAGCATACTAGTTTTACTATCATTTTTCATTTTATTTTGCTTAGACTTCTCAGATTTATACTTTGAATTTTTGCATCTTAATCATTTAAGTGCTTTTTAGGTCCCAAACAATTTGTTCCCTGTGTACTATCATTTTCCATAAGCATTGAATCAGAATCACAGATTTGATTTCATTTTTTTAGCTAAGCGGCTCTCCTCCCTCGTTTTTTAAGTAATTGAATACTGCACGAATTAAATACTAAATTAACATATTCTCCCCCTAAAATTCTAAAACCGAAATTTTTTTGTGTTTTTGGATTTTGATAAACAGGAAAATAAAATAAATAAAGAAAATAAAAGAAAACTAAAAAACTTGTCAGACTACGTACTTTCTTCTTCTAGAATCACATCACTTTTCTTTTTCATGCCATTAACCTCTAAAAGATATAAAAAACCGCGGTTTATAAAATGCTATTGTGTAGAGGTCGGCGCGTTGAAAATCTGTATTAATTTTAACAACATCGATTAATTGTTTCTCAAAACAGTCACGTATAAAGTGATATTTAATAGCGATATGTTTTGTTTTAGGATGTTGGACCAGATTTTTTGTGACAGCAATAGCAGCAGAATTATCAACAAAAATAGGGGTGTTAGAAAATTGCAAACCGTAGTCGCGCATTTGCTGTCGAATACAAATGATTTGTGAACAACAACTTGCAGTAGCAACATATTCAGCTTCACAAGTTGATAGAGCAACTGATGTCTGCTTCTTACACTGCCAGGTGACTAATTATCTACCAAAGAACTGACATCCCGCAGATGTTGACTTATAATTCATCTTGCAACCACCATAATCCGAGTCACTATATGTTGTAAGCTCAAAGTCATCATCATGAGGATACCACAACCCGAGTGTTGGTGTACCCTTCAGATAACGAAAGATTCGTTTAACACCGATGAGATGATTCACTTTTGGTTTTGCCTGATATCTGGAACAAAAACATGTTGCGTACATAATATCAGGACGAGAGGTTGTGAGGTACATTAGAGATCTGATCATTCCTCTGTACATTGTAGCATCAACCAGATCGCCATTTTCATCCGGTGCCACATCATGGGTAGTGGCAAGTGGAGTTCCAGCAATCGAAGCATTCTCCATGTCGAACCGACTGAGGATATCACCTACATATTTGGTCTGATGTAGGAAGATTCCTTTGGGTTTCTGATCCACCGGTAATCCAAGGAAGAACTTCATCTCCCACATAGCACTCATCTCAAACTCTGCTTTCATTACAAACTCAAATTCTTTACATAATTCTTCATTCTTGGAACCGAAGATTATGTCGTCCACATATATCTGTACCAGCATTAAATCGCTATCTTTTTCTTTGATGAATAACGTACAGTCAGTAACTCCTCTGCGAAAACCATGTTTCACTAGATGAGTTGAGAGTTTCTCATACCAGGCTCTAAGGGCTTGATGGAGCCCGTAGAGAGCCTTCTCCAGTTTGTAAACTCTATCTCGATGATAAGGATCCTCGAATCCTTCGGGTTGACTGACGTATACGGTCTCACAGATTTCACTATAAAGAAATGCACTTTTTACATCTAGTTGATAGACTGTAATCTTCATGTAGGATGCATAGGCTAGGAAGATACGAATTGCTTCCATCCGAGCCGTAGGTGCAAACACTTCATTGTAGTCAATACCTTCCACTTGTCTGAATCCTTGAACCACAAGCAGAGCCTTATTCCGAATTATGACCCCTTGGTCATCTTTCTTGCACTTCAAGACCCATTTTGTTCCAATCACTTTAGCACCTTTTGGTCTGTCCACAAAGGTCCATACTCCTAACTTCTTGGACTGTAGGAGTTCTTCTTACATTGCATTGACCCATGCCTCATCGTTTAGGGCTTCACTCACATATTTTGTCTCAAATTGAGACACAAAACATCGATATGCACCATCGTGAAGATATCCTTTTTCCATGACTGAGGCATAATTAGCAGAGTATAGCTGATTTCTTGTTTGTACTCCTGATCGAACATCTCCAATGACATTGTCCAAAGGATGATAAACATTAATCCGGGATCCAAGAATGGTGGGAACAACTACCTCATTTTCCAGATTATGAAACCCAAGTTCAGTATTTGAAGCTGTTGGAGTATGACATTCCGAAGTGTTAGAGGCAGCGGGATGTGATGATTGTGTACTTTCATTTGCAGGAACCTGTTCCTCCTGTTCCATATTTGTAGTCTCAACTGCTTCATCATCAGAAGAAGAATACTTACTTCAAGCTCTCTCCCTGAAGGGCTAGAAGTATCATCCAATGGAGCCGTTGATGTTGAGTCTGGTAGTGGAGTATTCAGAACATCGTACATCATCCTAGCAGAAAGCTCATCATCAGTGGGAGAAGGTGGTAGATTAAAGGACTTGAAGAATCCATCATAGTCAAAGAAAAATAAGGGTCCTTTTCCAGCAGGGGGGTGGTGTATCTTTGAACATCAACATTGCACCACACTTCTACCTGACCCGTTGAGTTGTTATAAACTCTCTTGTCTGGTATGTTGTATCCAAGAAAAATACCTTCTTCTGCCTTCTCACTAAACTTCCTAGTCTGAGATTTCTTCAACAACATACATGGTGCGCCAAACGGTTCTAGATACTCCAAGTTGGGTTTACATCGCTGAAGCAGCTCATAACATGTTTTCCCATGTCGTTTGACCACTAAGACTCGATTGAGTGTATAACAAACATTGGCCACTGCCTCATTCTAGAATTGAATAGGCAATTTCAAGTCGGCTAGCATTGTCCTGGCAGTCTCTATCAGGCTCCGATTTTTCCTTTCAGCAACGCCATTCATCTGTGGAGTGTAGGCAGAGGTAAATTGATGTACGATTCCTCTCTCTCTACAGAATGCCTCCATCCACTAATTCTTGAACTCTGTTCCGTTGTCTGATCGAATCTGTCTTACTTTCAGCTTGTAGAGTTATTCCAAAGTAGTAGCTAGATGTTTGAATGATTCAAAGTTTCTGATTTGGCTTTCAGAAACATCACCCAAGAGAATCTTGAGTAATCATCCGTTACGACAAAGCAATAAAGATATCTAGCAATGCTCTTTGTACTGACAGGCCCAAACAGATCCATGTGTAGAAGCTCAAGAGGAAGATCAATTGAGTGAACTTTCTTTGCCTTGTGAGACTTCTTTGTCTGTTTCCCTTTCTTACATGCTACACAAAAATCTGGAAGTTGGACATTCTTAGATAGTTATTTCGTTCACTAAATCATTTTGCACTAAATGGTTTATCTTCCTTGGTTTAATGTGTCCCATTCTCCTATGCCAGGAGATTGAATCCCTCTCAGTTGCCTTTGACAAGAAGCATTGAATGGCGTGATCAGTTGTCGAGGCTTTTGATAGATCCAAGACATACAAGTCGTTATATCTTGAAGCTGACATAAGAACTTTATCCTCCTCAATCACATAGTCCTTCTTCAACATGTAGCACTACTTGTTGTCAAATACAATCTTAAATCCCTTATCACAGATCTGGGAGACTGAAAGAAAGTTGTTCTGTAGTTGATGAACGTAGTTGACCTTGTCAAACTTCACTATCTCGTTTCCCACTTCGCCTTGAGTGGTAATGTAACCTCCTTTATTCCCAGCAAATGAAACATGTCCCCCTTTAATTTGTCTGATGTTGAAAGGAGAGACGAATTCCCTGTCATGTGCTTGGATGCACCACTATCAATAATCCAGGTATTAGTGATAGCGCTGTAGCGGACACCCTTCACATACAAATGAAATGATTAGTTTAGGTTTGGGACTGTCACACCCCCGCTAAAAGCGGAAACACGGGGATGTAACGAGATCGGGATCGTCATAACACATGGTAAGCGATAGAGATGCAATATAATAAATGATGACAAGCGTGTCATGACGACACTCGACAACAAGGGGACTTGTGTCGTGTTTAGTCAATATTCACGACAACATAGCCATAAGCATAAACATGATAAACGATTCACATAACCAAATAAAGATGTAATTGTAATGTAAATTCCGACAACTCGAGAACAAGTATCAGAAGATTGTAATTGTTTACACAGACTACAACATTGTTCAAAATAATTGTTGTCAAACATGTATAGTCCCAAAAATGCATCCTAGGGTCTCCACTAAGGCAGCACACCTAGATTTCCTCAATTTGCATGATCACCTGAAAAGATATGCTCAAAATGATCAACATAATTGTTGGTGAGCTCGCAGGTTTAAGTAATAAATAAGTAAGTGATGCTGTATATAGTAAGCGATGTGGAATACCGTGAATACAATTATATAAACAAGTAAAATCACATGACAATGAGCTTTGCAACCAAACCTAGCGACGTACACAAAGATATTGTCGGCATATATTCACACAAGGGCCCATTCCTGGCCAATGATGGTACCAACTAGTATACCATCAAACAAGGGTGGGGGTGTCAACCCAGTAGTACTACCAATACCTAACCGTCGGTTCTCACACTGGAATTAAATAGTTGCAAAGATAGAACCACACAGCAGACCCAAGCATGTATCAGATAAGTACTTGTAAAACAGTATCACGTTGATTCCTTGTATGTAAAATGTAAGTAAGTTGTACAGCATTGAAAATGGGTGAGCATACTTTTCCCTCAAGTTGTAAATGATTGAAATATTGTATAAGCGTAAAAAGGGGCCACGAAACTCACTTGTTAAGTGGTAAGTATTTAAGATCAATGTATCCAAATGTCGTATGAAATGAACGGTCAAACACCTATTGACAGTTATTGTTAAGCATTAATTATATGAAATAAGCGCATAATAATGATCGGTCGGTTCGGGTTGCATCGGCTAGGTCGCATGTAACACACACAAACAGACACACGTACTAGATCTTATGTACATCCAAGTACTAGACATTGTCGCCATTGCTGATGATATTTGAGTAAAAGTTTCATTCTCATTGAAGATGTATTTTAGTAAACACTAATAGTTATAAATCGGTTTATAATTGTAAAATGTTAGTCTGATTTGATTTTGAGTAGTATTTGTGGCCTTTTTAGCGTTGACTTTAATCTTTGTGGCCGAACAATAGCAACTGTGTTAATGTTACCTCAACATCACACGACATACACACACCACGCACGAGAACGAAATCACACACAACAACTACAGTCGCACGACAGGATCAGACGCACGACTCAACACTCCATTCGCACGAATCAACCCTCAATCGTACGAATCAGCTTCATTCGTACGATTGAGCCTTCATTCGTAAGACTGGCATTCAGTCGTACCACACAACACCAATCGCACGACTCAACCTCCATACGCACGAATCAACCTTCAATCGTGCGAATCAGCTACATTCGTACGGTTGAACCTTCATTTGTGCGATTGGACTCCAGTCGTGCGATACACGCACAATCGCATACATTCAGTCGGTCATCTGACTCAATCGCACACATTCATTCGCACGCATGACTCATTCACACACATACACCACAGTCGCACGACTCAGTCGCACGACATACCCAGTCGCACATCTCAGTCGCACGATTGACTCAGATGCATGGCTCAGTCGCACGACTCACCCAGTCGCACGACTCAATCGTATGATAGACCCAGTCGCCTGGACAGCAGAATCGCGACTGTGGTCGGGTTGAGCAGCCTTCGGCTGCTCCAAACACGAGCTTTACACAACAAGGACTTCCAGAAACACTCTACACACATGCACAAAGAAGAAACACAAGCAGAAAGACCTCGCACGCACCCACACGACCACATGTGTTCGGGTTGAACCCGAACACCCGAAACCCTAGTTTGGACAGCCGTGCATAAGCAAGAAAAGGGACAACCAAGGTCGTCTACCTGCTAGAATGGAGTAGACTAGGCTGTAGATGGAGTCTAAATGACGAAAACGAGACCAAGCAGGTCGGATTTGGTGCTAGAATGAAGAAGTTGTGAAGAAGAAGATGATGAAGAAGGAGGAGAAGTAAATGAGGCTAGGGCTGGAATATGGGTTTATATACCCAGCCCAAGTTTGCGAAATGACAAGTTTAGTCCCTGCACTTAACCCCCGAGTTTCCCAAATTTGTTTCGGTTGAAAAACGACTTTATTAGGTTAATTATATTAATTATAAAAATGTATTTAATGATATTTATAACTTAAAAATGGTTTTATTAGTGACGTTAATTTTATATAAAAATGATATATTTGGCGGTTACGATGATGAAAGTTTTAAAAAGTTTTTAAAGATAATACACATTCACAATGAAAGCACAAGCACACGATCATAAAGCAAGCATGATATCCACATAAAGAGTTAATAAAGATGAAGAATGATCGATCAAGGAATAGTTAACGGAAAACCACGTTAATTGACGGACCTTAAGGTGACGGATGTCACAGTATCCCCCAGTTGAGAGAATTTCGTCCTGAAATTCAGCTGGAGTTAGGTCCAAGAGTGTCATCCTCGAATAGATGTGGGTATTTGAGTTTGATCTGATCTTCTCGTTCCCATGTAAACTCTGGCCCTCGCTTTGAATTCCACCTTACGCGAACAATAGGTATTCTACTGCGCTTCAGTTGCTTGACCTTTCGATCCATGATCTCAATGGGTTCCTCCACAAAATGAAGCTTTTTGTCAATTTTGATTTCCTCAATTGGCACGTGAAGGGATTCGTCGGCCAAACACTTCTTGAGGTTTGACACGTGGAAAGTATCATGCACACCGTTGAGTTCTTGTGGCAACCTTAATCGGTAAGCCACTGGACCGATTCTTTCTGTAATCTCAAATGGTCCAACGTATCTTGGGGCTAACTTCCCTTTCTTTCCAAATCAAATGACTCCTTTCCAAAGGGAGACTTTGAGTAAAACTCGATCCCCGATGTTGAATTCTAGAGGCTTCCGACGGTTGTCGGCATAGCTCTTTTGGCGATCTCTTGCAGCTTTTAGTCGGTCTTTGATTTGAAAGATCTTGTTAGTTGTTAGCTGACTTTCACCAATCTCGGCCCAACAAACGGGAGATCTGCATTTCCTTCCATACAACGCTTCGAACGGAGCACACCCAATGCTTGTATGGTAGTTGTTGTTGTAAGAGAACTCAATCAGCGGTAGATGAGCATCCCAACTACCACCAAAGTCGATTACACATGCTCTCAACATGTCTTCTAGCGTCTGTATAGTTCGTTCACTTTGGCCATCTGTCTGAGGGTGATAGGCGGTACTCATGTCTAACCGAGTACCCATCGCTTTCTGTAGTGCTTGCCAAAATTGTGAAGTAAATCGGCTATCACGGTCGAATATGATTGACACCGGCACCCCGTGCCATGTCACGACCTCTATGATGTACAATCTCGCCAACTTATCCATTTTGTAGTCTTCTCGGATAGGCAAGAAATGTGTTGATTTCGTCATTCGATCCACAATGACCCATATCGAGTCATGACAGTTGCTTGCTCTAGGGAGTTTGGTAATGAAATCCATAGCTATATTCTCCCATTTCCACTCGGGAATTTCAGGTTGCTGTAATAATCCCGATGGTTTCTGATGTTCAGCTTTAACTTTCGAACATGTCAAACATCTGCTAACGTACAAGGCAATGTCTTTCTTCATGCCTGGCCACCAGTACAGATCTTTGAGATCGTGATACATCTTGTCTGCACCAGGATGAATAGAATATCGCGTCTTGTGGGCTTCATCCATGACTAAGGTACGTACACCTCCCCATCTGGGTACCCATATGCGATCCATGAAGTACTGTATACCGTCATCCTTGCAAATCATCTGTTTATCTAACCCTCGGAATTCTTCTCCCGCAAGGTTTTCTTCTTTCAATGCCTCACTTTGTGCAATTTGGATCTGAGCTTTCAAGTTCGTTTGAATGGTCAATCCCAACGCTCGAGCACGTAGTGGTTTCGCGCGTTCTTTACGGCTTAAAGCATCAGCCACCACGTTAGCTTTCCCCGAATGATACCGAATTTCACAATCGTAGTCACTAAGTAGCTCTACCCAACGTCGCTGCCGCATATTAAGTTCCTTCTGATCCAGAATATGTTGGAGGCTCTTGTGATCTGTGTAGATGATGCATTTGGTTCCATACAGGTAATGCCTCCAAATCTTGAGTGCAAATACTACAACGCCCAACTCAAGATCATGAGTGGTATAGTTCTTTTCGTGCACCTTAAGCTGTCGCGAAGCGTAGGCAATCACCTTATCCTTCTGCATTAGCACACAACCCAATCCCTGATGTGAAGCATCACAGTATACCACAAAATCATATAGTTCCGTCTGGGAGGGACAGTATAGGCGCGTTACACAACTTCTCTTTCAACGTTTGGAACGCTTGTTCTTGTGCATGTCCCCAATCAAACTTCTTGTCTTTCTGAGTAAGCAGGGTTAATGGCTGCGCGATCTTTGAAAAATTCGCGATGAAACGACGATAGTAATCGGCCAATCCTACAAATTGCCGTATCTCTGATGGTGTCTGGGGCGCATCCCATTTCTTCACCGCTTCGATCTTGCGGGATCTACATGAATCCCATCCTTGTTAACCACATGACCCAAAAACTTCACTTCCCGCAACCAAAATTCACACTTCGAGAACTTGGCGAAAAGTTTCTCTTCCCGTAGCAGCTCCAGAATTGCCCGAAGGTGTTCTTCGTGATCCTCTTTCAATCGGGAGTAGATAAGTATATCGTCTATGAACACGATCACGAACTTATCCAAGTAAGGTTTGCACACCCAATTCATTAGATCCATAAACACAGCTGGTGCGTTAGTCAGCCCGAACGGCATGACCAAGAACTCATAGTGCCCATAACGAGTTCTAAACGCTGTCTTCGGTATGTCGTCCTCGAAAACTCTTAGCTGATGATATCCAGAACGAAGGTCGATCTTTGAGAAATACGAAGCTCCTTGTAGCTGGTCAAATAGATCGTCAATCCTGCGGAGAGGATATCGATTCTTCACGGTTAACTTGTTCAGTTCACGGTAATCGATGCACATGCGGAACGACCCATCCTTCTTTTTGACAAATAATACCGGTGCTCCCCGCGATGAATGACTCGGTCGAATAAAACCCTTCTCCAGTAGTTCCTGTAACTGACTAGACAACTCTTGCATTTCAGATGACGCTAACCGATATGGCGTCTTTGCTACTGGTGTAGCTCCAGGAACCAACTCTATACGAAATTCCACCTGTCGTGGAGGAGGCAAACCAGACAAGTCATCAGGAAATACATCTGGGTAGTCCCGTACCACTGTAATATCTACTAGTTTCCTCTCTTCGTCCTTCTTTTCAACCACATGAGCCAGAAAAGCGTAGCACTGCTTCCGTAAACTTCGGCGTGCTTTCATGCAGGAAATAAGCTTTAAGGTTCCTTCCCGGTCGTTCTCCTTGAATCTTGAGTACCTCCCCGTTTGGCATGGGGATTCGTACTACTTTGTCCCAATAGACAATCTCTGCTCCGTTTTGCGACAACCCCAATCCATACCCACAATCACATCAAAACTTCCTAGCTCAAATGGTATAAAGTCTATATCGAAGGCATGGTCCTCCAACGTTAACAAGCACTCCTAATAATCTCATCGGCCTGAACAACCCTACCATTGGCCATTTCTACTGAGTAGCTAGTTTCTAGCCTACTAGGACTCAAATCAAGCAATTGCACAAACTCAGAAGATATAAAGCTATTGTCTGCTCCACATCAAATAATATAGATGCGAAGTGATGATTGAGTAAGTGCGTACCCGTGACAACATTCGGGTCCTGACGAGCATCGTTGGCTCCAATGACGAATGCACGTCCCCGAGCTGCATTCCCTTGATTGGTCGGGCCTTGATTCCCAGCTATAGCCATCACCTGCTGCTGGTTGTTTCCTTGTTGACCCGGTGCCCGATTCAGCCTGGGGCATATGTTCCTGTAATGATCTGGGCTTTCACACTCATAACAAGCCCTTGCATTCCCGGGGGGTTAACCGCGTTGACCGGTGCCACCAGATTCGACGCAGTTCTACAGTCTCTCGCCAAATGCCCCGGGCGCCTACAGTTCGCGCACACCCAACACTGCATTCCTAAGGGATGATGATAGTTGCACCTGTCACATTTGGGGTGCGGCCCCACATACTCTCTCTTGGCCTGAGACACGGCCACAAAATTCCTAGTCGTTTTAACCCTCTTATTGAACTTCCCGGCACTCGACCGGCTCGTTTCCCCCACGTGCTTTCTCTTTTCTGCTCCTCTGCCCAGAACCCCTGTTCTCACCATTTCATCAGTCAAAGCGCCAGCTTTCAGAATTACGCTCTGAATAGTAGGAGGAGCAGCTGCTGTAACCATCGCTCGGATTTGAGGCGCAAGTCCCCAAATGTACCTCTCGATTCTCTTTGATTCCGGCGTGACCAGATGCGGAACCAACCTTGCCAGCTCATGAAAACGGTCAGTATAAGCTGCATGCCCGGCCCCCACCATAGCATGATTCCAGAACTCATGCTCTAATTTCTGCATCTCGTTGAGGGGGCAGTATTCCTCGGTAATAAAGCTTTAAACTCATCCCATGACATCTGCATCGCAGATTCTCTTCCTCTAGCTTGAACCTGGGTGTTCCACTAGGTTAGGGACTTGCCCTGCAGTGAACAGATGGCATATTTGATTCTCTGCTGTCGAGGCACTCACTGATATAAATCACTGCCTCCATCTTTTCTAGCCACCTGGTTAGGGCTATCGCCCCACCTTTCCCATCAAATTCTCTCGGTTTGCAGGCCACAAACTCCTTGTACGAACACCCCCGTCTAGCATTAACAACCCCAGTCTCGATACCGGCTGTACCACCATTTCCGGTCTCCTGGTTGCTTTCGTTTCCGGTTGGGTTTCCATTTCCCACTTCAGCTTCGATCCCATCGTGGGCTCTTTCTCCATTATCTCCATTATCATTGCCACCATCCCCGTGAGGGTGGTGTTGCTGGAGTGCATCGCTCACTTGGGCCACGATAGTAGGAATCAGTGCGGCCAACTGTTGAGCGATCAGAGCTGCCATATCAGAGTTTCCTGTTTCCTGATTGTTACTGGCAGGACCATCATTTGTCCTTGGTGCTCTGCCTCTGCCTCTGCCTCTGCCCCTTGGGGCTTCACTCCCGCCACTATTGCTGCGGGTAACTCTTCGAGGCGGCATTTTCTAATCATAGAAATGGTAAACACGTAAGCTTAAATCGTTTCAAAGTGTATTATCCATAACACTCATCAAGTCCAGTATTCCCAAGTTAATATCACACTTATGGTCATCACACATCGCATGCAATTCATGTAGTTCTCACACCATGATTTGGTAATGTCTCAACAATAGTCCATCATAACAGTTGTAAATCCATGTATATAATCACGTTTAGTCTAGCGGAGGTTGTCTATTTCCTCCTCATTCGAGGTTTCAGACATAACCTCCTCAGGGTTAAACTCAATGTCCAAGGTCAAGCGCAATAGCATGATCTGTGAAGATCTCTTCGGGTTTAATCCCGGATTTGATAAACCAACTCGGCGCGCAGAGGGAACGGAAGATCCAATAGAAGCATCCCATAAGGAGTGAGCACAAGGGCTCTCTCGTAGGGTGAAAGATCACATAACAGATAGATGAACAAACCAAGCAGCGAGGAACACATACACGAGATATAATATGCATACAAATCCTAGCATGCAAATCTACATGAAGGTTCCTAGGTTATAGTCTAGGTCAAGCGTATTGCTATAATTCTCTATAACCAATGGCTCTGATACCAATCTGTCACACCCCCGCTAAAAGCGGAAACACGGGGATGTAACGAGATCGGGATCGTCATAACACATGGTAAGCGATAGAGATGCAATATAATAAATGATGACAAGCGTGTCATGACGACACCCGACAACAAGGAACTTGTGTCGTGTTTAGTCAATATTCACGACAACATAGCCATAAGCATAAACATGAAAACGATTCACATAACCAAATAAAGATGTAATTGTAATGTAAATTCCCACAACCCGGGAACAAGTGTCAAAAGATTGTAATTGTTTACACAGACTACAACATTGTTCAAAATAATTGTTGTCAAAACATGTATAGTCCCAAAAATGCATCCTAGGGTCTTCACTAAGGCAGCACACCTAGATTTCCTCAATTTGCATGATCACCTGAAAAGATATGTTCAAAATGGTCAACATAATTGTTGGTGAGCTCGCAGGTTTAAGTAATAAATAAGTAAGTGATGCTGTATATAGTAAGCGATGTGGAATACCATGAATACAGTTATATAAACAAGTAAAATCACATGACAATGAGCTTTGCAACAAACCTAGCGACGTACACAAAGATATTGTCGGCATATATTCACCCAAGGGCCCGTTCCTGGCCACTGATGGTACCAACTAGTATACCATCGAACAAGGGTGGGGGTGTCAACCCAGTAGTACTACCAATACCTAACCGTCAGTTCCCACACTGGAATTAAATAGTTGCAAAGATATAATCACACAGCAGACCCAAGCATGTATCAGTAAGTACTTGTAAAACAGTATCACGTTGATTCCTTGTATGTAAAATGTAAGTAAGTTGTACAGCATTGAAAATGGGTGAGCATACTTTTCCCCCAAGTTGTAAATGATTGAAATATTGTATAAGCGTAAAAAGGGGCCACAAAACTCACTTGTTAAGTGGTAAGTATGTAAGATCAATGTATCCAAATGTCGTATGAAATGAACGGTCAAACACCTATTGACAGTTATTGTTAAGCATTAATGATATGAAATAAGCGCATAATAATGATTGGTCGGTTCGGGTTGTATCGGCTGGGTCGCGTGTAACACACACAAACAGACACACGTACTAGATCTTATGTAGATCCAAGTACTAGACATTGTCGCCATTGCTGATGATATTTGAGTAAAAGTTTCATTGTTCATTGAAGAGTATTTTAGTAAACATTAATAGTTATAAATCAGTTATAATTGTCAAATGTTAGTCTGATTTGATTTTGAATAGTATTTGTGGCCTTTTTAGCGTTGACTTTAATCTTTGTGGCCGAACAATGGCAATTGTGTTAATGTTACCTTAACATCACACGACATACACACACCACGCACGAGATGGAAATCACACACAACAACTACAGTCGCACGACAGGACCAGACGCACGACTCAACACTCCATTCGCACGAATCAACCCTCAATCGTGCGAATCACTTCATTCGTACGATTGAGCATTCATTCGTAAGACTGGCATTCATCGTACCACACAACACCCAATCGCACGACTCAACCTCCATACGCACGAATCAACCTTCAATCGTGCGAATCAGCTACATTCGTACGGTTGAACCTTCATTCGTGCGATTGGACTCCAGTCGTGCGATACACGCACAATCGCGTACTTCAGTCGGTCACCTGACTCAATCGCACACATTCATTCGCACGCATGACTCATTCGCACACATACACACAGTCGCACGACTCAGTCGCACGACATACCCAGTCGCACAACTCAGTCGCACGATTGACTCAGACGCATGGCTCAGTCGCACGACTCACCCAGTCGCACGACTCAATCGCATGACAGACCCAGTCGCCTGGACAGCAGAATCGCGACTGTGGTCGGGCTGAGCAGCCTTCGGCTGCTCCAAACACAAGTTTTACACAACAAGGACTTCCAGAAACACTCTACACACATGCACAAACAAGAAACACAAGCAGAAAGACCTCACACGCACCCACACGACCTCATGTGTTCGGGTTGAACCCGAACACCCGAAACCCTAGTTTGGACAGCCGTGAATAAGCAAGAAAAGGGACAACCAAGGTCGTCTACCTGCTAGAATGGAGTAGACTAGGCTGTAGATGGAGTCTAGACGACGAAAACGAGACCAAGCGGGTCGGATTTGGTGCTAGAATGAAGAAGATGTGAAGAAGAAGATGATGAAGAAGGAGGAGAAGTAAATGAGGCTAGGGCTGGAATATGGGTTTATATACCCAGCCCAAGTTTGCGAAATGACAAGTTTAGTCCCTGCACTTAACCCCCGAGTTTCCTAAATTTGTTTCGGTTGAAAACGGCTTTAGTAAGTTAATTATATTAATTATAAAAATGTATATAATGATATTTATAACTTAAAAATGATTTTATTAGTGACATTAATTTTATATAAAAATGATATATTTGGCGGTTACGATGATGAAAGTTTAAAAAGTTTTTAAAGATAATACACATTAATAATGAAAGCACAAGCACACGATCATAAAGCAAGCATGATATCCACATATAGAGTTAATAAAGATGAGGAATGATCGATCAAGGAATAGTTAACGGAAAACACGTTAATTGACGGACCTTAAGGTGACGGATGTCACAGGGACCCAAGCCTTAACTGGCTTGGGTGACCCGGAGGAATCACACATCATAAACTCAACCCATTGTCATTTAGAGGATGAGGGCATATCTTTCTTCTTATCGTTCTCATAATCCGACCCTAGACTTGATTTTTCTTTCCATAAGCCAGTCTTGTGTAAGGCCTGTTTGTGAGAAAACAGACACCTAACTTATGGTTTGAACTTTAGGTTCACTAACACTCTTAGGTGGAGTGTTAGATCTTGTTTTAGAAGAACTTGGGTTTGCATCAAAAAGTTCCATTTTTTTGGCGTCTGATAATAAAGACAATTAGGAGAATATGTCCTCGTTTTCCACAATTGTAGCAAGATCTCCCTTCTATATATTGAGGAAAACTTTTGTGTGAAGTTGAGTTTAGTGAAGGTGTGAGATGTTTCTGGTTTGGTTTTATCACTACTCTTTAGATGTTTCATCCTTATTAACAAACTGAATTGTTTTAACATTTTGAACATCTTTAACTTGCACTTTGGTTGGACTTTGATGATTAATACGTTTGTCGTTAACTGGTTTAGTCAGTTTGGGTTCTGAAATGGACGTTGCTGAACCTGACCCCCACATTAACCCTTTTGAATGCATATTCAAATTCTCAACTGGAATCTTGCCTTTTGCTTTCAAAGTAGCCTCCTTCTGTTTAGTGTCAGATTTCACAGTCTTACTCGTGGAATCAGGATCACTAACTAGAGGAGTAGACACCACATGATCCTTAATTGGGTTATTATTAATAGGTCTACATTTTATATTCAAAAGGATCTCATGTGGTGGGTGGCACAAATTTGTATCCCAACCTTCCCATTGTTTCGTTCTTTCACTAAGTTCTATACTATGTGAGAAGAACTAGCCCAACTATGCAATTTTTGTTCTAATGAATTAACCTTGACTTCCAAAACTGCTTTCTCTTTTATGGTTTCTTCTAATGAATTTAAATAAAACTTTATATCATTAGATTGATTTAAGGCAACAACCTTGGTTTCCCTTAGTTGTTTACCCAAAAGTTCTATCTTTTCTTTAAACTGCACTCATTTTGTTTTAATATACGATTAGCTTTAGTGCAGAGTTGTAAGTCATTTACTAAGTTATCATTGTGTTCTAATAACCTAGAAAATTTACATCAATGCTTTCCCTAAACTTTTCACATCCAAAACAAGCATGTTTATTAAATAAGTGATCTAAAAACTTACCTGTGAGGAGTCAGTTGAATCAGCCATCAATGCAGAGGTTGACTCTTCTGTTGTTGGAGTTTCTGAACTTTTTGCTCTGAGCTCTTCCTCAATCAAGTGATTTACCACGTTTACAGCTTCTTCTGAATCTGACATAGCTTGCTCAGCTGCAATCTCACCTTAAGATGGTAGAACCTGTCGATGATGTCATCTAAGCTCTCATTTCCTATAGAAGAGAAGTTATCGAACTCCTTCTTGAGAGCCTTTGCCTTTATTGCCTTTAACGTTGCATTCCCTTCGTATCTCTTCTCTAATGCATCCCACAACTTTTTGGCCTGCTTGTTCTCAGAAAATTGGTGAAAGTTGTCTTTCGGGAGTGACTGAGTCAGCAGAGCATAAACTTTCTTCTCAGCATTGTAGAGAATCTTCTAAGCCTCGCTCATTCCACCCAACGTCAACTTTACTCCATTTGCACTTACTGGTACCGTGTAACCAGTCTCTATAGAAGTCCAAAGATTTGGTACCACTCCATTTAGGTAAATCTCAAACCGCTGTTTCCACTGAGGATAATCATCTAACGTTATCAGCTTCGGCGGTTTATTGTGATTTCCTACCTCATTCTCCAGAAGTAGTAGATTCTGGATGCGTGAGTCCTTCCCGGCAGTAAACGCTGAAAACTGATCTTCCATTTGTATGAACTTTGTACTTTGAGAACAGGACAACTTCAATCGTGTGAATGAACAATGCGTATGGATCACTCGTGCGAATGAAGAGTGCGAATGAATTCAATCGTGCGATTGGATTCAGTCGTGCGTATGGACAAGGCGAATGGACTCAAATGACTGAAGTGGTTCAGTCGTGCGAATGAAGGATACGACTGAGTTCAGTCGTGCGGATGGAGTGTGCGAATGAGTTCAATCGTACGAATGAGCTATTCATGTGACTGAAGGCTGCTGTGTTTAGAAAAATCAAATTTTTGGCTCTTAGACACGAATTACGATTTACCCAGAAACCCTAATCTGCCGTATGACGAAAAACTTCAACTTTAATGCCTAGAAACGACGAAAAAACACCTGTGGACTCAAAAAGATGACTCTTTTGAGTTAAAACGTGAGTTTTGACACAATTCTAATTGAATCAAACGCAAAATCAAGAGCCAAAGCTCTGATACCACTTGTCAGGACCGTGTACGTACGGAATACTAACAGATTCTGCGTTTATACCGAATCAAATAGTGCGGAATCCTATTTGATTGGCGATCCAATCAGTGAGAACAATTACCCGATCGATATATGATTGAAACTAAACGTTACGAATGAATAGAGATCGATCAGGAACGATCTATGAACTTGGACAGGCTTCTTTGGACGTTCTCGACGGCTAGGGTTCGTAAGAATATCAAGTGTTTTTAATTGTTATGTTTTTCCACGAGTTAAGTGGTATTTATAGGTTAGGGGTTTCCAATCGTACGACTGAACCATTAGTATGGTTCAGTCGTGTGGTTCAGTCGTGCGACTGAATCATGCGATTGAGTCATACGCACGACTGAAGGTTCAGTCGTGCGACTAAGTCAATCTTATGTCTCATTCGTACGACTGATCCAGTCTCCTGGTTATGTCGTGCGACTTGTCCATAAGCATGATGTATTCATGCGTATGGTCCATAAGTATGGGCCATTAGCATGAATACTCATCCGACTATGTTGAACACATTACTTAATCATCATTGACTAAGAATCATGTACAACACCCTCAAACCTATATAATATGGTCATACGTATACATTATACCTCAACACAATAATAATATGAAATAAATAAACATGAATAAACATCAATCACATATTTATATTTCATTGAACCAATTCATTACATATGTGTAAGACATGAAAGACTTTTACATTTATTCTCATACTAGGAACATATGCATCTACAAAGATGAAATAAATCAATTAAGATTGAGAATGATAATGGTTGATCCAATAATTTAATTTATTGATTTTTTTATTAAAGATTAAGTATAATATGTGAAAGGAAATAATTAATTTAATAATTAATTATTTAAAATCCGAAAGATAATTAATTGAATACTTATTTAAATGTCTTGCAAAATAATTTAAAATTATTTAAAACTATTTTATAAAGTTTTTAAACGTTTTAGAGGATCTTTATGAAAGGTCTTATGATATCAAAACCTAGAAAAAACAAAACAAAATAAGAATAGAGAATAATAATATTTATATTGTTTTATAAATTTCAAGAATTTAAATAAAAATTAAGAAATAAATTTAATACTAATTATATATAGCATGGTTAAATGAATAAATAAATTATAATTATAAAATATTTATTTAAATAATAATTTGTATAATTAATTATTTAAAGAATTTATAATATGTAAGTTTGAAGTGTTTTGAAATAATCCAAGTTTGAGCTATAATATATTTATACATATAATGACTTAATAATAGTTTTTATAACCTTTTTATTCTTTAAAATAAATAATTAAATTTAAGAATTATAAGTTTTAAAAGCTTACAAAATTAACTTAATAATTTCTGAAATGTTTTAGTTAACAAATAATTTTTTACTTTGATTTAAAAATGTGACATCCGGTAAATTTCCGTTACCAAACTCCGTTAGTTTCGTTAAGTCTTGCATACACGTGTCGTGAGCACACACTAGTTGTCGTTTAACGTTGGTGACCTAATAATATTAAATAATGTCAAATTATTGATAATCTAATTGATTATGTAATTATTGTATTATGTTATTTTGTTTTGCATGTTTTTATATGTTAATTGTGAATTAATCGCGTAACGTGGAAACGTGTGTATTAATCCGTATGTTTGTGTTTTGTAAATAAAACATATAATTTGTTACCATGAGTTATATGTTTATTATTGTAGTTAAAAATCATTTAAAAGTATTCAAAAGAGTGCCTTTTTAATAAAATACAAAACACAAGGGTTTAACTTGTCATTTTGCAAAGTTTAACTAAACAAAACAAATCCCAACCCTAATCCCCCCATTGCGGCCGTGAACATCCTCTCCCCACCCCTCTCCCTTGCGAAATCAGCCAAGAACAAGCTTTACAACATCAATTGATTCGAATACAAGGCACACAACACTCGTAGGAATCATCAATTGCAAGTTAATACGCGTGTTAAGGTTAGATTTCTTCATGTTTTTCGTGAGTTTTCTTAGGGTAGGCCGAACCCTAAATTCGAAATTAGTCTTCATGGAGTTGAATTCGATGTCTATTGTTGATGTTTATATGTTAGTTAGGTTGATTACATGTTAGTTAACGTGGATTATGTATGAATTACATGTTTTAGTGGATTGATCATGTATTGTGTATGAAACAAACCCTAGTTTGAATTTTAGTATGATTTTGTGTGGATGATCATTGTTTGATGATTGTGAGATGATTAGTAAGTGTATGAATGTTAGGAAATCATGAATCTTGCAAGAAATTGGTGATTTGGTGTTGATGTTCATAACTTACTAATAATAGTAACTTTATTTTGCATGTAATGATGATCTAGTGATGAATTGATGTTATGGATGTGTTCATGATGATGATTAGATACTAGATTGTTGTTATGAATGCTAGAAATCTTTGAATGCATGTTGTTGGTTCATAGCTTGCCAAAAGTAGAAACTTTTGTTTATGAAGATGGTTAGATTATGGTGTTTAGGTGATGTTAATCATGTCTAGATATTGTGGAGCTTGAGATGGTATAATTATGTTGAATTCATGCATGCTTTGGATGTTTGATAGATTTGGGATGTTCTTTCCCAAAAGGGAAACTTTATTTGTGTAAAGTTTGAAGTATGATGATATGAACATGTTTGGGATATTAGGAGCATGTTAGTATGATCACGGATGAATTCTAGGGTGATGAAACATGTTGATTTAGTTTTATGGGATGTTTTGGATAATCATGGGTGATATTTGGATTTGGTGATCATGTATGAAGTGGTGTTGATTAGTTGCTAGGATATCATGTTTGGGTTTGGTGAGTAATGATTATGGTGTATGTTGAATGCTATGGGCATGGCTATGATTTAAGTGTTATGTATGGATAATGTAGCATGTGTATGATACTATTTGAATGTTAATCATGTATGTTATATGTGCTCATTGGCTTTATTTGAATTATAACTCATAATGTCACCAACGGGTCAAACGGGTCAACTAGGTCAAACGTGTCTATTTTTCTGAAAGCTTGAGTCTTTGGTTTTGGTATGCTTAGGGTTTCACATGTCTTTCATTTACACGTACTTATGTACTCGCATGATCTAGGTAACCTTTGAAGGTTGGCTATCCACTCGTTTCTCAAATAAACCCTAAGTACTCTTTGCATACATCAGGTGAGTTCATGCCCCACGCTTTATTTAATCTCTTTTGGGGGAGATAGCATACTGGTATTTTA
The DNA here is from genome assembly GCA_025215565.1 of Flaveria ramosissima. Lineage (NCBI taxonomy): Eukaryota > Viridiplantae > Streptophyta > Magnoliopsida > Asterales > Asteraceae > Flaveria > Flaveria ramosissima. The sequence goes on along the minus strand of CM046043.1, from coordinate 31,363,370 downwards.
CGAACGCTTTTAATATTTAAGTTGTGTATAATATTGATATAGTGCTATTTATCATGGGAAAAGTCCTCACACTTTCGAATTGTTAATATTTAATAGCGGGGAAACTTGGGTAGTACTACTGGGTCTGACGAGCCCCACCTGTGTGACTCGAGGTCAACCGGGTGCAATTTGTCCTATTGAACATTGTCACGACATGGTAAGTCGTGACAGGAGGCAACAACTATCACAGTCAGCTTCAATTGCGAAATCACTATGTATTAATATTGCTGTTAATAGACTAGCTATCTATTGCAATACACTGCTTATATATATCACAACTGTTTATATGCTTACTGAACTCAAACTCTTGAACTCACCAACCTATGTGTTGACATTTTAGTATGCTTTTCTCAGGTCATTAAGCTGCTTGCCTCTAGGAGCACTCCACGGTTCACTTGCATACTAAGACTCGGTTTTCAAGACATTAGTATTTTAATGATTATGGTTTACTATTTTGGGTTGGCACATGTTTTGCCATATTTATACTTTTAGTTGTTTGGGTTGTTTTCAAAACGCTTCCGCACTGTTTCAAACTAAATCTTTGGTTGTTTTATTTACTTGTGGCATATAGAGTCGTTCTATGTAACTACTGACTGTGATCCTGGTTTGTTCACACGCCTCGCGGTAAAACCCCGCACGTGGATTTTGAGGGTGTGACAGATTGGTATCAGAGCCATTGGTTATAGGGAACTAGGTTGCATACACACTAGACTATAACCGCACACAGTTAGTTAGTTACCTGTACTTATTTTCATCTACTGTATACTCATTGGCATACACGTCACACTATCTGCAGCATGGCATCGTCATCAAGAGCTTCTGGAAAACGACCTGCATCACCTGCACGATCCGAGTCCCCACCTCCTTGCACCTGTACCTGATGATGGACTCGACTGGCCTCGTTTTGATTATCCTCGAGGGGAGTTTGACTGGGATCAACCTTTCGCGTTGATGAAGCGTGACCCCCCAAGGGACTGGAGCTTTTATCCTAGGTTTGTCAACCACCTCATGTATAGGGAACGCGTGCCCGAGCCGAGACCCAGAACGAGAGGTAGCTCTGATCCAGCAGTGCCTTCACTACCCCGGACGGTGCAGTCCAACGAGCAGTTGATTGCTGCATTGGTGGCAGCATTAGATACAGAACAGCATCGAGTCAGGCGACTCACTAGCGACGTTTGTACACTACAGACCGAGGTGTACAACCTAAGGCATAAGATGGATGAGCTTGATGGGCGTCATGGAGAGACCCTAGACGGGTGCTACCAAATGAGGGACGGGATCGTAGCCCTCAGTGGACGCGTGGCTACTCGCGAGCAGAGGGATGCTGTGGTTGATGATAGGATTGCTGCTTTGGAGGCACAGCTAGCAGCACTCCAGATTGCTATGGCTCCTGCTCCTGCAGAGGAACCTGAGGAGGAAGAACCTGAGGAGGAGGAGGAACCTGAGGAGGAGGAACCTGAAGAGGAGGAGGATGAGAGTGATGGATCTGATATTGTCGATTGATTTTCTTACATGACTTGGACTACCTAGTGTTTTCTTTGAAACCTATGTGGGAAGGGTTGTTTCCCACACGAACGACAAACTTAAATTTTGACATTGATGAATACATTGTGACTTATTTGCAATTTATTTACTTTGGTTATTATTTTTGTTATGAATGTTGTGGTTGTGATGATTTATTATTCCTTTATTGTTTACTGTACTTCAATGAGATAAATGTGTTTGATGTTACTCATTATTGTATTTGTGGATGTAAAGTGAACAATGGACGCACGTGGACGTGGTCGTGGACGTGGTCGTGGGCGCGGTCGTGGACGTGGCGCCGGAGACCATGGCGCCGGAGATCATGGCGCTGGTGCCGTTAATATGACCCCTGCTGAGTTAACTGCCCTGATCCAGGCAGCGGTGGCTGCTGCCCAAGCGGGACAGCCAGCAGGTAAACAATGATTGAAAAATTAAACCGAATATCTTGCATAACCGTATAGGTTGTCTGATCAATAATTGTTGTGTTAAAGCAGGACCACCAGCATGTACTTATAAGTCCTTCATGGACTGTAAGCCCCATACCTACAGCGGTACTGAAGGCGCTGTGGGACTAGTACGCTGGTTCGAGAAGACGGAGTCCGTATTCTCCAAGTGCAACTGTCCACCTGCTGATCAGGTGAAATATGCCACCGGGACCCTGGAGGGTGCCGCCTTATCCCTGGTGGAATGCCCAAGTCCAGATGTTGGGACAAGCATTGGCTAATGGACTGCCGTGGGCTGAGTTCAAAACCATGATGACCGAGGAGTACTGTCCTCGCAATGAGGTGCAAAAGTTGGAGATAGAGTTCTGGCAACTGAAAATGCAGGGCTCAGAAATCGAGGCTTACACCACTAGAACTCACGAGCTAGCAACATTATGCCCGGGAATGGTAAATGAGATGCACAAGAGGATCGAGCACTACATACGGGGACTTGTACCCGAAATACAGAGTATGGTAACTGCTTCTAATCCAGCCACCATACAGCAAGCCATTCAGTTAGCCCATAAGCTAACTGACCAAGCCGTGGAACAGGGTCGTCTACCCAAGCGGGGCGCCGTGGCAAGCGTGCCCGATAACAAAAGAAAGTGGGATGGTAGTAGTAAAACCAAAGCATCATCATCTTCTGGCGGTCAACCTCACCTCAGCAGCAGCAACAACAACCGGTCCAACAACAACGGAGGTTCGACAACAATCGTAACTTCAACCAAACGACTGCAACTAATCAAGGACCCAGTGGTTATGGTGGAAGACACCCGAAGTGCAACCGGTGCAACTATCATCACGTGGGACGATGTGATAGCTTCAAATGTCAGCGATGTGGTAAAATTGGACACGCCGCGAAGGATTGCCGTGGCGAGCTGGTTAGGAGGACACAACAACCCCAGGAAACTCCTAAGGGTTGTTTTGAATGTGGAAAAGAGGGGCACTACAAGCGAAATTGCCCACAACTAAGGAGAAATGGTAATGGCAACAATGGAAATGGACACAACAACAACAACAATAACAACAACAACAATGGTAACAACAACGGTGGAAATGGCAATGGTAATGGCGGTAATAAGGATGGAGCAAAAGGGAGAGCCTTCGTCATTGGCTCAGGTGAGGCTCTAAATGATCCTACAACTGTTACTGGTAGATTCTCTGTTAATGGTTGCTTTGCTACAGTACTATTCGATACTGGAGCTGATAGGAGTTTCGTGTCCTTAAAATTCTGTAGTCTTTTAAGTGATATACCCTCCGCCCTAGAATCTAAATACACCGTAGTTGGCTGACGGTAAACAGATTCACGTAACTCATATCCTTAAAGACTGTAAGATAGAGCTTGCTGGTCATACTTTCGTTATAGATCTTATGCCTGTTACTCTGGGGAGTTTTGATGTTGTGATAGGCATGGATTGGCTTTCTAGCAAGCAAGCAGAAGTTATATGTCATGAAAGATCATACGAATTCCTGTTGATGACACAATTCTGACAGTCCGAGGTGATAGAAGTGGTGCTGTGATAGGCATCATCTCGTTCATGAAAGCCCAAAAGTTACTACGAAAGGGTCGTGTGGCTATTCTAGCACTTGTGACTGATAAGCAGGCGAAGGAAAGGAGAATGGAGGATATTCCCATAGTGCGCGACTTTCCAGAGGTGTTTCCAGAGGATCTTCCTGGATTACCACCTCATCGTCAAGTGGAATTCCAAATTGAGCTAACTCCCGGCGCAGCCCCGATTGCTAGAGCACCTTATCGATTAGCACCGAACGAACTACAGGAGTTGTCATCACAACTCCAGGAGCTATTAGATAAGGGCTTTATTCGCCCTAGTACATCACCCTGGGGAGCCCCTGTCCTGTTTGTTAAGAAGAAGGATGGCACGTTTCGGATGTGTATTGACTATAGGGAGCTAAATAAAGTAACAGTCAAGAACCGATACCCTCTACCCCGTACCCCGTATCGATGACTTGTTTGACCAACTTCAGGGATCAAGTTACTATTCGAAGATTGACTTGAGATCTGGCTATCATCAACTCAGAGTCCGCGAAGAAGACATTTCCAAACCGCGTTTCGTACCCGCTACGGTCATTATGAGTTCTTGGTCATGCCTTTTGGGTTGACAAATGCACCTGCTGTGTTCATGGACCTCATGAACCGTGTGTGCAAACCCTACCTCGATCAGTTTGTCATTGTGTTTATCGATGATATACTGATATATTCCAGGACCAAGGAAGACCATGAGGAGCATTTGCGAATGATTTAGAGCTGCTGAAAAGGGAACAGCTGTACGCCAAATTCTCTAAGTGTGACTTTTGGATACGAGAAGTACAATTCTCAGGTCATATTGTTAATGAGAAAGGGATACATGTTGATCCTGCCAAAATTGAGGCGATCAAGAATTGGACCACACCTAAAACGCCGAGTGAAATAAGACAATTCTTGGGATTAGCAGGTTACTATCCGGTGATTCATAGAGGGATTCTCTAAGATCGCACAAACTCTCACAGCTTTGACTCACAAAGGACTACATACAAATGGGGTGAAAGTCAAGAATCGGCTTTTCAATCGTTAAAGCAGAAGCTATGTACCGCGCCGATACTAGCACTGCCAGAGAGGGGACGGATGACTTCGTGGTGTATTGTGATGCATCCATTCAAGGCTTGGGTTGTGTCTTAATGCAGCGAGACAAAGTGATAGCCTACGCCTCGAGACATTAAAAGTTCATGAGAAGAACTATACTACTCATGACTTAGAGTTGGGTGCAGTAGTCTTTGCCTTAAAGATTTGGAGACATTACTTGTACGGTACCAAGTGCACTATCTACACCGATCACAAGAGTCTTCAACATATCTTTGAGCAAAAGGAATTGAATATGAGGCAACGACGTTGGGTGGAACTGCTAAACGACTATGATTGCGCTATTAAATACCATCCGGGAAAGGCAAATGTGGTTGCTGATGCCTTAAGCCGGAAGGAAACAGCTAAACCCAGACGGGTGCGAGCCTTACAGCTTACTATCAGTACTCAACTGCCTGAACAAGTTAAGGAGGCACAGGTAGAAGCTTTGAAAGCAGAAAATATTGGTTCTGAGTCGTTGAGAGGAATGGATAAACAGCTGGTGATGAAGGAAGATGGAATTCGATATTTCATGGATAGACTTTGGGTGCCTGCCTATGGAAATCTGAGAGACCTGGTTATGAGTGAGGCACACAAATCTAAGTATTCTATACATCCTGGATTTGATAAAATGTATCATGATCTGAAGACGCACTATTGGTGGCCTAATATGAAAGCGGATGTGGCTACATATGTGAGCAAGTGCTTGACCTGCTCGAAGGTAAAGGTGGAATATCAAAAACCATCTGGACTATTGCAGCAACCCGAGATACCGATGTGGAAATGGGAACAAATCTCCATGGATTTTATTACCAAGCTGCCCAGGACTAGTACTGGTTGTGATACAATATGGGTTATTGTGGATCGATTGACAAAATCTGCTCATTTTCTTGCAATAAAGGAAACTGACAAGATGGAGAAGTTAACCCGCCTGTACCTCAAGGAGATCGTTTCCAGACACGGTGTACCGATCTCCATTATCTCTGACCGTGACGCTCGTTTCACGTCACACTTCTGGCAATCATTGCAGAAATCTTTGGGAACACGATTAGATATGAGTACTGCTTATCACCCGCAAACGGATGGCCAGAGTGAGCGTACCATACAGACGTTGGAAGATATGCTACGTGCTTGTGTAATTGATTTTGGGAATAACTGGGAAATTCACCTGCCATTGGTGGAATTTTCTTATAACAACAGTTATCATACTAGCATACAAGCAGCACCTTTCGAGGCTTTGTATGGGAGAAAATGTAGATCACCTGTTTGTTGGGCGGAAATTGGCGATAGTCAGCTGACTGATGGTCCCGAGTTGATTCATGAGACACAACCGAGAAGATCGTACAGATACGGAACCGTATGGCAGCAGCGCGAGACCCGACAAAAGAGTTATGCTGATAAGAGACGGAAACCTTTAGAGTTTCAGGTTGGTGACAAGGTTTTGTTGAAAGTTTCACCATGGAAAGGCGTAGTTCGGTTTGGCAAGCGAGGGAAGCTAAACCCGAGGTACGTTGGACCATTTGAAATAGTGGAAAGAATAGGTCCAGTGGCCTATCGTCTAGCCCTACCTGATTCGCTAAGTGGAATCCATGATGTATTTCACGTATCGAACTTAAAGAAATGCATAACTGATGAAACGATGGTCGTACCACTGGAGGAGGTTCAAGTGGATGAGCAACTACGTTTTATTGAAGAACCAGTTGAGGTGATGGACCGTGAGGTGAAAACACTTAAGCAGAGCAAGATACCTATTGTCAAAATCCGCTGGAATTCGCGGCGTGGACCGGAATTCACATGGGAACGGGAAGATCAAATGAAGCTTAAGTATCCTCATCTATTCGAGAAGACGATGTCTGCAGACGAAGGTATTGATTTAAATTTCGGGACGAAATTTCTTTCAACATGGGGATGATGTGACAACTCATCCAAAACTCACTCGATTTCGATTTCTGTGTGCCAATGCAGTAGACCAGTGATGGAACACTCTCACCATGTAACGCAATTTTCGGGACGAAAATTCTTTCAACATGGGGATAATGTGACATCCGGTAAATTTCCGTTACCAAACTCCGTTAGTTTCGTTAAGTCTTGCATACACGTGTCGTGAGCACACACTAGTTGTCGTTTAACGTTGGTGACCTAATAATATTAAATAATGTCAAATTATTGATAATCTAATTGATTATGTATTATTGTATTATGTTATGTGTTTGCATGTTTTTATATGTTAATTGTGAATTAATCGCGTAACGTGGAAACGTGTGTATTAATCCGTATGTTTGTGTTTGTAAAGATAAAACATATAATTTGTTACCATGAGTTATATGTTTATTATTGTAGTTAAAAATCATTTAAAAGTATTCAAAAGAGTGCCTTTTTAATAAAATACAAAACACAAGGGTTTACTTGTCATTTTGCAAAGTTTAACTAAACAAAACAAATCCCAACCCTAATCCCCCCCATTGCGGCCGTGAACATCCTCTCCCACCCCTCTCCCTTGCGAAAATCAGCCAAGAACAAGCTTTACAACATCAATTGATTCGAATACAAGGCACACAACTCATAGGAATCATCAATTGCAAGTTAATACGCGTGTTAAGGTTAGATTTCTTCATGTTTTTCGTGAGTTTTGCTTAGGGCCGAACCCTAAATTCGAAATTAGTCTTCATGGAGTTGAATTCGATGTCTATTGTTGATGTTTATATGTTAGTTAGGTTGATTACATGTTAGTTAACGTGGATTATGTATGAATTACATGTTTTTAGTGGATTGATCATGAATCTTGTGTATGAAACAAACCCTAGTTCGAATTTTAGTATGATTTTGTGTGGATGATCATTGTTTGATGATTGTGAGATGATTAGTAAGTGTATGAATGTTAGGAAATCATGAATCTTGCAAGAAATTGGTGATTTGGTGTTGATGTTCATAACTTACTAATAATAGTAACTTTATTTTGCATGTAATGATGATCTAGTGATGAATTGATGTTATGGATGTGTTCATGATGATGATTAGATACTAGATTGTTGTTATGAATGCTAGAAATCTTTGAATGCATGTTGTTGGTTCATAGCTTGCCAAAAGTAGAAACTTTTGTTTATGAAGATGGTTAGATTATGGTGTTTAGGTGATGTTAATCATGTCTAGATATTGTATGGAGCTTGAGATGGTATAATTATGTTGAATTCATGCATGCTTTGGATGTTTGATAGATTTTGGGATGTTCTTTCCCAAAAGGGAAACTTTATTTGTGTAAAGTTTGAAGTATGATGATATGAACATGTTTGGGATATTAGGAGCATGTTAGTATGATCACGGATGAATTCTAGGGTGATGAAACATGTTGATTTAGTTGTATGGGATGTTTTGGATAATCATGGGTGATATTTGGATTTTGGTGATCATGTATGAAGTGGGTGTTGATTAGTTGCTAGGATATCATGTTTGGGTTTGGTGAGTAATGATTATGGTGTATGTTGAATGCTATGGGCATGGCTATGATTTAAGTGTTATGTATGGATAATGTAGCATGTGTATGATATTATTTGAATGTTAATCATGTATGTTATATGTGCTCATTGGCTTTATTTGAATTATAACTCATAATGTCACCAACGGGTCAAACGGGTCAACTAGGTTAAACGTGTCTATTTTTCTGAAAGCTTGAGTCTTTGGTTTTGGTATGCTTAGGGTTTCACATGTCTTTCATTTACACGTACTTATGTACTCGCATGATCTAGGTAACCTTTGAAGGTTGGCTATCCACTCGTTTCTCAAATAAACCCTAAGTACTCTTTGCATACATCAGGTGAGTTCATGCCCCACGCTTTATTTAATCTCTTTTGGGGGAGATAGCATACTGGTATTTTACGAACGCTTTTAATATTTAAGTTGTGTATAATATTGATATAGTGCTATTTATCATGGGAAAAGTCCTCACACTTTCGAATTGTTAATATTTAATAGCGGGGAAACTTGGGTAGTACTACTGGGTCTGACGAGCCCCACCTGTGTGACTCGAGGTCAACCGGGTGCAATTTGTCCTATTGAACATTGTCACGACATGGTAAGTCGTGACAGGAGGCAACAACTATTACAGTCAGCTTCAATTGCGAAATCACTATGTATTAATATTGCTGTTAATAGACTAGCTATCTATTGCAATACACTGCTTATATATATCACAACTGTTTATATGCTTACTGAACTCAAACTCTTGAACTCACCAACATATGTGTTGACATTTAGTATGCTTTTCTTCTCAGGTCATTAAGCTGCTTGCCTCTAGGAGCATTCCACGGTTCACTTGCATACTAAGACTCGGTTTTCAAGACATTAGTATTTTAATGATTATGGTTTACTATTTTGGGTTGGCACATGTTTTGCCATATTTATACTTTTAGTTGTTTGGGTTGTTTTCAAAACGCTTCCGCACTGTTTCAAACTAAATCTTTGGTTGTTTTATTTACTTGTGGCATATAGAGTCGTTCTATGTAACTACTGACTGTGATCCTGGTTTGTTCACACGCCTCGCAGTAAAACCCCGCACGTGGATTTTGAGGGTGTGACAAAAACATATTAGTATAATTTTTGAAGTTAAAAATACCTAAAATTGGCTTAAAAAAGTAAATGCCGAAGGCTGAGTTCGAACCCCAAACCTCCGGTTTAAGGTGTAGAGTGGTAACCAGTTGGGCTAGTAGCCCAATCTGGTTAAAACCTTATTATTAAAATGTTAAAAGTATTAATTGCAAAATCCCCAATTCACAAGAAACCTAGAATCGATTTGGATCAAATTGAACATGAATTCGAAGTTGTTAAGGAAATCCAACTTAGGGCTTTTGATCCCTAGGTGAAACGGAGTATATTAGTGTATGAACTTACGTGATTGAGATCGGATTGACGGAGATGATGGTAAGCACAGTCGTGACTACGTTGATGTTGATTCAAGATGCAAATGTTGTTGATAATCAAATTAATCTTGTATGAAGCTTCTAAGGGTTATGATAATCGAAAACCCTCAATCAATTGTGATTCAAAATGTGCAGAAGGTCAAGTTTGTCAACGTTGCAGGTCGCGACAGAGAGGGTGATCGAATGTGATATGTATGTGTTCGTGAATCAAATTGGAGGTTCAGATAGCTTCTCGAAATCAAAATAAAAGTTTCCCTTTAGTTATAAGGTTTTAATTTGGTCTGTTATGCTTCGAACAGATCAAGGATTTGAATCGGGTGTTTCGGTTTCAATTCTAGCGAATTAACCATCTCATAATACATATTAAAAGGGCGCATTCGTTTGAAACTAATGTGCGAAAGTTAAGAAACGGTATAATTGCATTTAAATCCAACGCTTTGAGTGGTTTGGTGGTCGCCGGAGATGGTGGCCGGCAACAAGGAGAAGTCGACGGGGATGGGGGGGTTTGGGTTTTAGAACAAAGTTTCATATTTGGCCCCTGTGGTTTTGAAAGTTATTATTTTATGCCAAAAACTTGTAAAACAAAGTTTCAAGAATTACATTTTTAACCCCAAACTTATAACCTCCTAGTTTATAAATAATTCAAATTATTTATTTATAAATTCTATTAAATCAATAATTAGTTTATAAAACTTTTATTGACTTTATATATTTGTAAGAATAATAAACTTTTTTGTATATTATTTATTTATTTTGGTTTAATAATAAAAGCTCATAATTGACAAATAACTTCGTAAATTTTTAAACTTTATTCTATAATCATGAAATTACCATGAATTAATTTAATAAATAAAAGTTGAATAAATAGTTTTATTATTGTTTATAAAGAATAAAATAAATTAAATTGCTAGCTAATGTATTTGATTTCCAATATTGACCCAAACAGATTCGGGTTTGGGTTTCTATTTTCCAAATGGGCAAATGTTACAAATGGTTTCCATGGTTGCATCACTCTTCAACCCATGGGAAGGTAGGTCAGCAGATGGAACCTCTTGCTCTTTAGTCCCACATCTTGGTTGACTGATAGACTCATAAGAGTGTGGTGGAGCAATTTTATTGGTTCCTAACCCACCTTTGTTTTGATAACAAATTTTTTAGTGGGAGGATGATGCAAGAATAGCTTGGATGTTTTGCTCTGAAATAGCATGCTTCCTGGCTTGAGCCTCGGCTGTGAGAAGTTAGGCTTGAGCCTCAGTCAATTTGGAGATTAAATCTTCTATTTGAGTCTTATAGTTAGTACGTTCATTTTTAAAAAGAACACAGTTTTCTCCAACTCTTCAATTTTCATTTTATAGTTAGATTCAACCCTTTTAAAATCACTCTTAATGATATTTAAAAACTTAATATCAGATTTAATTTCCATATTGTAGTCCTGATACAATTTAACTTTAGCAATGCAAGCTGGAGTACAAATACCTTGTTGTCATTAGTTCCAGCCATCAATGCTTGAGCAGGGTTTACATCCTGCACCATGTAGCTCCAGCCCAGTTCTTGAGCAACAGTAGCTGTGTGTTGTTTAGTTGTTTGTTCGGTTGTTTTAGGTGGGGTAGGATGTATGGAGGCTTGACAGGTTCCCGGATTTGATTTGGGAGCCTTACATTCCCTGGCAAAGTGGCCAAGTTGGTCATTTAGCCTTTGTCTTATCAAACCCAAACTTGCTGTTAGCTGGGTTTTGGGGGAATTGCCTTCCAGTTCTCTTGAAGAACTTTTTTTCCCTATAAGTTAACAGAGCCATCTGTTGGACAATGTCCATGTACTCCACATCATCTGAGGTGAAACATTCTAGATCATCAAAGCAAAACTGAAAATCACTAGAATGTTCATTTCCTGAGACAAAGGCACAGCTGTCCTGGAAAGGACTTAACTGAGCCTGTTGAGACCTTGGAGTATCAAAAAAGGTAATGTAAGGCCTAGAAGAACAGGATGGCTGTTGTGAGTAAGTCATGTATTACTGAGGTTAGGGGGTCTTGAGCCTTCAACAACCATTAAAGCGTTGCTAACAGGAAGGCTTGAGGATCTGCTCACCTGGTGGCCATTCTTGTTTTCCATTTTTACATGGTATCCATCAAGGATACCATATAGTTCTGTTAATGTGAGAGAATTTAGGTTCTCTGTCATCTTGATAGAGACACAATAGAAAGTCCACTTGTTTGGGAGTGCACTCATGAACTTTCTTGAGAGATCTATCATCTCAAGAGTCACTCCCACAGACTGAAGTGGTGAAATATGATCCATATACCTGAAGTATTGCTGGTTTAGGGTCTCTCCAGCAATGTATGTGTAGTTTTCAAACTGTTGCTTCAGGGAATCTTTCTTTGTGTCGTTGAAGTTGGCATACATCTAAGACAAAACATCAAAGGGTTCTTTGGCTGATTGACAATGTTCAAAACTCACCATGATGGAGTTGGGTAGCTTTTCTATCAATCTCAAGTCGCTTGTGGTCTTTATTAGAGTAGTCTTCAACTGCCTTCTCTATCATAGCATCATTTCCACCTGGTACTGCAGCCTTTGGCTTGTAAGGGTCATTGGTGATAGATTTCCACATCAAGCTGTCTTGATATCTGATGAAGCCTTCAATACGCCTTCTCCAATATCTGAAGTTTTCAGGTGTGATGATGGGTGCTTTTGACATTGTTCCAATTTCACCATCAGATGATTTTTGGTTAAGGGTCGTTTTGAGTGGGGTGAAAGTATGAGTGTAAATGAGGTTGATTTGGATGGTAAGATCTCATAATTAAGAGCCTAAGAAGCTCTGATACCAATTGCAAGATCGGTTTTTGTCACTGAACATAGATAGTAACTCTCAAATTCACTCAATCACACTCGGTTTGATGATGCAGAATCCTTACATAGTTGATAGTAATATACTAAGTAAGATAGAACACAAGAAAATAAATTTTCAAGATACTTGTATATATTACTTCTCAACTCAAAGTATTACAAGACTCTTACAAGCATGTTACATGAGTTACAATGAGAAACTATATATACTACTACTTACAGCCGGATAAACTTTGATACCAGCTGGAAACCTATGACTAAAGCAAATACTACATTGCTAAAGGTAAGGTATCTTAGATAAAATAGTATCTAAGATTTGGTAGTCATGACATGTCCATGACTTACCTTTTGTCACCAATTAAAGTTGGTAACTGTACTAACTGATAATCAGTGAACAGTTGAATAAAGTATGGTCAACTACATGGGTGTGGAAAAGCACCATGCAGTGTATCAAAGATTTGAAGTGGAGTGTCAAAGGGACCATACTTATGTCCACTGGCTCATAGTAGGTTCTTCCGAAGGTTAATTGGCTTCGGAAGAACAAGTTCTTCCGAAGCCACTTATACTTCAGAAGAGGCTACTTCTTCAGAGGTTTGAGACATTCTTCAGGCCTTCATACTTCGGAAGTCATTGTCTTGATTTCTTCTAAGTGTTGAACTTCGGAAGAATGAAGACTTTGTCTTTGGAAGTTGGAGTTCCTCTCTGGAAGCTCTTGCAGACTTGACCTTCGGAAGCTCAGCATTTGCCTTCGGAAGGTCTTCATCAATTGCACCAATATTGTCTAAGTTTTTGTTTTGGTTGCACCAGCCTTACTTGATCCAACATTGAGTAATCATAATACGATAGAAATCATATGGGAGTTAGTATACGAAGAATCACCTTCTTAGGATGCATGGATGTAAAGAGTCACCAACCAATAATCTTTATCTTAACTAGTTGAACTGAGTTAATTACCCTAAAATTTAATTTAATTAGGAAGAGGTCTTGTGATCAAATCTCACATGTGACATAAAAATAGAAATTCTAGATTGAGTCATGAGGTTTTTTCCATCTAAGGTGAGTTCACTCTTGGGAGTGGTATTGGATTCATACTCGAGTAATGAATATAAGATTCGGATGGGAGAGTGGTCGTCAGTGATCCAATTAGCTATTAAAAAATATGGAGAGTCACTAGATGTATTAATAACATTCCTTCTTGACTATTGAATGGTAAAATAAAATAGTATATTATTCTTTTAATATGCTTTATAATATTAGCTTGTTAATTACCTTTTTTGGCAAACCCTAATCAGATAACACAATAAATAAGGAAAATAGTGTGAAGAGTACATTCTCTCCCTAATTAGTTAAAATCCTTCACTCGACACCTACCTATCACGTGAACCAATTTCTTAAATGTAGAGATCAGTATGGATTAAACAAGTCTGCCGAATTTTGTTTGAACGAATTTGTTGTGTGAAGAGAAGTTAGATAAAAATTGCTTGGTTCTATATCCTTTGATATATCATTTTGAGTTGTGTAAGTTATCTTCATGTAAGCTTTGTCCTTTGTCTTTAGAAGGAATACCATATGATCCATGAATGTTTGTATTAAGGTCTACAAGCAAACACATTTTCAACTTGCTTCGTGGATTGTTAATATTTTTTATTTCTACTTGTTAGATGAAGTGGTTGTGATTGTTTGCTTCATATAAACCATGAAATTATAGTGCCTCATTATGTGACTATATATCAAGTTTGAGATCGACCAATGTATGGATCACACACATATGATGCATTTGAAAACCAACCAAACTTTTTTTATTCTTTACTAAAATACAAACTTATATCTTTAGTTATTTGAAGGTAGTAAAATACCTTTTTACCCCCATTCAAATTCTTCTTTAATTTATGTCAACCCCGATTCTCAATTCATGATAATAAGGAAGATGATACTATAGGT